>VDFB02109042.1:14058489-14655045 GCA_007258455.2 Sequoia sempervirens
TTCAAAGAATCCATTGATGCACTCAAGGAAAAAGCATATATCAATTAGGTATCACTTTCTGAGAGAGAAGGTTATGGAGAATGAGGTGATACTTGTGTATGTGCCTACAAAGGATTAGATTGTTGACATATTTACTAAGGCTCTTCCTAAGGATACTTTTGAGTATCTTTAGGAGAGGTTGGGAGTTATTACCCCTCCTTCATTGAACTAGATGCATATGGAGATGCATCAGTCCAGTGGATCTATGGATCTATCTCTTGTTTTGGACTGATGTTGGTAGCTACCTCTCAAGGGGAGTAGGTAGTGTCATGTGTTGTCACTGAGTTGTTGATTTGATTGGGTATACTCCTAAGGGGGAGTATTCAGAGCAGGTATGTTGGTTTAGTGTCAAAGGGGGAGAATAATGCAAAAAGATTTCCTTTACCATTGATGTCAAAGGGGGAGAAAGTATCGTGTGAAAAAGTGTAAGGTATCAGTGGAGAAAGTTGTGCACATTGTCAAATCATTTAGGGGGAGAAAAAGAAAGTGTGTTCAAAGCTGTTGCATTGGTCTTTGATGGTTTTTCACATCATGTGTTTCCATCTATGACAAAGGGGGAGATTGTTGCAAGTATGAAGGTGTTGTCATTAATGTTAATAGGATGTCTATTGTTTGGTATTTTCATTGATCTCATCTATGTGTTAAGGAAGTTGTTGCATGATGAAAATGTCAAGGATATTGAGTAAATTGTGGAAAAGAGGAAAACAGGTCATTGCAGGTTGTGCATGTTTAGTTGAGATATTAAGGAAGTGTTGTGAGTACATGGAGCTATCTTTCATTGCAGTGTATGGAGATGAGTTGGAATGAAGTAATGAGCTAAGATGATGTCTTTGGTACTTGATTTCCAAGTGCTTTTGAGAAAATTTGATAAATAAAGAAAATAGTATTGTGCAATTGTTCAGAGTGTGCTCTGGATCGTGCTCCGCGTTTCTTCTAAATTGATGTTATGCCTGTGTGGATTTAGTATGTTTTCCGAGGTTGTTAGAGGTTTCTATATTCAGAATCTTGGGCTTTGGATCATTGGTAAAAGGAAGTTGTGTTTACCAGTATGAGAACTGGTTTTGTAGTGTTGTACAGAGGTGTTAGGGAGAAATATATTTGCTCCACAATTCTCTGTAGTTGCTTTTTAGGACTTGTAGTTTTGAAGGATAGTTAATGGTTTTTTTCTCTTGTTTGTGTCAAGAGGATTCATGGTTAGGTGTATTGGAAGTTTCAAAAGAATGTACTTAATGTTTAATGTGTTTTCATGGGTAACGACTGACCTGGTGTCTACACTACATTACAAAATGTTCAAGTATTAATGCATGTGTAGCATGGCATGTGAGACTTAAATTTTGTGTCTTAGTTAAGTGTTGTTTTGGTCCCCTTTCATTCCTATCCACCACGACAATGTTTAGGTGCCGACCTAATTTGAATTTGTAAATACAATGGATAAAATGTTGACCTTAGAGAAGATGTTTAAGGTTGAGGTTGATATAAATAAGAGTGGAGTTGTTAAGAGTTGAAGGAGAAAGAATCAAGAGAGAATCAAGATAGATGCAAGGTCAATGCAAGTGATGTGTGCGATGTGAGTTTGAGCAGATAAGTGCAAACTTCAAAGTATTGGATTCCAGAATGCAGTGAGCCGAAGGTGTCTGAAATCTTCATGCTAGACTTCAAAGTGTTGGAGCATTGTGGTGGATTCCTTGTTGCATTGAGAAAGTGTTCTCTATGTAACATTTCTCTTCTATCTTCTTGTTCTTTTTGTGGCAATGAGCCCTATTTGTTAGCCTTTTTGGATAGTGTGTCCTATTATGGTAGTGAGCCCCTTTGTACCAGTTTTGCAATTACTTATATTATGAGCTAATCCTCACCGTGTTTTTTCCCTCATTGGGTTTCCCATGTAAATCTAGTGTTCTCTTGTGTATGGTGTTGTTATTTCAATTTATGTTATCTACATTTCATGATTAATCACATTAACAGAATAAGGGTACATTGAATGCATGTGGATCTGATTACTATTGAGGGTTTTTGATGTTTTGATAAGATACAATTGATTCACCCCCCCTCTCAATTGTCTTGTTCATTCAACAATACCCACTCTTTAAAACTTTCTAGACTATCTAATCTCTCCTTGTCTTCAAATTATTTGTGGGATTTTGGTTCAACTTTCTCAATATTTGGGGGCAACTAAGCCACATCCTTCTTTTCATCCTTTTCTAGCTGCAATATAATGGAATAAGGCTTAAATTCTCTAAATATAATAATTATTCTATTTAAAACTCTTGTAGCCATAGGATCCTAAAGCTTGTACCCTTTCACACTAACACTATAATTGATGTAGTACCCCTCTATTTTGCTCATGTTTTTTGACAGTATGTTTTTACTTTGATAGACCCTGATACTTTGTTTTGATATATTTGATCGTTGATAATAGAGTGATGGTGGATTTATTTTATGATGTGATGATACACTAACTGGATGGTGATTATTTGTGACATGTTTTATGTTAGCATAGATGTTTACTTGAGATGCTATTGCTATATATGCTTATGGTAGATTAATTGATATTTATTTCATCAGTTCAGTGTGACATTTTATTGGTGAGGAGAACGGAATTGCATCACTCGCTTGCGAGTGCCCTATGATTTCCGCAATTTTCTCTTCACAGTGTGTTTGAATCATGGTTTATATACATGTATGATATATGTTTGATTGCAGGATTGCAGGTACATGACATCGACTCCACATGGTCTCACAGGTCTGAGCGTGTCCAGGCTCAACAATAATGTTGATTGGGAGATAGTAACGAGGTTTTTCCTAGTCTAGCCACAAACCTAGTCACAGTGTGTCATTAGTTTAAGTCTGGTATGTTTGGTTGTCACGTCTATGTTTGTCTTGTTATTTGTTATGCAAGGATTATTTTGTGAATTTAATGTTAGATTAATGTTCTTAATAATTCAGTGCTTATTTAATTAATTTTAAATATTGTAGTTAAAAGCTTATTTAATTAATTAAATTAATTTATTTGGTAAAATAATTTATTCCTTGTGATTAAAGTTATTTTATTAAATAAATAAATAAATAAATAAATAGATTAAATTCCCTTTATTGAGTGAATAGATTAAATATAATTTAAATGCTTTTATGTGAATTAGAATTTCAAATTTGTATAAAGAAAATTAAATTAATTTTTAATTTTTAAATTCAATAAAATAGAATAAATTCTTTATAATTATTAAAAGAAAATATATGTGAGTTTGTTAGAAGATATTTTTAATTAGCCATGTGTGTGAGTAAAATTAAATGAAAAATTCTTGTTGAAAGATTATTCTCGAAGAGAATATTGCTAGAACTGGGAAAGGCAAGAAGTCTCTTCACAGAAAGGAAAAGAAAGAGAGAATTGTTAGAAAATTGTTTTTTTTTGGGGGGTTTTGGTTAAAAAAAAATCATAAGAGGTTCTCAGGTTTATTTTTTTGGTTCAGTAATTTGCATCTTTCTGGAAGTGGAGATTTGGAAAGGGCTTTGGAAATTGCACTCAGAAGGCGAAGCTTTTCTCCAACTTTCAATTCTTCAAGCTTCAGAAAAACAGGTTCTTTGTTATTTATTTAGTTATTTTGCTGATTTGAAAAGATTTCCTGTATAAAGATTTATTTTAGTAGAAGTTTTGTTAAATTTGTTAAATAGAAAGATTGCCTGAAGAAGAAAATTTGATTGAAACTTTTGTAGAAGATTTATATATTGAATTCTTCTCGGTAAAAAAGAAAAATTTTAAAACAATTTTGTAGAAAACTTGTTACCTCTCTGTGTAAAATTACCCAAAATATTTTATGTTTCTGTAGAAAACTTTACAGTAAAATCAAAGAGCCTCACAGAAGGTTATTGTTAAACAATAGAAAATTTTCAAATGAAAACAGAAGAAATCTCAGTAGATTTGTAAATGAAATTCTCTGATTAATTTGAGGAAATGAAAACCTCTGTGATAAACTTTTCTAAATATTTCCTGTAGAAAAGATTTTGAGAATTTAGATTGAAAATGAAATCCTCTGTTACAGAAATTGAAACCCTCTATCAGAATTGTGAAATAGAAACCTCAATGAATTTCCTGTAGAAAATATTCTGAGAAATTGAGTTGAAAATGAGATTCCCTTTTATGGAAATTGAAAATCTTCTGTCAAAATTGTAAAACTCAAAACCTCTGGTAATTGTCAAATTTACCTGTAGAAAACTTTATTTGTTAATTTTATGTTCTTCCAACTATTGTTATAGAATTAAAAATTTCATATATGAATTTATATATATATATGTATTTAATCAGTGAAAACTAAATCAACACATTAGGTAGTCTAAGACCTTTAACTAGATTAATTATGCCTCACTCATGGACTCAAGGGCTAGTTTAGACTTGGGGATGAGTCGAGAAGACCTGGAATGGAAAGATCGATATCTTGTCATTATGAAAGATAATCGATTCTGCAATAGATTGCATGTGGGGATGGGTTTCGTAAGAGGTTACGAGGGTAACCCAAGACGGGGCCGAAACCTAGGAAGATTCGCCTGGGTAGCCTATGCAACATTGTGATGACACTCCACCTATAATAACAGTATCTTTGTGAACTTATTGTACTTGATCTTTCAGTTCTGGAAGCAATGTAACCATTAAGTTAAGTTTGTACTTGTATAGTTTGTCTATGGTTTTGCTTGTGTCTAGGGTTTGTAGGTTATGTCTAGGGAACCTTTTTACTATCTCCTAGCATGGGGGGTGGGCCTATGGGTACCACTTGGTTGGGTGGAACATGCACCTTACACCGTTGGGTCCCCAATTCTTGTTCATGGCGGCGAGTACTTCTTGATTGGAGAGCTCGTGTGTGGATATGTACTTTCTCATATTTCCCATTTGTATCAATGGATACCTTATTTATGTATCACTCCTCAATTGTAATCGGGGAGAAATCTTGTAACATGTAATTGTACACTTTTGTATGACCTACCTCATTTGGAAATGAGTATTGTAAATGTTATTATAAATGCAATGTAAGAATGAATTATTTATGTACATTATACCTTCATTGATGTAATTTATTTGTTATTGAATGTATGTTCTTAAGTTTATGAGAATTAAACACATGCTATGTTTAGTTACTTTTGTCATCTATGGGATTTACATGTAGTGCGTTGTCACGTATCTTAGGGAATGTTTGCATTAATGAAGTTCATGTATACACTTTAAAAAAAAAATTTATTACACTTTCGTAGTCATTGCAACATTATTTTAGGATATGTGGCGGGGCATTACAATTGAAGAAGATACATTTTACAGCCTTGTTCTCCAACTTTGACCTCTTATCCCTATACACATGAACATATGCTTTGCAACCAAAACCTCTAAGATATATCAATGGATCATTTTTTCCTATTCACACCTCTATAGGTGTCTTATTAGTCAGAGTTGATGTAGGAGACCTATTTACTAGGTAAAAACCTATAACATATTCTTCTACCCAAAAAAATGGTTCCAACCCAACCCCACTAAGGATACTCTGAACCCTCTCTATCAATATCTTGTTCATACTTTCTACAAGACTATTTTACTTAGGGGTGTAAGGAGTTATCTTATGTATTTTTATTTCATGATTTGTGCAAACTATTAAAAAAATTTGGTAAAAACTCACCACCTTTATCAATCCTTAAAATCTTAACATTTTTACAAGTTTGATTATCAACACAAGCCTTAAACTATTTAAATCGACTAAAGATCTAGATTTACTCCCAATAAAATATACCCATGTTCTTCTATTGTATTCTTGAATGAATGAAACATAATAATATATTTTGAAATCACAAGAATATTAACATGACCAAAACTGTCATAACATATATCAAGTCTAGTACCCGAGAATATTTATGAGAATTAGAATAAAACTAAACATACTTTTATTTTTCATAAACATAGTGTTAACTTCAAAAATAAAACTCAAGGTTACAATAATTGATCCCTCCCAACAATTTGTTTTCAAGGTAATTAAACCCTTCTCACCTGTGTGACCCATTTGCTAGTGTATTAACATACTTTTTTGTGTAGGAAGCTTAGTATAGAAAGCATGATAACCCTTAGGTAACCAAAAATAATGGCCATAAAATTTGGATACAACACTCCTCTTTGTTGTTGGTTCCAATGGTGAAGGTAAATATTTTTCATTTCTCTTCACTACATGAACAAAATACCTATTATATTGAACCATGCATGCATCCCACTAAAACAAAGTGCCTGTATGAACACCCTTAGCAAGCACCTAGCTCCTTTGACCATATTACAACCTACACTCTAGAAAATAAAACACACACTTGAATCATTCAATTTACTTACAAAAATTATGCTTCATGCCAAACCAAGGATACACAATACACCATCAATCATCTTCACTCATCTATCAAGGAGTTGAATTAGGAATCTATAAATTAGCCAACAATCTTTAGGTGAGAACCATCTCCAAGGTACACTTTCCCACCATCATATTCTTATATTTTATAAACCAACCATAATGTGAGTTCATGAAAAGATACACTAGATTCAAACAACTACACACCTTTTGATGCATGTGCAACAAAGGCTACAAAAAAGGAATCACCATCATCTTGGTAGGGATTCTTGGATTCATCATCATAATTTTCTTTTTTCCTCAGTATAACCTCTTCTATAATGACCAATCTTGCTACAGTTCCAACATTTTTCCTTAGACTTACCAGGAGATTTAGATATAGAATTCTCTTGGTTCTTGTCCTTCTTCTTATCATTTTATTTCTATCTACCACAAATAACTAAGGCCTTCTTGTAATATTTATAATTCTTTCTTTAAATATCTTTAGAAAGCAATGATGCCACCACCTCATCCATTTTCAACTCAATGGTAGTGCTCCCATTAACTATAACAAGATAGTCCCATAAATTTGAAAAGAATACAACAAAGTTGTGAACACTCCTCCATTTTTCTCCAACAAAGTGAAATTAGGTAAAAAAACATGCTAAATGCATTGAACTATTCATCCACAAAGCCACCATCCTCCATCCTAAGGATAAACAACTTCTTTCTTAAGAAGAGTTTGTTAATTGAAGATTTATCTTGACACAAATCTCCTAATTTCTTCCAAATAAGTGCTATGATGGTCTCTTCATGTACATTTAACAAATTTGAATCAACCTAGAGTCTTATGAGACTCTTAGATTTTTTATTCACTTTGTCTTAGTCTTCTTGTGACATAGTAGTAGATTTAGATTTGGATACTACAACCCATAGATCTATACCCATACGTATATCCTCCATCTTGAGCTTCCAAAGCTCAAATCTTGTGCTTGAGAGCTTATCTATTTATATTTTGGATGTGCTTTCTATCTCTTCCTACAATAAGATTAAATCCTTCTATGCAAGATGTCACTTAAACATAGATTAGTAAAAATATCCCTCTACCCAACACTTAGAATATAAGGTGATCAAAATTTTATACCAAATAAAAGGAAGCAAGGTATTTGGAAATGCTTCCTAAAATAATCTTAGAGGAGATTATTGTGTAAAATTTAGAGTTACAATTATATAAAGAATAAACACATATAAAATACAAATAAAAATCATACCACAATATAGGTGTACATGGGTAAAAATATTTTGGGAGAAAATCCCACACTCCAAAGAATCCCAATGTATCATCTAGTAATCTAAGCATAGTCATAATACACTTACACAACAAGATTTTATAGGAGTATCGCTAACTAGAGATCTAGATTAATTTTGATAACATACAATACCTATAAACTTGCTACCAATACCTCCATCTCAAAAATTCTATAAATAGGATAAGTACACAAAACTATCTAATGGCAATTACAAAAACCATGACCAAAAACCACCCAAAAAGTGGCACCTAAATACCTAGTTATAAAACCAACAACCAAATCTTGAGATGAGTTCATAGGATAAAAATAACATATTTATTCTACTTGTCATAAAGGTTTTGTACTACACTCACAACTTGGGTGTTTCAAATTTTGGATTTATTATATCCATTCAAAGATACATTATGATGCATTGTAATACACATCATAACTCGGTCAAAAAGTGTAACCTCCTCTTACAACTCTCTTCTATGTTTGAAATGTTTTTACATTTCTAATATATGAGGCCCAAATTCTAAAGGCCATAAATTTTGATCTGGAGGGTTGTTAGGGTCCATTTTTTAAATTATAGAGCTCAAAAAAGTCTATGCAACAAGCATTACTAAAAGAAATGTCAACCAATCTAGAATTTGTATTCTATCCAAAAATTAAGTTTACAATTTAGAAATTGATTTTTTTTTTCATATTCCAAAAATTGCATGCTTCATATACTCAACATTAGGATCAAGGTTGAGACACATATACTAACACATTGAGACATCTTAGAGTCTTTGCTTATGAGGCACATGCTCATTTACTTAGGGAGAAGAGGTCAAAGTTGGAGAATGAGGTTCCAAAATGTATCTCCATCAATTATGGTATTGGTGTGAAAGTGTACAAGCTTTATTATCTTATGGCCAAGAGATTTTTATATAACACTTTATCTATAGAGAAGTTAAGCCTTATTCACTATTATTCGACCAAAAAGGACAAAAAAAAGTGGTTCAACTACCCCCAAAAATCAGTAAAGTTGAGTTAGAAGCCCAAGAATGATCTAATGAGAAAGAAATATCAAATAATTCAAATAGTTTTGAAGAAGAGATAGAACTCCACTTCTTCATTGAGCATATCCATTTAGAAAAGATAAAAACTAGATAGGTATGCTCCTTCTAATTGGAGATGTATTTTTTCTTTGATTACTAATACTAATGAGTCTAGGATTGTAAGGGAGGCTATGGGTATATATGATACAAATTCATGGAAAGTGTTCATGAATGAGATGACTGCATTGAATAAAAATAACACATGAGACTTAGTACCTTTCGTTGATGAACATAAACCCATTGGAATGAAATGGGTGTAAATTTTTTTTGATTCAAATGATAGCATTGAGAATTACAAGGAAAGATTGGTTAAGGGATATTCTCAAGTCAAGGGAATTGGTTATGGTGATCTTTTCTCCATAATTTCTAAGCTAACATATATTCATTTTCTATTTTCTATTGCAATAATGTTTGATTTTGAGGTTAAGAAAATGGATGTAAAGACAACTTTCCTTCATAATAATTAAGAGGAAGAGATTTGTGTGTTAGAGCCAAAGAACTATATTGAAAGAGATAAAGAAAATTTTGGTTTGTAAGTTGAAGAAATCTTTATGTGGTATAAAGTAATCTCTTAGGATGTGTGCGAACCCTTTTCTTAGTACCTGCAAAACAACATGAGTAAACAAGTTAAACAAGGAATTGCAAGCTAAAACAAGGATTCCCCATGAAATCCATTTACAACCTTAAACTAGGAATGAAAATAACAAAGAACACAATGAAATTGATAAAACAAAGATTAAATCCTAATTAGATGTGCAAACTCATGATCCCATGGGGGAATTGGTGCCAATTTGATGTGAAAATTGGCCCTTTCCCAATTCCTATGATGAAATCTTGATATGTTGAAGATGATATTGATCCACTTTGATGAAAGATGAGAACTCCAAGCCAAATCTGCAAAAACCTAGCTAAGAATTCAATGATGGATGGAAATGGCTAAATATTTTAGCATAATAACTTTGCAATGTTTGTGGATGATGAAATGAGGATATGAGCTCTTCATTTATAGAATTTCAAAATGGATGAATGTCCAAATTTGAGCAATGTGGGATTAACATTCATCCAATGATATGATGCCACTTGTCAAGCTATGAATGGATGAAGGATGTGCAAGATTTGGGGATTGTGCCAATAAATGCAAATATTTGAAATTCAAATTTGTTGAAATGACTTGCAAGAGGGAAGGGAAAATGCAATAAATTCTACTTGGATCAAGGCAAAGGACATGTAAGATGAATTTATTGTCTTGTTGGATGTACATGTTGACTTGGAATTTTTGAATTCAAATTGAGAGAATATTCTAAAAGATGCCTTGTGAGGAAAAATAGAGATTTAATAAATGAATTAAATCTATTTTCATGTGCAACTTGCATTATCTAGAGGATGGGACATGAGATGAGATTAAATTAATTAAGGGTTAATTAATTTAACGAGAGAGGTTAGATGATGTGACCTATTTGACTCAAATTTATGGATTTATTTTAAATCAAATAAGAGATGAATATGACAAGAGATTAATTAAATAAGGATTTTGATTTATTTAACTAAAAGGGATGGTGTTGGATTAAATCAAATAAGGTTTTAATTTATTTAATTTAATGGAGAGACTTTAGAGATTTAATCAAATAAAATTGATTATTTAATTAAATAGGGATAATTAGATCAGATGGATTGATTTAATTAACAAGAGAGAGTGACTTAATCAGATAAAATGATTTATTTAATTAAGGGATGAAAGTTGATGAATTTAATCAGATAGGGGAATTTGATTAAATGGTTAGACCGAGGGATGATTCAGGAAGAAATGATGTTAGTAGTCAGGATTAGAGTGTGCGATATCAATCTGTATATTTTCGATGTCTACAGGATGTGATACCAAAAGTTTGATTTTTTGTGTTGGGTTTGATATTTTTTATTACAAATTATATAAATGCATCTATTATAATATGATTGGTGAAAAATTCCTTATTATTGAATTATATGTTGATGATATGCTATTTTTTATATGATTTAGGAATTGAAGTCTCAACTTTTAGCATAATTTGAGATGGACTTATGGGAAACTAGATTCATTTGGAAATGGAGATCAAAATAATTTGAGATAACATAAATACTTGGTTGGGATAGAGTAAGTATGTGAACCTAGTGTTGGAGAGATTCAACATGTTAGCTTAAAGACCATTTTGTGTTCCTATTATTATGGGGACTAAGCTATTAGTTGAGTAGTTTCTGAGTTCCCCTAACGAGATGGAGAATATGGCCAAATTACCTTATTCTACTATAGTTGGGAGTTTGATGTATCATATAATCTACACAAGACCAAATATTGCTCAAGTAGTGAGATTCTTTGGCCATTTTATGAATAATCCTAGATGAGTACATTGGGATGTAGTAAATATGGTATTTAGATATTTATGATGTACCTTAGACTATTGTATTTTCTATCATGGTTATTCTATAAAGGACCAACACTCTATGACTATTCATGGGTTTGTGGATTTAGATTGGGATGGAGATGTTGACAATAATAGATTCACCAACTAATATGGTTTCACCATGGTTGGCGGTGTTATTAGTTAGATGAGCAAGCAACAAGATGTGGTCACTTTGTTCACTATAGAGGTAGAGTACTTGTGTTTGTAAGGAAGCTATCTAGTAAAAGATAATATGTTTATATGTTGGGATAGATCCAAGAGCTATTGCAATTCTATGTGACAATAAGGGTAGCACATGTTTGCCAAAGAACTTGACATTTCATGGAAGGAAAAAGCACATTGATATACCATTGTTTTATATGGTAGAGGATGGGAGGGTGATTCTAGAGAAGGTTGATAATTTGATGAATGATGTTGATCCTTTGACTAAACCTATAGTCACATATAATTTTAGGTGGTACAATGAATCTATTATCCTCACAAACCTTAGCTGTTAGATTTTAGTGTTGGTAAGCTTCTCTTTTTCTCTTTGAAGGTGTCAACAAGTAAAAAAATGTTGGGAAAATATGCACAAGTTACATTCCTAATAATTAATTATAATACTTTTATATGCCTTCTCTATTTCATCTTTTGTGTATTTTTTATTCATGTGGGAGATTTGGCATCCCATTTGGAGGTGATATGAAATTCATCTTTATTATATTTTATTTTCACATGAGAAGGTATGAAGCCCACATTTATGTGACATTCTTTAGCCATGTGTTAACATAATGTGGTGTGTGTAAGGTCATCACATTGGTAGTTACATATAATAGATTATTATGATTATTAAGAGCATGCAAGAGTGAGGTTAAATTTGAATCTTGACCATAATTATTACAATCCTAGAAACTTTTCACAAAGCATCTTTAAATGGGTTGGATGAGGAAAAATTGGGATGTCCAAGCTTGGGTGGTCAAATATGATGGATTATGACAATGTAAGAGTGCAAGGAATATGATAAAAAATAGTTAAGAGGACCAAGACCAAAGAGGAGTGTTGGAATTTGGACCCATGATTTTGGGTACCATATCTCTTATGGTATTGTAAATGGTTTTACTAAACCATTCATGGTTTCTAGTTTGAGCCTTGCCTATTTATTGGTGCTTGGAGATGTATTTTTTATGGTTAATTTTGTAGGTATTATTATGGTACCATAATCATTCCATAATTGTATGTTGGTGATACTCCTATAAAAGGAACAACCTTGATTATATTATAATTGTGGTTGTTTCTAAATAATACAAATGGTTTTACTTTTGGAGTGGAAGGTTTTTCTCTCAAAAGGGTTTTCCCCACATAAACCATCATGAATTGTAGTATAATTTTTATATGTTTTATATGTGGCACTCTTTTATGTGATTATAAATATTAAATTTGCACAATATTATCCTCTAAGATTAGTTTAGGAAGCATTTTTGTTTCTTTCTTCCTTTCAAATTATAGATACAAATATAGGTACTTTAAGAATAATTAGGGGGAAAGGCCTTCAAATAAAGATAAGTATAAATATCATGAAAACATTTCTCACTAGTAAATGTTGCATAAATCAATAAATAAGTGTATTGTATATCCAATTGGTGTAACCTATAAATAAGAAATGTAAAATGAGAATTACTATCATCCATACACGTAATTGAGACAACACTAGTTATGAAATTTACATGTCTATTATCTTTGTAGGGAGTATCATCAATTGTGAATGAGTCAAACAAGTAGTTGTAAATCCAACTTATGATATTGTCTAAGTCTAACATCTTGTCTTATAGCCAATGGTGATTTTTCTAGACATTAATTATGAATCACCATGTATATTAATGGACTTAACTTCCAAGAAAATGATCATACACAATCTTTATCAATACCTCATAATCATATATATTATTAGTGCATGGAAAATTTTACAAAAATAGATAAAGGAATCAAATCACTTTATCAAACTCACCCTTAAATTGGTGATACATATATAACCATCAAAGAACATGGTTTAAAGTGATGGAAAATTAGTTTGTAGTATATACTCACCATGAAATGATGCATCATTAAGTGCATGAACATGACATGGTGTTGTGGTTAACTAATTGACTACTACTTGTTCTTTAATAGATTTTTGAGAAATAAAATTAAGTCCAAACTTGTATTCATAACATGACCCATCATGTTACATGAACCAAAATATTAGCCTTATAAAACATAGAATTCAAAGGATCTTCCTATATTATCACATGTGTTTCAATGTGTAACATCTAATATCTCAACTTTTGTGAAGAGACAACCATGACCAAGCACATTTTTTCATAAGAGAATATATTGACTCATAATCCTAAAATTGAGACTAATATAATAAACAACATGTTATTTACCACTCTCATCATTTTGTTCCAATAACCCACCCACCAATAACAATCTTAGGAGAATAAATATATAGTTACACAGGTTTACCATGAATAAGGGGCATAATAATTGATGGATTCATCATATATTATTTTATACCATCAATCCTTTTGGTATTTGTCATCCATTGAAACTTATTAATTTCTTTGATCAATATAATTTAGTTAAAGTTAAAAGTACATTCTACTAATTGTAGGATAAAGAGTTGAATACTATATATTTTACCTTAGAGAATACAAATTTGTGTAATATTTAGAGGTAGAGACATAATAAAAATATAATCTAGATCTTCTTAGGATCAACCTCACTGGTCACCTAGATACAATGAAGATCAATGAGCAACCATCATTGATATAAACTATGTATTTCTTAGAATTCAAGTGAGCTTGATATTGTCTCAACCTCTCAAAGTTAGTCCTTAAATATTAAAGATGGTTAGTTTGTTTCTTAGATTTACCCAAAATGTTATCCACATAATCCTCTAAAAAAATATGCACCATATCATGGGAAATCAAAGTTATATCTCTTTCATAAGTAGAACTAGTATTTCTTAACCCAAAAGGAATAATTACAGAATAAAATGTACCCCAATGATAGTACATTTAGTCTTGTGTTGGTATTAGGGATTTATAATTGTCTAGTTATAGTTTGAAAATCATCCATGAATGAAACCATCTCATGTTGCATTGTGGAATTAAGAACCATATCAATATTAGGTAATGGAAAATCATCTTTGGGTGATACCCTATTAAGATATCTAAAACTAGTACATATAGAAACACGTTCATTAGATTTAACTACATGCACCATATTTGAAATCCATGGAAAGTAGTCAATGATTCTAATGAGAAAACTTTCAATAATTTTTTATTACATCTTTGACCATTCAATCAACTTTAGGACGCATATTCCTAATTTTCTATTTTATAGGTTTAGCATTTGGATCAATAACAATGTTATGCATGACAATATCACTAGAGATTATAGGAATAACCTTATAAGGCCACATGAATAAGTCATATAATCTTGAAGTAGTGTGGACATATTGTGTTGTTAAAAATTATTTAAACATTAATTAATTTTCATTACTTTTTGAATTAGTTTTGTTTGTTTCCACATCAAAGATTTGATGAATGACATGTCTTTCTATCCTTAATGAATTTTTTAGTGGCTAAACGATTAGATAATTTTGGGGAATGAAGGAGAGGTTTACCCAAAATAAGAACAAACCTCAAGAACACATATGGTAAGCCTCTATCATGATGGAAGTGAAGAAAATTCTCATCAACATTCAAGAGTTCAAGAAGTGATTCATCATTAGAAAAAGTTCCTAAAGGAGTAGAATATGGAGCCAATGCCTATATAAATTAACTTGGGGCATAACAACTATAATTTTGTGTCATGGTTAATGTACAAGATGACTCAAATTTATTTTATACATACCTTTTGTGTTCTTATCCTTAGTAGGAGAAGAACCTAGTATAGTAGTATTAAAATTTTATATTTTTTTAAAAATGGGTTCTTCTAGATACCTTTATCCTTAAAACATATTCCTTTCCTACTATAAAATATTTTTTAGAAAAAAAACCTTTACCATATTGGTTAGTTGGTCGAGAAGGAGACAAACCATAATTAATTCAATACTAAGGGAATCCTCATTTGTAATAATTTTCCTCATGTCAAGTTAAAGGTATACATCCATATTTAAAGGATGAATAGTATTTAACCTTTATCATCCACTTTATATTCTATATCACATAAACATGTGAAATTAAGAGAACCCCAATCATTCTTAGGATCAACAAGTGGTTTAGGTGAAAGAGATGAATTTCTCACTAACAATATAAGTGTAATCAATTGGTTAGGAGGAACTAACATTTTTTTCAACCAATATAATACTAAGGATAGTCATTGGCTTTGACTATGCACCTTTTATTTTTATGAATAAACTTCATAGTCTAATGAAGTGTAGAAGGTGTACAACATCTATGACATGTATTAAAGGATGGCTCAAAAGAATGCCATGCACAAAAAAACTAGGCATTACACAAAATGCAAAATCAAGTGTAATAGGTGCAAAAGTAATGAGAAAAATAATATACTAACAAAACATCATGACCCAGTTTATCAAACCATTTAATAGTCAATTCATACATATTTTTTTAAAATAGTAAAATCAATTTTGATAATATCCAAGATTTTTTTTGCATTATATATTTAAAGTGGGTCCATTATTGAAACTAAGCTTCATTTGATATGGCCATCCCTTATTCAACCACAACATATAATGGTTGATTTTCTTGAATAATATGGGGAAGAGTCAACTCATGATGCACATATGAAATCTTATAATTATACTAATAAATATGTTCAATAATGATAACTACCTCTTTAGGAGTAACAATAGATGTAATATTGATTTTAGGTAAGTCTAGTCTAAAAATATTTTGATAGGCCCCTTAGATGAATGTATTAAACCCAAGAAAGAGATTAAATTAACTAGTATGTTAATAATATGATCAATTAATCACATTCTTTAGTCATTTTTTGATGTGTATGCCCAATTGTATGATAACTCTATGGAGTATATGGTAGAGAAAATAGGTATACCTCTAGGAGAAGATGACTCAACACAAAATGTAGAACGTAAAGATACATAAGCCATATGAATAGTGAGAGAAAGATGTACAAAAAAGGATCATCATGACATATAGGAAGTTCAAAGTTAAGATATCATGAAATGAGGAAGGACAATCAAGAGAAATATCATCATACAATGTCAAAGAGATATTCCTAAGGTATTTAGAGGTATGACCATTGAAATGATAAAACAACAAAGCATAAATGGACATCAAATTAGGTCATTTGCAAGAATAAACATGGAAAATATTTTTATAGGATGATAAAGCATAAAACCATGTACATGTACATGACTAGTGATCTAATATAATGTAGATGCAAATGAAAAATTCCTATCAAAGCTAACACATGTGAACATTATGACACATATGCTAGTTAGGGTTCCAAATTGTATATATGTATGAAAATCATGCACCTTACAAGGAACCATATATACAAGATAATCAACAAGGAATTAACATAGAAATACAATCATTGGGCCTATGTTATGGTCAAGAAAGAGTGAAGAAAAAACATCATTAACACACAAAGATGATTTCATGATAAATGCTATATTTGATATTGGATTAGAAAAAAATAGTAAGATTATACCTAAATTTGAAGATAAAACCCTAAATCCAAAGGGTAGAAGGTAATGATAGAAACATTTCTCACTAAAGTCCAAACCCTAGGAAATTAATAAAGCAATAATAAAAACTCAAGGGTTTAATATGAACCCTAATCAAATTTGAGATAAATGTATAACAATAGAAAACATCAAATATGACACCCTAATAGAGAAGGAATAAACCCTAGGCGTGTAAGAAATTTGAGTTCACTATTTTATGTAAGAGAAAAATCATAATCACATGAACTGTAATCTAGCCTAATCGAATAACTAAATAAATGATATAAAACAATTAACCTATGGAGACTAATATCAAATAATATAACTAATGCCACATGATAAAAGTAGAAATACAATAAATTAAATGTGATGTTACAAAAAGAATCATCTAGAGTTAATTCAAATTTACCTGCTCAATCTTTGATGATTCTTTTTGAATTACGACCAATCATTAAATACACCAATCTAACATGCAATTTGAAATAAGAAAATAAACTGCATTTTAGTAGACCCACAATGACTAATAAGAAATAGAAACATAGATCCAAATTAAGACATTTAAATTTAACTTAAATAAGAATTTAAATCCATGATTATAAAAGTATCTAAAAATTTGAACTATGATAAAGACAACCTAATTATTCTAGGTCCCAAATAAAAATCTCTTACACATTCACCATTCGTCCACTTGCATTTGATAATGAATCCATGTACTTCAGTCTCTTATACTTCAATCCAATGCCAAAAGAAAGTCTCTTTAACATAGATGACCACCACCACCTTTAACAGTGAATTTTTACATATGTGGAATTGCTTTTCAATGTATCAATGCTAAAACTAAGTGTATGTCGTACTGGACAGTCTGTGATGTGTGACAGTTGGGCCAAAAAAATTACACAGAGTTCTCTGTACAATTGTCAAATAATATTAGGTGAGAAAGAAGGGTACAGTTAACACATTTGTGCAGGTAGCTCTCATGACATAATATGATTTCATGCTGCTGTAACTGTGTTTTTGGGAAACGATAATTGACACCCACTTCTCTCTGCACTTGGATGGGAAAGAAGCGTACATTAACACAGATCTGTATATAGCATTCATAACATAAATTATGCTTTTGTGGGTGTTTTGTTTTTGGCAAAAGGTTGACATCTGGTTCTCTGCACAATTGACAAATAATGTTGGGTTTTGGGTAAAATTTTAACATCTGGTTCTATGTACAATTAGCAAATAATGTTGGGTGAGAAAAAAGTGTACAGTTACAGTTAACATATCTGTTCATGTCTTATGATTTAAGTGTACAGTTAACATATCTGTCCATGTAACGTTAATGATATAAATTATCATTTTATGTTGTAGTTCGTGTTGTTTTGGTTGTTTTTCAGTGCTATTAGAAGAACATCAACTTTGTTATTTCTGGATTTGATTGTGTATAAGTTTTTTTTATCAACGTTTCGGATCACACTCCGTGATCCATCATCAGGATAGAGAGCTGAAGGAAATGGATCAGACTTAAATGGATTGGTTGTTTTTGTTTATACATTATATTTTTGAAGATTGTAGTTTTTGTTTGTAATTAATATTATTCTATTATAGATCATTGTATTCGATTGTTATTGTCTCGGATTGATGTTTTTAGTAGTTATTGAATATAAATTATATTTGTTTTGAGTTGTTTTTAAGCTGTCATCTTAGATAAATTGTTGATTTCCACAATTCATGTTGATTTGAATAAAACTTATAAGATTAAATGGTGTTTGAAATTTTTGGTATCAACGTTTTGGATCAGACTTTGTGATCCATTGTTAGAAAGCACGGAGCAAAAATAGAAAATGATGATAGATCATGAAGTGCGACTCTTCTCAATTGTTTTTCAACATACATTTACAAAACAATATATTTTAATTCAATATAAAAATTTATGTTAAGGCTCTCAATATTCATAATTATATTAAGAGGAGTTATATAATGAAAGTTAATGAAATGAAAGTTTAAAATAACATTTTATATAAAATACCAAGGATAAAATTTTAGAGAATTATATTACTAAATATATAGAATGTAAAATGATTATATAGTGTTAGAATCTTAAAAAATTATAGAAATTATAGTACTGAATGTGAGATTTTGAATGTGTCTTGTTAATTGTTTAAGATGAATTATTATTAAGTGTTATTGTAAAATAAAATATTCTTTCTTTAAGAATTTTCAAATTTATTTGTAATAGAGTTGTTAGGGTAATCTTATAGCTTTCCAAAGTTGGGCATATTATTTGGGATTGTGTTGATTTTCTAGTAAGAGCAGCTTCTAAAAAATTAGTCGAGGGTATAAATAATGAAGTTTAGAAGCTCATTTTTTTTTTAAATTTTGGGCCTTCAAGCTATAATCAAATAGAGAATATCAAAAAATTGTTTGAAAGGAGATTTGATGTTCATAATTAATTACATTCTCAACCAAGCCTACCCAATTGAAAGTTGGAAAATGTTCTTAGAGTCACTTGATTGCTATTAAAAAGCTTTGAAAGCTTTAAATATATGTCCATTATTTTAGAGAAACAAAAAAATAACAAACTTTCTAACAAATTTTGGGATTGAGTCCAAAGAGTCACTCATCATTGATAATGTCATTGAGTGCTAGGTGGATCTTTCTAAAGTATGGGAATTGGGATACCAATCTATATCATAAAATTTCTTTATGTACTAATCAGTAATCATTCTCGAGCAAGGACAAGTGATTGTGGCAAGATTTGCTAATAGGCCACAACATATCATCAATTCTATTTTATGAGAACAAACTTTCTCACTTTTGGAAAGCTACATTGATGCTAAGCACAAACAACATATAAACAATCAATAAAAAAGATTAAAAAAAAGTGGTATTTCTATTGTGTGGAGATGAGGAAACGAAGCTTAGGAGTGAGAGATGGGTCTCAAGGGTCTAATGTCTAATGCAAGAATAACAATATTTATTATTATTCAAAATAGGAATGTAAAGTAGGATCAAAGAGGCCTTAGGGTTTAGATTATTTGGAGGTTGAAATTTGTAGTAGGGTTTACTTGGAGGTGGTGTCCAAGTTCATTTCCAACCTCGTAGCCTTTGTGAGGGATAATCTTGAAGTGAGGGCTTTGGTGATGACCTTTATAAGGAAAAAATTCAAAGGGGATTCGGATATGGCCCTAGAATACACAATGGCCAACTTTGTTTGTGTTTTTCTAATTTTGAGTGTTGAATTTAGAGGACTAGTTTCAATTGCTTCATTCAAGGGGACCAAAGATAAGGTTTGTGGCTTCACTAGAGCAAGTTGAGTGATTTCAATCCTTAATAGAAAAAGGTCTTGGGATGGGAAATGTTCCCACTTTTGACTTAATTCTTTTATGTCTTGTCAAGACCCCTTCCCCTCTCTTCCCACGCCACCCCGCCACCCCCCAAAATAGGGAGTGAGTTAAGAAGGTACATTAGGTAAACAAATTCATTATGAGGACTAGATGTTGTTGGGAGTAGGGGCAATGCAAGAATGAGGAAGAAAACTTGTCCATATTGAATGAAAAGTTGTTATTTTCTGACTTTTAAAAAATATTTTATGATAGTCTACAAATATTTAACTCGTTACAAGCACAACAATATTTAACTCCTTAAGAGCAACAACTTAGAAATTATTGTTAAAAACCAAATTGTGGAAGACCATGAGTCCTCACTTAGATTTCCATCTTAGATGTCATCAAGGTGGAGAATGAAACCCAACATTTTAACCTCTTGATCTTGACTCATTGGACATTTTGTAGTTTTTGATATCAATAATCCAATTTTGTATGTAGGCTTTCTTCTAGGAAATAGTTCCCTAGCATGTTTATGCATATTAATAGAAATATAAGGTTTGTGGTTTTGCTACGGCAAGTTGAGTGATTTCAATCCTTAATAGAAAAAGGTCTTGGGATGGGAAATGTTCCCATTTTTTACTTAATTTTTATGTCTTGTCAAGACCCCTTTCCCCCACCAAAATAGAGAGTGAGTTAAGAAGGTACATTAGGTGAACAAATTCATTATGAGGACTAGATGTTGTTGGGAGTAGGGGCAATGCAAGAATGAGGAAGAAAACTCATCCATATTGAATGAAAGGTTGTTATTTTCTCTATATTTTGTTGTTTTCTGACTTTTTAAAAATATTTTATGATAGTCTACAAATATTTAACTCGTTACAAGCACAACAATATTTAACTCCTTAAGAGCAACAACTTAGAAATTATTGTTAAAAACCAAATTGTGGAAGACCATGAGTCCTCACTTAGATTTTCATCTTAGATGTCATCAAGGTGGAGAATGAAACCCAACATTTTAATCTCTTGATCTTGACCCATTGAACATTTTGTAGTTTTTGATATCAATAATCCAATTTTGTATGTAGGCTTTCTTCTAGGAAATAGTTCCCTAGCATGTTTATGCATATTAATAGAAATAGAATATCTAATACAATCATAACAAGGTTGAGGATATCAAAATGATATCATTAACTCATACCTCACACATTACATATAAAAAATAACAATAATTCATAAATGTTGTGCCTTCATCCTTTCAAAGTTGATACCTTCTAAGGTCTTAACAACACAATATGCAAAAAAATTCAATATTATAAAATGATTTAAAGCAAAAAAAATTCCATGGTCTACAAATATAACTTAACTGAGGATTTGAGCCAACTAATGTTAACGGTTGTTTTTTATCAATAAAATACTTAGTTTCTTAAGATCATTGACATGTAGATAACAAATTTGAAATTTCTGGGAGAAAATGAGTTCTTGTGAACCACTACCCATGAAACATGGGTCAATTAGTTCGATTCGAAAAAAATACACGTTGAATCATGATTGCAATATTGGAGAAGTTAAAAAGTTCTATGTTCTACAAATGTAGTTCAACTAAGCATTTGACCCAAGATATCATTTAGAAAATTTGAATTTAGATCTTCCCAATAAAAACCCAATACCATAACCACTTGATCTTATCGACTGAAAAGAAATCAGATGAAAATTTTTAATGACATCCAGAATACCAGCCAGTCCATCATTATTCTCTATTTCTGCACAACATTCTGATGATATCATTAAACAACATATTAAACTGAAACGTTGATCTAAAAAACAAATACACAGTTGAATCCAGAAACAACATATTAACCTGACGATATCATTAAATTTGATCCCTAATGTTGATAATAAAAATTACACACAATTTTAATCCAGAAATTTTGTACTACTCATTTATAACTTTTGGCAAGCTTTTATAGCAGATGGAATTTACAGCAGAGTTGTTATACTATTGATTTCAAAGTACAATGCATCACGGACCACAAAACCCGTCGGAACAGCCACATCTTGATTGGCAGATAAAACTGAAACAACATGAACAGAGCACAACCCAGTTGGGTTTACAATTTCACCCGATTTTTTTCAAAAAGCGCAAATTTATGTTGCAGGTACATTCTACTGTTGAAAGTCAATCCAAACTTTTCCGCCATTACAGACAATCTTCAGTTGGGAAAAAAAAATTCAAAAAATCACAGACAAAGGTCCGCAGATTCGCAGGGGTGAAAGTCGGTGATGATTCGATGAAACCAAGATAGGTAAGGCAGAGGCGCAGAGGGGGAGAGAAAGAGGCTGGGGATTCGGGAACACACGAAGACGACACGCAGTTAAAGCGGTGCAGTCTGGTCAGTGGGTACGCTCGCTTGCCCTCCCCTAAAATTGAAGCATCTCTCTGAGCATCAAGTGACAGATGTAGACGTGCATGAGATGCCGAATGTACATGACGTCGACTGTCATAAAGCATGGGCTGAATTAGTTAATGAAGTCATTAAGATCGGCCGTACCGTGCAAATCCAGCGCTTACGGTTTCGTTTTTTTCTGGGTCACAGGGGGAAAAGGATGAATTATTTGAGGAACAGGAGTTTGGCTTTTTGCAACCTGCTGGTCTTGAGTTCGACTCGCGCCGGGTCGGTTTGGGCGGCCATGGGAAAAGCTTGTCTTGTTGCGACTGTGCTTCACGTGGTAAAAGAGGAGGGAAAATCTATCTGCATCATCATAATTGTAAAGGGAAACCCATGTGGCAGGTCATTATCTTCTTTATTTTCTCTTTTTATGCTTAACCAAAGTAGGTACCTGCTCAATGCCCATCACCATGACTAAGTGGGTGCTTTGTGAGTTAGCATGATAATAAGAATTAGGTGGTCTTGTAAGGTATTGTAGCAGAGAGGGGACCATAGTGGAGTGGGGTCTAATAGTGGGGATAGAAGTAGTACTCAGTGGATCCCATAGTGGAGCACCGTAATATCCAATTGTAAAACACTTTTTATCCATAAAATACACAAATTGACAAATCATGTGATGCCACATCAGTGCACCAATAAAACATGTCTTAGTGCACCACTATCGGTCTCACTTTTTTTTTAAGCCTTTTTTGGATACCTAAACAAAAAGCATATTGATATGGCCCTAAAACGAAATATAGAAGCACGTGAGTTGTCAAATAAACTATTGTACAAAATTGGGAGTGATTTGAAATTTCTACTTAGGATTTTGAGAAAGGCAAATTTAGGGTGCTCCACTATGGGCCCCTCCCCCCTACAAGGGTATTTGCAAATTTGGATCTTTTTTCTTTGGATGTGAGAGTTGGTTAGGTGGCATGTGTTGCCATCTTTAGAGCTCACATTGTTTGTCTCCATTGGAGGTATCTTAGAGTTTGGTACACCTTTAATAAGGTTGATGGTGATAGAAGACTTAACATTTTTGAAGTAGGGTTGTACACCTCAATAAATAACTAGTAAAACAAATAATAAAAAACAAGTTCGTTTATGTATTTTCATGTCAAAAGTATGTACAATAAATTAGTGTCCCAACAATTATTTATTATTCTATGTTTTTATATACACTTGTTATTTTTTTAATCAATATGTGAGAGTACAACTCGTGATCCAATATTAAAATACAAGATACAATGTGAGGGTTGTAGGGTTGTGTTGTTGATTTGGATTTCGAGAAAAAGTTGTATTTGGAATTTTGGAATAGATGTAGATATTACTACTATAATAGGTTGTAGTAAAAGGAATAACTATGTAGATATGTACAATAAATTAGTGTCCTGACAATAATTTATTATTCTATGTTTTTATATAAATTCGTCAATTTTTTAATTGATATGGGAGAGCACAACTCGTGATCTAACATTAGAATACAAGACACATTGTTAGGATCGTAAGGTCGTGTCATTGATTTGGACTTCGAGAGAAAGTGTGTTTGGAATTTTGGAACTGATGTAGATATTACTACTATAATAGGTTGTAGCAAAAGGAATAACTATTTAGTGAATTTTGAAAGGTAGTAGAAATTAGCAATTCTTACACTCCGAGAAAGTCATATTTGAGAAACCATGTTACAAGTTTATATGGGTTTTGTAGTGCAACAAGTACATAGTAGTCACGATAATGTTTATGTTATGTTATTGTTTGATTGAACAGTTGAAGTGTGCACCACACAAGAAACACACTTCAACTTTTAGTGTTCATACATGATAAAGTGATTTGTCTTACATAATGTCATGTTTTAACATATCGATGCTTGTACCTAACAACATGATTTCCTATATAACACTAGGCCAAACTTGTTTAGCTTAATACATTAAGAATTTAAATGTATACATATGGACCACCAAACTAGCTTTAAAATCAAAATATATTTTGTTTTTTTAATGTGCTATTCTTATATAACACTAGCTAAATTTATTTAAGATTTAAATTAATTAAAACTATTAGCATATGTTTGGAGGAAGAAGCAAAAGTCTTCAAGTTAAACCTTGTGCAGATTTTAAATGTAAAATAGCTAAAAAAAAATTAAGGGTAGGTGTTGTTTTGAAAGCATAGTAATAACTTACATAATACATATAGAAAGAGTGTTCATAAACTACCTACAGTTTGCAAAACCACTATTTTTTCCCAATAAAAACCTTGATTGAGTCAAGAGCAAAATGCAATCGTATTCATCACTATAATATTTAGTTTTAAGAGCAATACAAAAGCCAACAATGAGAATAGTTAGTTTTGGAGGTATTATTTGTTTATATTCATAGATAGGGCTACCAATCAAACTGAGCGTGATCTTGATTGAGAGTGATTTTCGTATCTTTTTTTTTGATCTATCAAATCAACATAAAATCTACTTTTCATAAATTATAGATTTTGTTCAAGTTTATCTTTAATCTTTGATTAAAAGACTATATATATATATATATACTTTTAGCCCTTATAAAATTTCATCATATTTTCATGAAAAAGGTGAAGTTTTAATTGAAGGGCTTCACATAAATTATTTGTTCTTGATGGGGCTCATCATAAGTTTTAGTAAATTCCAATGCCATGTATCTTATTGACTATTGTTGTTGGGTTAATAAACAATATAGTTAGTGTAAAGGTGCTCCATTACCATGTTGGTGACGCCACACCAACCTCTTAAATCTCATTTTCTCAATTACACATTGCTTCAAATCAAAGACATCATATTAATTTTATATAATACAAATTTTATGCTCTTTTGTAACCATTATTTTTGGTAACAAAAATGTTATATAATATGCAAACTTGAAGCATAGCCTTCATATAATTGATTAACTATACTAACAAAATCTTGTGAAAAAATCCACAACATTGAGAGTTGATCGGTTGAAATCAGGTTCATAGTTGAGAGACAAAAGTGAATTTAAAGAAGTTAGCTTGGAGTGTGCAAAGATCTTGTGTGAATTGCGAGTTTAATGGGTTCTCCTACCAACAATTTAATATTACCAAAGCATGAAATATTTTTTGCACATTAACAATCATAAAACTCATATTTCATGTTTTGGTAATATTAAATCAGCCACCAACAATTAATGATAAATTACATAAGATGTATTTGAGTTAGGTGTTGTGCAACATTTGTGTAGGAACATAAATCTATTCTTGTTGTGATAAGTGCTTGTATTTTTCATAGAAAAAGGAAAAAAAAATTATTATGGTCAAAGACACAATCAACTTCCTTAATGACTAGGTTATATATCACACAAGTTTGTAAAGGTTGATGATATGGACATTGACTAGCCCTACCACAAGTAAATGCCTATAGGTTAATGGAGTTAGAAGTCAAATTTTGGAATAATATTATAGGGAGTTCAACTACTATCAAAATTAAATGCTAGTACATAGTTGACATTTAATTACATGCATTTATTGATTTGGTAGCCATGCTACCAACTTATACTATATTTGATGTGTGATTTCAATGTTTTTGTTGCTCATTTCATTTTTCCTAATAGGTAAGATAATGTGTTTTTTACTTTGATAAATCTTTGTATTGATATTTCTATATCCTTACAATGAGAAATAAATGATGGTAATTTTTTTTAATCATTTTGAGTTATAGTTTTATAGATCAAAATGTTTGATTTTTATATGGAAACTAACAATGTTTTTGATGAGGAAAAGAAGGTTTTGATGGGACCCAAAACCCATTACAAGAAGGTTTTGATGGGACCCAAAACCCATTACAAGAAGGTTTTGATGGGACCTACAACCCAATACAAGGAAAAGATGTTGTACGAAGAATAATCATCAAACCCAACCATAGATCAACAAGTAGGGGCCTAAATCCCACTACCAAATACAAATAGGTTTTACCTAGGGCCTTAAACCCAAAGGTTTTGAAGGAACCTTAAACCCTTAACCTGGTTTTTCAAGGACCATGAACCCAAAAGAGATTTTTCATCAGGTTTTGGTTGGGACCTCAAACCAAAAAACACAAAATATTGAAAAGCAACAACCTTCTTGCAACTCCATCCATTTTGAAAAACCATCCCTCACTCCACCTCCATAGGACCAGGCCCCCCTCTATAGGAGAGGAAGATGCAAGAGCTCAAACCACCAAAGCAACCCAACTCCATTGGACATGCAACAAACAACTCCACCTCAAAAGGAGCGAGCTCTACCTCAATAAGAGAAAAATTCACCTCTAGAGAAGAAACCATTTGAAGAATTCAACCGAAAGAAGCCACTCCAGTAAGAAAAGAACTCGCAACAACCTTAGGCATCAGAAAAGATGGAGACAAGAAACCAAGCATCAAGATCAAGTCAGCCCTCAACAAAGAGAGCACACACACCAAAACCTTTGAAAAAACCTCCAAAGGCATCACCCAAAACCAAAAAAGAATTTCCCCAACAGACCTCAACATCATCATACTCCAAAAGGGAAACTTAAACAAAGCATCCTCCAAGACAAGAGGAGCAACAGAGGAAATCCCACAAAAGGCCAACCCAAGCCTAGAAAGAGAGCAACCAAAAGGCAACACTAGGTCAAAGGGAGGCAGAACAAATCCATCAAGGCAAGAGGACACCAAGCAATGAAGAAGTGGGGAGATGACCAAACAAGAAAGCACAACTTCAAACCCAATAGGCTGATCCAAGCCCAAAATAAGCCACTACCCTGGACAACATCCCGCAAGGGACCACGGCCCCACCAGATAAGCCCATAGCCAAACCTGAAAGCAAACCACCAAAGCTGCAAACAACCCAACAATAGGGATAAAAAAAGAATAGGGGCAAGACTCCACTGCACCAAGCGAGACAAACATCCCCAAATAGGTAACCAACAACACCAAAGCACAACACCATCCTTTGGGACCAACAACCAAGGTGACAACCAAGAAACACTGCTAGAGAATGAACCCAACAAGCAAGCATAGAGGCCAAAAGATTAGCCCCACACAAGCATCACTGGTTGACCAAATCAGCCACCAAAACGAGTAATCATTGACAATCACCAAGCTTCCAAAACCCTCGACTAGCTTTAGAATAGCCGCATCAAAAGCACAAGAAGGATCAACAAATAGAAGAGGAAGAGAGAAACACAAGAAACCTATCGACCCGACCCCTCCAAAAATGCACATGAAACTAGAACCAATATGGAAACTAACAATGTTATTATTAAGTTTTTTTGGTATTTATTTTTTGTTTCTTTCATATGATAAGGTCTTCTTTTTATTTTTCTTTTTTGATCGGTAATAATATTTTTCTTTATTGAAAAAGATAAGTCAAATTACATTATCGTCTTGATTTTCCTAACAAACCATCTACCACCAAATTTCATCTACTGTAACCCCATTTTCTCAAAAATTTACATTTTACCCACAATAACTTCCACTACCAAACCCCATACATCTACTTCATAATCAAAATTAACGTTTAAAATAACACACATTTTTTTCATTTAATTACTAAATACCCTACAATCTGACACCAACTTCCCTACATTCCCCACAAAGTTTAACACCAAAATTTTAAAAAAATTAATCCAAAAAGACTCAAGATTTCATGACAAAGGATTAAATTTACTGAGAAGCTCTGGCCGAGCTACCTGTTGCAGCTTCTATTTTGACCCCATTCATCTTCTTCTTCTTTTGAGGTTGCAACTCCTTCTTCTCCAATTGCTCTGCTTGTGCTATTATCGCCTCAACCTCCATCAATTCCACAAACAAATTTAAAGCTTTCCACCTGTGTGCTACCTCCTCTCTCCATCTGGCTTTACGTCTTCCTTCTGGCCATCTCACAAAGGGAACACACTTCTCGACCTCTTCATCCTCTGTAGTTTCAATTCCTTCACTTTTGTCGATTCCTACTCTCAGGATGTCCCATTCCAAGATTGTGTCCATGCCATCCAAGTAATCCTCATGCACCAGTGCTTTCATCACCCCTTTTACAAATGCAGTCAGCTCTCCCAAATCTAAGCCCCAAGCCATTATCAGTGAATAAATGTCCATATTCGTCCTATACTTGTGTTTGAGGTCTCTGAAACCTTTTCCCAGTATTGATTACACCGAATGCACTAATCTCTCATCACTATAAAGGAACAAGCCTTTTAGCCTCTTTTTCAATGCTTCACCATGAAAGGGGGAGAGTTGTTTCCTTGTCATGAGCAAAAACTTTGCCTCCATCTCCTCTGCAACTATAGAGCCACCACCTCCTATCCACCGTTTATGCACTCATTTTTTGCCACAATGAAGGAAGCATCGAGAAGGAGGCACCTTGATAGATTAATAAGCATTAAGTCACATAATTCACCATTAATGTTAGGTGTACGATCATCACCGCCACTTGACTCCACAAAAATTCTCTCATTCACTTCAAAATTTGGAGAGCATTCAACTACTCCTTGCATTAATTTCTGCAAGCGTACCATCTTTTATAGAGCTACCTCTTCTAATTCTAATTGTGTAAAGTCTTCAATTCTCATTTCACCAACTTATTTAAATGATAAAGCCCATTTCCCGCTCTCCTAACATGACTTACATAGAACTCATCAAAAGCTGCCAACTCCTCTTTAATTTTTCCAATTATATTCTGTAGATGCCAGGCTCCAGTATTCCCTTTCATCATTGCTTGGATAATTACTAGAGAATCGCCTTCCAAATGAACTTTCAAAGCCCCTAATTGTTTACCAAGTCTAATAGTCATTAATGCTACTAAGGCTTCAACTGTGTTATTAGCCCCTTCCTCTAGCTTCTTTGCTCCCAAAGTCAATACATTTCCTCTCCAATATCGAACAATAAAACCTGCCCTTGATGGTCTAGGGTTCCCTTTAGATGCCCCATCAAAATTCAATTTCCATCGTCCCTCCATCAGTTTTTCCCACCTTACCTCAACTGTCCCCTTAGAAGTTGGATTAACCCAACCAAGCCCCTTAACGAGCCGATAAGGTCTTCTTTTTATATGATAATAGACATCATAACATTAAAATTTGGTTATTAATTATTTATACATCTATTTGTATCAATTTGATTGAGTCAAACTTTTGAGCATTCCAATTAATAAAATTTTAAATGTGAAAGTGCATGTCACATTTGGTTTAGGTGTGAAGTTGATCATTTGAAATTGTTGACAAATTATTCAAGATGTAAAAGTTGCTTGTTAGGAAATTGGGGTTTCCATGCACATTTGTACTTTGTAAAATGGTGTAG
Source organism: Sequoia sempervirens (assembly GCA_007258455.2). NCBI lineage: Eukaryota > Viridiplantae > Streptophyta > Pinopsida > Cupressales > Cupressaceae > Sequoia > Sequoia sempervirens. The sequence continues at coordinate 14,088,403 of VDFB02109042.1, forward strand.
GGGAACCCTAAAAGATTGAAAATAAGAAGTCACAAGGCATATTAGGGAATCAAGGTTTGGTCTCAATTTTATGAAATTAATAATAAAAAATATACATCAAAGTTTGTAGTCTTAGGTAAATAGGTGTGAATTCGGTCTTCAAAATTTAGTAAAAAAAGTAGAGGCAAAACATTGAAATGAGTGCAAATAGGGATTTCATAGTTTTTTGTGAAATTATGTTACATCCTGTGTGTTATTACCTATGTACTATTACCTAGTTTAGTAAATTGCTTCAATAAATGTGGATGTGTTTTACTTATGAATTATGATGGAAACATGATGAATAAATGTTTGATTCAATTAAATGCTTTATGATTCAATATATAAAATATATATTATGAATATGACATGTATGTGTTGTATATGAATGCATTGATTCAGCTAACTACTACTATGGTGAACTAAGTTGAATGTATGAACAAGTTCAAACCTCTGAAAGAGGGGAAGTATCACTTAGGAGAAGAACTTGGTCTGATAACTTTTAGTTTGGCCTTACTGAGCATTCACACACTCACACCCTAATTGGTCTCAGTTAAGTCAAGTCAATTTGGGTACTGGGTGAGTGATCTTCTATTTTGATTGTGAATGTTTATATTGGTTTGCAATCTTGTTTTATGAATGTTTGGAATGAGGAATGTGATGAAGTCTTGAAGTTGAGCTGAAGTCCTTCCTTGTATATTTATGGTTATATTGATGAGATATATGCATTAAATGTATTTATGTATACGTGTACGTGTCTATGGTAAACTCATACATGTGAGTGAATACGTACATGAGTATATGTAGGTAGACGTACCTACATATGCTCATGGACGAATTACCTATATGCATGGGAGTATTGATTGGACTAAGGTGACATACACACACACACACACACACACACACATATATATATATATATATGTATGCATATATACATTTCATGTATATATGTCAATCGAAAGTTATGAGTATAAGAGTTTTATAAAGGTATTGAAATAATATTGTGTATATGTATATATATAAATATATATGTGGAAAGTAATATAGTGACATATTTATATATAATTGTATATATATATATACATAATGTTATTATATGTTTGAAAATTGATAATTAATGTATTTGTTAAACCTTGTGAAATATGTATATGATATATATACACATATATAGATATACATGTAATATATATATATATATATATATATATATATATATATATATATACATAGATATGTATATATATACATATATACATATACATATGTATATGTACATATATGTATATATATATGTATGTATATATGTATATATATGTATAACATAAATACATATGTATATATATGTATAACATATATATATAGATATATGTATCCATATATATGTGTATATATATATATACACATATATATGATTAAAAGCCATTAGTGATAATCATCAAAGCATAATATATATAACACTATTGTTATTGCTAATATTTGTGAAGCTCTTAAGAGAATAAAGGCCCATATAATAATATGGCACAACTTTTAAAGTATTGTGACCAATGCATAAAGTAGTATTAAGACCAAGTCAAAAATGTTTAAAGGTATGTATGAGCTTGCAAAATGATGTGCATACATTTCAAAGAGAAGTTAATACAGTTTAAAGCATTAAGGAATAAGTCTACCTGCACTATAAATGAGGGATGTCAACTTATGATTGTGGCACCATTTTGTAAGTGTTTGGGATGTAAAAGAAATTTGCAAAATGCGCATGAGTTTGGAAATAGCCTTAGGAATCAATCAAGAGTAAAATTGGTAGCATTATGTGAAGGAATTTGAATTATGAAACTTGTTTGTGAGCTTGCTGTTCATTTGACTCAGTAAATGAGTCTTGTTGTCTGTTACAACAAGTTGACTCAACCATTTAAATGGTGAAGACTGTTATGTGTTGTAAACCTATGAGTTACCTTTGTGAGTTGTTGCATGAGGATAGAAAGGTGGAAAAAATATTAACTTGTTTGTAGCCTTTGGTTGCTCACAATTTAGTATAAATAGAGGTGCTCATTCTACCAATTGTTACACTTGTCAATTTTATTTCCTCGTGTTATTCTACTGCAATTTTTGTGCTAAGTGAGTTGAGATTGTGAGTTAGAGAGTTGTTTGTTGTTTCACATTGGTTTTGTTGAGAGATCTAGAGAGAAGCTAGTAGAGGAATTTGGGTTGTTCGTAGTGGAATTTGTAATTGATCTTGAGCCATTAAGCTAAGAGGGAAGATTATTCTATTGGAACTTTAAATAGGCATGTTGATTTCTACTCCTTCGTTATTATGTTGGAAAGATTGTTTATTATGTTGCCATGTTGGAAAGATTGTCTTTTATGTGTGTTTTGATGCTTGCATATCTTTTGAATGTTCTTTGAATGTTTCTTGTATTGGGAAATCTTTCTTTTGGGTTTATATGTACATAGTTATTTATGGTATAATGGCTTTTATGCCACTGTATACTATTTATACTATACGTAGTATGACAAAACTCTAGGTGTGTAGTATAAGATAAAGTTGTACAATGATTCTTATAGCAATGTCAATTAGATATAAGTTAATGGGAAGGATACTCACGGGGTTAGGATAATCCACAAGAAAGGGGATAACCTTAGAATAGAATACTAATGGTAAATACAAATCGAGCAATTAAATGTGGTGAATAGATGATCTCACTCAAAGTTATTGGGTGATAAATCTTTGGCCAAAGTAGTGTAGGTAGCCACTGTCTACATTGTCAGTTCACTGTGTGATCCAATTTACATTCTAGGCTAAGGTAATAATATATGAGGTAATAGACATTATGGTAGCTCTAGATATGTAGGACACATTACTATGCTCAGAAAAGGCTATTTGAAGGATGAGGTTACCAAACCAATCTCTTTGTCGAAGGGAGGACCATCTCACCAAGTTTGGTAGATGTATGGGGACCGTAGTAAGTCCATGGTTGGCAAAAAAGCGCTTGAGTGATGCTTCTCCTCATGTAGTTGGCGGCCAAGATTTGGGAGGAAATTCTAGACCATTTTTATTTCTAGTTCTTGTAAGCTTGTTGAAGCAATGTATGTAATCATGTGTCCATATAAATGGAAATTATAATGTGAAATGTTATCTTGAATATATTTATGTAAAGTTAAATCATACTTATATTATTGGAATGATTCTTTGATTATGCAATGGAAAAGTTTGGATAAATTTATATTTCAAATGATAAAGTTATAAAGTTATAGACAATTTACATGTGGGTAAAACTTAGTAAAATTACTTGGTAGAACAATGGGAATACTACACATGGTATCAAAGCTACCAGGTTCAACTCTAGAACTTATGTGCTTTCTATGTTTCCAATCCAACATTACATAAGTCTAATGTTTGGAAATTATTGTGCTAGGATGGTGCATCTCAAGATGACTATGAGAAAGTCAGTAATTAGAAATGAGCACTACCTATGGGCCAAGAAGAAAAGAGAATACCTTGTTCGAACCAATGAGGGAACTAATTATGACATCGCCATCTAGTTGAGCAATACTGAGACTTTTAGTGATGCCCTTCCACAAATCAATCAAGAGAAGAGAAGGATGAAAGAGGTTTCCAACTTCAAATTCTTACCTTTTGTCTCTCTAGTCAAGTCAGACTCTTTGTCACTTTCCAAGGATATGCCCTCAGAATGTAGTGTTAGTCTAGTCATGATATGTAGGGATCCTCGAGTTCTTCCCTTAATGTAAGTTATTGTAACAACCACAAGTGGTGAATCAAAGGGTTATGTACCTCAAAACTATGTGTTTGAGGATAAATTAGAGGGTTATTATTATTTTGATGATGTATATGAGCAAAAATATGAGGGTTTTACTGGGCACAAAGTTACGTATCAAAAAGTGAATCAAAGGGATATTCTCCATTAGACTATCTAAATAGTCATTCTATGTAAATCCAAGGAAATTGAAATCCTTTTTTATTATAATTTTAAAATCTTGTTTTGGAAAAAATTATGAATGAGCAATTTTTAAAATTTCTTATGTGAATGATAGATCTTTTTGGAATATTGTTAGCATTGAGAAAACATTCATAGATCTAATTAAAATGAAACCTTCAAGTATAACTATTCGTGGAAAAATGGTCAGGACAAGAACTAACTTTGGGGATAGTCAAGAAGTAGGTCAAGGCGCTGAGAATGTTGAAGCTAAGTTGGACTGCATTCTGGCTATCATGGATGAAACTAGAACAAAAATGGGAAACCTCAAAAAAGAAGTTAGGGGAATGGAAAGAGAGGAGCAAGAAGTCCCAAATAATGAGGAAGAAGTTCCCAACAATTAGGAAGAAGGGTAGAATTCCCACGATCACACTCAACTATTGATCAAGAGAGTGATAGGTCACAATCATATTTTGAGGGAACTAAAAGAAAGTGTTTGACAAGTGAGATATCATGTAACATGAGAAAGATCACACTGCCAAAATTTGAAGGTAGTACTACTAGAGATGTAGCAAAAGCATGGCTTACAAAGATGGAGGAGTATTTCGAAATCATAAATTACTCTGAGGCCACTAAAGCTGTATGGGGAGCATTTCAGTTGGTTGGTGAAGCATCCAATTGGTGGATAAGTATGAAAATGGAGGTTGGGCTTAGTTCTTTAAGTCTCACATGGAGCGAGTTTGTAGAGATTTTCTGAAAGCGATGGTTGCCCCAACTCTTCTATGACCAAAAGCTCATTGACTTCCAAAACTTGAGGTAGGGTGACTCTTCAGTGAATGAGTATTGGGAGAATTTCACTCAACTCCTAAAGTATGTACCTATGTACCAGAAGGATGAGAAATTTTGCATAAGGAAGTTTATCATAGGTCTAAATGTGCAAATAGGTGGTGAGGTAGACGTACATGATTCAACTACCATGGATTTGGTGTATGAGAAGGTAATTAAGCAAGAACAAAGGCTTAAGTCTATGTTAAACTACTAGGAGAGAAATAGAAAGAAGCTTGTTTGGATGCAGACCAATCAAGCTCCAAGGAATCCTAGTGAAGGGAAAAAATTTCAAAAGTAAGGGGATAAGGTACCCCAAAATAATTGGAGTGAACCAAGGAGAGATCAAAGATGAAACAACAATAATTTCAATAACAACTACAAAAGCAATGTTGGTGGAAACGAAAGTAATTCTAGAAGACTTGCAAAAAGGAGGGGACCAATGAAGGAATGTTTTACATGTGGTGGGGATCACTATGTGAGTAATTTTCCAAGCAAACCATCTAGGACACAACCACATGATAACTCTCTTCCACTTCAAAGAGATTTGTTCCAACAAAGGATTCATGCTGCCGTGGATAATTGGGAAGCAAAGTACTAGATTACTCTAGTAGAAGTTTCAGGTACTTTGTCTAGAATTCCCATTTCAATTTTAATAGATATTGGTGCAACAAAAAAATTCATTTCTCCTAGAGTAGCAAGTCAAATGTCTAGAAAATATAGCTACATGAAAAATTCTTGGGTTGTAGAATATGCAAACTAGACAAGAGTTGAAGTAAGTCACAATCTATTCGAAGCAAGAGTTGAACTTCCAAGTTTCTCAACATAAGTAAATTTGTACGTAGCTCCCTTAGGTTCTTATGATGCCATATTAGGGATGAATTAGTTATGGAAACATAGGGCCAAGGTAAATTTTCATGCTAAAACAATTGAATTCTTAGACGATCTAGGTAATTGGGTGCCAATACAAGGAATGCCTTGAGAGGTTAAGTTACGAAAAATATCCGATGTTTAGATGCATAGAGCAAAGAAGAAAGGTTGTCAACTCTTTGCAATAAAAATTGAGAAACTTGAGGAATGCCAGAAATTCATTTCTCAAGATGATATAGTATATTATGGACCTCAAGAATCCCAAGATGTTGAAGAAGGTGAAGTATTGGAATTCGGAAAAATGGATATGGAGAAATATTCTATTTTATAGAATTTTGTGGATGTATTTCTAGAAGAATTACTTGGATTACCACCTAAGAGGATATTTGATTTCTCTATCGACATAGTATCAAGGTCAAAACCTATATTGAAAGAACTTTATAGGATGACCACAATTGAATTAATGGAGTTAAAGGAACAACTAGAAGAGTTGTCTAATGGACCTAGTATTTCACCCTAGGGAGCACTAGTGATCTTTGTAAAGAAGAAGGATGGTACACTACGCTTATTTATTGATTATCAGTTACTTAATAAAGAAACGATAAAGAACAATTATCTGTTGCCACATATCGATGATCTCTTTGATTAGATGCGAGGAGCAACAATATTTTTGAAGATTGATCTATGTTCTGGACATCACCAACTAAGAATCAAGGATGAAGGTATTTTTAAAACTATTTTCAGGTCTGGATATGGACATTATGAGTTCATAGTCCTACCATTTGAGTTGACGAATGCACCAGAAGCATTCATGAACCTAATGAACAATGTATTTAGAGACTGTTTGGATAAGTTTGTGTTGGTCTTCTTGGATGACATCTTAATTTACTCCAAGAATGAAGAAGAACATCTCAAGCATCTAGAGTTTGTTCTCCAACAACTGAGAGAGAATAAGTTATACAGATAACTCTGAAATTGTACCTTCTTCTAGAAGAAAGTATAATATTTAGGTCATGTGATTTTGGCTAATGGGATTGCAATAGATCTAGCAAAGATAAAAGCAATGTTAGAGTGGCTAGTGCCCAAGAATGTGTTGAAAGTTAGAAGTTTTATGAGTATGGTTGGGTATTACTGTAAGTTTGTCAAAAAAATTTTGAGAATAGATTTTCCCATCATGTCATTAGAAAGGAAGGGGAATGATTTTGAGTGTTTTGAGAAGTGTCAAGGAACATTTAAACAACTTAAGGAAAGGTTTGCCATAACACTAATGCTAAAAGTACTAGATCTAGATGGTAACTTTGTATTTATTACAAATACATCTAGAGAAGGATTGGGTGGAGTATTAATGTAAGAGGGGCAAGTCATAGCTTATGAATCAAGAAAGTTGAAGCTCTATGAACAAAATTATGCTTCACATAATTTAGAGTTAGCAACAGTTGTCCATGTGTTACAGATGTGGAGACATTATTTTTTGGGAAAACCATTTGAACTGAAGACTAATCATCATGGTCTAAAGTATTTTTTTACTCAACCCAATCTGAATGCACGAAAAAGGAGTTGGTTGGAGTTGATATCTAGCTATGATTTCAACATTAGTTATATCAAGGGAAAACAAAATCGGTTTGTTGATGCGTTAAGTCATAGGAGGCATATCTCATCTATGATATCAATCCAAATTGACTTCAAGGATCAAGTATTGCAAAAATCTAAAGGTGACGAGTTCTATGAACAAGTTAAGCAAGCACTCATGGACAATCTACAAGGTCAAAGGTACGAAGGATATCACTTTGAACCTAATGGATTATTGAGATTTAAGGGAAGGCTTTATGTACCAAACATTGGGGAATTAAGGAGCATGGTGTGGAAAGAAGTTCACAATGCACCATATTCGGGACATCCCGGTGTAACTAAGATGTTAGACAATGTAAATCCATTATATTTTTGGAAGGGTATGAAAGGGGATGCAGTGATATTTGTAGCAAGTTGTTTAGAGTTTCAAAGCATATGCAAGGTCAAAGGAACAAGGGATATCACTTTGAACCTAATGGATTATTGAGATTTAAGGGAAGGATTTATGTACCTAACATTGGGGAATTAAGGAGCATGGTGTGGAAATAAGTTCACAATGCACCATATTTAGGAAATCCTGGTATAACTAAGATGTTAGCCGATGTAAAGCCATTATATTTTTGGAAGGGTATGAAAGGGGATGTAGTGATATTTGTAGCAATTTGTTTAGAGTTCCAAAGAGTGAAGGTAAAGGATCATCATCCTGCATGCCTATTATATCCACATGAGGATCTAGAAAGTAAGTGGCAAGTTATTAGCATGGATTTTGTGCAAGGTCTCCCTATGTCAAGGAACAAGCATAATGCATTCTAGTAGTGGTTGACAAGCTCACAAAGGTACATCACTTCATACTATGGAATCTAACTAATGGAGCTCCTATAATAGCATGAAATTTTATCCAAGTGATATTTAGATTGCATGGGATTCCTGAAAAGATCATTTCTGATAGGCATGATAGAGTGATATCTAGGTTTTGGAAAACCTTGTTTACTTCGCTTGGGACACAACTGAACATAATTTTTGCTTATCATCTAGAAATAGATGGGAAAAATGAAAGGGTAAACCAAGTATTAGAAGACCTACTAAGGATGTATTGTATGGATCAACAATACAAGTGGGAGGATACCTACCTTGGTAGAGTTTTCAGATAATAACTCCTATCATTCTGTGATCAAGATGGCTATGTTTGAAGCATTATATGGTAGGAAGTGTCAAACTCCTATTAGCTAGGATAAATTGGAAGATAGGATAAGCCTTGGGCCAAATATGTTGTCAACAATGGAGGAATAAGTTGGAATTATCAAGCAGAGGTTAGCAGAAGCTAACAATAGGCAAAAAAGTTACGGTGATTCTAAACGAGTACCAAGGAATTTCATAGTAGGGGATAGGGTATTATTGAAAGTTAAACCTCACAAGAGTTCTATCAAGTTTGGAAACTCATACAAACTAGATCCGCGGTATTTTGGACCTTTTGAGGTTCTTGAGGAAGTCAACCCTATCACATATAGGATTTCCTTGCCACCAACTCTTACTAGGATGAATAACATCTTTCATGCCTCATATCTTAAGAAGTATATACCAAGTGATAACCGTGTTATTGATTGGAATGCTTTATAGGTGCAGGACCCAAGGGTGGTAATAATCGAGTTTCTCAAGGTGCTTGAAACACATAAGCTCCACTTGCGTAATAGAGAGGTTCTACAATGCAAGGTCTAGTGGGATCAGTATGCAAAAGTTTTTGCCACATGGGAAGACTATACTGAAATGAAGCAAAAGTTTCCACAATTATTGCTAGATTTTAAAAACTCTTGAAAACAATGATGTTTTGTAATGTTGTGCTTTATACTATGATCATATTTGATACTTAAATCAAGGACGATGATTCACAAGGGGGAATATGTTACATGCTGTGAGTTATTACCTATTTACTATTACCAAGTTTGGTAAACTACTCCAATAAATGTGAATGTTTTATTTATGAATTTTGATGGAAATATGATGAATGAATGTTTGATTTAGTTAAATGCTTTATGATTTAGTATATGAAATATATATTATGAATATGACATGTATGTGATGTTTATGAATGCATTGATTCAACTGCTACTGTTATAGTGAACTAAGCTGAATACAAGAATAGGTTCAAACCTCCAAAAGAGAGGGGAAGTATCACTCAAGAGAAGAACTTGGTTTGATAACCTTTAATTTGGCCTTATTGAGCATTCACACACTCATGCCCTAGTTGGTCTTAGTTAATTCAATTCAGTTCATGTAATGGGTAAGTGATCTTTAGTTTTGATTGTGAATGTTATATATATATATATATATATATATATATATATATATATATATGTGTGTGTACACATCTATGGTAAACTCATACATATGATTGAATACGTACATGAGTATACGTAGGTAGATGTACCCATGCATGCTCATGGATGGATTACCCATATGCATGGGAATACTGATTGGACTAAGGTGACATATATATATGTGTGTGTGTATATACATTGTGTATATATGTCAATCAAAGGTTATGAGTATAAGTGTTTTATAAAGGTATTAAAATAATATTATGTATATACATATATATATATAATTGTATATATATGTAATATTATTCTATGTTTGATAATCGATAATTAATGTATTTGTTAAACCTTGTAAAATATGTATATATATATATATATATATCAAAGGAGGATATATAATTATATATATAATATATGATTAAAATCCATTAGTGATAATCATCAAAGCAATGTGACCATCACATAAATTAGTATTAAGACCAAGTCAAACAAGTTTAAAGGCATGTATGAATTTGCAAACTATTGTATTAAGGAATAAGTCTACCCGTGCTATAAACGAGGGGTGTCAACTTATGAATGTGGCACCATTTTGTAAGTGTTTGGGATGCAAATGAAGTCTACAAAATGTGCATGCATTTGGAAATAGCCTTGAGACTCAGTCAAGAGTAAACTTGGCAGTGTTATGTGAAGGAATTCAAATTAGGAAACTTGTTTGAGAGCTTGTTGTTCATTTGACTCAGTAAATGAATCTTGTTGTCGCTTACAACAAGTTGACTCAACCATTTAAATGGTGAGGATTGTTATGTGTTGCAAACCTGTGAGTTAGCTTGGTAAGTCGATGCATGAGGATAGAAAGGTGGCACAAATATTAACTTCTTTGTAGCCTTTGGTTTCTCATAATTTAGTATAAATAGAGGTGCTCATTCTACCAGTTGTTACACTTATCAATCTAATTTTCTTGTGTTATTTTGCTACAATTTTTGTGCTAAGTGAGTTGAGAGTTGTGAGTTAGAGCATTTTTTGTTGTTTTACATTGGTTTTGTCAAGAGATCTAGAGATAAGCTAGTAGAGGAATTTGGGTTGTTCATAGTGGAAGTTTCAAGCAATCTTGAGCCATTAAGCTAAGAGGGAAGATTATTCTTTTGAAACTTTAAATAGGCATGTTGATTTCTACTCCTTTGTTATTATGTTGGAAAGATTATCTTTTATGTGTGTTTTGATGCTTACATATCTTTTTAATGTTACTTGATTGTTTCTTGTATTGGAAAACCTTTCTTTTTTGTTTATAGGTACATAGTTATTTATACTATAATGGATTTTATACCAATATATACTATTTATACTATACATAGAAAGTCAAGTACTATACATAGTATGACAACACTCTAGGTGCTTAGCATAAGAAAGAGTTGTATAGTGATTCTTATAAACAATGCCAATTAGATATAAGTTAACGGGAAGGTTATTCCTGGGGTTAGGATAATCCATGAGAAAGGGGATAACCTTAGAATAGAATACTAATGGTAAATACAAATTGAGCAATTAATGTGTTGAATAGATGATTTCACTCAAATTTACTGGGTGATGAATCTTTGGCCAAAGTAGTGTAGGTAGCCACTATCTATATTTTCAGTTCACCATGTGATCCAATTTACATTCTAGGTTGAGGAAATAATATATGAGGTAATAGACATTATGGTAGCTCTAGATAAGTAGGACACATCACTATGCTTAGAAAAGTCTATTTGAAGGATCAGGTTACCAAACTAATCTCTTTGTCAAAGGGAGGGCCATCTCACAAAGTTTGGTAGATGTGTAGGCGACCGCAGTAAGTCCATGGTTGGAGGAAAATCGCTTGAGTGATGCTTCTCCTCATGCAGTTGGCGGCCAAGATTTGGGAGGACATTTTGGACCATTTGTATTTCTTGTTCTTGTAAGCTTGTTGAAGCAATGTATGTAATCATGTGTCCATCTAAATGGAAATTTTAATGTGAAACATTATCTTGAATATATTTATGTAAAGTTAAATCATACTTATATTATTGGAATGACTCTTTGATTATGCAATGGAAAAGTTTGGATAAAGTTATATTTCAAATGATGCATTTATTATTGAATAGAACAAAAATTTTTTATTGCTTATTACATTAGATGCATAGACAATTTACATGTGGGTAAAACTTAGTAAAATTACTAGGTAGAACAATGGGCATGTTACAAATTGTGTAGTTTTGTTCAAAACCACATGAATCTAAAAACCCCAATTTTCTCTATATTGTCAAAGATTCAAAGTTCTTATTTAGTTTGGTAGCTTCTATGGAATTACATCAAATACTCAAAAGCCTATAAAATCATTATTCAATAGTAATCCAAACATTTCAAGTAGTTTTGTAAGGCTACACTCAAAGTTAAAAATTCATCCAAGTTATAAGTAAGTGGGAAACCAAAGTATTTATGTAGTCTTTTAGTTGCTACATAACTATATCAAATGCTTGATAGTTTGATACTGTAAAATAAATTGTGAGAGAAGGATGTTCATACAAGTTTGTAGTTATTAGAAGATTAATTCAAACCCAAAAAACTTAAGAATGATTCAATTGTCAAGAGTCTAGACTTTATTTGTAGTTTGGCATCTTTTGTAAAACTATGTAGAAAACCTAAGTTCTACCAAAATATGACTAAAATACCTTAATATATTGTTAGAGCATACAAAATATAATAGCATCTTGCAAACCCTATTTCACAACCATGTACTCCATTTTCATATCTCATTCAATCAAAGTCTCTTATTATTGTTGCACTAGTAACTATATTTTCAACCTTGATTGTAGTGATTCTCATACTACATAGGAGCTCCAAAATTCTAAAAAAATAATTTGGTAGAAAATAAACAATCCATGTACTAATTTTGTATGAATCTAGACATTTATTTTATAAACCTACTTGAAACCTTCAGGAGTTTGACTAATTCTCTTTCAATGAGGAAGTGGAGTTTTCTTGCACTTTTTTAGTTAGTAGATATATACACAAAACCCATGAGAGTCCAACAAAATATTACTTGAGTAGGGATATAGACTTTCCTTGTAGTATTACACAACTACTGTAATACCCCTCATGTTGCTGCTTGATTCTTGGCATTCTCTGTGGTTTTTGTTTGGTAAATTGTGATTTTGATGATACTGTTGATATTATGTTGTGGTAGTTGAGACTGTTACTGATTATATTCTCTTATGTTATCTTGGATATTATGATGATATTTTATTACGATTGTTTTGATGAAATTATTTGGAATGCAGTAGTCTAGAGGATAGTAATTGATGTAAATTAATGTAAATTTATAATGCTTTAGATGATGTTATCTTTTGGCGAGGGGGACAGGTAGCATCACTCGTTCACGAGCACCCTACTACACTGCGAATCCTTCTCACGATGCTTTGTAATTGATTATATGTATATACGTTGTGTATCACCTTATTGGATGTAGGCTTTGCAGGAATAAGACTCGATTCCACTTATTTCGATAGGTCTGGGCGACCATTGTACCAACCCAACGGTAGGAAGTTGAACAAAGGTGACATAGAAGTAACTCCGTTCCAGGGTGTCAACAGTCTTCTACCTTCTTGGTTTGTGCGTCTTAGTCACAGTCATTGTGTTGTTGCATTTGTCTTTGTATGTTATTGTGCTTTCATGACTTATTTAATGTGGTGTATGATTTTATATTGTGATTTAAATAATTAAACAATTAATAAAATAAAGTATAAAGTAATTAATAAATAAATAAATGTTGTAGTAGTTTGCGAAAATATTAAATGTGTTTTGAAGAAAATTTTGCAAAATGGTTGATTTTAATTATTTTAATGTGCATGAATTTATTTAATTTGGTTATGGAAATGATAAATTAATAAATAAATAAAAAGCTCAATCTTTTGTGGATTTGAATGTATTTGAATATTATTTTTGGAAAAGTGACTTTTGGTATTCATTGGAAGTGGAAAAAGGAAGAGACTTTTGTGTGAGATTTTATTTAGAGGATTTTTGGGTTGGTAGGGGGGTTGCATTCTCTTTCCAACAGATTTTGGAGAAATTTGGCAGTCAATTTTCCTGTTATAGTATTGCATTCTTTTATTATTCTGAGAATTTATTGAGGAATAAGATTTGAGTTGAGGAAGGATCTTGGAGCTACTGCTGGGAAACAATCGTTGGCAGAGGATTGGAACAGCAAGAGGGATAGAGCTTCTGCAGATCTTCTTCAAACATAGGACGCCAGGTTCTTTTCTTATTTATTTGCTTTAGCATCAAATAAAATAGCAATTGATATGAATTGTTTCGCTGTGTGAAATTTTTATTTGGGGTTGGAATTCAAATGTTTGTGAAAAGAAAATCCATTGGGTTGTTGTTTAATCAACAAAAAATGATCTGGGGATCGGGATTTCTGTTTGTTAAAATGGAATTTGGTTGGGTTCTGGACTGTCAATTATTAGATTGAAATTTCTGGGAGTTTGGGATTTTTGTTTATTTAAATGAAATTATTTGTTGGGTTTTTACTGTTGTTTATTATAATGAAACTAAGATTGGAATTCTAGAAATAACCAGTAGTACTGTAGTTTTGGCTGGAAAATATAATTAATAAACTTAAGAATAATCTCTTTACTGGGAAAACTGGGTTGTGTATATTCTTGTTTATATTTAAACATACACAAAAAAATTGTACAGTGTTTATCTGTCTCTGTTTTTGAAGTATTTGAAATACAATATATATATATATATATGTATGTATATATATATATATATATCTATTATATTTGATATATACATATATATATACCCATATATATATGTATATATATATATGTTGATAAATGTGGAATGTAAATTTATTTATTTTTGAAATTCGCCGAGTTCCCGTCAGAATTTTGTATGTGGTTGATATTAATAAACCACCGACTGAGTGGTGGTTCAGCCTCGACCGTACCCACCACCCAGCCGGGGTTGGCACCCGTGCGGCAGTCTGCGGACCGTCCACAGTAGTCCTACGGACTGCTCCGAACAGTCCATAGACTGTCCACAGGCGGGTGTAAATCCCGTGGCTGTTGATAGCCCGCGTCCATTCCAAAAAAAAAATATAAACTATAAAATATGCGCTTTACTTTTCTTTTAATCAAAAATTCGTGTTTTGATTTTTAATATATGCATTTATAATTATATATATATGTATATATATATCATATATTTATTATTTATTTTAATTATATTTTATGTCACAATTTCTCTGTTATATTTATTTAATTAAATTATGTCTATAAACAGATTGTTTCACTTTCTGGTATGAGCAAAATTTTATTAGAATGGAAATGTGAAAGGAAATTCTATTAATTGGTTAAATTTTAAACTTGATAGGATAATATAGTAAAAAGGCAGATTGGGAACATACATCGGCATTGATTGTTTAATTCTTTATTTTAATATGTGTATGGTAGAAATGGAATTTAATATAGGAATTGAATAAGTTATCTTTTATTTTTATTTTGTGAAATTGTAGTCTTGTAGACTTGTGGGTTTTGGACATTGTTAGTTCTTTGATGTGGGAACCCTTTTTGTGTTAGTGCTTTAGTCTTCCAGAGGATTGTGATTTTGTTGAATTTATATCTCTTCACTTTGAATTTCTGTTAAGTTAAGAATGGGGTGTACCGAATTATGAGATTTTGTTATGGTACTTAATTTGCGAGATGAGTTATGCCTCGTGTAATAATTTGTTGTTGCATTTCGATGTTTAAGTTTGGAATGGTACAACACCTATTTCTTTTTTTGGTTTTGGTTGGGTCTCTAGGGAGAGTGGCTCCTCGTGGGGGCGGGCGCCCCGTTTAAGGGGAAGGGCTCAGGATAACCCACGAGTGAGTTAGTAAACAAGTGAAAACCTAATAATTAACTTAGGAGGGTTGGGTAGTAATATCATTACAAGATTTTAAAATGGATGCCTCGTCTTCATTAGTGCTTCCACAGACTAATGGAAGGTTGAGAAGGCCATGGTTGGAAAGGTCGTGACGTCGTCTTCACGAGAGGTCTACGGCTCCGCATGAGTCACCCTATGGACCAGTGCCTCCAGTTGGGAGGAAGGGCACATGATAGCCATAGATGGGACCGGTGCCTCCAGTTGGGAGGAAGATCACAGGATAGCCCATGTAGGACTATGCGATGACACTCTCCCCTAGTTGCCCATGTATTTTATTTTATTATGTTCCTCTGGAAGGGGGTTATGGGAGTTGGATTGGATTGTTGATTAAATGGATTTAAATTGATTTATGATTTAATGTCTTAATACATCTTTGGTGTACTTTATGGTTTTATATGATCTCATTGTTATTCAAACCTTGTACTCTTATGGTATTATTGTACGATGTTATTATTTGTTTCATTGTAATTTGGAGTATTGTGTTATGGTTCTATGTTGGTACTTTTTGTATACTTGTACGTCAGTCTTGGTCAGTTGACATTCTTGGTCGGAGTTACTTCTCTGACACCTCTTAGCATGGGGGTGGTCGAGTGGAACGTGCTCTGCACACTGTTGGGTTCCCCATTAGCGTTCATTGGCCAGTCTCATCCAGTTGAAGATTTGTACCAGTTGATCTTCATGTATTTTGATAATCTTTTATATTGTATTCATCCCACATGATTGGAAATCATGATGTAAATTATGTATGGATATGTTGTGTATTTAAAAGAAGTTGTAATAAAAATTTCAATCTTGTATTCTTATTTGGTTATGTTTCTTCTCATGGTTTTACCTTATGATGGAATCTATATATGTATATCTAATCTTGTCATTAATAGTTCCTTTGTTCTTAGAATGTTAATTTTTGAGTTGATGTTTTGTAAATGTTATTTCGATGTGACCTCGTGTGCCCCAAAGAACATAGTCAATTATGTTATTTGTATTGTAATGAAGTCTATGTTCATATTCATGATTATTTGATTTTGGTTATATTGATTTATTGTTATTCCTTAAAAAAAAAAATTGTGCTTTTTATGTGGTTGTTCTTTAGGGCTTGCAAGGCGGGCGTTACAACTACTTAAGAAGCCAAAAACTCGCATTGCACTGTTTTATTAGGAATTTAGGCTTTCTTTATGTTGATGATCACTATTGTAGCCCCGCAAACCATAAAGATAACACCAAAAAATAAATTCATGGAAGGTCCACATAGGATAATGGGTTAAACTTATGATTAGATAGTGGCAATAATGGACCATGCCAAAAAATTGCAATTTTCATAAATGATAAAGTAATTTATCTTATAATGTCATGTTATTGATGCTAGTATCTAGTAACGTGATTTCCTATACAACACTAGGCCAATTTTTTTTATCTTAATACATTAAGAATTAAGTGTGTATATATGTATGTATGCAATTATATAAGTATGTATATGTATGGATCATCAAACCTAATTTAAAATTAATATGTATTTTGTTTTGTTAGTGTGTTATTCTTATATAACACTTCCTAATTTTGTTTAAGATTTAAACTAATTAAAAATATTAGCATATGCTTGGAGGAACATAAGTCTTCAAATTGAACCCTATGCAGATTTTAAATGTAAAATGGCTAAAAAAAGGGAAATTGTTGTCTTGAAAGCATAGTAATTGATCATATAATACATAAAGAAAGAGTGTTCATGAACTACCTAGAGTTTTACAAAACCAGTAATTTTCCCCAACCAAAACCCTTGATTGAGTCAAGAGAAAATTATCATCATAGTCATATTTAATTTTTAAGAGCAATATGAAAGCCAACAATGACAATAGTTGGTTTTAGAGATATCTTTTGTTTATATTCATAGATAGGGCTACCAATCAATTTGTGGGTGATTTTCATATCTTTTTTGATCTATCAAATCAACATAAAAGACTTCTCATGAATTATATATTTTATTCAACTTTATTTTGTAAATCTCCAATCTAAATAAAAAAGACATATGCACTTTTATCCCTTATAAATTCATCATATTTCTTTAAAAAGGTGAGAAGTTTTTAAATACTTAAATAATTGAAGGGCTACACTAAATTATTTGATCTTAATAAGGCTCATAATAAATCATAGTTTTAGTAAATTCTAATTCCACATATCTTATTGGAATTTGTTATTGGTTTAACAAATAACATAACTAGTGTGAAGGTGCTCCATTAGCATGTTGGTGATGCCACACCAACCTCTTAAATCACATTTCTTAATTACACATTGCTTTGAATAAAAGCCATCGTATTGGGTTTATATAATGCATATTTTATGCTCTTTTATGACCATCATTTTTGGTAACAAAAATGCTCCATAATATGCAAAGCTTGAAGCACAACCTTCATATCATTGATTAACTATGTTGGAAAAATCTTGTGAAAAATGAGATACAACATTGAGAGTTGATAAGTAGAACTTGGGTTCATAGTTGAAAGGTGAAAAAAAAAATTGGAGTTAAGAGGGTTCTCCCACAAACAATTTAATATTACCAAAATGTGAAATATTTATTTTCCACATTACCAAGAAACATGTCCCCCACCTTGCACCCAAAGACACTTGTGGTGTCACAAACTTGTTTAATGAAGATAACAAGCATAAATTAAAGCAAATGTATTTGAGTCAAGTATTGTACAACATTTTAGGAACACAACTCTATATTTTTGTGATATCTTATATTTTTCATAAAAAGGCAAAAAAAAATATTGTGGTCAAAGATGAAAACAACTCCCTTCTGGCTAGGTTATCTATCACAAAATTTTGCAAAGGTTGATGACATGGACATTGACTAGGCCCACCACAATTGAATGCCTACAGGTTAATAAAGTTAAAAGTAAAATTTTTAAACAATATTATAGGGAGTTCAAGCACTACCAAAATTAAATGCTAGTACATAGTTAATATTTAATTACACATTGATTTATTTGGTAGCCATGTTATCAATTTATACTATATTTGGCATGTAATTTCAATTTTTTTGCTACTCATTTTTATTTTTCCAATCTTGGTAAGATGTCAGTAAGATATTTTGAACACCCGAAATACTGAGAGGGGGGGTGAATCAATATTCCTAAAAACTATTTAATTACCAACCATCCTATTGTTAGAACATACTTAACAATTAACAAAAATGAAAGCATAAACAAACCATAATGCATACAACACATGAACACCAGGATTTTTATGTGGAAATCCCAAAGTGGGAAAAACCAGAGTAAGGATTAGCTAACAATATATTATGATTGGTCATCAACTATTACAGGAGGGCTCACTGCTAGGTGGATTCACTGTCCAAGTGAACTCACTGTTTGTAGAGAAAAGTAAGATAGAGAAAGTGGCTACACAACCAAGGTTTGAACTGATACAAAATGCATCTATCATATGTTGAATTTAGTTCCTTTGAAGCTCAAGATCTTGAATCAAAACACTTCATCTGATATAGACTACAAATATTTCCTCAGTATTATATTCACACAACCTTTTCTCAATCTATACAAATTTTTCTCTTCTGCTTGTATTCAGATCACATCTTTATCAAAATCATCATCATCAAAAATTCAAAATTATCTTCTATATAATCAAAACCATTGCAAACATTAATTAGGTCGGCCTAATTAGATGTCACCTAAGGCAATGCAAAGCATGCCCTGTCAGCACCCAATTCAAATTAAATTACCTTCATGTCACAACACATGTGATATAGGTCGGAAGGACCTATAATGGCTCCCTCTTACATTTGCATCACATCATTAAACTTCACAACCCTTTACATATTTTAGGTTGGTTAGACATAAGAACTAAAAAAATACTCCAGTTGATCACCAATCTTTGAACATGTTGATCACAAAATATCATGCCAAATAGAAATCTCAATTAATAGATACATGTAAGAATTCTCCCAAAACCACAAGTCCTAACTCAAATTCGCGGAGGAGTGCGAACATAATAGGTCACACTTATTACAAAAAAATGATTAAACCTTATATATTGAACTTTTGTCACATGTAAATTTTGAACCATTTAACCAAACCATTTGAAATTCTAAATTTTGATGCTAATGAAGTCCACAAACAACATATTGGAATTACAAAGGTAGATTGTATGTGCGATGGAATGCGAACCAATCTGCAAAGGGAACAAAGAGAAAAAATTATCGGTGTAGTTACATAGTAGAAGTGCTTAACAATGAATCAATTTGTCGATGCAAAATATTTTCCATACTATTATAATATTTACCATGTAGTGTTGACATCAATAACAACATACAAATTCTTCATTCTTTCAATAATCTCCCCCTTTATAATTGATGGAAACATGTGCCAAAACATTTCTTCACACATCTCTCCTCCTTTGACATCAAGGGCAAAGGGTGCACAAAAAGAACTTGTATACTCCTTCTCGACCATATATACAGATTGAACTGAACTAAAAATAATTGACTCCCCATTAGGAAATTAGCCAAAAACTCCTAATACATTTGCATATGTACAAAGAAATCTAAAAACATAAAAAATGCAATGAAGATTGAAATGGTCAACTCAAAGATGTTGACCCAAGCTTTTGTAGCATGGTTTACCAAGTAGGCTTTCCTTCTTCCCAACTTCTTTTTCCTGCTACAAGCAACCTGTCTAGGGACTCAAGCTCCATCAAAGCATCTTCTCCTTCCACAGTATCGGGTTTTAGATTTATCTATAAATTTTGTCAGCACTAGTAAGGGCATTAAAAATAGGTATGTGTTGTGATTGTACCAAGTCCCTTAGCTTTCCAAGTTTCTTGATGATCTTTTCCTTTTGATTCTGCAATGTGAGGAATCCATCATACAAATCTATTATAGTAGTCTAGGTGTGATACTTTATGTCTAGTGCCAAATCATAGGCACTTGATGCTTTGGAAATTTGAGACTTAATCAAGTCCATTTCAACTTTTATATTTTGTGTGGCTTCCAGCCACCCTATGCAGTATAAAATCAATGTCTTTGCCTTATCCTCATAGTCTTGTACCTCTTTTAGGCATTCTTCAATCTTGGCATGGGTTGATGCACAAATTTTTGTAAGCCTTGTTATAGCCTTTGTTTCCATCTGTCCTTTCAAGTTAGAGGCATACTCCTTAAAAGAATCAATTAGCAATTTTAAGTTCTCTATAGAAGACAATGATGTGTGAATATTAGTATCTGGAGTGATATCTAGTAATGTCTTCACAACTTCTTCCATCAAATCATTACTCTTTTGAAATGTTTCAATAATCTCTTTTCTTGCTAATACATTTAATACATCACTTAGCCACATCTTATGCTCAAGAGGCATCTTACTTAAATAAATAGTAGGGAATTGTAACAATTGTGAAGAGACAACTGGTTGGTACCATGTCTATTTAGGTAGTAGACTCTTTAAAGGATTGCCAAAAGATTCACTAGAGGTCTTCAGTAACCTCTCAGATTTTTTAGCTTTTTCATTCTTTCCAGTGTTGGTATCTTCTTCTTCTTCCTTTTCCTTTTCTTCACTGGAGGACTTGTCCTTTTTCTTATTTTCATCCTCCTTCCTGTCATTGTCTTTCTTGTTATCATTCTCTTTCTCTCCTTTCTCTTCTTTACCTTTCTCATTTCTTTTTTCTTCATTTTCTTTTCCTGCATCCTTTTCCTTTTTGTTAATTTTATCCTTTGTGCCATCTACATCATTATTTTCTTTTTCTTGCTTTGCACCTTATTTTCCATCATCACTGGTGGGATTATCAGTGTCTTTTGGAGGAACAAAATTCTCTGAGGTAGTTTGTGTTTTATCAACGGATGGTGGGGGGGACACAACATTCTTTGTATCATCAACCATTGGATTTTCTTATTTCATGAACTCTTTGAATACTAGCAAGTTTGAATCAGGAAGAAATTTTTCTTTTGCATCAGTAACCTTTTCTTCAACCTTCTCCTTTTCTTGAGGTGTATTGGATGTGGAAGCAGTTATCATGCCAAATTTCTTAACAATATCTTTGACTATTTTTACTGTTTCTTGCTTAAGCTCTTCAACCTAATCCTTTTGTTTTCCCATAAGAATTGTAACTAGTTGCTTAAATCTAAACTCCTTGGTGTATACCTCTATCAATGTAGCTTTATCATCTTCAGATAAGGAGGATCCAATTTCCTCCAAGGCACTAGTTTTCATTTTTTCTTCTACTTCAATAGCCTCACTTGTTCTTTCTATTAAAGCATCCCAAACAAATCTAGGAACATTTTTCTTAATATTGCTCATGTTAGCTTCTATAACAATGATATACTTGATAATAACTTCAATAATTATATTCTTATAAGTTTCATCAACTTCTTCATACAATTTTGTTGTAGCTTCTAACATATCATCATACTGTAACATGTTGTTAACTAAAACATCCAATTTCATTGGAGTGCGTGCTCTTATCGAAGGAGAATTTTTCTTCTTCTTCTATTCTAAAGGGCCTTCCTCTATCTTCTTCCCTTTCTTCTTCTCAGGATTTTCATGAACATGTACAATAAAGGCTTCCTTTCCTCTTTCAATTTCTTCTTCCTTAGATCTATCTATAATATCTACTTTTTGTTTCTTAGTTCTAGTGCTTGCCTCTTGTGAAGCACCTTCATCACTCTCAATAGCATTACTTTTTCTTCTTCTCATTTTTTCCTCATGCTCTAATCCTAGCTCAATTTCTTCTTCAATGACGCAACGCTTAGGTTCTTTTCTCTAAAATATTTTTGGTTCTTTCCTCTTTTTGAATGAGTGGCAGATGTGGAGGCTACAAAATGGTAGATGTGGAGGCTACCGAAGTAGATTTTCATTTCTTTGACTGATATTCTTCTACCACCGAAGCACTGGTCTCCGTTTTCTTAGTTTTGAGTGAGGTAAGAACTGATCCAAAAGGTTGTTGAGTACAGGGGGAGGTAGTGGAAATAGTTCTACCAGATCTTTTGGGTCTAGAGGACTCACCAGTTGTACCTGCTAATGTTGTTTCTTTTTTTTCTTAATATTTGTATTTCTTCATCTATATATGTCCTTTAAAATATTCATTCATAGCTTTTTTCACTTTCTTCTTTCTTGCAAGTTCTAATAGTTCCAAGTGCACTTCTGTGGATTTTTGTTCAAAAGTTACATGTCTTTCTCGTGAAAGATCCCTCGGGCTATTTAGTAATATTTTAATAATACCATCAACCTCAACTTCATTCATCTCATAGCTGATTGGAGGAATCTAGATTGTTATGGGTTCTACAACTTCAACAATACAAAAATTAGTAGAAACTAAAAATGTGATTTCATTTCAATATTTTCAACCAAGAACTTAGGGATTCTTTCTCTTTCATGCATTCTCTTCTAGAATATTGTGAAGAATGCAATAAGCTCTTCTTCTTGAAATTTCATGTCACCAAGTCTGTGTAAGTGTTCCAAAATCTGATGTGATACTACTCTCCTTTGATCCCATATGACATTACTTCTTCCTAGAAGCCCCCTCAAAAAGTAAAATAGAAAACAAACTACCAGGGAACCAAACTTGAATAGATATTTCTTATCTTTGGTTTGCTTCAAGTTATAAAATAGTTGTTATCAAAGCAACTCACATAGATCATAATCCTTACCTTTTTCCAACATTTCATAGGCAACATGGATAGTTGTAGCTAATATTGAATTTTCCCTATTTTTTAAGTAAATTTTGTATCCTATGACCATTGTTGGATACCTTACTGTTGGGTTTCAAATAGTATCCATCGTGAGAGTTATATGATCGAATGTGGCTCCAGTCAATTCCATCACATCTTTATTCTTTACATATTTCAATACTGTACTAGTCCAGTAGCACACAATCTTGTCACTTCCCTTAAAAATTCCTTTGATATCATGTCGGTCTTATCAGTCCATAAGTAATAGTCATGTACTCCACTCAATTTCATTCTCACAAACTTAGTTGCATCATCATACGTGAAATTTGGAAGTAGTTTCCAGACATCTAATTTATTTTCCCCTTAGGTTTTTGTATTTGGGCTTGATCTAATGATCATCTCTAGTTAACTCATTCACCATGGGTCGATGAATTTCACATGGTTATATTCTTCCATTTCTCCATCAATATAAGCCCTAGTGTCTTCTGTAGGCAAAGCCCTATGTGGAATGCTCAAAAAATCTTCAAGCGAGTCATCCTCAAATATCTTCATAGGGTACTTCTTGAATTTTGGCTGAGGCTTCTCATTTACATTCACTAGTATAGGTGTAGCCATCTCTATAGAATTCAAATGCTTTGTAAAATAAATTCTAAGAAAATGGTAAATACCTTTTCTTTGCTTGGCTAAAACTAGGGTTTGAATGCTTTGCTTCCTAAACTCTTGAACTCACTTCAATTCACTCCAAACGCATAAAAGTGAGTAAATTATACCAAGTTTAGAAACTTATAGTCCTTTTATTTCCACAAATTGGCATTCAATGTACCAATCAATAAAGCTGATGAAAACTCTTTATTGTGCAACAACAAACCCTTAATCATTCCGCAAAACTCCACAAAATCATAATTTCTTCTAGAATTTCCTTCACAAGATCTAAATTGTCAATTTCCAACTTATGTCTTCATTCCAAGCCTTGACACCTTATATAGGAAAGGGGGCATTTGATTTTCTATTATTTCTCCCCCTAAGCCAATGCCTAGGTTCAATTTTTGAGAGAACTATCTACACCGGAGGGTTGTATAGATTCATTTCTAGTTTTTTATTCTTTCCTCTCCTTAGGATCTTCTTTCTTCCTTCTTCCTCTAGGTCCTTCTCCATTTCCTTCTTTACTTATGTTGGATCAATCTTTGTGACTGGATCATTTCTCATTTTAGGATTGTCCTTTCTTATGTTTTTGCAGAATCTAGCAATATGTCTAGGTTTTTTGTGTAGACACCAAAATCTGGTTTAAGCCTGCGACTTCGATATTCTCCATAATTCGTATTCTTCATGGTCATGATTAAATAATCTTAATTATTTAATTAATTCATCTTCTGTTAATTCTTCTATTAATTAAATAATCTTAATTATTTAATTAATTCACACTTTGCTTTATTCTATCTGATTAATTAAATAAACGCTTTTTATTTAATTATGTTACTAATTAACCTTATCCTTCTTGTCAAATTAAATAAATTCTTATTTAATTTACTCTTTATCATACTTCAACTATAATTAAATAAATTATTTATTTATTTAATTATTCATTTAAATCCTTCATCACTTAATTAAATAAATCTTATTTATTTAATTATTCTTCAAATATCAAATCTTGAATTAAATGAATTAATTCATGAATTCTATTTTAACACATTCCTCTATATTTAGATAAATTGTGTGAGTTATCTAAGTATTCACTTTACTCGATTCGACATCTATTTTAATCACTCAGTTAACTCTTGCTTTAATGTCTGAGTGGCGTTCTCGAGTAATCTCTTCGTCAAATCATTCAATCGTCCAATGCTAACTCAATTGCGTGCACATGCATATTAATTAAATATTCCTATTTAATTAATTAAACCTTGTGCGTGCATTCAAACAAGCATTGCTTTAATCCATATTCATCTTTGTCATGCAAAGATAATTCTTCTGTTTTCGAATACCAAACTTGAAGATTAAATCATTTATTTAATCTTTAATTCTATTTCTAATTTGTATCACTCATGTCACTACTGACAGTTATCATAATGCATGTCTAATTAGTCAATCTCAATTGTCTGTTGACCTTTCAATCCTGGCTTGTTGTTCGAATAATCATTTTCTATAAATTGATCTTTGTCCTTCATCATTCCAATCTCTCTTGAAAACTTGCGAAATCTTATGACTTTTGAGAGAACTTATCTTGAATCTTTGATGTTTTACTAAATCACTATCTTAGGCTATACTTGCACAAACTTACGAGAAATATGAGGGCAATTATACTGCACAAGAAAAATGGAGAAGGGCAATCAAGATGAATCATGAAAATACGTAGCAATTTGGTGAGATTGTTCAGTTTTATTACGTTTTTTAATTTCCTTTGTTCTTTGTTTCTTAACATTAGATTGCATTTAGATTCATGTTGCATGCTTGCTTTTGATCTGTTTCTTTCTGCACTTTCTTGGTGTTACATTTGGTGAACCCGACGTGAAGACACCATCTTCGCGTATCCGTAGACTTCTATTTTTATTTTTGCAGGTTTCCATATGGAATGACGCATTAGCTTGACAAAACATCGTAATTGAAATACATAGACACATCAGTTTGATGAAGCAACACAATTGATTTCCTAAACCACATTTGACACCTAAAATGATGCATCTGAAAAACTACAACACATTTGAAAATTCCTGAACCGCAACTGACTGGTAAATACTGAGAACACAATTGTAGAGGGAATCATCTCATCTAACTGATAAAAAAGCAATGCAATTGACTAGTAACCCTTTGTTTCTATTTTTGAAAATATGAAGTTTTCAATTGATTTGTGTGTTACTAATATCGGATTTTCAGTGTGTGGGCTTTTTGTTTTTGGAGTTAACGAGTTTTTGTAGGACGATTGACGAAGACAATACTTGAAACTACTAACGAATCTTTTTGCAGAACGCATGTCGAAGACCCTAGTTAAACTTTTGAAACAGATTGTTTGGGAGTGTAGCAAATATTTCATTTGGATTAAAATTAACAAGTGTCTACTGTGTTTGGTGCGAAAGCACATCTGTGTAATTACCCTCACGATTTTGTATATCGAATTATCCTCTCCCCTTGTGCATTCGTGCGATCCTGGGTGTAAGAGAAACAGTTACCAACTCTAGAACTTGGGCCTGTTATGGTGGGAAAAATTACTCACCCCAGGACGACTCAGACCAGTTGCACCTTGAACCCGAGGGACTTCCAGTCAGTATATAAAAGTGGGTTCTTGGGGAAAACCCAAGAATCACGAGTGTGATTCCAATGAGATGGATCCGAAAGGGAACTCTCACTGCATGGATCATGCCCCATGAATGGAATGCACGTATTAAACACCTTTTCTTTTAGTGTCCAACCGTTCTATTGGCCATTGCTTGGTATAGTGCAGGGTACAGTATCATGCCTAAAGACACTCACTGCTGATCCCCTTGAGTAGAGATAGTAGTTCTTGGGAGGTCATTGCCAAAAGAATTCAAAATTGGTGTGCTCAAAAGATGTTAATGATCTGTGGAGGGGGGCCAATTCCATCAAATTTCTAAGCTATCCACTCTCAAGAAGGAAAGGTGTTTATCACCAATCCAGGGTATTTCGGTGGGCTATACCAAGTATACAAACCCTAGGCCTTTTGGCCTATTAGGATGTTGTCTGTTGTCAATTTAAACGTTCTTTGAGTCCAAATCAAACTGAAAACACTTTGTCTTATGATTGTTCTTGTTTGCAAAAATTTGATCATGAAAAACAAAGTCAGTTTTAAAATCTCATCACTGAAAATACACAGAGAGTCCCAACTGTTCACTAGAAGGTCGCAATTGATTTTTTGAGTCACATTTGTTTAACTTTGAGTTGTATCTATTATTCAGAGTTGCGTCTATTATTTAGAGTCACATCTATTATTTAGAGTCGCATCTATTTAGCTTTGATTTGCATCTGTCAGTATCAGTCACATCTGTCTAGCGTAGAGTCGCATTTTCCAGATTAGCTCGCATTTGCTTTGCACAAGACCACATATGTTATATTCCAAGTCACAACTATCATTACGAGTCACATCTATTAGACAGTTAACCGAATCTATTAGAGTCACACATTGAACTTTACCAGGGAAACACAATTGATCACTGGAAAACTGCAAGTAGTAAACTTAACTGTATATGTGAAATCCTGTGATGCATTTGTCTAATTATTAGAAAGTTAGAATTCACAGTCACTGTCTACTCAACATGGTCATATCAGTTTCAGTTGTCTTTCCACAAACTATCCTTGAACAGAAATTGGAAACGATTTTGCTCAATTTTGTATCCTTTAGGTTCATTTAGTCGTTTCCATAGTTGTCCCAATTTAGAGGTTTGTCTCATCTTAGAATACATTTTTCCTTTAGGTCAAACTTCTAGGAGGGTCACTTTTTCAAACTTTAGAATAGGTCCATCATCTACACTCTAGAAAAATCATAGTGTCAACAAAATTTGTCATTGAACCTAGTCTTATCATTTTATCCTTTGTCCTACAAAGAGTCCTCCTAGCTCATTAGTCTAGTTAGGAAACTCGACTTGTCTTTGATCCTCATCCTACATTGGTTCCTTGACTTAACGAAATTGATGCCTTGGTTAGACTTTAGGTAGTTGGTCCCTCCGTCTTGGGTTTATAGATTTGATCACTTTAGGGTCTTGCTTAGACTTTGCATCTTTAGACTTTACATTAGTGTCATCCTAGAACATTCCTTATTTTGCATTCAAAAAATCCCAAAAATATAGACTAGAGTCATATTGTCCATAGACATAGTTTTGCATTTCTTGCATATTGAGCTAATCTTACATGGTCGAAACTAGGTCTAAAAGAAGAGAGAGAGAGAAAAGATGTCGAATTCAAAGGAATTCATCAATCCATTTTCTTCAAGACCTCATAAGACTCTATTAGACAAATTCACCACTAGAAACACTCAAGGACATATTGCAGTAGAAGACATAGAGGCTGCCACACAGGACCCTGAGTTTGTCTCTTTCATAGATGAGTACCTAGCAAATGATCGATAATGATACTTAGCCAAATTGCTAGTTGAAGGAGCTACCTTACCTACAGGATTTGATATTAGCACCTTACAAACTCAACCTACACAAGGGACAAATACAATGACTGCTAATACTACTTTACCTCAGGTTAGCACAACTATGCCATTTGGCACACCTACACAAAGTACGACAGTCCATATGTCTCCATTTGGTACATCTGGCATGACATCAGGATTTAATTTCACTATAGGGGCTTCATCATCCACTCCCTTCGGTCCTCTTGTTGGGAGTAAAAGACCTAAAATGTTAGCCTCTACACCTTATGTCAGTGTCACAAGTTCACAGTCAATGACCATACCTCATGCTAGTATCATGAGTACCATACCACAGTCGATGGCCATACCTAGTGCCCAAGTCACTAGTACTATACCACGGATTACACAAATAGGAGGCATTCCCTTATTCCAATGTGGCAATCAAAATCCATTCTCCTAGACTGGCAACCAGAATCCATTCAATCAGATTCTGAATCAGAACCACTTTGTCTAGACTAGCCATCAGAATCCATTTACACAAATTCCGAATCAGAATCATTTCTCCCAGATTGGTGTTCAGAATCCATTCACACAAATCCCAGGTCAATATCAATTTATGCAGACTCCAGACCAGAACACATTTTCCAACATTTTGAATCCAAACCCACCTCAAATACCAACGTTTAATTGAAACCCATCACGAGACTTTGGATTTTAGAATACATACACGGATCCGCATTATCCCCCTAGCACATATTTGACCCAAGTTGATGTCTTAAAAACACAAATGTAGGCACTACAAAGACAAATGGATAACATGGTGTCTACTAAGAAATCATTTTCAACAAAGGACATATGCCCATTTCCCTTTGATAGATCATTGTATATAACCCCTTTCCCTCATGGATATGTTATACCGAATCTCCCTAAGTACAATGGAAAATGAAATCCAATAGAACATATAAGGGAATTCTCTACCATATGCATAGATGTCGCTTATGACCCCACGTATCTTATGAGACTATTTCCAAGAAGTCTTGTAGGAATTGCACTAGAGTGGTTTTTGGGTCTAGACTCTGGCATTAGATCTTGGGGTGAACTGGTTGAGAAATTTGTGGAGCAATTCTCCTTCAACATAGACCATGAGATAAATATAACAACCTTGTGTCACACAATGCAAGATGAAGGGGAAACATTCATCACTTTCTTCCAGAGATGGAGGACTATAGCTAGCTGGTGTCCTGTCGAGATACTTGAAAAACAAAAAGTTACTATGTTCCAAGAAAACATTCATGCGAAACTCAGAAGTAACTTAAGGGTACATTGTTGTACATCTTTTTTGGAACTAGTCGAAAAAGGGGTTATAATAGAAAAGGATCTCATTGAAAAAGGCGAGCTTAAGACATCAACATCCAATAGAAATCTGATTGTACAAAACACCCCCACTGACAGAAATAGATTTTGGTCTCGCAATAAAAATGTCACCAATGATGGGGTAGTTGATGCTAAAACGCTACAAGCAGGACCCCTCATCACATTACAAGGACCTCATACTTTTTCCAACATGCTTAATGCTGTCAATCAACCTCCTAACATGGTCCAAAATAATCAACGTCCACAACAACAAAGGAGATTTCAAAAACGTGAGTTCACTCCCTTAGGGGAACCCATTGAGTTTGTATTCAAACAACTATTACAACATAATCTTATACAGCCGCAGGAACCAAGACAATATGATCTAGGTCAATTTAAACCAACTTGGTGGGATGATAATTCCTTTTGTGATTGTCATAGAACTAAGGGACATAACCTACAAAATTGTCAACAACTAAAGAATATCATACAAGATCTTGTCAAAAGGAAAATTATCAAAGTTGGTGGACAGAAACCAAAGTCATCAAACACTGATCATCAAGTCTTTTCTGATCCACTACATGACCATGGAAAAGGAACTATTCCCAGTTCGAGTACTAAGATCAATATGTCAACCAACTATGCGATATCAAGCATGATTATAATGGTGGAAAAATCATTCATCATCTTCGCACTGCTGATGAGAATATTAATGCCATTACTATTAATACAAATCCCGAATGCACACTCAATACTCATTGTACTAAGATCACTATCCAAGGCCCTCCATGACAGCAAACACTATAGCCTTCCAAGCTACAATATAATCTCCTTGCCCAGTTGGGGAAGACCCTAGCCCAAATCTCAATCTTGGAACTATTGTGTATTTCCCCTGAGCATCGATCTATTCTCAATAAAGCTTTGCAAAACACCACGGTCCCTAATGATCTTGATGTCAATCATTTCCAGGAAATGGTGGGCCATTTGACCAATAATCACCATGCGACATTTTCTAAACAAGACTATGCAACTGAAAAGATGAACCATAATGATCCTTTAAATCTAGAAGTCCTTGTTGATTATACAAAGTTAGACGAGTTTTGGTAGACGGAGAAGCAAGGTTAAATCTATGCACTTTAAAACTAATTAAGGCATTAGGTATCTTAGAAGCATGCGTAGACATGGCCATAAGTATTTTCATTAAAGCTTATGATGATGAGGAACGAAAATCAAATTAGGTGGTAACACTTCCTACCATAATTGGTCCTGCAGTAATGGAGACAAAGTTCCAAGTCTTAGATCTCACCCTCCCTTATAACCTTCTGCTAGGTAGACCATGGATTCATGCCATGAAGGTGGTCCCTTCCACATATCATCAGTGTCTTGAATTCCCTTACAATGGCATAGAAATAAATATAGATGGTGATCCTTATCCATTTCAATATTGCACCAATCTAAAAGAGATCCCCCAACGTCAAGTGCCAGTGAACCAAGAGGCTTCATCGTCCAATCCATCTTCCTATGTTGATCCATCCACACTCACTCGAACATCTATTTCACCCTCAATTCCTACCACTTCTAGGATTGAGATCCAAGACAAGGGTTGTGGAGAGTATTACATGACAACATCTTATTGTGTTAGCCATTTGATTCCTCCTAAGTCATATGGTTTACCTACAATAGGTAGGGGACAGTCTATGGTCACTATACATGTTCCTCCCACAACAACTGTCATTAAATGGGAAGAATTAAGCAAAGAGGCTATAAATACAAAAGATGTCACTTCCTGGTTGTATCAGGAAGATGATGAAGAACCTCTCTCACTTGCTCACATTCCTAAAGATCTATATGGAAAGGGTTTCACAATCATGCAGAGCAAGGGATATGATGGACAAAGTGGTTTAGGCTTAAACCAAGACGGGAGGATTGAACCAATATTTGTTTCTCAATGGCCAAAAGGCGTGGGGATAGGGTTTCAACTGATTCAGATTGGCGTTCCTAGTACCACATCACCCTTAATTGAGGAAGTAAGTGCTTCGGAAGATATTAAGACATCTCACAAACTAGTGGACCAATATCATTGTGACTCCCCTGACTCT
Organism: Sequoia sempervirens; assembly: GCA_007258455.2. Taxonomy (NCBI): domain Eukaryota; kingdom Viridiplantae; phylum Streptophyta; class Pinopsida; order Cupressales; family Cupressaceae; genus Sequoia; species Sequoia sempervirens. The sequence goes on from VDFB02109042.1 coordinate 14,120,083, forward strand.
AACGATTATGAGTGGGATTCCCTATCCTCTACTTCTTCCATGGACCTTGACAAGTTATTTGGAGAACTTGACTTGATGTTAAGTTCCTCACCAAATCCATGGAATTCCTGTCCACCAAAGAAAATGAAAAAAGAGGAATGGTTTAAACACTACTATTGGGAATCACTTGATCCAACCTCTTGGCAACCTAAGCCATCTGTTTCAGATAGTCAAACCTTGGAATTAGGCCCACCTATCAATCCACCTAGACCCAAACCTAAGAGAAAAAGGACCTAGTACAAGAATTTTGTGACCACATGAATCATTCAATCTTTACCTTGACCCCATTAAAATTTGATAACTTTGACGATGACATGCCCTTAGTTTATCCCCAACTCATTGATTGGGACCAACAAGACACACCCGTCTTAGACATTTTTGAGAACAACAAAGCAATAGTTGAGTTCCTAGGATTACGAGAAGGCATACCTAACGGTGGTCATAAGGCTGGTTTTACCATTGACTTGGACAACAAAGCATACTTTGGGGAATTTGTTCAACCCTCCAGTCATAAAAATGAGAAAAAGAATAAACAAGACAAAAAAGATGAGTCTCTAGGTGAAAACCAAAAGGCAACTTTAGACAATGATAAAGTAAAAAGAAAGGGTGCATCCGAAGGTGAAAACCTCTCTGAGGCACCTAAGGATGGAGGTTTGAACATTCTCCCCGTTGCATAGGGAAAGTCACCCATGCTTGTGGAAGAATCGGTAGAAGTCAACATAGGCACAAAAGAGAATCCTCGACTAGTTTATTTTGCAGCATCATTGACAACAAAAGAGCAGCCAGAGTTCCACAACTTCTTTGCACAGAGACAGATAAATTTTTCCTGGTCATATGCAGACATGTCGAGGTTGGATCCTAAACTTGTTCTACATCATTTTCCCTTACAACCAGGTGCCAAACTAGTGAAACAAAAATTTAGAAAAATGCACCTACAAATTGCTTTATTAGTCAAGGAAGAACTCAAGAAACTCTTAGATGTTGGTTTCATTAGATCTATAGACTATGCAGATTGGATTTCCAATCTAGTACTGATCACTAAACCAACTGGGGGCATCCGCATCTACACTGATTTTAGAGATATCAACAAGGCTTGCCTGAAGGATGACTTCCCTTTGCCTAACATAGACATGATAGTTGACATGACAGCCGGCTATGAGATGTTGTCCCTTATGGATGAATTTTTAGGATACAACCAGATCAAAATTGCAACTGAAGACCGACCTAAGATGACTTTCACTTGTCCTTGGGGAACGTATTGCTGGAATGTTATGCCCTTTGGACTTAAGAATGCTGGAGCAACCTATCAACGCGCCATGACCACTATCTTTCATGATCTAGTACACTCTTATGGAAGATTATGTCGATGATCTCATTGTTAAATCTAGGACAAGGGCAGAACATGTACAGGTGCTAGACAAGATATTTCAAAGGCTGGAGAAGTATAAAGTGAGACTCAATCCAAAGAAATGTGTGTTTGGAGTCAAGTCAGGAAAGTTGTTAGGTTATATCATTTCCAGGCGAGGCATTGAAGTGGATCCAGCTAAGGTGAAAGCAATCATAGACATGCCTCCACCCACTAATCTCAGTCAACTAAGGACACTACAAGGAAGACTGCAATCCATCAGAAGATTTATAGTGCAGTTAGCAGATAAGACACATCCTTTTCAACATCTACTTAAGAAAGGAGTACCATTTGCATGGACAACTAGGTGTGGAGAGTCTTTTCAACTGATTAAAGAATATTTACTCACATCACCAGTCTTAATGCCACATGTTGAAGGAATACCATTGATTCTTTATATTACAGTAACCCATTCATCACTCAGAGCATTGCTTGCATAGAATGATGATGAAGGTCATGAAAGGGTAGTCTATTATATCAGTCAGACTTTGGTAGGTTATGAGCTCAACTATAGTACCATTGAACGTGCCTATCTTGTAGTAGTATTTGCTACCCAAAAACTAAGGTATTATATGCTAAACCACTAAACAATGTTGAGTGCTAAAATAGATCCTCTGAAATATCTTCTCAGCAAGGCAACATTAACAGGGCGACTGGCCAAATGGGTTATGATACTTAGTATGATATCCAGTATGTAGAAAGAAAGGCTATTAAAGGACAAGTAATTGTTGATCAGTTAGCTAACGCACCCATATAGGCAGATCACCCATTAGTTGTAGAATTTCCTAATGAGTTCATATTCACAATTGACACAAACATAACATGGAAACTGTACTTTGATGGCTCACATACAAATCATGGCTCAGGGGTTGGTATATTTTTTATCACACCACAGGGGGATTCCATCCCTAAGTCATTCAGGATTGCATTTCCATGCACTAGCAACATATCAGAGTATGAAGCCCTAGTGACAGGGTTACACATGGCAGTCAAGTGGAAAATTAAGAACCTACAGGTATATGGTGATTCTCAACTAGTAATCAGACAGGTAAATGATGATTATGAGACTTAGGATGAGAAGCTTGCTCCCTACAAATGCATGGCTGACAACTTTAAAGAGTACTTCGACAAAGTCAAATTTCATCAGATACCTCATGTTTTAAATAGGGCAGTAGACGCTATGGCTACAATTGCATCACTTCTCGACATTCCTAGCAACGTGCCTAAGTTTGAGTTCTTGGTAGAACAAATTTTAGTCTCAGCCTATGATATCCCAGATTCTGAAATGGTGTGTGCCATTGTTGGTCTTGATTCCCCATGGTACAAAGAAATCTATGACTACCTTCATGCTGAAGTCATACCCACTAGCCTATCAAACAAACAACGTAGGAATTTCCTTCGCAAGTCAGCCAAATACATCATCATCGGAGACACCCTATATAGATGCACCTTAGATAATACCCTACTGAGATGTCTTGATTCTACTGAAGCACAAGCAACCTTGCATGGAGTGCATGAAGGTATATGTGGTTCCCATTCTAGCGGTCCTACTTTAGCCAAAAATATTATGAGACTGGGTTATTACTTGCCTACCATGGAAAAAGACTCATATGTCTTTCTAACGAAATGCCACCAATGCCAAGTTCATGGAGACTTGATACATGTGCTAGCATAAGAGCTCCGTCCTATAACATCACCATGGCCCTTTGCCCAATGGGGACTCGACCTCATAGGTAAGATTCACCCCACATCATCTAATGGACACAAATTCATTATCATGACCACTGAGTATTTTACGAAGTGGATTGAAGCCATTCCTATGACTTACATTACCGAGACACAAATTTCTAAATTTATCCTGAATTATATCATCTGTCAGTATGGTGTCCCTCAGTCCATAATCACGGATAATGGCTGCCCATTTAAGAACCAAGAAGTCCACCACCTTTGTGATGAATTTCATATTCAACATCACTTTTCTACTCCATACTACCCACAAGGTAACAGCCAAGCAGAGGCATCTAACAAAACCATCATTAGAATCCTCAAGAAGACTGTCAATGATGTTGGTCGTGACTGGCATTTATAGCTTAACCCTGCCCTATGGGATTATCGTACAAGTATTCGTACTTCCACTGGTGCCACTCCCTACTCACTCGTTTTTGGTTCTGAAGCTATTCTTCCTATTGAGCTTGAGATTCCTTCCCTAAGGGTATCCTTGAAAGGCCACATTGATGATGAAGAATACCGAGTCTCAAGACTCCATGAGCTAGAATTCCTAGATGAGCGAAGATAGAAGGCACTAGACCATCTCCAAGCATATCAAAATTTCCTTCGTCGTAGCTATAATAGGAAGGTATTGAACATAAACTTTGACATTGGTGACTTGGTTTTAATGGAGAACCCAAAGAATCAAGTAGAAAGAGACAAACTAGGAAAGTTTGAACCAAACTGGTTAGGACCTTATATTGTTACAAAAGCTTTTGGATTAGGAGCATACCAACTCTCTACTCTTGAAGGGGAACCATTGTCCTCACCAATCAATAGTCTACATCTGAAGAAGTTCTACACAGCTTCTGGGAGCCTTTGTCTTAATTAGCAAAAAATACAAAAAAATTAGAAAATTAAAAAAATCATTACCAAGGTGAAAACCTAGCAAATAAGCATCTTGGTAACACCAAAAAAATTAGACAATCCAGAAAATAGTAAAGACAAATTATTCGTCCAATAGTGAAAACCATTTCGGTGGCACTATGGATAGGTACCATGGTGAAAACCTGGCAAACAGGCACCATGTGTAGTTGATTCTGCTCCTTGGTCTACTATTATTCTAATCTACCTTCCCTGTACATAATCCTTATCCCTATACATATTCCACTTCCCTGTACATAGTCCTTATCCCTATACATAGTCCACTTTCCTGTACATAGTCCACTTCTCTGTACATAGTCCACTACCCTGTACATAGTCCTTATCCATGTACATACTACCTATCCCTGTACATAATCCTTATCCCTGTGCATACTACCTATCCTTGTACATATCCCTTATCTTTCATATCCATCACTTGTATATACCATTCATAATAAGTGGTAGTCTTTCCCATAACCTGGAACGATTGACATCAAGTGCATTTCATATCCCCCATTTTATCCTATTCATAATCAATTGGTCTTATACTCGACTGGGGGAAAACACTTGATGTGTGTCATATCAATTCTTCCATTGGCTGTGTTGACGACATAAAACCATAGAAAAATCAACAAACATCGCAAAATGTCCTAAGAAAACACAAAAACATCAGAAAACTTCAAAAAGACAAAAAAAATCAAAACATTTCGAAAATCCAAAAATAGAGTCAGAGTCAGTCGCACTTGTTAGTCTTTGTCGTTTATCGAACTACATTGCCTCTGCGACTAGACGTAGGCAAGGCCATCTGCCAATGTGCCCTTGAGGTATTAGGTCAGTTCGTTTAGGTTTGTCTGTATAAAATCATGCTTCAATTCATATGTCTATATGACAAGGTCATTGGTCATGTCGAACTACGTTGCCTCTGTGACTAGACGTAGGCAAGGCCATCTCTCGATGTGCCCCCAAGGCCGCACTAGGTTAGTCCATTAGGGTTTGTCACATTCACTTTCACACATGTCTTCTATTTGTAGTCAGTCTTGTCAGTTAAAGTCAAGTCGAACTATGAGGTTTCTGCATGTATAATGTAGGCAAGGCCATCAATCGATGAGCCCCCGAGGCCGCACTAGGTTAGTCCTTTAGGGTTTTTCGTCACACATAGTCAATTTTCAACATGTCATATCAAGTCATGCATGAATTTGGTGAATAATTCAGCAATGTATCTAAGTCAAATCAAACAAATTGCTAGCGAAACAATCAACATAGATCAACTTATGTCTACTATAGGATGTGTCCTTCCTGAAAACAGTCATCATCAAAGCAATCAACCTATGTTAGATTGTTCAGGATGAGTCCTTCCTGCATATTGATATTAGCAAATGATCTGTCTTATACAGGATGAGTCCTTCCTGCATAATCAACAAGGTCAAACAATCAAACATAGCCTTACACAGGTTATCACATCAACGACATCTGACTCAACATCTTATACGATACATGTCTTTATAAAACCAGGATTTGTCATGCCTTATACAGATAGTCATAACATCGAAACCAGACTCATAGTCTTATCCAGTATGTGTATTTCTTAACATCAGGCTTTATCAATCAATTCTTCTATCAATAAAAACAAATCAAACAAACAAGATCAAGTTTTGGCAAATATTTTACTGGCTTTTTGACTTTTTGACTTATTTATCTTATCTTTTCATTTGACTTTATGATGGGAATTATGTTCCTAGATTTCTCAAGGATGTCCCATGAAGGATTTAGAGAAGCAATGATGTATCAGAATTCTATTTTCTTTGACTGTTGTCTGTCAACTGTCTTTTCAATTTGATTTTGAGTCATGTTTCTAGATTCCTCAAGGATGTCCCCTGAAGGATTTAGAGGAGCAATGACATCTCATGACTTGTCTTTTCTTTTGATTGCTGTTTGTGGTTTGTCTTGACAAAAATACTGGGGGAAACTTGTGTCCTTAGTATGAGTTAATGACACTCCTTGTTTGCAACTGTCTGTTGTTAGCAAGTGGATGACCTTGCACACTTTGATCTATGTCATATCATGGTGTTTGTCTCCATTTGTATTAGTCCCGCCCAATGATGATAAAGTGCAATACCTTTTGTGATACAATGAAACATCGAAGATTCCTAATACTAACATCTATCGCATCTCTTTTGTTATTTCTCAATCTTTCTTTCTGCACTAACAATTCTTCTTTCTTGCATTATGACGGAGTCCTGTGACACACAACAATACAAGTCATCCTGCATACACATACATGTTAGAAAAATGCATACATCTAGGCATTTATCATATTTAGGAAATCATGACATAATAGACTTTCATCATCATACAATACATATCATAGGCATTCCATGTACATAACAAATGTAAATACATGCATCACATTGCATTTGTATAGCATCACATGTAGAGAGCATTGTACATATAGCATCATATAGAATCAACATCACATAGAATCAACATTATATCCTTAGCTGCATAAACATCATAAAATAAATATGATCATCCATCACATAGGCATATCATATAAACATCAAATGTATAAATAAAGACTGCATTACCACTACATAGAAATGCATATTATGAGAATCACCGCCAAAATCATATATATATATCTCGCTCAACAGTGTCACATCACAATGTCATAATGTGTCAATAATACATGGAAGCCCGTAGGCTATAGAATCATAACACAATGCCACGATACATATCAAGAAATGCCCCTATCCTGAACTACCATTGCTATCATGGATGGAGTGCGTGGATGAGTGATGTTGGGAACCTGATGACTTGTGAGCTGAGGGAGGCTTGTCATATGGACTTGCTCTATGTGGATTCTCCACACCCTCTATGCTAACTATCCTGGTGTGGGTCCTAGTCTGTGACCTACTGCTACGTGCTTGTGAGAAGCTGGAAGCTCATCTCTCTTGAGGAATCTCTAACTCATATAAATCATGGTAATATGTCTCTCTCTCCAGTTCTGACTAACTATCTGGAAAAGGCAATTGATGGTTCGGTACATAAGGCTCTGAGCTTTGTGAATCTCTGCTCGGTCTCCTATCTCCAAGCTATGGCCTGATCTCTATCCATCACCAATTTGTCCCTCTCCATCCAATAGACATCCCTCTCAGACATCAACACTCTCATCTACTCCTCCAAGGATGCAACCTGAGCACACAATGTATCCGTGTCTGGATCCACTACCCCTGTGTCATCCAGCCTGGCCCTCACTACCCCATCCTCCTCCTCATCCAACTCCTCTAAAATTTGATCATGAATCTCTCTCTCATGATCATCATCCTCCTCGTCATCCTCCTGGTAGGCACCCAACAAGCCCAAGGCATCAATTTTTGCCTCCTCTCTATCTGCCTCCTCTCTGTCTACCTCCTCCTCTACCGGGATATCTAGAATAGCCTCCTCTCTGGGATGCTTCTCCTCTCCACCTATCGCAACATATACCTCCTCCCCTCCTCTCCCAATGTCTAGTATGGCCACATCCTCATCCCATTGTCCCTCCTCACAGATCGGTGACAATGGTCGCCCTCGTCCCCTCTGTCCACGTCTCCCTCTCCTACCACCTCGTCTTCCACCTCTGCCATCATCACCACAGCCTCCTCTATCTCCTCAACCTCTACCTCTGCCACACCTACCTCGTGGACCTATCCCTCGCCGCTCTACTGGCACTGGCTAATCTAGATCTGTCAACAGAATCGATCTGTGTACTGCCCACCACTGATCGTACTCCTCTATGGTCCTTGGGTCTGCTAGACCATCCCTCCATCCCCATGGAACTGCCTGTAGTGCATCAATGTTTGCCTTAGATATGGCCACTGGAATCTCTGGGCCCCATAGGGAGACCTCTCGCGATGATCTCGCAAACTCTGCCCATCCTCTAGGCACATCCTGCACCTCTCCAAACTGCCACGGGACACGATTTGGCAACTGAAGCTTTATAATGTGGACATGTGATACAGTCCGCCTAATCAAGAACTATACCTGTTGGGAAAATGACAAATGATCATCCTTGTCTGACCAATCGGCGCAGCCCAAGTATGGTCTCCATGTAAACTGTACCATCATGTTTATGGCATGCCTGAAATAACCCGTATCTCCTATGTTGTGTTGAGTGTTAGCCCCCACATAGCGGAAGGCATAAGGAGCTTCGTGTGGAGGGTCAACTGTCACTAGTGGCCAAAAAATAGCGATGTGTTCCCATGCCCATACCATCAGGAGTGTGGTACCACAACTTATAGACTGTGCCTCTCGGTAGGCAATATCATGCAAATGAAAGTATAACATCTCGAGTAGACATGAACCCCAAGCATACACCACTCGACACTCCAGCATGCCAAGAAGCATCTCCTCCCACCCCACGGGAAAACCATGACCTCGATAGTCAGGAAGTACTATGCCACCCATCAATGTACACAATAGACAGTCTAGCTGCCTATACCTCTGAGCCAACACACGCCACCTAATCTCATAGTGGTCAAACCCTAATTGCCTGAAGTCTGCATGTGGGTAGTATCTGCACATCTCGGCTGCACCCCTCTGGGTATCATACGTCACCTGGGTGCCTCTAATAGGAAGTCTGAGGATCCTGTAGACATCCTCTAAAGTAATAGTGGCCTCTCTAGTCGGTAGGTGAAAAGACGATGTCTTTGAATGCCACCGCTCACACAATGCTGTCAATAATCCACGATTCACCCGAATCTTGGGCATGTCTGTAACATGCAGAAGACTAAGGTGCCATAGGAAACGTCGCTTGACACTCCACAAGTTGTCCCTGAACTGAAAAGTCATCGGTCTCGACTCTCAGGTATATACTGTATCCAACACGACCTATAATGGCATTTTACATGCCTTATGTCAACCTCAAACATCTATTCTAATGCAAATTGACTATAATTAACTGCTATTCAAATGCATCATTTTTTGGAAAATGCGTCATTATTTTTCACATCTGTTGTTATCTCACATATGCGGTGCATAAAATTCAGATGCGTCATTTCATTAAACACATGGATCGTTATTTTTCACATGCATTTAACTATATCACATATGCGTTGCAATAAATATAAATGCGTCGATGGAAATTCAAATGCGTTGCATAATAAACAAATGCGGCTATTCTAAATGCAAATGTGGTACATTAATCTATATATGTGTCAAACCACAAAAAACCTACGCAAAAATTAAAAGTGAATTTGCAAATGCGTTGAACCGCATGCAGATGCGTCTTTCGTGCATACACATGCGGTGTTTTATTAAAATGACGTATACATAAATTTGGAATTAAATGCATAAAATTACGTGCAAATGAAAAATTTCAAAAGTCAAGTTTGAGGTACATACAGGGGGTCCATGTTGGCTGGCCTCTAGAAGGTCCGGATCCTATAAGCTCGATGATGGGTGTTCGGAACAGGGGACATCATCGCTGTGAGTGCAAAGCAAATTCTCAGTTCTCAAAGCTAGGAGGGTGAAAATGAATTGGTTTTACCCCAATTTCTATATATACCTAGGGTAGGAATTAATTAAACCTTGTGCATGCATTTGAACAAGCATTGCTTTAATCCATATTCATCTTTGTCATGCAAAAATAATTCTTCTGTTTTTGAATACCAAACTTGAAGATTAAATCATTTATTTAATCTTTAATTTTATTTCTAATGTATCACTCATGTCACTACTGACAGTTATCATAATGCATGTCTAATCAATCAATCTCAACCGTTTGTTGACCTTTCAATCCTGGCCTGCCATTTGAATAATCAATTTTCTATAAACTGATTTGTCCTTCATCATTCCAATCTCTCTTGAAAACTCGCAAAATCTTATGACTTTTGAGAGCACTTATCTTGAATCTTCGATGCTTTTCTAAATCACTATCTTAGGCTATACTTGCAGGAACTTATGAGAAATCTGAGGGCAATTATACTACACAAGCAAAATGGAGAAGGGCAATCAAGATGAATCATGGAAATATGTAACAATTTGGTGAGATTGTTCAGTTTTATTATGTTTTTGACTTTCCTTTGTTCTTTGTTGCTTAACATTAGATTGCATTTAGATTCATGTTGCATGCTTGCTTTTGATCTGTTTCTTTCTGCACTTTCTTGGTGTTACATATTGCAATTGTGACATACAACATTCCTCTGAGAGTTATTCTTTTCGTTCATTCTAGATTTGCATTGGTTAGCCTTGTGTCCAAATCCATAACATGTATAACAATAGCCATTGAAAGATTGAAATATTCTACCATGGTTATATATATTCCTCATTTTATTTCTGCATTCACTTGCTCTATGTCCAAACTTCTTGCATGTAAAGCATTGACCAGTAAAGGATGAAAATTTTTGATTTATTTTACTTCTACATTCTTTTGCTTTATGTCCAAACTTATTGTAGAAATAACAGATACCATTGAAGGATGAGTACCTTTGAGCATTTGGTTGTTTGATAGGAAGTCTTTTTGTATTGTTTCTTTGGTACTTTTTGTTATTCTTCTTATCTTCAATCTTTTCAGGCTCATTGATCTTCTTTGCATCTACTCTTAAAATTTCACCTCTCTCAAGTCCCAAACCACCTTTGTATTTAGATACTTTCTAACTTGCAATTAACTCATCAAGAATTATAGAACTTATCTTCATGAATTCTCGCTTTTTCCAAATATGATCTCAAATTTACCACTTCTTGTTCAAGCCTTGTGCATTCATCAGTTTTTCTTTTTACCATAGTATTCATACATTCCTCAATTCATTTTTTTTCTTCCACTTGTACTCTTAATTCGATGATGTCTTCATTTGCTTGTCTCAACTGTACATTGAATTCCTTATGCCTTTCTCTGAATTTCTTGATCTTCTCTCTTAGTTTCTTGATACATTCATTAGCTTCATTGAGATTTTCCTTTAGGTCTTTATTTTCACCTTCAACTGTCAAGATCTTCAAGAGAAACTTTGAGTGCTCCATCCATGTCATGTTAGGGTTAGAAGGTAGATATCGAATAGTTAAATGTAAATTTGATCAATAAAAAAGAGAAATAAAACACAGAAAATTATAGCAGCAACAAGACAACACAAAAAATTTAATGTGGTTCACCCAATATGGGCTATATCCAAAAAACTGCAGCCATCCAATTATTTTATTATCCAATGAAAAATATATTACAATCTCACTAAAAATGCATTACTACAATTCCCATCCCAACCGCTTATTACAAGCTTTTTAGAAGCTTCCAAAATTAGGGTTTTACAAAGTCAATTTTTGTTTTGTTGGTGATGAAGCAAAAAAATAAGAGATTTTTTTTTCTCAGTGGCTATTGCCCTTGAACCCCTTCTTTTCGAGGGTTGCCACCCTCGAACCCCCACCTGGGGCCTAGCCCTATCCTGGACCCTGACGAGGATACATGAAGCATGTACAATATAGCATGATTAGTCGCCACATACCAACATGTCAAGTATGCAATATTTTTCAAAGCATCCATTATCAACCATGTGTTGAACACCCAAAATACTGAGATGGGGGGTGAATTAGTAAAAACCATTTAATTACTAACCATCCAATTGTCTCAACATGCTTAGTAATTAATAGAAATGAAAGCATAAACATACCATAGCACATACACCACATGAACACTTGGATTTATACGTGGAAAACCCATAGTGGGAAAAACTACGGTGAGGATTGGCTCACAATATATTATGACAGGCCATAAAATATTATAGAAGGGCTCATTGCCAAGTGGACTCACTATCCAAGTGAACTCACTATTCACAAAGAAAAGTAAGATAGAGAAAGTGGATACACAACTAAGATTTGAATTGATACAAAATGCATCTGTCATATGTTGAATTTAGTTCCTTTGAAGCTCAACATCCTGACTCAACAAACTTCACCTGATACAAACTACAAATATCTACTCAGTATTATATTCACACAACCTTTTCTCAATCCTCTATACAAATTTTCTCTTCTGCTTGTATTCAGATCACATCTTTATCAAAATCGTTGTTATCACAAATTCAAAATGATCTTCTATATACATTAGTGTCATTGAAAATATTAATTAGTTTGGCCTAATTAGATGGTCACCTAAGGCAATACAAAAATGTGCCTTGTCATCACCCAATTCAAATTAAATTACCTTTATGCCACAACACATGTGATATAGGTTGGCATGGACCTATAATGGCTCCCTCTTACATTCACATCACATCATTAAACTTCACAACCCTTTACATATTTTAGGTCAACTAGCATAAGACCTAAAAATAAAATACTACAACCAATTGTTAATCAAAAAACACGTGGATCACAAAATATCATGCCAAATGGAAACCTCAATACATAGACACCTGTAAGCATTCTACCAAAACTGGAAGTCCTAACTCAAATTTGCGGAGTGTAGATAGAATAGGTCATACTTATTATAGAAAACTAACAAAACTTTATATACTGAACTTTTGTCACATGCAACTTTTGAACCATTTAACCAGACCATCTGAAATTCTGAATTTTGATGCTAGTGGCATCCACAAATAATATATTGGTATCAATAACACACAACTTCTTCATTCTTTCAACAAGATAAGGTGATTTTAAGTTTGAAAAATATTTTCATTGATATTTCTATATTGTTATAATGAGAAGTAAAGGATGGTATTTTTTATTTTTAAATTATTTGAGTTTTAGATCTATAGAGGCATAATACATTATTTTTATATGGAAACTAATAATAAGATTAATAATATTTTTAATTTAGTTTTTGTTTCTTTTCTATGATAAGGTCTCATTTTCATATGATAATAGAAATTGTAACACTAATTTCTAAATTTTAATTATTTATAAATCTATTTGTGTTAATTTGGTTGATCAAACTTTTGAGCTTTTCAATTGATGAAAATTTAAATGTCAAAGTCCACATCACATTTGGTTTAGGTGTGAAGTTGATCATTTAAAATCCTTGAAAATTGTTCAAGTTGTAAAAGTTGGTTGTTAGGAAAGTGGGGTTTTGATGCACATTTTCACAAGGAGAAATTAGAAAGCATATAAGAGAATTGGTTGTGTATTTACACTTTGTCAATTGGGTTATGTTTGTAGAGTTTTGAGGTTGAGTCTTAATTTTATAAATTAATAGTAAAAAAAATTATATCAAAGAGTTTGTGGTCTTAGGTGATTAGGTGTGAATTTGGTTTTCAAAAATTAGTAGCAAAGTACTAATATGAATTCAAATAGGGATTTCATATTTTCATGTAATTGTCCAATTTTGTTGAAAACCACAAGGGTCTTAAGACCCCGTTTTCTCTATATTGTTAACAAGTTAAATTTCTTATTTAGTTTGGTATTGCTATAGCCTAGAAAACTTTTATTCAATAAGAATCCAAACTTTTCAATCAATCTTGTGGTTTTGTAAGGATATAATAAAATTTCAAAATTCTCCCAAGTTATAAGAAAATGGGAAACCAAAACATTTATGCAATCTTGTAGTTGCTACATAACCATGTCAAAAGCCTAATAGTTTGTCATTGCAATTCTAATTGGGAATTTAGGGTGTTCATACAATTTTATAGTTATTATAAGATTACTTCAAGGTAAAAGCATGAACTTGTGTCACACTTTTGGCCAACTAAATAGTTTGGAGCAGAACAATTTCACCCTAAATAGTTTCACTTGAAACTACGTGGCCTATACGTGGCAGATAAGGTTTTGAGTGAAAATATTTCACTCAAAATTAGAGAAACAATTTTTTTCCTTGGTTGATTTAAAATTTGACTCAATTCAAATGTATATTTTTAGGTGAAAGGGTTTTAGTCAAAAGAGTTTCAGTCAAAACCCTTTCACCTGGAACTATCTATGTGACATCCTTGTTGGTAGCCAGCTCATCTTTTTTTCAATTTTTTTTTAAACTTTCCACTTTAACATTATATTCCTTCAGTTAGAATAATTTTTTTCAAAAAAACTAAAAATACCCTTTTGTAGAGCTCAGAGTCAAGAATCCAAATATATAATTTTTTTGATATTTTGATTAGTTTTAATAATTTTTTATTTTTATTTTAAATAATGCAAGTAGGTTGTTAAAATAAAAAATGAGGCTAATTAGAAATTATATATATATATATATATATATATATATATTGAAAAAAAATGAAAAATATATGGTGCACTAGAGGAGAGAATCCTCTCCAAAAAGGTATAATTTTTTTTTTGAAAATAATAAAAAAATAGACAATAGTTGACCTCAAATGAAAACTATCAAATTCTGGTACATTTGACTTTAACATGTTATTACAAAGAAAATATACATCAAAATTTTATTTTATTTTTCCACACTAGATATTGAAGTTATCTATTTGGGAAAAAAATTCAAGGGAAAATAAAGTTATTTATATTTTTTTCTTGATGTCAACTCAATGTCACTTTTTCTTGAAATTTTCAATAATTCAAAATCTACTCTTAAATTTTATTTAAAAAAAATATTTTTTTTGAAAAAGTATAGGAAATAAACTTCATCGAGAGTTCTACTTTTCACTAGTTTACATCATTTTGAAATTTAAAACATAAATACCACTTTTATGTAATCAATGTTGAGAATTTTTGTTTGTGTTGGTTGATTCCTTTATAAAGTGTGACAGGTTTATACTTTTACCCTTCAATGCCCCAAAAAGCTAAGAATGCCTTGAATTTCAAGAATCTAAACTTTTCATGTAGTTTGGTATCTTTTGCAAAACTATAACAACCCTACATTTCTACCAAAACATAGCTAAAATACCTTATAGTTATTGTTAGAGCATGAAAACTCTAATAGCATGTTACAAACCCTATTTCATGCCTATACTAAATTTTCATATCTCATTCAACCAAATCATTCCTCTAAGCACTAGGGTTTAACTATTTGCTAGAGTTTATTCTTGTTGTTGGAGTAGTGTTTAGATATATTTTTAACCTTTATTGCAATGGTTCTTGTACTTCATAGAACATAAAAATATCCAACTTCATTTTCTAGGGAAGCAAACAATCCATGTACTAATTTTGTAAGAAACTAGAGATGTTCATTTCTTAAATCTACTTGAAACCTTTGGGAGTTTAAATAATTCTCTTTTTGGGGGGCAATGGAGTTTTCTTACACTTTTTTAGTTATTATATATCTACACAAAACCCTTGATAGTCTAAAAAGGTGTTAGTTGAGTATTTCTCTAAAGAATTTTCTTATAGTATTATACTCATTACATAACTACTTAAGAACCCAAAAGTGCACATTACACTATTTTGTTAGGGGTTTATACTTTATTTATGATTATAATCACCATTGTAGCTCCAAAAATCATAAATATAACACCAAAACCTAAGTTCATTGAGGGTCCACATAGGATTATGATGAGATAGCGGCAATAATGGACTAATTAATAGGACCAAATAACTCACCTTCACTTTTACCTCTATAAAACTATAGAGGGTGATCCAAGAGATTTTCACATGAAAATTAAAGAGAAATAGAAACAACATATTAGTCCCCAACAAGTCATACCCAATGCACACTAACACTCTAAATATTTATCATTAAGTATTAGAGTGTATTGAATTGTTGTGAGTTTCCCAAAGACCTTGATTAAGTAGATAAACATAATACTACACATGCAAAAAATGATGAAAAATGGATTTATTGCCCTCAAATGAATCCCATTAAACTTTACATACACATATGCAACTTGTAGACCACACAAGCATGATTCCCTAAAGATTTATCAATTTGATCTCACCAAGGATTTAACAAAAGATAAAATTGAATCATGTATATGGGAAAAACCTAATCTATTAGGTAGGATGAAGAGAATCATGAATTAAAACATTTTGATCATTTAACCATTAAGACCTATGCCTATTTATTGAAAAACATAGTCATAATGATAAAGAGAATGGGATGGTCAAATGAATATACAAATAAAACCCATACTCACACTCATGAATCAATGAGATGAGATGTACACATAGCCAAATATAATTTAAATATGTTGAGATTATGGATGCACAGTCCTTGAAGCTGCAGTCTTCAATGGAGGACCTTTGAGCTAGGAAAGATGATCAACCACAAAGAAAAGTGTTGCAACTAGGAATGCACAATAGAGATTCTATATTGATAATATGATATTGATATTTGATATTGGATATGTTACAAATGAACAAGATTCCTGATTATATAGGCAAGAATGAAAACCTAAGATGCATGAGATGTTACCATGTGTCTTGATCTAACAACATGTGACAACATGTGAACCCTATCTAGATGATTATTAAATGTTGAGATAAGTTCTAGAAGGACAACTCATCTTCTAGAAGGAATCTTATCCCACCAAACAAGGAAGGGAATATTTCCCTATTTATTAAATGATTTATCTAATAATTCAACCTAGGACTTAATGAAATATGACTTAAGTTAACTTATGCTAGTGTAATAATTAATTAATTACACTAACACCCCCCATAAGTTCAACTTAGGGAGGAAAATGCAATGATTATGCAGAGATGACGATGGGCCTCGACTATGAGGCCATGTTAGGTACCCATGTACATGAAGATGCAAAAAATGTCCCACAACCGGAGAAAAGGGGAAAACCCAGTGGGAAAAAAACCCCTCTCCAAAAGGAGATGAAAATGCAGAAAAATGTGAGATAGGATGGGAAGGATGGAGGAATCCCAAATACCCCCAAAGTACACCATCTGTCACATGGAGACAATACAATCAATGCCCCCCCATAGGAGGGAAAGAGAGAGACTATATAGCCCCCCTAGAAGATGTAATCACCTGCAAAGATGGTAAGTGTCTAAAGATAAAACATGATCCAATGTCGGCAAATAACTTGTCTCCCTTTCAGAAGAAACAAAACCAACTGCAAGTGGAGAGATGCTTCCCATTCTTGATAGGAATTGAAGGAAGGAAGGATGAATGCTAATGGTGTCTTTGAAAGCTGCTCAAGTGTCTCCTTGCTTGAAGATGAAAACGCCACAATTAATGAAGAGAGTGACAAACCAGGACAATGCAGAAACTGATGTTGAACAATATCCAAACACAATGATGTGATAAATATGATGGACATGATGGAGACTTGATTGTCCCCCCTGAATGAAGTGTCCTCAAAACCACTAAAAGAAGTCTAAAGCAAATCCAATGGTAGATGCTGAAGAAACCTCAAGTCCTGAATGGAATGACATGGAAGAAGTCTCAGATATAAAATATTTGAATAGAGAAGTGATATCCCCTTAAGAATGTCCTCCAAACCTGTAGAAGTAGCCAAGTCAGTGATACCTGAAACAAATCCAACCTAAGATGACAAGTCTAGAAAACTGAAGGTGTCCTAATGAATGATGATAGTGGAAGCCTCAATTAATGAATCTGGACAAGGAATCACTGAATGTGAAGGAATACCAATAGTCTCTAATGGAGAAGAAGCACGTGAAGCAACCTTGTCAACCTCTTCAAAAAGATCAAGGAAATCAACCTCCTGTACAACAATATCATCATGGGGAACCTGATCTGAAGAATGACATTTTGAATCATGATCATTGGGGAATAGTGGAGTATCTGAATCTCCATATAGCTTCCAAAGCTTAGTCCAAAGAATATGAGGACAGTCACAATGATCAATAGCATTCAAAACATCAGAATCAACTTACATAGAAATGATCTCCAAGATAGTGTATCTGCTACAACTCCAAGCAAGTTCATGGATACCTTCACTTGGATGAGGAACTATACCAAAAAGATGAGGCAATAGATCAAGTGATTGAAGATGGTGGCAAATCCCATCTCGCCATTGCAAATAGTTACCCTTGTGCAACATAGTCAAAGAAGGAGAATAATATGCAAGCCCCATAATAAAATTTCTCCACAAAAAAAAAAGAAAAATGACCTTCAACAACAAAGAAAGACTTCCAAATATGATGTACAACTAAAGTGATGCAACCCGAATCAAAAAATCTTTTCCCAAGCTTTAGAATAACCAGGTTATTGATCAAATGCACTAAATTGAAAAAAATCTCATGCAAGAGTACCTGGAGTTGAAAATGATCAATGGTTCTAGACTGATGAAAAAAACTCTGAATCACCTACCTGATGCCGCTGGAATCACCAAAATCCGACAATCTGATGAGAAGTTATGAGCCTTTATGTCCAAACTAGGGTTTTTACTTCAGCTAATTGTAGATTTTTTTTGTGAAAAATTTCACAAAATGGATGTCACCACTGGAAAGTAAATGAAATTCCCTTTCTGACGATATATTGTTTTCCAAATTTTGATATCCTGGGTGAAAGTTATGATAAAATGAAAAAAATGCCTATATTAGGCAACTTGTAGGCTAAATTGGTGCAAAAATGGAGCACCTCGGGCTAAAAAAAAAAAGCCCCTGTTCACTAATATGACTAGGGGATGGGCTGGAAATTTTTTAAAAAATGCGCCGCTGAGCGCAGCGGCGGTGGAGCGGCTGGTTATCAGTGACAGTGCAGAACCACTCCTATAGCGGAGCCCTGGACATGTATAGAACCGTCGGCGGGGCTGTTTGATGGCACGACCGGGGAAATGGTCAGCGTTAATAGAGATGAATCCCGATGACCGAAGAACATACATGGCGGGGACAAGAATACCGACAGTTGGCGGCTACAAAGGATTACGGGCCGGTAATAGATGGAGCTGACAGGTGGACGAAGAACCCTACGAGCAGTGGCTAATGAATAGAAGGTTGGGTCCAGTGATATGATGAGTGGTCAGAGATTGTACGTCCACCTGCAAACACCCTTAAATGCAACCGACACAAATATTTTTTAGACTTACAAATGAAAATTGACCCCAAATAATATTTTTTGAATATTGCTTTAAAATCAATTCAAAACAAATTCAATGTCGATTTAAATTTTTTTGCAATTGATGTATAAAATAAATCCCAAAATTTGCATGCTGATGAAAAATAAATAATATGCAGTCGCTCCAAATTTTTTCTAAAACTATAGAAATGCCCGAATAATGTATTTTTTGCCAAACAAATAATAAAGCCCTAATTTTTTTTTGAAAATAGAAAATGGCCTGCGTATAATTTTATTTTGCCTCAGAGGACAACTGACAGGATTGATTTTTTTTACTGCAAATTTGTACGGATCATACCAGTTAATTTTGTAAACCCAAATACCTCTGATGCTCCTGGGTTGATGAATCCAATTTTGATGAATCGGCAAGCGATCCTAGGGTTTTGAGGCCTTTTGAAGACAATGGAAAGCTCGGATCTGACTTAATCTACTTTAGAAATCAGCTTGGTCCTCGGGTGGAATCAAGTAGCCTTCAATGGAAACCTTCAAGCCTACAAGAATCTCGCACACCAACTTTCTTGATTGAGGGTTGATGTTTCACTGGATAAGCTTTGATACCATGTTGAGATTATGGATGCACAGTCCCTGAAGCTGCAGTCTTCAATGGAGGACCTTTGAGCTAGGAAAGATGATCAACCACAAAGAAAAGTGTTGCAACTAGGAATGCACAATAGATATTCTATATTGATAATATAATATTGATATTTGATATTGGATATGTTACAAATGAACAAGATGCCTGATTATATAGGCAAGAATGAAAACCTAAGATGCATGAGATGTTGCTGTGTGTCTTGATCTAACAACATATGACAACATGTGAACCATTTCTAGATGATTATTAAATGTTGAGATAAGTTCTAGAAGGACAACTCATCTTCTAGAAGGAATCTTATCCCACCAAACAAGGAAGGGATTATTTCCCTATTTATTAAATGATTTATCTAATAATTCAACCTAGGACTTAATGAAATATGACCTAAGTTAACTTATGCTAGTGTAATAATTAATTAATTACACTAACACCCCCCATAAGTTCAACTTAGGGAGGAAAATGCAATGATTATGCAGAGATGATGATGGGCCTCGAATATGAGGCCATGTTAGGTACCCATGTACATGAAGATGCAAAAAATGTCCCACAACCGGAGAAAAGGGGAAAACCCAGTGGGAAAAAAACCCCTCTCCAAAAGGAGATGAAAATGCAGAAAAATGTGAGATAGGATGGGAAGGATGGAGGACTCCCAAATACCCCCAAAGTACACCATCTGTCACATGGAGACAATACAATCAATGCCCCCCCATAGGAGGGAAAGAGAGAGACTATATAGCCCCCCTAGAAGATGTAATCACCTGCAAAGATGGTAAGTGTCTAAAGATAAAACATGATCCAATGTCGGCAAATAACTTGTCTCCCTTTCAGAAGAAACAAAACCAACTGCAAGTGGAGAGATGCTTCCCATCCTTGATAGGAATTGAAGGAAGGAAGGATGAATGCTAATGGTGTCTCTGAAAGCTGCTCAAGTGTCTCCTTGCTTGAAGATGAAAACGCCACAATTAATGAAGAGAGTGACAAACCAGGACAATGCAGAAACTGATGTTGAACAATATCCAAAGACAATGATGTGATAAATATGATGGACATGATGGATATGATGGAGACTTGATTGCCCCCCCTGAATGAAGTGTCCTCAAAACCACTGAAAGAAGTCTAAAGCAAATCCAATGGTAGATGTTGAAGAAACCTCAAGTCCTGAATGGAATGACATGGAAGAAGTCTCAGATATAAAATATTTGAATAGAGAAGTGATATCCCCTTAAGAATGTCCTCCAAACCTGTAGAAGTAGCCAAGTCAGTGATACCTGAAACAAATCCAACCTAAGATGACAAGTCTAGAAAACTGAAGGTGTCCTAATGAATGATGATAGTGGAAGCCTCAATTAATGAATCTGGACAAGGAATCACTGAATGTGAAGGAATACTAATAGTCTCTAATGGAGAAGAAGCACGTGAAGCAACCTTGTCAACCTCTTCAAAAAGATCAAGGAAATCAACCTCCTGTACAACAATATCATCATGGGGAACCTGATCTGAAGAATGACATTTTGAATCATGATCATTGGGGAATAGTGGAGTATCTGAATCTCCATATAGCTTCCAAAGCTTAGTCCAAAGAATATGAGGACAGTCACAATGATCAATAGCATTCAAAACATCAGAATCAACTTACATAGAAATGATCTCCAAGATAGTGTATCTGCTACAACTCCAAGCAAGTTCATGGATACCTTCACTTGGATGAGGAACTATACCAAAAAGATGAGGCAATAGATCAAGTGATTGAAGATGGTGGCAGATCCCATCTCGCCATTGCAAATAGTTACCCTTGTGCAACATAGTCAAAGAAGGAGAATAATATGCAAGCCCCATAATAAAATTTCTCCACAAAAAAAAAAGAAAAATGACCTTCAACAACAAAGAAAGACTTCCAAGTATGATGTACAACTAAAGTGATGCAACCCAAATCAAAAAATCTTTTCCCAAGCTTTAGAATAACCAGGTTATTGATCAAATGCACTAAATTGAAAAAAAATCTCATGCAAGAGTACCTGGAGTTGAAAATGATCAATGGTTCTAGACTGATGAAAAAAACTCTGAATCACCTACCTAATGCTCCTGGAATCACCAAAATCCGACAATCTGATGAGAAGTTATGAGCCTTTATGTCCAAACTAGGGTTTTGACTTCAGTTGATTGTAGATTTTTTTTTGGGAAAAATTTCAAAAATTGGATGTCACCACTGGAAAGTAAATGAAATTCCCTTTCCGACGGTATATTGTTTTCCAAATTTTGATATCCTGGGTGAAAGTTATGATAAAATGAAAAAAATGCCTATATTAGGCAACTTGTAGGCTAAATTGGTGCAAAAATGGAGCACCTCGGGCTAAAAAAAAAAAGCCCCTGGTCACTAATATGACCAGGGGATGGGTTGGAATTTTTTTTTAAAATGCGTCGCTGAGCGCACCGGCGGTGGAGCGGCTGGTTATCAGTGACAGTGCGGAACCACTCCTATAGCGGAGCCCCTGGACATGTATAGGACCGTCGGTGGGGCTGTTTGATGGCACGACCGGGGAAATAGTCAGCGTTAATAGAGATGAAGCCCGATGACCGAAGAACATACACGGCGGGGACAAGAATACCGACAGTTGGCGGCTACAAAGGATTATGGGCCGGTAATAGATGGAGTCGACAGGTGGACGAAGAACCCTACGAGTAGTGGCTGATGAATAGAAGGTTGGGTCCAGTGATATGATGAGTGGTCAAAGATTGTACGTCCACCTGCAAACACCCTTAAATGCAACCGACACAAATATTTTGTAGACTTACAAATGAAAATTGACCCCAAATAATATTTTTTGAATATTGCTTTAAAAGCAATTCAAAACAAATTCAATGTTGATTTAATTTTTTTTTCAATTGATGTATAAAATAAATCCCAAAATTTGCATGCTGATGAAAAATAAATAATATGCAGTCGCTCCAAATTTTTTCTAAAACTATAGAAATGCCCGAATAATGTATTTTTTTCCAAACAAATAATAAAGCCCTAATTTTTTTTTGAAAATAGAAAATGGCCTGTGTATAATTTTTTTTGCCTCAAAGGACAACTGATAGGATTGATTTTTTTTACTGCAAATTTGTACGGATCGTACCAGTTGATTTTGCAAACCCAAATACCTCTGATGCTCCTGGGTTGATGAATCCAATTTTGATGAATGGGCAAGCGATCCTAGGGTTTTGAGGCCTTTTAAAGACAATGGCAAGCTCGGATCTGACTTAATCTACTTCAGAAATCAGCTTGGTCCTCGGGTGAAATCAAGTAGCCTTCAATGGAAACCTTCAAGCCTACAAGAATCTCGCACACCAACTTTCTTGATTGAGGGTTGATGTTTCACTGGATAAGCTTTGATACCATGTTGAGATTATGGATGCACGGTCCCTGAAGCTGCAGTCTTCAATGGAGGACCTTTGAGCCAGGAAAGATGATCAACCACAAAGAAAAGTGTTGCAACTAGGAATGCACAATAGAGATTCTATATTGATAATATAATATTGATATTTGATATTGGATATGTTACAAATGAACAAGATGCCTGATTATATAGGCAAGAATGAAAACCTAAGATGCATGAGATGTTGCCGTGTGTCTTGATCTAACAACATGTGACAACATGTGAACCATTTCTAGATGATTATTAAATGTTGAGATAAGTTCTAGAAGGACAACTCATCTTCTAGAAGGAATCTTATCCCACCAAACAAGGAAGGGAATATTTCCCTATTTATTAAATGATTTATCTAATAATTCAACCTAGGACTTAATGAAATATGACCTAAGTTAACTTATGCTAGTGTAATAATTAATTAATTACACTAACAAAATATCCATATATACTCAAAAAAATACCATAAGCCATCATGTAAATTTCTTCCTAAAAGCTTAAGGAAATTTTATAGTGTTGCAAAACAACTAAACACAAATGGCACAATATCAACAAACATGATTTTTGAAATATTTTCATTTTCCATATGAATTTTTAAATTTACATGTGGATAAATCCAACTATGGAGATGTCTTTGAATTACAATGACTTCTTTACATTTATTAAAAATTAAACCTAAAATTTACAAGGTATGACATAACACAATTAATCCCCTAGAATACACTTAAGAAACCTTGTACAAAAGTGGCCAAAAGATCTATCATACATATGACCATGTATTTATACAAGAACAATGTATTTATAGCTTTTCAAATCTATCTTAGATCTCTTACACACATGACACATGACACAAATCAAATTCTCTATCAAGTAACAACCTCTACAAAAAATTAAATTCATCGACAAAACATAATCATTTATGACCTTTATGTATATGTATGTGATATCTCAATTAATGGGAACAAGGTAAAATTATTTTCAGTATTGCACACAACACCTACAACCAATAAAATTTGTATAGGGATTTAATCTCAATAAGTGTTATGATATCAAACCATGCCACACATTTGGTTTTGCACAATATTCTTGGTTCATGGCATGGAAACTACTATGTAAATAGAACACCCAAAAGTACCTCAAAAAAATTCAATAAGGGACCACCACATCATTCCTACCACCCATAAATCAGCACTAGCCACCACAAGTCTCTTTTAACCATGCCACCATTGGCACACTCAATTCACAACCACTTGTAGGCTACACACACTTGATATAATGATAAAAATGATGATCATATAAAATCATTGTGGGAACCTTAAGATGAACACATCCTCTTTGATCACACCACATGATAATATAAGATAACTATTGTTAGCTAGAACATAGGAAAGTGAAGACATCAACTAGTAGAACATACCACATTTTGAAGCAAAAGACTTGTGGACCATAATATTGTAAATATATCATTTAGAATAGGGCGATCATGGATGGGTCATGTCCCATCTCATAGATATGTGTATAAAAGGATATATGAATGATATAATGTAAGAGGGGAGAAGAAGATGATATATACCAAACAGAGGAAAATATATGTACAAGAGACTAATGTATAAAAGGATAGATGTATAGAGATTAGATAAGAGTTAAACAAAAGTATAGGGGAAGCTATTATATTCTACCAATTTTGAGCTAATTAATAGAATGAATTGTTGTAAATGTGTTGTTAGTGTGTTGTCATTGATGTCAACTTATATTTCTATAGAAATAACACTAGTCTTTAATGAAGAGTTGTGATGATGTTGGATTGGTATCATATGTACATAGTTGTACCTTATCTTCTGAAGTTTATGTAATTTATCTTCTAAAGTTCATATGTAACATAAGTTCATGTCATGAATAATCTTGATAAGTTGTGTTGATAATGAATATCATAGAAGCTATGCAGTCATATAGTTTGGCACTGAGTAGAATATGTTGTAAAAGGTTTGAGGAAACTTAGCTAAGAAAATTTCATGTTAGAAAGGGTGTTACTGGCTCAAGAAATTCTACCACATTCTCTCATTTGGTGGTATGAGATTGCAAATAGAGAAGATTACTAGAAACTAATATCAGGTATGTGTGATTAAAATTTATGATCATGATGCATATCACAAAATATTTTATAGCTAGCAAAATGAAGACAGTTATATAGTGTGGTTGTAGTCAGGATGAGTCAGAAGAATGCTTTTCATTTCTCCACACTTGATGATATAGTCTTGAGGTTTGGAGGTTTTCTAGATATAGGTCAAGCACACCTATTCTCCAAGTCTCAAGTGATAATTTGTATTACAACATTTTTTGGATTCATTTGAGTGAATACAAGTCTTGTTACTGGCTAAGGAATGTTGAGGGAGATAATAGATGCCACCACCTTGCAATGCATCTTGTCATTTGGCTTTGGTGTTTGAAATATAAGCTCATATGATCAATTGGTATGCTCAACTTAAGTTTCAAATGATTTTGTCTACCATAAGCATGTTTTTGTTTTACATCAAGTCTATGTAACCAATATGTATTAGGGATACTAGTATCAGTTCTCATGTGTTTGCACCAACATGAAATGGTCTGAATTGATAAAAAGGGGTGTATAGGAATGTTTGGAAAGGAATATATTGTTCATGACATGATTTGCATGATATTATTTTTCTTCTTCTTCAGTATCAATTTTATTCTGGAGCTAATATGAAGAAGGATAAGTTTTTATTGAGCTGATTTGACATGTTGAGATGCTTGTGCTAGGTGTCTAGAAGTGTGCACCAGTATGGAAGTGTATGCTAAGGTAAAATAGGTCTTTCTTATCTCCTGGAATGTGTCACATTTGATTCCTACCTTGTTCAGAGGTATTGGAGGTCGACATTCATGGCTATTGCATGTCTCACATTATATGTTTCATCTTGGCCGACAAAGGAGAATTTTTTTGAAGCTTGTAGAGGATATAAATAAAAGATCAAGATTATTGAAAGGGAATGAGAATGTATTGTTAGTGTTTTAAAAAATATAATGTGCAATTAAGAAAACCGCATAAACAATTTTGATAATGAAATGTAGAGAAGACCAGTTCAGGATTGGTAGCTTAGCAGTGATGTTGCTACTAAGATAATGTGTTAGTTGTGATGCTAGAGGAAATGTATTTTGATGTTGTGCGGATTTATGGAGTAATTGTGAAAAAGTAAGATGGTAATGAAAAGTTTGGAAAGATCAAAAAAAAGTTGAAGTAGTCTACTTTTGTGAAAGAAATATCAGAATCTGATCAGTATCTCTATACTGAGGTTGTAGCCTCATTCTTGATTGTAAATGTTGTAGTGCTTGAGGGAGTTGTAGCTTCCTTTGGGTTGTAGCCCATAAAACATATAGTAAATCTTGTTTTTTATTTGTGAGGTTGGATTTGGATAGTAGATCCAAGCAACTTGCTGACCATGGTTTTTTCCTTGTAGGTTTTTCCACATAAATCTAGTGTTATGGTTGCATGCTTATGCGTTTTTCTTCTTATCATAATTTTTCACTTGATTAATTGCTATTGGATGTAAATAATTTGATTAAGTACTAATTCACCCTTCCTCTCAGTACTTCTATGTGTTCAATATGGATGCCAGAGTTCTATCTATGATGTTATCTATTATTCTATGGATGTATAAATAGTTAATCATATATTTATTGCATTGGTGTTCAACTTTATATTATTGAGTCTGGGGTAGAAACTTGAACACTTAGAAAATACTTGGGGCTCATAACTTAGGTATGTGTTTCTCTATATTTCTTACTAACATTGGTTCCATTTTTGGGACCTTGGTTAGGTGATATAAACAACAAAACACCCCAAAATTTTAAAATTTAAAAATAGACATCAAAGAATAGAGGCACTAAAAAAATGTATGAAAATATGAAGGACTATCTTCTTGGTGCTTACCCTGTGAGAGGGGATTAGGCACCAAGGGGATGAGGAATGGAAAGGGGGAAGATTCTAAAAGGGCCCCCTGAAGAGATGTGACTTCTAAGAGAAAACATACCAAGTAACTACCATGGGAAGTGATGAAAGCATTAATGAAACTCCAAATAAATTACACCCATTGAAAATGGAGATAAAACAACCACAAGAAATATTAGCAATCAAACCAAGTTTGTAAGAAAAGTAAACATGGCTAGCTCAAATGGAGAAGAGAAAAGACTACAACATAGGATTGAAAGAGAAGAAAGACACCATAGAAGAATGGAGAATACATAAAGAATAGAAGTGAGTGTGCCAATGATGGTGTTGTTGAGCATGCCAAAGGAGGTGTTTCCAAGGAAAAAGAAAAAAATGAATAAGGAAGTGAATTGGGAAACTATGGAAAGATCAAAAAATTGTTGGGAAAAAGTAGGAAAGTTGATAACTAGCTTAAAGAAGAATATCAAGGAGTATGTAGAATCCAAAAGATTGTTATTAGGACCTTATAATAACACATAAAATATATTATTACCAAAATCTTCTAAAGGTACAATAATTAGACTAGACTTATCAAACCTTACCGTCAACTTGGATGATAAATTTGTGGAATTTCTGAAAACTCTAGAGAACCTGTCCATTCAAGGAAATTATTTAGAAGAACTAATCAATATAGGCATAAAGAAATTAAAAGAAGAATAAATTAGAAAAATCAAAGAAATAGATTGAATTTGGGCAAAGAAGTATGTTTATAATCAAATAAAACTATATTAATGAATAAGAGAATGAAACATATTTTGAAGAGTCACAACCCCCTAACTAGGACCCATCCCCTCAACCATATAAGAGTCAAATAAATTCAAAAGAGATACCACAAGAAAATAAAACAAGAATAAGGAAAAGAAGCAGAGTGGGAAGAAATACTTGGAAAATAATACTTTGATATAAGACTAGCAAGATACAAGGGTAGAGAACAAAAACCCTACACGGTCAGAAAACACAAGAAAGCAAAAGAAGAGAATCTAAACCCATAGATCCATAAGATTGGAATTAAACAGAGAAATGAAAAGATGGATTCTTCAATTAAGATCACTATATTTGGAAAAGATACCACATATGTAGCAAAGCACATATTCTTATTATAATTTCTATGGAAAGACATGATATTGATGAAGATAAACCAAAACTACTTGAATTTGTATCCTCACTTTGGAAACATGTTTTAGATTGGTATAAGAAGACATACCCTAAACATGGGAAAAATTGGAATGAAGTAAAATAAGACTTCCTCACTAATTTTGATACTTCAGAGATCCCAATAGAAAGTGTAAGTAAGATGAGAGATCTAATATAGAGAGAAGATGAATTTGTAAAAGAAAGTGATAAACAATTTAAAGAAGTTTGTTGTAAACTATAGGAATCATTGATAGAGATGTAGAAGATAGAGTGGTTTAGTTTTGGACTTCAAAAATATATGAGTAGCTTTGGATGGAAAAATATTCAACACCTACACAAATTTAATCACTATGGCCTATCACATTAAGGCCCAAACTTGGCACAAACATCAGAAGAATGATATGAAGGAGAATATTGAGAAGCTATAACTTGTGGTCGAACAACTAACCATACAAAACTCAATTTTGGTGAAAGGGGAAATAAAACAAACCAAAGAAATATGGTGCACCTATTGCTCACAATAAGGCCACCTTTGGAATGACTGCCCTAAAGCTCAAGGAGAGAGAACTGTTGCCACATTACATGTAGAACTAAAGATAGTTTTGGCTAAAACTAACTTAATGTACTGTGGTTCATGCCAAGAGTGGGATAGTCACCTTGCATAGGACTATCCTACCAATAAATTTTAGGTTTGGAACACACAAAATCATCTTGATCTAAGATGCCCTAGATGCACCACAAGTATGATGCAAACATAGATAGAAACTTGGAATATGTTAAAGGGTTGGTAGAAGGACCTCTCTATAATGTGCAGGGTATAGACAACCACCATGGAAGGATAACAAAAATTCATATGCATTATAAAAAAACCCACTGCAAGACTATATGGGGAAAATAGACAATCTAATTATAGAGGAAGAGGACACGGTAGAAACAACTGTTAGAGTAATAAGGTATCTCACTTAATTAATTTAATCATATTGGTTAATTAATTAAGTCACTTATTACTTTAGGTTTACGTAAGCTAAAATTAGGCACATTAATAATTAATTATATTTATTAATTATTAAGTGTGCACACTAGGGTTTTCCTTTTTAGGTTTTCTTTAGGGTTTCATGATCTCCTTCATAAGAATTGATCTCATTGTAAATTATATTACATTCAATAATCAAATTCTAGTTTTTGCTTGCACATATTTGCTTTGCAACCAAGGGCTCTGCTGTAGGCCCCTGACCACTAGCCCCTTGGTCCGCCCAGGCGACTAGGGGCTTTATTTTTTTTGACCCCCGATGGCTACATAAGGCCTTATTAGGTGAATCAGAGCAGTTTCACAGAATTGGCTATAACTTGGGAATATGACACCATTTTTTTGCAAACAAAATATTGTCAGAAAGATGGTTCGATGCTCTTTCCATTAGTGGAGGTTTGATTTTTTGATTTTGTAGTTTTGATGCCTTTTTCACCAGTCAAACTTAGATGATGATTTTTGCACTCTGGGGGGCATAAATTTTGCGTCTGAGCTCCATTTTGTGCAAACGAATAGGCATCATAAAGATAGTTCAGTGCTCTACACAATGATTAGACTTATTTTCCTAGATTATGCCCCAGGTATACTTTATTCAACATTTTTTTTCACAGTTTTCTTAATTACTTGGACGTTTTGGCACTTGGGAACCTTCTGTTTGCATCATTAGGCTCTATTTCATTTTATCTACATGTTGTAAGGTTATTTTTCTTAAATTTTTTAATTTGAAGAGTTATCATGGGTTTTTCTACTCACCCTTCAGTTGTAATTCTAGAATGGGGTAATTATGAGTCATGGGCAAAGGGCATACTTACACATTGTAGGTGGCTTAATGTTTTGCCTTATTTGTGTGATCTCATACCTGAACCAACCACTTCAGAGGGAAAACTAGCTTGGGATATCATTAGAGATCACATAGTAGGACTTATATTATCTAGTGTTGATGATGACACTATGTGGGCTATATCAGGCATTGATTGTCCCCACCCACTTTGGACACATCTTTGGGAGATCTATGGAGACCCCAATATCTCTCCATTCCTAGAGGATCCTACTTCAAATTGTCTCTTACCCATTTCTTGGAGAGATAATACACCCTTTGATCATAATACTTTAGAGGAGCTTGAGTATTTAGACGCCCTTGCATGTTCCGATGGATCAGAGGCTTGTCTGACAGTTCCTACTCTTCAAACTGAGATTATACATGTATCATCCATTGTTCCTAATGACATTAGTATCACCACATTAGCCCCTACGGATTCAGTTCAGCATCATGACCATCTTGGTCATTCATTATCTACTACATCATGGGATTCTTATCTTGTAGACACATTCTTGTTTGTTGAGTCTCACTATTTTGAGGACATTCATCTCCTCTACCTTGACATTCAAGTTATCACTGTATGCCCACCATTAACTATGCATTCAGAGGCTGCATTTTAGGATTCTATATATCAATTTGGATTTGGCATCATATGTTTCAGTTCAAACAAAGAGATTCTTCAGCATCCTATCATGGCACACATCTTGAGATAGATTGGTTCATAACTCTTCACAAGGTTTCTTCGATATCGTCCTTTGGATCCATTTCTTCCCAAGGGGAGGAATATCATTTTCCACTTTAGGATCTCCTTTTGGATTCTACATCAGGCATCTACCATTGCAACATGATTTTCTTCATTGTGGGGAGGCCTTCTTGTCTCTTTCCATATCTCCTATGGAGACCATTTTATATGTACTTATAAGATAGAAGTTGTCTATGGGGGGTATCATGTAATCCACCTTCTATCCTTCTTCTATTAGTGCATTAAATTCTTTTCTTTGCATCCTATTTTGGGGAGGAGTTTTGTTCCCACTGGGTTTTCTCCTTTACCCCATTTGGTTTAGTTTGCATTGCATTTGTACATGGGTACCTAATCAAGCCTTGTTGTCGGGACCCATCTTTGCTTTCATGCATCTTTTTCTAGTGTTTTAGCTACTCCTAAGTTCATCTTAAGGGGGGGTGTTAGAGTAATAAAGTATCTCACTTAATTAATTTAATCATATTGGTTAATTAATTAAGTCACTTATTACTTTAGGTTTACTTAAGCTAAACTTAGGCACATTAATAATTAATTATATTTATTAATTATTAAGTGTGCACACTAGGGTTTTCATTTTTAGGTTTTGTTTAGGGTTTCATGATCTCCTTCATAAGGATTGATCTCATTGTAAATTATATTACATTCAATAATCAAATTCTGGATTTTTATTGCACATATTTGCTCTGAGGTTTATAGAACATCATCTTCATTGTTCTGGATATCTGTTGCATGTGATAGGTGATTGCATGTAGGTGATTCTTGGGGACTATGAAGGTGGATTCCTCAACTTCTACAACAACCACCAAAGGAGCAAGGAAACATGTTATAATTGTGGGGAAATAGGTCATTATGCCACAAAATGTTGGTCAGAGAAGAGAAGGAAATTTCATTTCTATGAAGATGATTCACATGATATATTTAAGTGTGATAAGGATCAATGGTATAACCAAAATACCCCACATTCAAGAAGTGATGAATTATAGGACAACAATGGATCCATGGTGATTAGAAGAGTAACACAAGTAGTTAAAAGCTACCAAATACTAGATAATTGGTCTTCAGACACATCAAATGAGGATTACTATGGAGAAGAACAAACATCACAAGAGAGCAAAAAGAAGAAATATAGAGTAAAGAAAAACAAAGCCATAGTTCTAACTAGACAAGGAACATATACTAGGAAGAATAGATTATTGAAGAATCAAAATAAAAATAAGAAGAAGAGTATGACCACTTATGGCCTACTAAAAAAAAACATGACTAAATAGTGGAAAGAGTAAGGAAATAAATTATCCAACAACAAAAGGATGAAATTTCCTATTTCTCAGAGGAAGAGGTAAGGATGTTGAAGAGTCTAGCCTCATTGGCTCAACAAAATTATCTTTTAATAAAATTGAAATGATTAGGAAAGTACTGGAATAAATAGAAACAACAATAGGTACATCAAATTACCGAAGATCGAAATTGGAAAAATTGTCCTCTGCTAATTACCATCAACCTAAATGACAATAAAATTAAACATGTAATGATTGATTTTGGTGTAGACCTCAACATCATTCCAAAAACTACTTAGGAGAGGCTAGGAAGACCTAAAATTATTAGAACACCTATGAACATTAGTCTAGCCAAAGGTTCTGGCATGGAGACATTAGGCACATGGAAGAATGTTGAAGTAAACATAAAAGGGGTCAAACAAATAGTTAATTTTGAAGTTGTAGAGATGAAGGAGCCCTTAAACACATTTAGAGCATTGTTTTGGCTGAAATGGTTTGTAAATTCTAATGGTATAATAGATTCAAAAAAATAAGAGATATCCTTAGCAAATGACAATAGAATAGTCCACATACCCTTGGCCCCTAAGTAAAAGAGAATACAAAAACCTATGTAGAGGAAACTGCACAAGACAAAGAAGACACAAACCCTGAGAACCTTTATTCTATCTCAAAGTTACCCATCATAGAAGAGGATGAAGATCCTAATAGTTCCAGAGAAATCAAATTAGAAAATGACAATTCTAGTACTGACAATGATGTTGTTTTAGAGGCATGGATATAGGATGATCAATAATTAACATCTTGGAAGGTATATAGCTTCTATAGAGAATTTGTGATACAGATTCAATCTATCTGACTTCCATAAAATACCACAAATTTAGGAAAATTACCACAAATACATCAAGACATCATACAAACACCAATCCAATAGGTTTTAAACTTGTTCAAGGTAAAAAAAATAAAAAAATTGAGACATCCCAAACTAGTAACCCCTGAAAGAAAGAAAGGACACCTAAGGCACACACATGGGCTCCACAAATCAAGACAATATAGATGAAAAAAGCCTCATAGAACAATTACATCATTAACACTTAAATCTTTACAAGACATAGGCAGGTCTGAGTTTGAATGTCAATTTCCTCAACCTAAGCCCAAATAGATAAAATGTAGGATAATAAAAAAGTAATAAGAAAATAAATTAATAACACTTAATCAAAGTTAACCTATGTATGTACCATAATTCTCCCATCTACCAAAAAAGCGAAACACTCATCGGAGAAATAAAGCCATAGAAAGTCAATAAGAGGAAAAATGTGGGAAACAACTACTCCATTTATTGCACTCATCCCACAAAAGTTATGAATAAACCCCTCATTGATTCATTATCATTCACTACACACTCTATTATGCTAAGTCATAGTACCACACTCATCCCTAAGCTAATTCCTACTCTGCTATAAGATATCATATCCGATAATGGTTGCACGTACCCTCGTAGATATCTCTCAAAAATAAAGGCCCAAATACAAACATTTCACATATAAGGAAATGGAGATCAACCTAGTAGGGGAATTCTATAGGGTGCCTGCAGATGTTATTTATATTGAGGACATCCGAAAATGCATCAATGTGACTCTCACAAAAATTAACCATGCAAAGTTTGAAATCCTATGGTTCAGCCTCCTGCAACCAAGCACATATCAATACTCACCACACTATCAAAATATAGTCGTGAAAAGGTTGGATGTATGGTGAGAATTTCCTTATTTCACTAGTAAAGAAGAATGGGTTTCCATTATCATGAGTCAAATACATGAAAAATAACTCTATTTGGACTACTTGTATTAAATCACTAAGGAGACCATCCAAGCCATCATAGGCCTATGGGATTAGGGAGAAGTTCTGTCAAAGAAGGCCATCAAGAATGAAAAATTCACATGGATCATTGGAGCAACATATGATGGTCGGAGCCTAGGTGTTACTAAGATCACAAACCCAATAATCAAGTATGCCACTATGGGAATTGCTTACAAGGTTTACTACACAAACCAAGAGGATTTAGCCACATCAACTGCAATTCAAACATCACACAAATGGTCACAAGAGGAAAGGACATAGACCTATGCGAGGTTCTATGGAAAGAACTAATGGAAAACATCTAATGAACAAAGAAATTCCACTATCAATTTAGGTATGGGACTCTCTTGATATGTCTCACCCTCTATTTCATCAAACACTTGTTGAGGTATGCGAGAAAAAAATGGGACCCAACCCAGCTAGTGGCAGACCAAATACAAGATCATGTCAAACACTTCCAAGATGCCACTTCATTCACCATGACCTATTAGGGATTCTTCAAATCCCTCCAAAAAACTCCAAGATAGGGAACACATCTCTTATGAGGTGGTTCACCAGTATATCATAGATATTATCTTCTTAGTGGACAATATTTGCACTTTTATGGAATCCATCGAGCCTAGAACCTCATGGATTCCCCAAATCCCATCTGAAGTCTTTAACACAAAGATCCATAGCTACACTTCTACACTCCTTATCCTTCCTAAATACCCACGTGTAGAGAAATTTACTACTTACTGAGAATACATGGATAAATTGACTAAAAAGAAGGTCGAGGAATAATTCAACAAAAATAAAGAGAAGCTACATGAAAAATGGGGTCTACCAAATTTGAAGATAGAGGAATTGAGCATGTCCTCTCCCAAGAGGTTCAGAAGACTCTGCCTAGACACTCCACCAGTAGGCCCTTCCCAAAGTGAACCTAGCCAGCCATGAAAGAGAAGGATCCCAACCACCCTTCCTAGAGTTGAACCAACAATAGAAAAAGCTACAAAAGAATTTTTGCAAATTATTTCACAGAAGAAATCCAAGAGGAGGAATGAAAAATATCAAAGTCAGGTTTCTCCAAAAATGGTAGGTGTAGAAGAAAAGGAGCAACCAATTGCAAAGAATACATCAATCCTAGATGATACATCCATCTCAGAGACCAAAACTATTCTGGAACTCTCCTCACTGGTAGATGAAGATCAACTTTTCAGTGGGTTATTCTACAGAGAAGTTTTGGATATGACTTTACAAAAGTACTCAAAAATAGCAGTACCAAACTAACATATCACAAAAAGGGGAATCATAAGATATATGATTGCATCCAGCACAACCTTATAAGACCTAATTGAATAGTTTCTAAATTCCCTAACTATTACATTGAAGAAAAAAAGGGAGAAAGCAACCAAGGAAGAAGAACAACTAAAGGTATTAGCCATTGGAGAGTTGGTTGGTACAATCACACCTCCACAAAAGAGAGGCTAATAGAGATTAAAACCAAAGAGCTCTGATCCAAACAAATGCTAGATAAATTAATGATAGAGAAACTAGAGGTGGCCCAAGTAGTATAGAAGGAGATAAAAGAGGCTACAAAAAATCCTATCACAAGCTACAAGAAGAGGAGGAAAAGTTTAAGACAACATCGTTAGAGCATGAACATAATTATCCTCCTCTATACTCTAAGACACCTTCATCTTCTACAACATCTTCTATGTAATCCATTAATGACTTCTTGGCTAAGTAGAAGCAGATTTAGATCATGGCTTCTCCACAAATCCTACAACTATTGCTGGTAGGTTCACAAGTTGACCTAGGAGCATACCACCATTACATAAAGTTTCATTTAGGAGACATCCTCCACCAAACAAAAAGAGAAGAAATTATGCAACATGATGTGGAGAGCTCATACTAATTAAAGGAGCTAGTGAAGGATATACAAGGCAAGTTCCCTCACATCTTAAGGGACTCATCACAACCATTGGTGACACAGTTGAGAAATTTGGTGGAGGGGGTGATTAAGGAAAACCAACTATAGAATAAAACACTACAACACTAAATCCAAATAGAGTTGCAGAAGATCAAGATGGATGAGGAAAGGAAAAAGTGTGCTACAACACACTTTCTTTGGAGTCACAAATTTGAACATTGAAGAACATAGAAGGATATGTGAATGCCCTCTATCAATTTTGTTTACAATGGAAAATAGTAACTACACCAACAAAGGCTCAAATGGATCAATTGGAAGTCCAAATCCTTCAATGAGAAACATCGTACAAGGCATTACAAGACACAAATGGTGAATCAAGGGAAGAGATAGAAGCCCTACATGCACAGTTTCAACAACTATAAGATCAAAGAGATAAGATACATAACATATTCAACTAACTCCAAGAGGTATTTGGCTTAAGGCTAGCACACATTATTGGAATCCTTTAGGAGGCATGACTACTTACACAAAATATTCAAATTCCTCAGATATTACCGAAAGCAAAGAAACTCCTACTTTAGATCTAGGTAGAAACACAACATCTACACCTGGCCAAAACACAATGGGATAAAAAAATTTCTAGTCTTCAAGACCTACAAAGATATCATTCCAGTAGAATAGTGTTGAATTGAGGACAATTCAACATTTTGAAAGGGGGGACAATGTTAGCCAAAAATCAAGATAGTGAAGACATCGGCTAGTAGAACATACCACATTTTGGCACAAAAGACTTGCAAACCATAATATTGTAAAGATATTTATAGACTAGGGCTATCATGGGTGGGCCATGTCCCATCTCATAGATATGTGTATAAAAGGAGATATAAATGACATAATGTAAGAGGGGAGAAGAAGAGGATATATGTACCAAATAGAGGAAAACATATGTGTAAGAGACTAATGTATAGAAGGACAAATGTTTATAGATTATATAAGAGTTAAACAAGAGTATGAGGGAATATATTACATTGTACCAAGTTTTATTTGATTAATAGAATGGATACTGGAGTTCTATCTATATGATGTTATCTATTATTCCATGTATATATAAATAGGTAATCATATGTTTGATTACATTGGTTTTCACCTTTATATTACCAAGTCTGAGGTATAAAATACAACACTTAGAGAATACTTTGGGCTCAAAACTTTGGTCTGTGTTTCCCCAGATTTATTGCTAACAACTACCAAAATTATACATAGGCACACCACATCCCACTTTATTAAATCCACAAGACACTTGATCACTTCTTTATTATATATAAACATGAATGATAATACCATAGATTGTTTTGAAGGATCAATAAATTTTTTTTGATCTCACAATGCTATAACTACATTTCATTAAAAAATATTTCATAAGATCATTGAGCACACACACCCATAGTTCCATGAGATCCCTAATGTATACCTTCACAACTAACCATAATTATAATCTATATTTATCATGGCCAATGGTACACTCATATAAATGATACACTATATTGAGCCGAAGGGATTGCACATACAAAAAGATGGCATACCTTTGTACAAAATTAACACTTCTAGAATATTTGAGGTGTTACAATCGCACACTATTGGGGTCCCCACCATAATTTTGGAACCACATATATGAACCAATGGTATAGCTTGAGTGAACTAATGAACTTAACACTAGATAAGGTTGCACCGACTACATGATCCTCCAAATCAACATTGAGATTAATGGGTCTATGTATTATCTATAAGCATAAAAATAGACAAAGGCAAGGGCCCCACCACTAAATGACATGGATACCACTATCTAAGGGTGAAACAAAAATAAACCAACATTTAGAGATGTGGAATCACAACATGTGACTTTGTTAATATCACAACTATGGGTTCACAAAAAATAAATAAAAGAAAGGTAGGAATGCTATGAGCTGATGTAGAAATCAATAACCTAGTATAATCCAAAATGATACCTCTCACTACCACCCTCAAGAGATGTGTGAGATAACCACATTACCTTGATGGATATTATAATTATATATTAGGCTCCTAGAACCATCACATACCATTTAATCAAATAACACAATACGATAAATTGGTCATTAAATAATGCACCACCATGGTGCTTGAATTTGCACAATGTGCCAACTCAACATGAAGATCAATGACTTGGTAGGAAATTTTGAGATTAAAGATTTGGTCCTAGTATGAAATTCTAGAGTATAGGATATAGGAAAGCATGGAAATTTTGATTCCATGTAGCTAGAAGAATTCATATGGTGAAGATTTATAGTTCATCAGGAGCTTGAATGGATAATTTAGGAAATTTTAGTGCATGGACAAGTCCATAAACACTATTTCTCTTAGGCTTCATCCTATTCTTCCATGCACACTTTTATTACTCTTATTTTGTGTGTATTTTATAGCCATGGTTGTTTGTGACTCATAGTGAAGTGTTTTTGTCTATATGTAATCATAATCCTTATTTTTTCATGATGAAGTATGTTAGTGTGTGGTCTAAATCTCAAAGTTCTCTAGATCCTTTTCATATTCTAAAAAACTATACAACTCAAAATAGGATCTAGTTTTGGATCCCTATTTTACATGCCTTGAATTGTTAAAAAATTAAGTCCTCCTCCACTTTGTTGTAATTTTCTTGTTCTACTCACCATTTATTTCTGATTTAAGATAATCTAATTGGATATTTCCTTAGTCAAAATTTTCTTGAGTGTTTCTTTTCTCCACCCACATGTTCCTATTATAATTTTCATTCTAAAAAAAAATAAAAATTTCTAATTATGGGGGCACATGGTTAATTTTCTAAGAGTTTTGACTAATTTAGTTTCAAAAATTTAAAAATTTCATGATTTTAGAAACCTTATGAAACCTCAATAAAGGAAAGTGTCGAAGTTCAAAATGTTGCAAAGCTTAGAAGTTTGCAAACTTTACAAAGATCCGACACGGTTTGAAATTTCACAAAAAAGTGTGATAAAGTGAACAATGAAAGTGAAATAAGAAGTTAGAATGATCAAAGAGTCACATGGTTTATGATGTCACAAAGTTTGGGATTTCACAAACTTTGCAAAAATGTGATGTGGTTCTCTAGGTCACAAAAAGTGTGACAATGAGAATAGAGAAATAAAGAAATATGAAGAAGAGAGAGAAACGAGGAATAAAAATAAAGTTATTCATGTCACAAGGTTCACAAGTACATTGAAAATGCGATATAGGTTTTTGATTTTTCCAAAACTATGGCATGCCAAAGAAAAGACAGAGCGGAAATGAGATTGAAAGAATATGAGAGAAAAGGGAGTAAGTTCTAAAAGTAATAAAGATCATAATTTCATAAATTTTGTGAAGGTGTAATTTGGTTCTAGGTTCAATTCAAGTCCTGATTCTCACATTTTCATATTTTATTCTTGTCTATATTTCCACTTGTCCTAAAATTCCATTAATGATAGAACCCGATCTTGTAACTATCATAATTGATTTTTCCCAACGAGAAGTAACTATTCAATATAAATGCATAAATTTTATTGCACTATCAGTGGTGGAGAAGAAGAAGATGACTCACATGACCATTAACGTAGCAATCAATTTTTCAAGTCCCAATGGTTCTTAGATAACCTCCTAGTAATTATTATAACACATTTCTAGGATTTTTTTTTTTTGGATTACACAACAAAGTTTGGTGGCTATTGACACACAAATCATATTTTTCCTAGCTTAAGGTTGTTGTAAAAAATATAACAAAATCA
This sequence comes from Sequoia sempervirens, assembly GCA_007258455.2. Taxonomy (NCBI): domain Eukaryota; kingdom Viridiplantae; phylum Streptophyta; class Pinopsida; order Cupressales; family Cupressaceae; genus Sequoia; species Sequoia sempervirens. The sequence goes on from VDFB02109042.1 coordinate 14,159,616, forward strand.
TGATTTTCCTAATGAGGGTTTCACTTGATCCATTTCTAGGTAGCTTTTGGCAATTCATACTATGGTCTTGACTTGACACATGTCAACCATTTAATGGGACTACCTCTATACATGTTTTCTATGTATGGAATGATTTTGAGTTTTAACAAGGTTAAAAAGGGAGGAAATAAATTATATTGTATACCATAGTTTATCTTAAAAAATATAGTAGACTCAATATTGTCTATGCAATATGTAGTGATACAAACTTATAACTGATTTATATGAATGAATGTCTAATTTGCATAATTCTCTCCTTTGTTAAATATATTGTTTATTATTTAAGAGAATTATACCTTCAAAGAGGGTAGAAAATATTTACTTGTACTTTCGCTATAGGATTTTCTATTTTGGATAGTACATCTTCAAGGAGGGTGAGAAATATTTATAGGAAACAATTGGGATTATAGCAATAAGAATGTGATTATTAATTAAAACTTTGTAGTTGGATTATATTTGATATTTCATGCTATTTTATAGTAATAAATTTATTGTAAGGTAGTGATTTATTTTTTGAACCACTAGAAGAGTTGCGGTCAAGAAAAAATGGTAAAAATATTTGATGGATATGTTTTCCCTAGAAATCCACTGATTAGCTAGAAAAATTCCTCCCATCCCTCTCATACACTAAAGGAGAAAAATCATTCAATATGTAAGTTATTTTCTATTTATTTTCCCATATTTATACTTGAGCATTAAGATACAAGGGATATTTTAATAGTGTGGATAATCTTATAAGACCCTTGCCATGCTTTTAAAACTATTTTATCTATTATACACTATGATAAGCCAAATTTATTCATAAATAAATCTAGTGTGTTAATATGACTACCTCCTAGGTCTTATAGAGATTGAAGTGCATGAGAGAATACCCTATTCAATCATATTTTGGCCATCTACCTAGTGACTTTGAGCATATAAATTTGTAACTTCTTAGAAGCTATTGGATGTATGTTGGAGAACCAACACAATTGTATACCCATTTTGTACTAGTATATTGTTGCCAAATGATGCAGTCTAAGCCAAAAAATTTGCATCTCTAAAACATCCATGAAAATTTGTGAATGTTTTTAATTTAATAATACCTTTATCATTCTACTAATTTTTCTAAATTTATAGTGTACTTGAAATGAAAGGACAAATTGAACAAATAAATTATGTAGATTTAACAAATCTTATCTTGAATAATAGATAAAAAGAATAAAGAATAAATAATTCCCCCAATACAACTAATATCTTGTTAAAAGGTGCAGTAGAACTAAGAGGGGGGGTGAATCAATTGTCACACAAATTCAAACTTAAAACTTCAACCCTTATTAATTCCAAAACCACACTATTATGTTATTAAGTATGAGCATGAAACACATATAACAAAAAGTAAATCAACACAATGAACAACATATTTTTACATTGAAAACCCAATGAGGGAAAAACCACAGTGAGGATTAACTCACAATATAAAGAGAATATATTTCTAAGTATAGAGGCTCACTGCCAAGGGCTCACTGCCCAGAAGAGGACTCACTGTCCAAATACAAAGGCTCACTGCCTACAAAAAGGACTCATTGTCCAATAGGGAGGCTCATTACCTACTGATACAAAAGAGAACAAAAGATCCACCACAACAATTAACACACATCTGCAGCCTTGATCAAAAGATTGCAGAAACCTTTAGCTCACTACGTTCAAGAATCTAACACAATGAAGTATTGCTGCCTCAACTCACTCACACACACTTCTACTCTTTTGATTTGTGGCTTACTTCATCACTTTGCATCACACAAATTCTTCCCAAATCAACTTACATTTATACCATCTTCAACCTTAGAAACTTTCTCCAAGATCAGCCACATAAGCTTCATTTCATGAGATTCAAATTAGGCCGACAACTCAATATTCCCGATGTGGAAAAGAATGAGAGTGGACCAATAAAACATTTATCCAAGACCAAAATATAATGTCTCAGATCAACCAAAAACTTAATTAAATTTAGTTCTTCAAATGAAGTGTAAACACCAGGTCAACCAAACCTAATGCAAACACAAATGAACATTGATGTACATGCTTCCCAACAAGAAGATGACATACAAACAATGCAACACGCTTCATTATGCACAAGTACAAATCTCAGATTCCTTCAAATACATCTACAGCAAGTGCAACAATCTTTGAACACCGAACTTCTTCCATTAGTCCATCCAGACTATGTAAACACATACAACACTAAAACTCAACTTATGGATCACCAAACCAAAAACTTCTTTGTCATAACTAGAACACCATTACAAGACTCATTCCAGATCTGCAACTTCTAAAATAGAACAATGGAGGAATGCAGAGCAGAAACATTTCTCCCAGTCCACATAAGACCAACTCTGCTAGAACAATTCACACATCGATGAACGTAACTTTCACATACCCTCAAACCAGAGCCTAAAACTCAAGAGATATCACTATAAAATCACCATTATCAAACCTTTAGATCCGCACAAGCATAATATCAACACAGAAGAAACACAAAGCACATTCTGAAGATATTCATCACTATGAATTCTCTCTTTATTAATTTTCTCAAAAGTACTTGGAAACTCATCAATTCAACACATCTGCAACATCATAAAGATAGCTCCATGTACTCACAACATCTCAAAATTATCTCAACTATACATGTACAATTTGCAACATACTGAACTGTGTTGACATCAATGACCCATTTTGTGCCAATAACATTTTTATCTTTTGGTCTTGGGACAAGTTCCCAAGTCTCATTTGTTTCAATCTAATTCAATTCCTATTCCATGGATTTTATCCAAAAAAATTCTTCACTTGCTTATGTAAAGTTTTTAGACTCAATCTTGGACAACAAAGACAAGTTCTTAGATTCTAGTGGTTTGGCCAATCTTTTTCTTGTCTAGATTTTAGTGTCTTTATCTCCTATAATAAAATCTTCAAGATGGATTTTTGAAAGAAATATAGGTAGTGTTTTGGGTTGTTCTTTAAAATGTGTCATAGATGAAGTTTTTGTGTTCCTTTGCTTAATATCCTCCAACACTTTCTCTACTTCTTCCTCTTTGCAACTTTATTTCTCCTTGCAACTTTGTTCTTCTTGGTAATCTATTTTTGGTGCCTTGATTTTTTAGTATCATTCCTCATCGACCTTTACATTTGTACTTTCCATAATTTTTTGTAACCTTTTGTTGTAACATCTATAAGCTTTTATTTTTAAGGAGTGCCCAAGAAATATTCCTTCATCTAGTCTAGAATCAAACTTACCAAGATTCTTTTCATCTCTTCTTTTGTAGAATTTATTGCTAAACACTCTAAAGTATTTCACTATAGCAGGTCTTCCATTCCATAGCTCATATGGATTTTTATCACTATTCACTCTAAGCTGACCTTTGTTCAAGATATACACTGTTGTAAGCATTGCTTCCTTCCAAAAGTATTATGGCAGTTTGGACTCATTAAGCATCTTTCTTTCCATCTCTTGTACTGCTTTATTTTTTCTTTTCACAACTCCATTTTGTTGTGGAGTCTTAGCCATTGAGTAGTGTCTCTTCATCTCATACTATTCACAATACTCTATGAACTCACTTGAAGTTAATTCTCCCCTTGATCAGACCTTAAACATTTTATCCTAAGTAGACATTTTCATTTTCCACTAGAGCTTTAAATGCCTTAAAATTTTCAAAGGCTTTTGATTTCTCTCTTAAAAAGTTACTCGTGCCATTCCAGATAAATCATTAATTAACAACATAAAATAATACTCACCTTACATACTCTTGGTTCTTGTTGGTCCACATAGATGTGTGGACAAGCTCCAATGGACTAGATGTAGAGTATTCTTTTGTTTTGAATGTCACTCTTGTTTGCTTCCCATGCTAACATTGTTTGCAAATAATGTTGTTGGGTTTGCAGATCTTAGGCATATCTATGACTACTTGATTCTTACTAATCTTGACCAAATTATGAAAGTTCATTTGTCCCATTCTCTTATGCCACAACCAAATTTCATCCTCTTGACTTATTAAACATTTTTCACCTTTAATTTCACTTAGGACATAGAGATTGTTCGCCACCCTACTTACATCAGCTACCAATCTTTCAAATTTTTTGATTTCACATCCTTCATGGAAAGTTAAAGTGTGACCTTGATCACACATTTTGCTGAAACTTAGAAAATCATGCTTTAGTTCTTCGATATATAAGACATTTTCTATCCTTGTTTGTCCATTATCTAGATTGAGAGTCCATATTTCTACAATCTTAGTCGTTTTGTTGTCCCCAAATTTTATGGTTCTGCCATTTATCTTCTTTACATGGAGAACTTTTCTTTTATCCTTGGTCATGTGACTTGATCAACCACTATCAATATACCAATGATCTCTCTCATTTTTCACTCGAAGCACAATTTGAACAAACATGGATCTCTCCTTTTCTTCCCTCTTCTTTTGTTTCCACACTTTCATATTTCCTTCATTTGGCTCGGCTAAGACATCCTCTTTTTGATTTGGCTTTGGTGCCTCTACAAAGATAGTTCTACAAAAGCATGTTGTATGCTTGAAATTATTGCATTATAGCATTCAAATTGAAGTTAAGGGGAGCAAATGAATTGTAATTCCTATTCTCAAATCCATAAGAATTATTATTCCATCTATAACTCCTACAATTTATTTCCTTGTGACCAAATTTATTGCATGAATAACAATAGCCAAAAAATGAATGATAGAACCTATTTGTGCAAAGTTGTCTTGGAAGAATAGGCTTCTTGATTATGTCCTTTTTCTTATTTGATGTAGCATATAACTTTTGGAGATTTTTTATTTCCTCATTTTTGCTACATTCATCTTTACTAGGGATTTTGATTGCATCAACATAGCTTTTTGGTTTTGATTCTTTTGAAGTTTCGACTATACTTTCCTTAATATGTGCCTCACTAGTTGCTTTGGTTTCTTCATAACCAGGTCTAGTCTTTAGCAATGGAGATCTATGCTCACTTAGGATATTGTCCAAGATATCAGTTGTTTTCTTAAATTAATTTTTGTTTAAATTGTCAATAGTTTTCTCCAATTCCTTCCTTAGAGTGACAATTTTGGATTCAAGTTTCTCACATTCCTTTTCTTTTTATTTAAATTGAGTTTTTCCCACATCCTCTATCCTTTTGCTTTCCTCTAATTGGATTTTTAGATTTGAGATCATTTGTTCCACCTCTTCAAAGTTTTTCCTTTCTTCTTCAAACTATAACTTTTTCCTTTGATTTTTCTTTCTCAATCTCTCAAATTTTCATATGGAAAAAATTAGTTCATCTTCTAGATCTTCTGCACTATAACCTTTAGTGTTTAGTTTATTCCTCCTTTATTTGATTCTTATTTTCTCTTTAATCAATGTTCTCCATGTTCTCTACTTTTAATTCCATAAATAGTGTTTCCTCTCTACAACTTTTCGCATCACTGTCACTAGATGAACCAACATCCCTATAGGAGTACAAGTTTTTATTGAAATCCTTTTTTTTGTTTTTGTGATGTTGATTCTTTTTGCTTCCCTTCTTAAACTAATAATCTTCTTCCTCTTCACTATCATTTTTCTTTGAATAGGGGAATTTATTTGTAAAATGTCCAATCTTATCACAATTGAAACACTTGAAAGGTAACTTACCCTTTGTATAGTCGTAAAATTGCACCCCTCGCAATTTCACATATGTCTTTGCACCCGCTTTAGTTTCCACTCCCTTAGCATTTGTGTAGGATCATTTTAGCCCCCGCATCAGCCTTTTTCCCTTCTAAAGATGCTCCAATACCCCTTTTCAGTAGCTACCCTTCATGCATTAGCTTTGCATCAGACTTTGAGCTTTTCCTATTCTTGTTGTTTTGTATCATAACATGTTTGGACACTAGTGCGCCGCGTAGACGTCCACATGCCACACTAGCATTTGACGATGTTTCAATGTTCAAACAACTATCTCCAAGCATGCTTGCCACTTGTATTCACCTATATTTGGTGGTAACAACCCAGGATGCGATTGAAGAAGATTTTTTTCTCTCCTTAAAGGCAGTATTTTCACTCCATTTGCATCTTCTAACTTTCTCTAACTTCTAGCTCCATGATTTTGCTTCTAGATTCTCTCTTGCTTTGGCTTCAACCTTCTACTATCCAAATCTTGCTTGCATATAGCTTTCCATAGTAGCTTCAAGCACTTCCAAGATCTCTTAATTTCACTCTTGCAGCTCCATCTCCCTTGCCTCATGCTTACGAGCATCCTAGGATTCCATATCCCCTTTCATTTGCATTTTTACTTTGTGATATGGGTTCTCCCCCTTCAGTGGGGATCACTTTTATCACCTCTTTTGTGATACAGGTTCTCCTCCTTGAGTGGGGATTGCTTTTATTACTCCTACATCGTGGTGCGGCTTCTACTCCTGAGCAGGTTTTTCTTTCACCACATGCTTTTTTCATTTCTCTCTTTCTCTATCTTCTTGGTTGTTCATGGAGGTGGGAACACCAAAACAGGGGTTTGACCAACCCCAACATTCTCTTTAGATATTGCGCATATAGGTTTTGAAGACATTCATTTGCTTGAGGCTTCATCACTTGCGTGGTTGTGAGCATCTTCTTTCCTTTCTTCTCCTTATCTTTTTCATCTCTATTTCACTTCATTTCATTTCTATGACTTTCTATTACTTTACTGCATTATGAAAATTCTCAATAATCAGAGTAGTAGTCATTTAGTTATTTTTTGAGACATTCTCGTTCTCTAGTCCATACAAGACACCAACGCACCATGCTATCCTCCATATTCTATGTTGTCATCCTTTGGATGAGAGCTTGTCAGCTTGCCCAGAAAGTCTGTGACTTGCTCTTTCAGATTCTGAAAATTTCATGTTGTTTCTTAAGGTAGTTTAGGGCATTTCATCCCATGAGGTTCTCTAAATGAAGAGAACTCGTGAGTAGCGAATCCCCCTCTTCTACATTTTGGTGAACCTAACGTGAAGTGGGTATTTTTCAAAAACTAGAATTTATTTACCCCTACTTGGTGGGGTCATAACTTTTGACTTGGTGCTTAGAATTCAGAACCGTTTGCACCATTGGAAAGGTCTTCTAGAGAACTAGTTCAATCCCTAAAATACCAGTTCCTTCAGTAGTCAAATTTTAGGGACCGATGCAAGTTCCGACCTCAAATTCTACTTTGAGGACCTCCAAAAACACAAATTACTAGAACATTGAAAATACCAAAAAAAATCGTAATGAATTTAATATCTTCTTTTATTAGTTCAGTATCTAATTTTGTTCAAAATGTTAATGATATTCCATTTTATGCATGTGATAGTGACTTGGATTTACCCATGTCACTTGGTATCTTTGATCCTTCTCACGAAAGTCCTCTGGCTTTAGAGGATATTTTGTCACAAGAAGATGAAATCATTGATACCTTTCTTAATGTTACTCTACCTTCTCTTCATTTCAATGTACTCTCTTCTAGAGATGATGCATTTGTGAATAATGAACCTTCTATCCATTCCAATGAACTCTCTTTTGGAGATGATGCATTTGTGAATGATGAATCTCTCATACCTTCCAATGCACCCTCTTCTAGAGATGATGCATTAGTGAATGATGAATCCTTTCATTCCAATGCACTCTCTTCTAGAGATGGTGCATTCATGAATGATGAGTCTTGTCTCCATTCCAATGCATTCTCCTCTAGAGATGATGCATTAGCAAACAATGAACCTCCTTCCACATCTAATCCTCCTTGGATCAATGTTGAGAATATTTCTTCAAATAATTATTCCACATTTGATCTTGTTTGGATTGATGTTGAGAATATGCCTTCGAATAATTACTCTACTAGGTGTGATGATTCTGTAAATGTAATCTATGTCTCTGCTGCCTCTCAAAGGCCTAAAAGACCGGTCATTTACATGACTCCAACTAGTCCTTCTAAAAGGATTTGTTCTATTGATTGTCTTCCATTTGATAGTGATTCTCCTAATTTTTCTAAGGCTCCCTCTTATAGAGCGGTAGCCCATACTTATGAGAATAATATGAATAAACAACCAAGCATTCCTCAAACTCCTAAACCTATGACTAAAGAAACTAGTGATTACGATCTTTTTGAGCAACTTTGTGTTACCCTGACTAAGATTTCACTGTGGGAATTGCTTCAGTTTGCTTCGGTTTATCAAGGAATGCTTTAGGAAGCCTTGAAAAAGACCTTCTTGACATCTTCCACTAGGCTGGAAGATGTTGATGAGTTGATAGCTTATATTCATGCGGATTTACTGAATATCACGTTCTATCCTTAGGAACTCCCACCTTTGGAAGTACAAAAGCAAGCGGATCCTCTGATGATCATAGTTAACATTAATAATATTGGCATTAGACGTACTCTCGTTGACACTGGTTCGACACTCAATGTGTGTAGTATTGATCTATTGCCTAAGATTAATATTGTCTCATCTTCTCTTAATACTTCTATTGTCATTCGTGAGTTCAATAATGTTGGTAGAAAAGGTCTAGGTACAATAGTGTTACCTTTGCAGCTTGGACTCGTCATTGTACCTACCCTTGTATATGTTATGGCAGAGAATTTATGTTATAACCTTATTCTTGGTAGACCATGGATTCATGCTATGGGTGTAGTCCTATCTACCTTGCATAAATCTATTAAGTTTATTTGCAATAATTGAGTAGTCACAGTTAAGGTTGACCTTGATGTTATGTGATTATGCGAGATGGCAGCTGCCGGTCAAGCTTTAGTTGTGCCTACTCTTATTCCTTGAGTTTCTTCCAATGTGTCAATTTTTACTCCAATAGTACCTACTACAAAGGATACTCCTAAGATAGATGTACCTGGAGAAGATCCTTATAAAGAAAGAAATATTAAGTCTACTCTTTCTTCTTCTCAAAAGAATACATGTCTTGGTGATGATTGGGGTTCCTTAGACTTTACAGACTCCTTCAGTGGGGAACATAAAGTCAACCCGATCCACTTAGCCCTTCTGATAACATCATTTAAACCTGCTATCAAAGATGGTCGTTCTTCTGTATCATGGGATAAGGTGAATGCAAATTGTAATATTCTTAGTGTTGATCCTCCTTTTGAGGAAGATGATCACACTTATGTTAAAGAGGATAATATTAATAGTCATGTCAGGAAAGATGATGGTGATCTCATAAAGAAGTATGATCCCCGTTGTCAGAATAATACTCTCCATGAAGATCCTCCATTGTTTTCTATCTTCGTGTCTTCTTCTTCTTGTGAGAAGTCAAGCTTTTCTCCACAAGAGAAAGGGTTGTTTCCTACTCCTCATTCCTTGTCTAAGCAAGAGCGTATCTTGTTGTGGCTTCTCAAAGCCCACTTGATTACTCTTCCTTCTACTCACAAGAAATATTACAAATATGATAAAGAAGAACATTCTTTTTGTGCATACCATGGAGTGTCTGGCCATTCCACTAGTGAATGTAAGGCTTTGAAAGATAAAATACAACTTCTTGATTCAGGTGATATCAAACTCCCATTTGATTGATGCACCTGCGTTTACTTCGCATGACAAGTGATATCGAGGTTTACCTCTATCCTGCATGTTCTAAATATCTTACATGGTTCTCCTCCCCTATATGTTGGGGTCACTAATAACTTGTTCTGGAGGTGTGTCCTTCTTAAGGACCCCCTCACTTTTCTCTATCTTTTGACTGAAGCGCCCCTTGAGTGGACCCATTTTTTATTTTGAAGGCTTCCCGAGGGACCTCATTTGAAAGTCTTTATCTCAAATGGATTCATTCGTGTCTAGCTTGGGGGCATCCTAACTATACCCCGATTTTCAAATAGAGCATCCCTCAAGTGGACCCATTTTCTTTTGAAGGGTTCTTGAGGGATCCCTTTGAAATTTTTCCAACTTGTTGACAGTCTGCGTGACTGTTTGCTTACTTGCCTTTGTGGCCACTTTCGCTTTGTAGGTGCACCTGTGAAGTTGCTTTCCTACTTTGTGGAGTCCTGTTCTTTGGGTTTCCTCCATGTGAGAGATCTTGGGGGATACCTCCTCGCAAGTTTGTGAGTTTGTAGGGCGCTTCCTTTGAGCTTCCTCCATGTGAGAGATCTTGGGGGTTTCTCCCCTATAGGTCCGCAATTTTGTAGGGTGCTTTCTTTGGGTTTCCTTCATGTGAGAGATCTTGGAGGATGCCTTCCCTGTAGGTCTGCGGGCCTATAGAATGCTTTCCTAGGTTTCATTCATGTGAGGGATCTTGAAGGACGCCTTACCTGCAGGTCTGCGGGTCTAGAGGGCGCTTTCTTGGTTTCCTCCATGTGAGAGATCTTGGGGGACACTTCCTTGTAGGTCTACAGGTTTGTAAGGTGCTTTTCTCGGTTTCCTTCATGTGAGAGATCTTGGAGGAAACCTTCCTTGTAGGTTTGCGGGTCTGGAAGGTACTTACATTCTTATCTCTCTTCTCTTCTCAACTTTTATATACTGGATCAAAGATCTGCATTTTCATCCTAAGTATATGCTCCTCCTCTCTTCATCTTAAAATTATTCTATGTATTATTATTTGGGATGACGAATAGCAGAGCGACATCCTTTTACATTGAGGTCTCTTTCACTTTCCTTACTCAAATCCTTTAGTTTTTGGTATGCTAAGATTAATTTCTAGTGTAGGTATTTCTTGTCTAATGTATTTGTTTTGCAGGTCTTCAGCCTAGGGGCATGCTTCTATGGTTTGAAGAGCTATTTGCTTCCTCTATAGTATCCTTTTGGTATAGGGTGTTATTTATGTTTGGTAAATTTCCTTTAGCATGCATATTAATGTAGATTCATATGCCCGCTAAAGTGGGGGGAAAATGTATAGTCGTAAAATTGTACCCCTCACAATTTCACATACGTCTTTTCATCCGCTTTAGTGTCCACTCCCTCAAAATTTGTGTAGGCTCATTTTAGCCCCTGCATCAACCTTTTTCCCATCTCAAGATGCTCCAACACCCCTTTCCAGCAGCTACCCTTCATGCATCAACTTTGCATCAAACTTTGAGCTTTTTTTGTTGTTGTTTTGTAGCATAACATGTCTGGACACTAGCATGTCACATAGACGTCCGCGTGCAGCGCTAGCATCCTGTGACGTTTCAACGCTCAAATAGCTATCTTCGAGCATGCTTGCCACTTGTCTTCACCTTTTGTTGGTGGTAACAGCCCATGATGCCTTGTAATAGCTGAAGAAGCTTCTTTTCTCTCCTTGAAAGTAGTCTTTCACTCCATTTGCATCTTCTAACTTTCTCTAACTTCTTCTAGCTCCATGCTTTTACTTCTAGCTTCTCTCTTGCTTTGGCTTCAGCCTTCTACTATCCAAATCTTGCTTGCATATAGCTTTCCATAGCAGCTTCAAGCACTTCCAAGCTCTCTTAATTTCACTCTTGCAGCTCCATCTCCCTTGCCTCATGCTTACGAGCATCTTAGGATTCCATATCCCCTTTCATTTGCATTTTTACTTTGTGATACAGGTTCTCCTCCTTGAGAGGGATTTCTTTTATCACCTCTTTCATGATATGGGTTCTCCTCCTTGAGTGGAGATTGCTTTTATCTACAGGTTCTAATCCTGAGCGGGTTTTTCTTTCACCACATGCTTTGTTTATTTCTCTCTTTCTCTATCTTCTTGGCTATCTGTGGAGGTGGGAACACCAAAATGGGGGTTTGACTAAGGCAAACCCCTATACAACCCCAACATTCTCTTCCAATATTGCGCATGCAAGTTTTGAAGACATTCATTTGCTGGAGGATTCATCACTTGCATGGTTGTAAGTGTCTTCTTTCCTTTCTTCTCTTTATATTTTTCATTTCTACTTCACTTCATTTCATTTCTATCACTTTTTATTACTTTATTACATTATGTAAATTCTCAATAATCCGAGTAGACGTAGTCATTTAGTTATTTTCTAAGACATTCTCTTTCTCTAGTCTGTACGAGACACCAACGTGCCTCTAGGAAGCCAACGTGTCACACTTTCATCTGTATTCTGCACTATCGTCCTTTGGCTAAGAGCTTGTCAGTTTGCCCAAAAAGTCTCTGTGACCTGCTCTTTTGGATTTTGAAACTTTCACACTGTTTCCTGAGGTAGTTTAGGACAATTCATCCTGTGAGGCTCTTTGAATGAAGAGAACTCGTGAGTTGTGAATCCCCCTCTTCTACAACCTTATATTTTTTGGACCCCTTGTTTAGCTTCCTTACAAAGTTCACTTCTTCATCTTTTGTCTCACTATTTGATTTCTCACTAAACTTCGCTTCTTTTCCTTTTCTCTTCTTTGTAGCTTTGAAAGAAATTTCTCTCTTGATGGAATCTCCCTTTTTGTCCTCATTTCATAGGCAAAGAGAATTCCATATAATTCATGCATCGTTAGAGTATCTAGGTCCTTCATATTTTCAATTGCAAAAACCTTGGCATAGAATATTAGTCGTAAAGACCTTAAAAATTTCTGCACTATGAATGAATATTTTCTCTCCTTACCAAGTCCCTTGATTGTATTGACAATCTCATGCACACACAAAAAGGAGGTAGCGACATTTTCTTCCTCTTTCATTCAAAGACTTTCAAAGTCACTTCTATGAGTTTGCAACTTGGATCTTTTGACTTTGTCATAACCTTCATAGGTATTCTTTAATTTATCCCACATGTCTTTGGCTGACTTCCAATACATGACCTTCACAAATTTTTATTCCGATAATATTCATAGAATTGCATTCTTTGCCTTTGCATTATATTCATTGTCTCTCTTTTCTTCTTGATATATTGAGGGAGTTGCAAGAGGTTTATAACTATTCACCATGTATTTCCAAATATCATATCCCAAAGCATTCAAATAGGTTTCCATCCTAATGCTCCAAAAAGCATAGTTTATTCTATCAAACAATGGTGCTTTGTTTGAGGATAAACTATATCCTTCTTGTCCTGCCATGTGTGCTCCTTTTGGATCTACCTTCAAGTGGTTAAACTATCCCTGAAGGAACCTTCTCTGATACCAATTGATGAAAACACACTTATACTAAGAGGGGGTTGAATCAATATAACCAAACTTTTCCCAATTTAAAACTTTAATCAAACAACAATAATCATGCAAGATTTGATGATTAAGAACACAATGAGAACACCAAATTTACATGGAAACCCTTGCGGGAGAACACCATGAAAAAATAGTGTGCAATATATATATATATAATATATATATAAATTTCTTACAATCTTTGTAGGCACCAACTTATAGGAGACACCAATCCCCTCTTTTACAATTTGTGAGCACCAACCTATTGAAGACACCAATCCCCATAATTGAGTACCAAATCAGTAAGAGACATCAATCTCTCATTAAGGCACCAACCTTCTAAGCAATAGGATCACTATCTTCTTGTAAATGTCTTTTAAAGGTTAATGAACAATCACCTTCAAATCAACAAGTTATTTTGTCAATTCTACTTATACTTTTCTCAATAGATCTACCATAAACCCTACATAAATCTTCTTTATATCTACACAATACTCCTCACAAACTTTCTATTAAATGTCCTTTGAATTTTTCATTTATCTCTCTTTATATGTAGATTTGAATGTGTCTAATTGATACATCTTTTATTTCACCACACACTTCACATCTCAAAATGCAATCAATATTTATATCTGCATACTTTAATGAGAAGACATACCTATTCATACTATGATGTCCATATGAAGTGACATATCTATTTGTTTACCAAACTACTTGCTGCTTTTTCTTTGACTAATCTAAACACTCCTTTTTATTTGTTAATTACTACTCTCTATCACACATAATTGTTGCTTCTCTCCTAGAAAAAATCACTATTTTTTGTTCTACATATTCGCTGCCCTTAAAAACCTTTTTATATGCAATTTTTGGTAATAAACAATGTATGGTCGATCAACATATAGGGTCAGCCACAGAATACAATAAATTAAATTAATTTCTATTTCAAAGTGGTGCCAAAATCAATGAAGGTCGGCCTCTTACAAATATATTTTATCTTTAAAATGAATAACACTCTAAGGGGTCCGCCTCATAAATGAAATCTATTTATTAATGCTTCCTTATTAGGTAAATACTTTGACCTCTTCGATATGCTTCAACACTATCATTTTATGGTCTTTCTTTGACATCAATGATAAATAATCTAACATTTTCCTATTACACGGATTTTAAAGTCTACCAAATGGATGTTAAATCAACATTTCTGAATGGGCACCTAGAAGAAGAAGTGTATATAGAGAAACCTAAAGGATTCATTTTGTTAGAAAACAAAGATTTTGCATGTAAACTCAAGAAAACTCTTTATGGTTTAAAACAAGTCCCTAGGGCTTAGTACTCTAGATTGGATAAATACTTACACGACAAAGGTTTTAAAAGGGGTATTGTTGACAATAATCTAAATTTCAAAATTGAAGGAGAGCATCAGTTAATTATTGTGGTTTATGTAGATGACATCATTTTTGGAGGAAGCAATGATAAAATGTGTCAAGAATTTTCTCAAGATATGCAGAAAGAGTTTGAAATGTCAATGCTTGGAGAGTCGTCCTTCTTCCTTGGATTATAAAATTCTAATTCAAACAAAGGGATATTTATGTCCTAGACTAAATATATTAAAAAGATACTAAAGACATTTAGAATGGAATAATGTAATCCAGTTAGTACCCCCATGATTACATGATGTAAGCTAAGTAAAGATGATGAGTCTCCTTATTCAAATTAGTCTCTTTACAAATCATTGATTGTAAGTTTACTTTATGTCACAACCTCAAGACCAAATATTATGTAGGTAGTAGGTATGATTTCAATATTTTAGGTTGCACCCAAAGAAACTCATGTGCAAATAGTAAAAATAATATTCAAGTACCTAAAAGGAACATTAGATTTTGGGCTATGGTATCCAAAAGATGATTACTTCACCTTAAAAACATACATAGATTTGGATTGGATAGGAAGTGTTGATGATAGAAAAGGCACAAGTGGTGGTGATTTTTTTCTTGGAAGAAGTATTGTCTCTTGGCTAAGTAAGAAATATGCATAATTTTCCCTATCAACTATAGAGGAAAATTATATAGCAGTAGTTTCTTGTTGCACTCAAGTTCTTTGGATGAGACAAACCTTAAAAGATATCAAAGTAGAATAGAATCATCCAATATCCATATTATGTGACAATACTAGTGCTATCCATATCTAAAAGAATCTAGTGATACTCAAGAACAACACATTCCTATAAAGTATCATTTCTTGAGGGAGCAAGTTGCAAATGGACAGGTAAAGCTTGAGTATGTTGACACTCATGGTCAGATTGCAAATATTTTACTAAGCCTCTTCCTAAAGAGACTTTTGAGTTTCTAAGACATAAATTGGGAGTGGTATTATCCCTAGTTTGTCACTAAGGAGATATACTCGTTAGGGGGAGCTTATGATCTCATAGGTCCATGAAATCATTTTCCATTGATGTCAAAGGGGGAGAAGTACAGAGACAAGGGGAGTAATGTGTTTTGCAGATTACCTATATAAGGTTGCCATCAATGACAAAAGGGGAGATTGTTAGAATATTGTCATTGATGTCAAAGGTTTTTTAATATAGACCAAAAGACAAATTCATGAATGTTCAAATATGCAAGTCGATCTCCCTCATATTGAGGTATATGCGAGAAAAATTTACACTTATGTTGGCTAACTCCTTTTAAAGTCATATTGAAAATAAAATCAAATAAATATTTTATATTGGTCGACTCTCTTTTCTCTATGAGAATGAAATCAAATAAATATTTTTACTTCATAATTTTTTCTGACTACCATTTCCAAAGACATATATTATTGTATATTAATCAAAAAAGAATGAGATTACAATAAAAAGAAATAAGCATCGATTCCTTTATAAGAAGCAGATATTCCTTTTTAAGAAGCTACAGTTCCTTTTTAAGAAGTAGTGATTCATCAAGGTAGAAAATTAATTATGGAAGGGTAGTGCTTATGTTTATGAAGGAAACATTTGCAGATAAATAAATAAAAGAGTTTGTAAATGAAACAATCATCTCTTAATAAAGAGGCATGCCCATTCATTAGGATATCACTATTTGAAGAGGGATGTCTTCTCATTAAAATATGAAGATATAAATATTGATTACATTTTGAGTTGTGCTGAGTGTGGTAAAAATAAGAGTTATATCAATTAGAAACATTTAGATTTGTATATGAAGGATTAAAGAGGAAAACTTAGAAGAAAAGATTTATGCAGATATAGGAAAGTCTTATGCTAATATAAATGAAGATTGTGCAAAGATAAAAAAAGAGATATATGCAAACATAGAAGGAAGATATTGATATTATTTTTGATTAGATTTGAAGCAAATCATTGTCATATATGTGATCAATTTTTGTAAGAGAAAAGTATACATCATTTGAATCAAACTTGTGAAGGAAGGCGAATGTGTGGATCTGATTTGTGAAAGAAAAAAAATATTATTTAGAATTAGATGTTGTAATCAGATTTGTGGGGGAGAAATAAAACCATATCATTCATTGAAGAATTTAGTTTGGTTCCTATCAAAGAAGAGATTACTGTCTCTTACTGAGTTAGTGCTCAGTTGAAGGGATTTGTGTCTCCTATAGGTTGGTGCCTACACAATTTGTAAGAAGTTATATATATAGCATTATTTTGTTGTGGTTTTCTCTCGTAAGGATTTCCACATAAATTTGGTGTTCTTAATTGTTAGATCTTGCATGGTTGTTGTTTTTGATTAGAGGTAAAAAATGGGTTTTGAAGGAGCCTTGAACCCAAAAAGATAACTTCATAAAACATATAGCAGCCCAAAAACAACACACCATCAACATGACAACAACCAAAAAGGAGGGACAAAATTAGTAGCACTACGTATTCTTTAGGATATCAACAACCTCCATGTCACTCGCTACAACCTTCTAACAGTCATCCATGACTTTAGAAAAATATTTAACATGAGTCTTAGCCTGAACCTTGGTATTGTTTTGCATTCTAGCCCTAGGCGCACCCACATTCACCTCACTAATCAAAACATTATGCTTATCACCACCCTTATCAACAGAAACCTATTCCTCCAAAAGCCTGCCACCAACACTAGGAGTAATCTCCTTCATTTCTTGGTACTATCAAAAAGAAGAGGAAATTCCCACAGACTTAAACTTAACTTCAGATTTAGTCCCCTCCCCACCCTTCTCCAAATTAGCACAAATCCTCTCCATTTGGTCCTCAAGGGTGAGAATTCTTTCCTCAAGATTCTGCTTCATCTTCAACATTTCATCCACCACAATTTTCAAAGAATCAAACAGTTCATCAATCTGATTCTGAACCAAAGACTCACTAGCTTTACTCATCGCACCCCTCGTACTTTAACATTGGTCATGTTAAGTTCATGGAACACCCATTTAAACAATTTGAAAAAAACAATGGAACCCTCTCTAGCCATTCCCAAAACATTAGAAATATCTTCATGGTCAATGTTAAAAACACCCTTACCCACAACATCCTCCTCCTGAGAGGAGCTTACCTTGTCCTGACTAGTAGAGACATCGTTACCCTTACCAACAACAACCAACATTTTTATTTTGCGAATAGAGTCTACAATCTCCTCAACAACAGACTTCCTTCTCTTCTGTAAATCCAAATTCACAACCGGAGAATCCGTGACACCCTTCCCGCTAGCCATCTTAAGGGGAGAATCAACTTGCATCTCAAGCAATTGGATCACAAACCTGACAACTAGTTTCTTGTTACTACTCACCTCTAGATCCTTCTTATGCTTTGTTCCCAAAATAAGGTGCGGTGAAGGCACGTCACTATCCATTTCAATTTTCTCCTTCAGGAATCTACTCGGCTTATCAACAACAATATCCTCACTACAGGTCTCATAAACCTTATTAGGGCTCGACACCCCTTTCTTAGACTTACCCACTTCAGGTGGTTGTGAAACCATCTCCACTGAAGCAAGAGAATTTGGGACATAGTCCATGTCCTCCTTAGACCCTAATTCCTCTTCCAAAACAAGTTTCCTCTTTTTCCCTTTCTTGCTAATCGTCTGCTCTTTAGAAACCATTTCATACTCCACAATCGGCTTCTTTTGCTTACCCTTAGGAGCAGCAACTGGCTTAGACACCTCAAAAGATTTAGCATAGTTAGAGATTAAAAGAATGAGCCCTGCATGCAATACCAAATTTTTTGGGGTTCCTTTTGTGGTCCTTCAGACCAGAATCTAGTGACACTAAGAGATAATAAGGAAATGGAATTCTCTTTTTATGGTGGAAATGATTAAGCATAACAAAATGGTAAGCATTTACCGCAGAGAAATGACCTTCAAGGGTAATATACCTCATGATTTCCTTGGCCACATCCCCCAAAGCACCTTGAGAGAGCTTTGCTAGGACCCACCACTCTTTGTCGTCTTCAGCTCTTGAGCTTCATCCCCTTTGAAAAATATTTGCATGGCAGCCTACGATTCCTCCTTGTCTCTAAAAAATTTCTTTCCATATGTAGAAAACCCAGTGATATTGGCTATAAAATCCTCATTCACATCAAATTCCATTCCTCCCAATTTCAAAACCATGTTGTTCCATGCTTTAGCAAACATTTAGTCGCTATCTACGAGTTATTTTCATGCAACCTTTCCAGATATGGAGTCATCCTACCTTTCTCTAAAACACGCCATACCTCCTTCTTCTTAACAACATCACAAGAAAAAGGCTCTGTACAATTCCTATCTCCTCCCATGGCAACAAAAATTGCAAATCCAAGAAACTTAAGAACCTTGAAAGAAATGAGGAGAAACCTCAAGAAGGAGACACCAAGAATACCCACAATCCACTTGACAATGAAATTATGGCAGGGGAAAATAATGAGCCTAGAGTTTTGTTCCATATGGATATCAACTAGGGTACCACCAGATCTATCCATATCTAGCTTACCATCACTCCACATAATAACTTTCCACGTGAAAATTGTCATGCATGCCCTGAGCCTTAAAAAATCATCAAACAAGTTATCAATTTTGGCAATCATGATTAATATAACAATTTCCTCCATAGCGAGGGGGTCGTTTACACCATTCCCTAAAACCCCCAACACCAAGATTAGTAAAAACATCAACTACTCCATTTCCTTCTCTCAAAATATGAGAAATATAGTACTCAACAAAGGATTTAAGAATATCAATAGGATTTGTAATCAAAGATTCAATAGTCCATGAAGGGGCAACACAATTCTTTAGATTATTAATAATATTGAGAGAATCCCCCTCAAGCCACATTTTCTTGTAACCTTTCACTTGTGCCAACTTTAAGCCATGATAGGCTGCAACCACTTCCACATAGTGGTTTGTTTGAGTTCCCAAAGGGAGCACCACAATGGAAACAAACCTACCATTAGAATTTCTTATCTCTCCCACAACCTGCATGTCCCAAATTCTCTTTAGCAGCTCCATCAAAGTCAACCTTCACCCAACCATCCAGAGGAGCTTTCCAAACAACATCATCTCTAGAGGCTTCCCCTTTAGTTAAAGGGAGAGAAATATCACAGGGAAGCTTCCAATTTTGTGCTATAGAAATATCATAAGGACTGAGCTTAACCTTCAGACCATTGTGAAAAGAAATCTCAGAGACAAAGTTTTCTTTGATAGCAACACAAATTTTATAGGCCATAGAGATAGCAGGAAGGGCCGCACTCCTAAAAATTCTATTATTGCGCTCAAGCCAAATACCCCAAGAAATATGAGGAAGAGAAAGTGACCACAAAAAAAGCAGAGCAGGATTGGATGAAGGTCCAACCCATTGTGACCACAGTTCTCGAATCAAAGTAGGGAACACCCAACTAAGATTCCAAAGAGATCACATGGGCCCACACATCTTTAACAAATTTGCAGCCAATCAATAGATGGAAAGTATTTTCAACATCCTCTTCACAAAGAAAGCACCTGTTAGGCATCACAAAACCTCTCTTGATCAAATTATCAATAGTTAAGACCTTATTCTGGCAAAAAAGCTAGAATAAAATATTAACCTTGGGAATCAATCTAGAGGACCATAGGGAGGCCTGAAAAGGAATAGGACCAACAAAGGAATCATTAAGATGAAAAGCCGATGAAATAGAGAATTTTCCATTAGAGGAAGGCTTCCATACAATATTATCAATAGTAGCATGAGAAGGAATATGAACCATGGATAAAGCATTAAAGAGATCCTCCAGCCTTGGGTCCTCCTTGTCCAACCTTTTCCAACAACCACCATCAATATAATTAGCAACAAATCTGCCAAACCTCTGTACACAAATATCCACGAAAGGTTGATCTCAAGGCTCATCTTTAAGAGGCTTGTTACCAAATCAACTATCTTCCCAAAACAAAATTTTCCTACCATTTCCCAACTGCCAAAAAAGACCCTTGGAGAAAATCCTACAGGACTTAACCATACAATACCCAAATGCAGACCTAGACGAGGGAGAGAAGTTAGGAGATAAAAAATCCCTTATACCATCAACTCCACAAAAATATTTGCTCAAAGCAATTTTAGCCCATTCACTCTTATCCAACGAAAGGTTCCACAACTGTTTACTAAGAAGGGCAACATTAAACTCTCTGATTTTACAAATTCCAAGACCACCAACCTTTTTGGGTCTACATATATCATCCTAAACAACCAAATGGATTCTTCTCTTTTCCTCAACCCCAGACCAAAGGAAATTTTTCAGAATTCCCTCCAATTTATCCACAAATTTCCTTGGCATATAAGATAAACTGAGAGCATAAACAAGAAGATTCTAAAAAGTAGACTTAATCAACTATACTTTCCCAGCTTGGCTCAACATCAGACCCTTCCAACCAGTCAATTCAGAATTAAACTTATCAATCAACCCCCACCAAAAGGATTCAGGAACATTGGAGCACAAGGGAAGACCCAAATAAGACATAGGAAGTTCACCACTATGGCATTGCAGAATTCTAGTAATTTTAATATCCCTGTGGACGAGAGTGTTTAGAAAGAAGATAACATTCTTGGGTAAGCTAACCTTCTGCCCTGAAGCAACCTCATATCTTAGTAAAATAAGTTTAATAGTTTAACAGCTTTGGCATCCTTAATAAATAACTCCTCGAGCATAAGAGAATCATCAAAAAACTACTGATGGGAATAGATAAGATTACTAGAGGAGGGAGCCAATCCAAACATTAAACCAGAGTTAATGAATCTCTAGATGAGATGACCCAAAGATTCCACCATGATAATAAACAGAAAAGGAGATAGAGGATCTCCTTGCCTTAGACCCCTGGAACAATCAAAGAGAGGAGAGGGAGATCCATTAATAAGAACCGAGAACTAAGAACCAAGGGGTGGAAATAAGCTGGAGAACAAGAGCCACCATTTTCTCCCCAAAACCAAAAGAAACTAGAATCTTATAAAGAAAACCCCAGTCAGCTTTATCATAAGCTTTAAGCAAATCAAGCTTCAAAATAAACCCAACATGCTTATTAACAGTTAAAGAGTGAATATTATCATGAACAAAGAGAATAAAATCCAAAATTTTCCTACCATCCACAAAACCATTTTACTGAGGAGAGATGATAAGAGGCAAAATGCTTTGTAGTCTAATCACCAACACCTTAGAGAATATCTTATAAATCGAATTGCACAAATTGATAGGAAAAAATTCATCAAAGGAAGAAGCACCTAGTTTCTTAGGCACAAGGACAATAAAAGAGGAATTCAATTACTTCAAAAGATTTTACCAGTCTGAAAGAATTCCTTATTAGCAACCACAACATCCTTGGCTATAATTTCCCAAAAGGACTGAAAAAAGAACATAGGGAAGCCATCTGGTCCTGGTGCCTTATTACCTTTAAAAGATAAAACAACACTTCTAATCTCCTCCATCGAAGGAATACACACCAATCGCTTATTAATATCATCATTTATGATATGAGGGATATCCCTGAGAAGATCCTCCTGACAATCCAAATCAAGCTCCCCTTCCACCACAAGCAAGTTAGAGAAGTAGGAGGATGCCACAAGTTGCAGATCAACGTCCTTCTCCAATACTTGATTATTGAAATTGATCGTCTTAATACAGTTAGAAGCCCTATGTTTTAGAGTAGAGAGGTGAAAAAACTTAGTATTCCTATCCCCACTTTTTAACCACATAATTTGAGAAGACTGCTTCTAGAATTCCTCCTCCTTAAAAATGTTCAATATTGTGCAATCTGGAGAGAAGGAAATTTTCTTTCAGAACCAAGGCTTGATCATACCCAGACGCTTGGATCAATTTTTGCACATCTTGAAGCTCCTTGGTCACCTTCTCCTTATCCAAAAAAATGTGACCAAAGGAAGTCCGATTCCACTTCCTAACATTATTCTTCACATTGGCAAACTTTTTAGTCACTCTGAACATAGCTGACCCATCCACCTAAATGTTCCACCAATCATGAACCAAATTATTGAGATCAGGATGATAGGTCCACATCTTCTTAAATCTCAATGAAAATTTTTTCTTCCCGCCCAGTAGATCCACCGATAAAGACAAAGAGAAGTGATTCGATCCCAATTTGGTCAAAGCCAAGAGTGAACAAGAATAAGAGACCAACCAATCAAGGGTAATAAGAGCATAGTCAAGCTTGACCTGGATAAGAGCATCTCCCACACATCGATTAGACCAAGTGAAAGAAGCACCTTTAAGATCCAGGTCAAGAAGAGTATTATCATTGATAAGGTTCATTAGATCATATCTACTATCATTCATAGTCTGCGAACCTCCCAACTTATCAGCATCATGCAAGGGCATATTAAAATCCCCTATAACCAACCAATTAGCAACAAGATGCATCAATTTGAATGAACCAAGGATCTCCCAAAACTTTTTCTAACACTCTTACTATTAGGAGCATAGATATTTGAAAAATTCCAAGAGAACTTATCACACAAATTAATAAAAGAGGTGGTCACATGGTTACAATAATTGAACACCTCGACCCCTTGAATTAACTTAAGATTCCAAAAAGTCACAATCCTCCCAACGCACCCACTACATTAGAGCAATGCATATCGCAATCCTTGAAAAGCTTATTCTTTAGTTTAGATAATTTATCCATTCCCATTTTAGTTTCTTGTATTAAAACAATATCAGGGTGATGATCTCTTACCAAATTAGAAAGAATATCATGCTTATGAGGGTGATTCAACCCTCTCATATTCCAGGAGATGATCTTCATAAGAGCTTATGGGAGGTGCTCTTAGAGAACATCTCTAGCAAAGTTCTCTGAGTTCCATTAGTAATGTCCATTCGACTCTCCTTTTCCTTGGTAACATGCGTAGGAGGATGACCTCTACCTCTCGGCTCAAACCCACAATCTAACCTTTGCCTATTTCTAGTAACAACTCTCGGTGAGGGGGAATGCTTCTTTTTATTATTCCCTCACACCGACATGAAAGGAGGATTATCCAAATCTTCTGGATCTCCATTGTCCTTAACTTCAGATAAAACCTCCAAGCCCTCAACCTTCAAACCATCATCTTGTATCAAAATGGCCCCTGAAGGAGGGGAGCCCAAGCCTTCATTCATAGAAGCCTTATCTACCACCATAGCCTTAACCCTAGTCTCTTCAAGAGACTCCACTATATTACAGATAGGGGAGGAAATATTAACCTCACCTCCCTACTCCTGCTCTCGATTCAACACTACCAGATCCACCTGACCCTCAAGAATACCAACCTTCTCAACTGCTACCAAAACCCTTTCCACAGGTTTTTCAGCCACTACTTCAGAAATAAGGGCAGACCCCCTTTCTCCAAGGAATCCAAAGTCTATTTTGGAGTGTTCTTTTCTCTCCACTGTTTAGACACTTGCTTTGGAATTTTGAGAGGACATTTCTTTGCCCAATGGTGAGATTTTTTGCAATGGAAACAAGCAAAATTATTTTACTCAAATTCAATCGCTTGTTCCCAAACCCCAAACTTAGAATTGATCTTGACCATAACATACTTATCAACTGATTGTTCCAAATTCATGTAGAATCTAGCATAAACAAGACGCTTCCTCGAAGCCATCATTTGGTTAGTCGACAATAAACACTTGAAAGTACTTGCTATCCCTTTAAACACTTCCTCATCCCAAAATTCAAGAGGGAGACTAGGAAGTCTAACCCAGATCAGGGAAACCATGAAGTAACGTGAGTTAGGGTTAAAACTAGGTTCCCACCTTTTCAACATCAAAGATGACTTCCCAATAAACTAGGGGCCACCCGTCAGGGCCACCACTAAATCATCTTCATAGTTGAACATGAAGGAAAAGAAACCTTTGGCCATTGCAACCACATCAATATGTCCCTTAGGTCTCCAACGACTTAAAGAAAACTTGTACAACAACTCAATATGAGGCCGTGGTCCAAAAAATTTACCCACCAAAGACATATCCATATTCGAAACACTCTTTTCAACAATACAATCTAGGAAAAAAATAGAGTATTCTCTAGTCTTCACATTAGCAACAAAAGGAACAGGAGGAGAGGTAATTTTACCTTTGGGCTTCACACCAAATAGATATGCCCATTCAAGAGATGAGTTTGACAAGAAATCATCCTTTGTCTTATCATTCCCAAGGCCCGAACCATTAGAAGTCCCATCAAGAACACCAGACGATAGGCATGGCCTAGACTTTTCAGCCCCAAGATTCCCCTTTTCAGGGAAGGACATTGGAGAATGCATAGGACACACAATCTTCAGAGCCCCTTTTCCACCAAAATATTAATTTTCCACTAAAGGGGAGCCACTCCGCTTACCTGCAACAAAGGACCCAACTAACATCACCTTCCCATCAACAAGCTGCTCGTCATTAATGCCTGCAACTTCATCAAGAAATCCCACCTTTTCAAAATTTTAAATTGTACCATCACCATCACCACCACCCGAGGAGGTCTCCATTTACAAATTACTTAGCTATGTAGAGGCAAATGTTGCATGGTTGTTGTTGTTATTGATTAAGTTTTAAATTGGAAAAATTTGGTTGTACTGATTCACCCCCTCTCAGTATAAGTGTGTGCTCATCAAGGAAAGCCAAAAATCCTAGGTGAAAGTGCTTAAAGGTAAGAATAATATCATTATGCCTTTGTATTTCACTCTAGAATTAGTTATGTATGATGAGGGAATCCATCTAAAGATTCCTAACTTTATAGTTGAAAAATCCTCAATTGGACTAAAAAATAATCGTATAGGGAAGTTTCTTAGTTCTAGGCCAAACATAGATGCTATTAGAAGATGGACTTAGAGAAAATGTAAATTTTTTGGCCAAGTTGAGATATCTTGTATGACTAAAGTTTTTTTCTTGATCTTTTTTTGAATAGTGAGGATTGTGTTTGGATCCTCTTTGATGGTTCTTGGTTCTTGGGTAAAATAGGGCTTTTCCTAAAAGAATGGAAATTGAGTTTTTATCTTGAGGAGAATATAAAAATGGTCCCTACCTACATTAGGCTTTTAGGTCTACCATTAAAGTACTTAGAGGATGAATTTATTGTGGGAATAGCTAAATCATTCAGTTAGAAGATGGGCTTAGAGAAAATGGAAATCATTTGGCCAAGTTGCGATCTCAACTATCGCTAAAGGTTTTCTTGTGATCTCTTTTTTGAATCATGAGATCTATGTTTAGAATCTCTTGGATGGACCTTTCTTTTTGGGTAAAATAGGGCTTTTCCTTAAAAATGGAAACTGTGTTTTGATCCTTAGAAGGATAATAAAAACATGTTCTTTGCCTAGGTTAGGATCTAGTTCCACATTTAGAGAATCATTTGGTCAACTCATAGCTTTTGATGAGGTTAGAAAATCTAGAAAATTCCTAGTTTATGCTAGATTCTGTGTGAATGGAGAAGTGAATAAGGATCCTTCATATTTTGTCTTTTTATCTTTAGAATGTGGAAATTGGGTACAACATATTGAATATGAAGAATCCTCTTTTGTTTGCCATAATTGCCACAATTTAGGCCACTTTGTTAGATATTGCTTGATTAATAGGAGGAATGATAAGTTCTAGAGAGAGAAGGAAAATAATGAGCTAAGTTTACCTTAGGAAGGGAAAAAGATAGTTTCCTTGGACTAGAGGAAGGACAATAATAAGCCAAGAATTGGAAAATAGATAAGTTGAGAATGATCTTCAAAGGGAACATGATTACAAACGTTTATAAGTACAATCCTCATTAAGGGGAGGATCACCCTCTAAAAGAATAAGCTATTAAGGTATGGTCTAGAGAAGTTTAGAGGATTAATTCTTTTCATGATGCAAGTCCCAAGGCAAGGAGATTCAAGATTTGAGAGATCTTGGGAAGGATAGTAGGAAGGGGAACTATGCTAGAGGCGAACTAAAGAGAATGACCTAAAGGAAGGATAATTCAACTCTATGAGGAAGGGTCATCCTACAAACAAATCTCCTTTAATAAGCAAGGAGAAAAGATAAAAGGATGAATCAAGACCTAGAATAGGTAAGAAAAGAAGGGAAGCTATTAAATACAAAGATCTAGAAGAGGATGAAGTAATCTCTTGCTCTTTGATCCAATCAAAGGAGCATAAGGTGTTTCCTCTCACAAATACAAAACAAATTAGTGATCAATCATGTTTGAGGACAACTAGAAACTCTTAAGAGATTAGTTAACATAGAGATTGTAGCTAAAAGAGGAAGAATGTATACATACAAAATCCATTTCAGGGAGACAACAAAAGTAGTTGATGGAAGACACAATACTTTGAATCTTAGTAGCTCCAAACAACCTATTAAACTCCATAAATGAAGATGAATTCTTATATTTTTGTGGATTGTTTGGTCTATATAAGCTAAAGAGGAAGGGGAGTATATTTGAGGTTGGTCCCAACAAAAGAACTAAAAGCTAAAGGAAGAAGAATGGGATTTTCTAGGAAAGATGTATATGGATTTGATTGATGACCACTTGAAGTTTCTAAATGAGGGGTGGGTAGTTGTTGAAATATTGAATTTTCTCTCTTCTTATTTGCAATATGCTTTATTGTTGTCTTCTACTTGAATCTCTATTGTTTGTGTAGCATCTCTTGCTATTGGCTTGCAACATATTTGTTGGCATATTCTTTTGTTAGTCGATATTTGTAATCTCTTTACTGTTTGTGGGTTTCATTGATGATTTTGTTTGAATGTTTGTAAAAGGGTTTGGTCCCTTTCAATGCTCATTGCAAATGGGTTGCAAGTTATGTGGGCTTAACCTTGGGCAAAACTCCATGGTTAAGTGTGCTTGAGTTGGAGCAGTACTGGGATGGGTGAGGGTGACCTATCGAGAAGGCCCAATGCTTCACCTATGTGAGCATCACCTAGATACAATGAGTGTTAAGTGGACCATTCATTATCAAAGCACTCATCACCATGGGAAAACTAGAAATAGCACCAATAACAAGAAATAGCATGAGATGTTATCGAGAATGGACTGCAAGATGTAATCCACTCAACAAGGAAGTTGCATGAATATACGTCTCACCATTATTTTATAATATTGAATATTTTTAGAGTGCCTATATTTTGCCCAAAAAAACCTTTATTATAAAGTGGAATGAAGCCATTTAGTGGTGTTCCAAAGGACCTCACTCTCGCCTGCTGCCAATTCTAGCATTTGAATTGACTCAAAGTATAATGCTGAAACTTTCACACAACATTCATATCATGTCTAGCTTCCACTTTAAATTGCTCACAAAATACTTATAATATTTTCAAATAATTTCTGGGTTTTATTCTACCCTTCCTAAGCTTCCAAAACATTATGAATTTTTATTTTCCGTTCAATATTGAGAGAGATTACGATTTTACTGAATAGATAGTGATTTTTTTTAGATGCCCAACTCTGATACCATGAGAGAAAAATGGGACAAAATAATAGAAACAAAATAAATAAAAATTGCATACATAGTTATATTATGCTTCTCTCCACTTTCGTTCAATACATTTGCATATATATAGGATTTTCATATCCTATATTATAGGAGGGTTGTTCTACCCCCTATAACAACTCATCTATATTTGCGAGTTGTTAAAACAACTCAATACAAACAATTATTCCTACAACATTGATGTATTATCCTTCACATGATATTTAGCAAACAACAAACCTAATGATGTAATATTCCTAACATTTTTTATGGTAATTCTTTGATTACACTATCCACCAAGGTTCAAATCTCTCGGAGGTACGATTGAACTAGCTTCAACTCTTGAGTGATTTTGATGCACCAATTCTCTCTGCTATGACAATTTAACTTGAAGACAACTTCTAACTTAAATATATGTTTACTTATCATATTATAATTGACTGAAAAAAATAGAAATATCTATTCTATTATAATTTACTTTAAAAAATACTAATATAAAAAAACAAAATTACCGATTTACATACAATCTAATTGTTTCTACTCACTATACCCACGACACAACCTCGACCCACGATTGACCCCTCTCCAATACTAGTATCAGACCTGCTCAACTATAAATCATCTCCCCTCTGCCCTCAATATTCTACTGATGTCGTTTGTTACAAGTTTCAAGGAATGTACTTTACAGATGAAGCATTCAAGTGGGGATGCTCATGATAACCTTCTTGATCTGATGACAGCTACCCTATTCTATAAACATGAACTGTAGAGGTAAAAGACAACGATTCGAAACCAAAGCTTTCTTGGACTGTTTGGCAATTATAAGTTTGACTTGTATGGATGCCCATATGTGTGTCCATAAAGCGGAAAACAATGTGTTCCTCCTATGAAGAGCACTTGCCCTTCTTTCACCCTCTTTCAAGTACAAAATACTTGGACAACATGGATTTGGGCCACTTAAACATCAAGTCCAAACCATATGATTAATGAAGTAATGTCAAAATTGAAATCAAAGATCTTTGAGTGAATGACACGCTGTTGGGAAGCTCTGAATCCATGTTGGAGGGCTACTTTTACTGTAGATGGATGGTAAGGATGGCCAATGCTTGAGCTTAAAGTAATAAAGGATAGTTCTTGTCTTACAAGTCACATCATATCAAGACTCTTTTGGAGGTTGTGAATGCTGGCCAACCAAGAAGTGCATGCTTTATGACATCACAATTATGGGACTTTTATTGGTGCAACTTAATGGGCTTGCTTGTCTGGTTTGGGACATGAAGACAACTCACTTGTTATTGGCATGAACCAGTGCTTTTATCTCTTTGTTTTTGAGTGCAGTGGCTTTTGTCCTTCACAAATAATGGCTATGCATTTCTCTTCTGGAATTGTACGAGGATAGATCTTGTTGTTGATTGTGGGGGCATGGCAGATTTCCCTTTTTTGATTGAGGGAGGGATATTTTTGCTGCATTTTTACTCTTTTTGAGATGTGGGACTGGATTGGCATCATCAATGTTCTATTTATACTATGTATTTTTATCAATATAATTTTTTGAAACAATGTTTTAGATTAAATTTTATGAATCATCATCAAGATGAGACAAATAGATCGTGAAATTTGATCCAAAATATTGATTAAAAAATTCTTAAAATTTTCACCAAAATCATATTTTTATCTCATCTCAATGATAAATCCCAGAATTTAATTGAAAACTTTGAATGCAAAAACATACATAATTTTTACAAAAAATATATATTTTATTTCATCCTAATAATAAATGGCGAAAATTTGATTCAAAATATTAATTAAAAAATATTATACAATTTTTATAAAAAATGTTTTAATATAAATGCAAGAAATTTTAAAAATCTCATATCCTTATACCCTTTGAGGTATCCCTACGAGCCAGCCTATTGCCTAACCCGCCTTACCTTGAGCTTATTTTCATGCCAAGTTGGGGGTTTAGAAATGAGTGAGTTGAGGCGAGACTAGTACTCTAAGGATGAGAGCAGTTGCCCATAAGCCACTCGTATTGGGTGAATCCGAACCTTGAAGTCGAACCCAGGACCTTGAGGAGCAAACCCAAGACTCAAGCCAACTCCACTACCATACCGATTCCTTATACCATTTATTTTAAAAAAAGAATTCTATCCATACACAATTTATATGCAATTTTAAAGACAATTAAAATAAAGTCCAAGAAATATATCACAAAAGTTAAAAATTATAGAAATAATCTTCTATATAATACATGAAATTATGAAAGGTCAGATATATTGATTTGGTTAAAGAGTTATTGTCATTACCTATTGATTTGGTTAAAGAGTTATTGTCTTTACCTTTGCATGTTGATGTGCTTCTAGATGTCAACCACACTAGAGTGAATATAGAGATGCCCTCATTGATTGCCATTGGAGCTATAAGGTTCTTTATTTTCTATTTTAATTTTCATCTTTTACAATGAAGTTATTGAATGAGTGCATTATTATACTATATGTAAGTAGATGAGCTTAGTAGCTTAGTGTCGTTTCTCTCATGTACATAGCTCTTTTTTTTTCTTTTTGGGAATATTAGGCAAAGTTTTTGTCTACTGTTTTGTTTTATTATGTTGTGTGAAAGTAAGTATATAAACAAGTTGGGTGGTTTCATAAATATTGGAGATTTTTTATTGTGATTTTTTTTATTATCATAGTTATTTTGAGTTCAAATTTTATGTATGTAATATTATAATATAATTATATATGTAATTTTGTTAATCAAAGAAAATATCTACTCAAGTCATATTTGTATGTGGGAGATTGATATGCTTCTTCAAAATTTAAATTGAATAAGAGCATAAGCCAACTCAATTCCAAATAGTTGCTATTCATTATTTTCTTAGCAATAATTTCAAATTGTATGTCTATCACAAGAATAAAAAGACATAATCCCTTAGGTTATTTTAGGAGGAGAAGCATCTAGTATAATAGATCATTTAGATAACTCTTGCACATGTATCTATCACAAAGGATCAATCAGTAGTCACTACTCAGTTTTTTGCATCGGTCACATAAGCCTTTTGCATCAACAAATGTCTAAACCCTAGTTCTTGAATTGATTTTATCCAACGTCTATTGCTCAAGGCTTAAGCACAACATAATTACTGTGAAATCCATTTGTTAGTTGCATTTGTTGCTTGTTATTTCCAACTCCATCAAATTCATTAAATCGATCAAAGCAGCTTATTAATAACATGAAGTTTCCACAGTCTATGATCAAAAAGTGCTGATATTTCTGGATTGAAACTGCGTGCAATCTTTTTACATCAACATTTCAGATCATACTCCATGATCCATCATCAGGATGCTTTGCAGATAGAGAGAAGAGTATGATCCAAAACATTGATGTAAAAAGATTGCACACAGTTTCAGTCTCGCTATTTAATCAATAGGACCTAACTAAGATGAAAGGAAAGAACCAAATTGTATCTCACACTTAACAAAGTGAGTTTCAATGATATTTCTCAACAACATCGAGTCTTGCATTCTATATTATAGACTTGAGAGAAACTTATTTGTAGTTACGAAAGATTTGAAGACAATAGAATATCAAAACCACACCATTTGAATTGTAAGGATTAGATCTGCATTTATGGGATTCACCCACATAAAAAATGATCTGAAACTGCTAATTATCTCCTCTTAAAACATTTAACGGTAGAAATCTTAGTACGGGGTGCTGGATATTAATGATTAGAACAGACTGTCACCCCGTTCCGTCAGACGGTGACTTGAAATACTGACTCCAGTTGAGCAGAGTGGAGAAAGAGACAGGTGACTGACTGGTGCTTAAAAAGAGTGCAAGTTTAGAGTCATTAGATTCTCTTTTCTGTTCACGTGGTCTCCACGTGGAATAAAGGCAGAGTCCTGGTGATGAAGAGAATGAAAGAATCCACACTCTGACCTGTCACTTTTTATCTCAGTGGAATGTTGGCCTAAATGCCAACACCCTAATCAGGACCACCACTCCTGGATTCAACTTGCCTTTCAAATTTGATTTTTTTTAACACTTTGCACTGCCTAGATTTTTTTCAAATTTCACTTTTGTAAAGGCATGAGAAGAGCAAGATTCAATATGTGTTATCTATCTTTTAAGAGGGGATATATTGTCTCATGTTTTTGTCGATGTTGTAGTCAGTGTAGTGAATTTTATTGATGTCAACATGTCAAGGAAACACAATTATTTTAAAGTCAACAATGCAATTTTATACGGTCAAATTTAATTTTTATACGTCATGTTGTAGTCAGTGGAGTGAATTTTGTCATGTCTAATAAATTGAGTACGGTAGCCATGCCAAGGAAACAAAATTATTTTAAAGTCAACAATGTAATTTTATGAAGGTCAAAGTTTATTTTCATATTGATTTTTACCTGCCACCTCACACTATAAAGTGACTATAATGATGTATATAAAAGTGTTCATGTCATTCAAGATATTAATAGAATTGAATTTTTATTCAATGAATTAAATGTATTGGACATGTAATTTACAAAAAAGATAAGGAAAAAAAATGATATTTGTATTGATTATTTCCAACATGAACCAAAGAACAAAAGATAAGTGACATTTTTGTAATTATTTAAAATAGAAAATTAAATGTAGACAATAAGATTGTTGTTCAATTTTTTTAATTTTATATGCTCATTGGCTAAACTAATAAAAGAAATTGAATGTATCAAATGCATTAGTATTCATGACAAGACAATAACTAATAAAGACTATATATTTTTTTGATATATAGATATTTCCAACTTTGTTCTTTTAAGTGTCTAGTTATATTAGAAGTTTTGTTTAGAAATTTCATTCTGTCATAAAATTATCAAACCAAGAAAATATGATAGTTTTGGAAGGTTTCGTTGTAAGGATTGGAAACATCTTATGATTTTGGTGATATATACTTTGTTGGTTGATTGGTGAAGATATACTAATAGAGAAAGAAAGAAAAGAGTAATAAAAGGCCTAGAGAGAGAAGTAGAGGGGCAAAGGGTAAAGGGTGTTAGAGGGCATGTGAGTTCTATCAAGTTGTTGCACACAGAAAAATGTACACCACCATTATTATCATGTAATGCACACCATGAAGCACCGTACCTACTTATAAGTTACCCCTCCCCACTTTGGAAGGACAACGCCATTAGTTGCTCTAACTTGTGGCCCTCCTTATTGGTCCAAATGGGAGAAATTTTGTGCTTGTCAGATTAGAGTTTGATTCTCTCCTCCAATTAGATTTTCATTTGGGCTTCATCCACAATCCTCCACTACCCCTTACAATCTCCTCCTATAAAAGTGTCATTTCATGCATATACATGAGAGGACTAATGTTTTGGTAGTGTTTAAGAGACATTAAAAGAATGTTAGTTACATTGGAATATGAAGATGTATGTACACATAAATATCTTTGATATGGTAGTATGCATAAATGTTATTTATACACCATTCAAGATATGAGTTATGGGTAAAACAATATTTTAGGATGTTAAAATAATGCTAATGGAATATGTAAATGCACACACACATATGAATCTCTTTGATATGGTTGCGGGGATAACTACTATTTATACATCATTCAAGGTATGAGTTATGGTTAGGAGGATCCTTCAAAATACTAACCCCAATATGGTACAAGTTATATTGCAAGTTACAACTACAAGGCATGCATTTACATATACAAGTTATCCATAACAGTCGTATAACACAAGTATTAGTAAATTAAAATGGGTTTTTATCAAGGTGGTCTTTCCACCCTAACATGTCCCCAAAAGACCTAACTTGGTGGAGCTAAAGGAAGGTGACATTCAAGTCAATGCTTTATATAAAAATAAAGGGTCGAGCTACACACCTTGATTGATTATAAATAATACTAGAGTTCCAAATGACTTCAAATGTGCCAGGAAAGGTGTCTCAACCTTGCTCCTAATATTAAAATTACAAAATGTATGATTTTTAGGCTATAAAATAGAAAAACTTAATTTCTAGGCTATAGAGTTGGTTTTTGGCCAAAATAAATATTTAAATAAATTAATCAAATGATGAAAGGAATTTAGAGGATACCTTTTGGTTTTAAATAAATATAATTTATCTAATTAATTAGTGCCAATGTGATGAGACATGGTTGCAACAAGCCTATTATGTTATCAAAAGTGGTGGAAATGGTGATGGAAGGTGTGTTATTAGGATGTGGTTAATTATACGCTTTTATATTTTCTCCCTCTTTGAGATAGTGTTGTGGCTAATAGAAGTAATAGTATTTCAAAGATTATAAGTATATACATCTAGTAGGATATAACTAGTAGTGAGATGCCCTAATAATTTGGAATAAATGATGTTAGAAGGTGGGTTAGGAATGCTACCTCAAGAGAATAGGTAGGTTGAAAGGAACTAGGTGGTCTCTTGAATGAAGGATGGATGGGGTTTGAAAGAGATAAATAGACATAAGGGAGAATGGTTGGATGTATAAGGGATGAGATGAAGAAATGATAGGTGTGGATGAAAATAATAGAAGGGGGATATGAAAAATGATAGAATGAATGATTTGGTGGTGGGTGTATAAAGAATTGATGTAATGAAGATTGGATCCAAGTATACATTTGAATATGATAGGAAATTGATGTCTTCTATAACATTCAATGTTATGCTCAAGATTTATTCTCTCTATTCGGGAAAACTTGGTTGTAGGCTTGTTCATGTCGGTTTGTAGGTTGATGGTTATAGGGGGGCTCTGTCAAAGAGCTAAGATCTAAGTCATTGGGCTAACTTGTTGATTCCCTCGATTACAAAAAAAACATTCAATATTATGCTCTAGGGTATAAGAACCAAAGTGACAATGTGCCAAGTGTGTAAAGGAATCATATCCAACAAGGAAGATAAAATTGTGCACCATGATATGGAAGACCATGATGACATTGGTCATGATGTGCTCAAAGGAATAACTCATAAATGCAAATGAAAAATGAAACGCGCAGAAGCAAGCAAACAAGTATGTACAAAATGATAAAAGACAAGATAATAATTTTTTTACCTTGATAAAGTTGAAAGCCAATAATTGATTTTTTGATGATGATAGCATTATTGATGTGGGAACAATATATCCTAAGAACCTATTCAACAAAATATGTCTTGATGAAAATGATTGGATGATTTAAACAATATCTAGATTTTAGCAAGATTAAGTATAGAACTTATGGGTGCTATTGGATAAGTGCTAGGCTACATGGATAGATGCGGTAAGAGTTTTTTATGTTGCTTTTGGTGTGATTAGGATATTGGGAATATTTAGCCTTGGGAGTGGCTACATGAGTGGGATGTGGATGGGATTTGGATGGATTGGATGTTAGGGTGATCCCACAATAGTGGGTTACACTTTTTGGCCAAACTTGACATTAAACTAATTTTTTTTAACTAAATCTTCACTTTTGGGCACCTATAACTGCTAAACCATGATAAATTTGAAGATGATGCAAACTAGTGATTTGTGACATTTTTTCTGTAGATTATAAATATATATATTTTAAAAAATTTGGAATCAAATTGCATTTCTTTTTCCATCTCCTTTGAAAACTATTTTTTAACAGTAAACACCATTTTTAAAGAGTGATGTGTACTTGCTAACATATAACTTTTTTCTATGAAGGATAAAATTCTATTTTTTTCGAATTTAGATTCCTAACTACGATATCTAGTGCATGCAATTGGTTTCATAATATTTTATTGATCTTTTTTTCTTAATTAATTTTTAAAGTCAAACCAGTTACAATTTAGACATAGGTTTACTTGCTAACACAACTTTTTTTGTTGGATCAAGGACATCAATATCTAGTGCATAGATATTTTTTAGATATTTTTTGATAATCTACTATTTTTCCACGTGTAGAATAGAGAGCTTGAAAAACCTAGATGTTTAATTAAACTAAAAAAATACATAATAAAACCAAAATATATTAAAATTATATTGATGGATAACTTGTTCCAAGGACTACCATCATCCAGTTGGGTCTGTGAAGTTGATTCCATTTTCATCTTCAACCCAAGCTTGAAAAGGATTTTTTTTGTAGAGAATTACTAGAGGAGGGGGAGAAGGGAAAAAAATGGGGGTTCGAGTGAACCTCCCTTCTAGCGAACCCCCCTGAACTCCTTTGGGAAAAGGGGGGTTTGCTCGAACCCCCCTTTTTTGCCATTTCCCATTGATCGCATTTTAAAAAATTCTGCCAAATGGGTTTTCATCAAAGAGGGGTTCACTCGAAGGGGGGATTCAAGTGAACCCCTTTTTGGGTTCACTTGACCCCCCCCTCGAGCAAACCCCTAAAAACCTATTTTTTTTGGGAGTGTTTTGGCAATTTTTTCTTTGTGAAGGGAATTGTAACCCACTATTGTGGGATCACCTGTTAGATAGGGGATCAAAACCCTGAAGGTTTAATCATTTGGAATTTAGGATTGTTGATCTTGTGTTAGGATTATATTTACAATATGGTATGCTTAGGATTGGATGACATTTTTATTGTTTATGGATAATTTTTTTCTAGAACTGAGGTTGAAGTTGTTGGAGGGATGAAATGATGGAATTAGCAATGGTGATAATGGATGGAAGGATGGGATAGGAGAAAAATAATGGGTGGAAGAATGAGATTACAAAGAGCGATAGGGGATGGGATTTGGAACGGGGTGATCCCACAATACTGGTTTACAATTTTTAGCCAAACTGGACACTAAAATAATTTTTTCTAACTAAATCTTCACTTTCGAGCACCTATAGTGGCTAAACCGTGAGGAATTTGAAGATGATGCAAACTAGAGTTTTGTGAAATTTTTTCTGTAGATTCTAAATATATTTTTTCAAAAATTTTGGAATCAAATTGCACTTCTTTTTCCATCTCCTTCGAAAACTAGTTTTTTTTAGAAAATAACATTTTTGAGTGATGCTCACCGTATAGCGCATAACTTTTTTTCCATGAAGGATAAAATTATAATTCTTTCAAATTTAGATTTGTAACTCTGATATCTAGTGCTTCCACTTGGTTAGATAGTATTTTATTGAATATTTTTTCTTTAATCAAGTTTCGAAGTCAAACTAATTACAATTCAGACATAGGCGGACTGTATAATGCATAACTTTTTTGTATGTATCAAAATTCATTTTTTTTTGTTGGATCAAGGATTTCAATATCTGGTGCACTCATATTTTTCAATTTTTTTTGATAATTTGCTATTTTTCCACATGTGCAAAACAAAGAGCTTGATTTTCGGTGAAAAACCTATGTTTAATAAAAGTAAAAAAACAAATACATAATAAAGCCAAAACATATTAAAATTATAGTCATTGGATAGCTCATTCCAAGGACTACTTGATTCCAGTTGAGTTTGTGAAGTATTTTCCATTTTCATCTTCAACCAGAGCTCTGAAGTGCAAAAATTTGAACTTTTTTTTGTGATAGAGAGCAAGAATCAGGGATAAGGGGGGTTCGCTCGAACCAGGGGGGATTCGAGTGAACCCCCTTTCAAAAGGGTTTACATTTGTGTTTTTTGGTGGGATGCATTAAATGGGTTCACTCGAACCTAGGTTCGAGTGAACCCTCTTTTGGTTCGTTCGAACCAATGAGTTTGTTTGAACCCCAAGAACAATTTTTTTTTGGCATGGGGTCATTTTTTGCAAGTTTTCCTTCCTCATTCGAATTGTAAACCACTTTTGTGGGTTTACCCAATGGAGATGTGTAGGGGATGTAGGATGTGGTTCCCAAGCTCTATGTCACATATGAATAATATGTCCCACTTGGTTATGCCACCCATGAATGATGTGTATGCTTAGACATATCACGGGATAATTTCCAACATGTTTCAAAAATCTTGTCTACTTCCTTATAAAGGTCACAAGTGGTGGTGACGATAAGTGTGATGGAATGATGATTCAAATATGACGGACATGAGATGATATGATGGTATGGAAGAGTCTTGTCCCTAGGTGTAGGATACACAAGAAACAAAATCATAATAGATACAAGCAAGTTTTCATCATGGTACTTGCCAAAGGCACCAAAGAAATGGTTTTCATGCTTCAAGTTACTTTTTAAATTTATTTTTATTTTTGTATTTTAGATTCAAGAACCTACTTCCATTGCAAGGTAATAATATCCCATGTGTAATTGCTTCATGTGGATCATGCTATTATACTTGCACTCAATAGATGTTGTTGTGATGTTTGATGATTGCTAGGTTGTCTTCTCCTAGGGTGCTACAAAGGACAATGGAGTGGGAGGTAGGTAGGATGAAGGATGTATGATGATTATGTGAAGGTTTGGACCAAAAAAATGTAGTGATGGATGTATGTTGGATAATGGGTTGAGATAGGTCAAAGGGGTGGATGAAAATATGAGATGATGGAGGGATGCATAAATGTCGTAAGGTTGATGGGAATTAGGACCAACCGGTTCACACACCATGTTGGATTTAATATTGGCTCTGTTGTTGGATTGGATGTTGATTTTTAGATTTTTTTTATTTTGAGACATGTTGGTTTAGGAGATTAAAAATTATGGGATGCTTGGCTATTGGGATTTTAGACTTTGGATGGGGTATTTATAATTCCAAAATTTGGGATTCACATTAATTTTGTGTTCTAGATTATTATATTTTTGCTTATATATTTTTATTGTTAGGATTGAACACTACTAGATTTTAGAGTCCAAGTGGATTGCCAACTTTTAGACTTTAGGGATAGTAGATCACTAACTTTTGGCTTTTGATTTATGGATTTTTTCTTTGGGATCCTTGGAGTTTGAATATTGGATTTTGGAACCCACATGACTTTGGATTGTGAGATGTTTGGATACTCAGATTTTAAATATTAAAATTTTGGATTTTTAGATTTGAAAGGGTGGCCTTAGGGTTGAGCTATTTTTTAACAAAATATTATGCTAGTATTCAATATAGAAAGAATAAAATAATTTTAACAATTCTAGAAATGCTTTGAAATTAAAAATGTAAAGCTTTTATTTAACTAACACATAAGAAAAACTAATAGAACATTCTTTTATGGAAACTGGAATTAGAATTTACAAAGTAAGATTATAGAATATAGAAAATAAAATAGAGAGAACAACTTAGCACAAAAAATTGAAGGTCACAACCTAGGACACAAACATGTTGCATGAATTTTTGTATGTTTCACTATTCTCTATACGATTCAAAATGTTGAAGCATTTCCAAAATCTGCACTAATTCCTTCCAGTATTTCACCCAATTAGCACAACCAAAGACAAAAATGTACCAACAATATACCAAGTGATAAAAAGATACATAAACATGAGGAATAATAATATTTACATTGTTTATAAGGATGAATAAAAATGCACAATAAATGATGAGTCCAAATAATGACTCATTTTTTATAGGGTTTATCATATATTTGTTGTTGTTACCATGGGATTTTAGTACCTAGTTATTGATACTCTCTATGTTATTTCCCTAAATTTATGAACTTTGGGCATGAGCTTATCCCTGTGGCTTTTGATAGTATTAACTTGCTATATGATATATCTATATTAATTTTACATGTGAATGAATGAATGTTGTTCTAAGGTGATTATGGATATACAATTGTTTTGTGCACGCTAATTTCATTATGTAGGTTCACATTAAGATGCAGATATAAATGAAGCTTGCAAGGTGGAAGAAGTTCATGCCAGCTGGCTGATCGCTAAAGAAGTCAAAGAGATGGACATTTAAGAGGTCAATGGAGGGAAACTTCCAATGGAGGGAAACTCCCAGCTCGTGTGGAAGTTGTAACTTACCTTTAAATGACCATGTCTATTAGTTGAGTAGATTTAGGAGGTGTTGCTATGCTGGACCCTCATTGAGGAAAGACTGGTTCGACTAAAGTCTTGTGCAT
Organism: Sequoia sempervirens; assembly: GCA_007258455.2. Taxonomy (NCBI): domain Eukaryota; kingdom Viridiplantae; phylum Streptophyta; class Pinopsida; order Cupressales; family Cupressaceae; genus Sequoia; species Sequoia sempervirens. The sequence continues at coordinate 14,199,471 of VDFB02109042.1, forward strand.
GCATAACCTCCTTCCTCTTTTTCATGCTTTCAATAAATGGTGTCCTCCTATTCTAATGGAGTCAACTGCCCAGTTAGTTAGGGTTAGCTAGAAGCTTTCCTTCTATAAATAATGATCAGATCATGTCCCTCTTCACAAGGTTGGATGTTCTGATATTGTACTTGCTTTTTCAGTTTCAAAGAATACAATCATGTTGCTATTATGATGTACCAATTTTTTCAATGAATAAAATGATACTTTGATTTGCTGCATCTGAGTTAGCTTAGGGAAGACTCATTCAAGGGGGCCCACTTGGTGAGAATTCCACCCATTTACTTTAGTAGTTACTTTTCTGTTCAGTAGTTAGCTATAGTCTTAGCAACAGTCTATTCCTACGACCATTGGAACTCTGTTTTGTGTCTATTCTTGCAGCCAAGGTAGACAGAGTAACTTCCTATTTGTTTGTTGAGATTTTTGTTTCTGTCATTCATTCCAGTTCAATTTAGTTGTTGATTCATGCTCAATACTTATGCTAATTCCTTTCAAGCATTTTACTTTCAGTATTGTTTCCTTTCTAGTTATAGGATAAGGATGAATACAGTTGAGTCCTAGTGCACAAACAGTGTTGACCCATTTCAAGTTCATATCCCTGGGTTGAAAATGAAATGAACCTTCATGATGAGCAAGATAACTACTTAGTGCAGATATCTAATCTCTAAGTTATAGCTTTAAGGGCTTAGTTATTGAACCATTAGAGGAGGCCAACAATAAATATAAAAATACTTTTAAACCTTCGTGCAATTGAGTGTTCTCAAAATAATTATAAATACATAGAAAAAATAATTGTTTAGGTTATTTAGGAGCTTTCCTCCAAGTTAAACACTTTTGTTGATGTTTCAAACTCCATAGATAGCCAATATATTGAAAATAATAAAATATTACATGGTCTTATGCTAAGTGTGTCTAGGAATAAAAGAACGGTGACAAAATAAATGAAAACTATGAGTATCAACCCTATTTTATGGGGAAGACTACCATAGTGTATGTATTTAACAAATAGATGGCGATCTACACCAAAAGATATTTAGTCAAGAGATAATGGGAGATGAAATATAGAAAATACAACAATATAATTTAAATGAACAAGAACAATATATTACCAAGAATAATGAGCTCCTTGAAGGATTTGAGAGATGTTTAGCCCAAGTAATCCTATGAGAGATTTTTTTGTATTAATAATAAGTAGAGTATTGTTTACATCGAGGAATCCTATGAGAGATTGAATCAATAATGTACAACAATAAATTGTAAAAAGGGAGTCTTTTAACCCTAGAATGGAAAATGTAGCATAGTTTATCCAAGAGATAGTGAGAGAGAGCAAAGAGATACACAGAGAGAGATAGATAGATAGAGAGAGAGAGAGGGATCCAAAAATTATTCTTTTTTCCAAGAGACTATCATAGTCTTGTTGGGTTAGATACACATACAAGGAGTGTTGTATTGCTAGGCAAGTGCTACTACATGTGGCAATTGATAGTGAAGTAGGAAATCAATTATTCAAACTTACAAAATTTTAGGATGCTAACATGTTGCATGGATGTTTGTGCATTGCACTCAGATCTTGGGAAAATTCTAGAATTTGGCACTTGTTCCTAGAAAAAAAGCAAGAACAATATTACACTCTAAAATGTCAACAGACCTTGGTGAAGGGAAGCTAGGCCAAGGTTTAGGCTCAAATGAACTTAGAACATGTTATGGGAGTGGACACCAAAATGGGTTCAAAACAAAACATAAAATTATGAGGCTACATAATTTTAAACATTACATGAGAGAATTTACCCTAGCACTCATGGGAGTAACATTTGTATTTTACTTATCAAGATGATGGTATCCAATGCCCTAGAATCCTTGGTTTGCATAAACATGAAAGTATTTAAGGATTCATTGTTCATAAAAACTTAATCCTTTTCCTTTATAATTTGTGATTTTGCACATTCGATTTATGTTGGGATATTTGTTACTTTGGAAGCAAGACATGAATCCATCATGAGATAGTTGGGAGCTAGTGGGATTTTCAATTTACACATTTACAAGGAAACCAAACTAAACAAAGGTAGTTAATCCTAATGGGTAGGATATCATTTCTTGGATGGAGTTGATAGGGAGTTGAGAGGATTTTTGTGTTTGATTAGGATTAATGGGATCAATATAGGTGATTTTACCTTGATTTGGATTTGGACAAGTTTGATAATGTATTGGATAAAGATCTTGATGTTCATTTATGATGTAAGTATATTTTTTTAAAGCTTGATGTGTCTTTGATCAATGAGCTCTTGGATTTAATGTCTCAAATTCAATCATTGATAAGTGAGATGTTTTGGGATTTTGTGAGGTTTATGGATTTTACATCTTATGGTTAGCATGAAAGTGGTGGATTGAATCCATTTGGCTTTTTGCATGAGTTGATTTGGAGGAATGGTAATGCTAGGGGGATTTTGGATGACTACAATATGATCATGTTTGTTAGGGGTGTGGTGCAACTCCTAAAATCCATGTTTTTGGTTCCTTGCTAGTAGTCATTGAATAAAATCCTTCATAGTTATGTGGGGTTGATTAGATTGGTTAGTTTGATTAGGTTGATTGAATTTATCAAAATTTTGTATAAGCTTTGAAGGTTTGGGTGATGGAGGATTTATATAAGGAGATAGTGCTATCAATTGCTCATGTGAGGTATGAATTTGATCAAGAAACTCTTGCATTTATAATGAATGACCCTCATGTACTAGAATAGTATCTTCTTGGTGCAAGTTGCAACACAAGGTGTTTGGAAATTAGGAGGTTTATTGGTCAATGAGTTAAGATCTACATGGATTGATAGAGCAAGATTATGCTTAATAGGGATTAGGATTTATATGGGTAGATGGTGGGTTTAATGAATGAGGATTGAGTTGGATAAATAGATTTGATGGGTTAGAATTGGGATTGATGTGTACAGATGGAGGACTTATAGGGGTAGATAATGGAATTGATGGTTTAAGATTATGATTGATGTGGGTGGATAGAGGACTTGATGGTTTAGGATATGTAGGAATCGATGGATGGATGGATTAGGATTAGGATTACTATGAGTAGATGGTAGATCTAATTCTTTGGGATTTATATGGATTGATCAATCATTTAATTGATGATGGATGATATGGATCAATATCTGGATATTCGGGTTAGAATTAAAATAAAATAAGGAATGATTTGATGGATTGAGATCTATATTGATAGATGGATGGTTAAGAGGATTAGGATTAATTTGGGTAGATGGTGGACTTGATGGATGAGGACTAGCTATGTATGGTTATTGATTTGGAAGGTTTCCCCTACATAGGTGTTCAAGGTTATAGTTTGGGAGAAGCTTGGCTCCAATGCTTATTAGGTATCTAATCATAGCACCCTTGTCTTGAGTTAGTATATAGTCTAATGGTAAGTTTCTCTTGTCATGAAGATTACTAATAGGTTTTTGATTTAGATGTGCAAGGTAGCTAGTTCTAGGATCTCTTGGGCAACATGCTCTTAATGGTTTATGATTCGGTGATTAGGGATTATGGAAAAATTATTTGGGATAAAGTCATCAAGGGGTATACTCATTTTAATCCACAAGAATATCAATTTCATGATATTCATCTTGATTGACAAGGCTATCATTATCATCAAAGTCAAAGAGATTGTATGATTGTTTGATAAAGAAGGCCATGATTTCTTGCTTTTTGATTATGTTGTATTTGTAAATATTTGAATCACATTTGTTGCATAGGTTTAGTGTAAGCAAGAAGAAAAATAAGGCACAAGAACATTCTAGCTACTTAAATAGGAGTGTGATTTTGTTGGCCCACAAATATATCTTGACCTAGTCATAAATAGTATGACCTATTGATTTCAAGGTGTTAACCACTTTTGGTTCTCAAGGTTGCAATAGGGCATGAGAGAAGAGTATATGTGGCTTACTATTTTATTTACAAAAGTACAACGTGAGTAACTTATTAGGGCTAATCACTTACTGGTGCATTACAAGACAAAGCAATTGATGGGTTCACTTTCAGAGGCTTGTACAAGGCTTGCTAGGGGGAGTCCTTGATATATTCAAAGGTACATGAGATTCAATTGTATGAAATTGAGGTGTACATGCCTAATGGATTGGTATGAAAGGGTAACCCACTCTCCTCCTTCACTTGCAAGCTATAAAGTTTCTTGCACTTGTTTAGCTCAAATTGACAAGTACACCCCAAAGAGAGATATCTTTTGATCATCCTTCTAATTTATATATCTCACTAGAATATGAGGGTTTGGGTTGTTACTTGGTGATGAAATTCAAGCTAGGCTTGATAAAAAACTAAAAATAAAGAAGATGACACTTGATTTTGATCTCCAAGATTTCCCTAAGGTGTGGGGAAAGAGCATACACAAGATTCCTTCAAGAAACTCAAGTGAAAAATGTTCTTTTGATTCTCAAGATTGTCTTGTGATATGAGAAGAGAGCATATACAACCTATTCCATGAACACAAAAAAAGAAGAAAAAAATCTAACATGACATACAAGAAAAAATTATTCCTTAAGAAAATAAAGATGTGTGAAAGAGGTTTTAGATTTTTTGTCTTCTACAAATGAGCTTGAAATCACAACGCATTAATAGTTTTATGGTTTTCTTCAACACATGTTATCTTTTGCATCCAAAACATATTAGCAATAAAAATCTTCACTAAGTAAGATCCAATGAACCAAATGAAATAAAATGAAGCTCATATTCAATTTCCCTCAACACAATTGTACTCTTTCAATTCCTCACTCTTTCCATAATACAAAAGGTATAGACAATTGAACATACTAAAAGCAATAGAAGTATCATGTAAAATTTAATGTTCAGTCCTTTATCTTCCTAAGAATCAAGCTTAATACATTGCCAAAAAAAAATATCATTCTAACAATCACAATTGTTAGTCATATAGATAAAAATCGATATTACAAAGCATATCCCCTTTTAGGGGAGAGGGGCCTATAGTGGAGCACCCTAACTTCACATTTCTCAAAATCCTATGTGGAAATTTCAAATCACTCCCAATTTTGTATAGCAGTTTATTTGGCAACTTATGTACTTCTATATTTCAGTTTAGAGCCACATCATCAAATATGATGCCACATCAGCATGCTTTTTGTTGAGGTATCCAAAAAGGCCCCAAAAAAAAGTGAGACCGACAATGGTGCACTAAGTCATGTTTTATTGGTGCGCTGATGTGGCATCACATGATTTGTCAATTTGTATACTTAATGGATAGAAAGTGTTTTACAACTGGATATTAAGGTGTTCCACTATAAGACCCAATGAGGACTACTTCTATCCCCAGTATTGAACCCTGCTCCATTATGGGCCCCTCTCCCCTATTGGAAATTGAATCCTAACTTTTATTTCACATATTTCAGTTTCCAGTACAACTTGTGGATTGTAGTGCATCTAATACACAATAAGATTAAGATAACACAACATGGAGGGCATAAGAAAAGGATTGCATATAACAGAACACCTCAATTTTTTATATATATATATATAAACATTTTATGCAATGAGTATGACCTGTAAGTAAATGGCCCAGGAAACTACGGCTCTCAGAACATTTTATGTCGACAAGTATGGCCCATAAATGGGCGTTGATCAATACAGAGCGAAATGAATAGCATCATATTAAAGCATACTAATGGCTTGAGCAGGCATCTAATGTTCACCTAGTCTTGTAATCTTATAATAGTTTTTTTCTTGAAGGAGAGAGCCTGTTTCAGAGCTTACTGCAGAGAAGCAGTGTTAAGCCCCCCGTACATATACACTGCTTGAGAGTTCAACGTATATCAACAGTCCCTTGCGCATTCATGATGAGTATATGGATAAGAAGAAGTTGTCCAGCGCTTTGAACACTTTATGGAAGGAATATGACAGCAAAAGTGCCCTGACAAAAAGTATGCTCAGCAACAAGGAAGGAAATAAGTCCGCTTAGCCAAGTATTTAGTGCAGAGAGTGCAGGCCTGGAGTAATGTACAGGAGGCAGCCAGAGTAACTGAATTAACTATTCTCAAGTGGCTCAGGGTCGATCCTCGGGAGTTGAAGTAGAAAAACAAAATCAAATTCAGAATGTTGTATGGACTTTGAGGGCAGAAACTCTGGTGGTGAACAACAGAGGAAAGCCCGCCAAACTCTTCAATAGGAAATAGATGGTGAAGGCAGGGAGGTTATTGCTTATAATCTATGGCTTAATGATGATGGTGGGATGGAGCTTGAATTTGAGTCAGACAAAGAGGATATTCAACTGAAGGGAAAACCCAATGATAAACAATTGAGTCAACAACATATCACAAACTGATTACACTATTCTCTCCGTGTACATTCTTCTATATTGTATCTCCATATTCTAGATAATGTCAGGTGTGTTGTTAGGACATGGTTAATTCTAGTTTTATAGAGGTTTAAATAAGAAAATTAAACTAAAATATATTAGGTGGTCTTAAATTCGCCTCTTTTAATATTAAGTAGGGAGTTGGATAAATAAGACTATTGTAGAACATTCCCTTGAAGGAGCCTCTATGAGGATATGCTTGGATGCTTCTATATTACATGATAAATTAGATATAATTGATTCAAATGAAGACACTTGATTTGTTGGTCATATTGTTTCTCAATGTGTGATTTGAATTCCTTCAAATTGAGGAAGGATTCATCTTTGTGCTTCATGAACGAGGTTTGTAGAAATCTCGAAAATAAATAATTGAAAGTGATGTATTTAGAGCCACCTATATATGGATTATTCATAGGTCTAAAAATGTTTGTATGAATGATCTCCAAAGGTCATAACACATTATAAGTATCTTTCTTTGGAAAATATTCTTAATGATGTTTCCCAAGTACATACAACCATCACAGATATTGCTAGGAAGGCATATGCGAAGAAATCTATACACAATTATTTTATTTATCAAGTGACAATTGTACCATAGTTTTTGTGATCCAGTTGGTGATACTAGAGAGTGGCTATTGTTACCTTAATAACGAAAATAACAAACTAAGAAGGACAAGATGCAAATAAACATAAACTTTGTGGTAAGAGAAGAAATTATTCCTTCAATTATTTAAGCATATTCTTTAAGATTCTAAATCCAAGAATACCAATCTATGTGCTTATGGTGAAATCTTCAACAATGATCACATATTTTATTCAAAATGAGACATCCTTATTATTTATTCTCTTAGTGAGAAGTACCTTGACCTTGATGTTTTTCAACTTACATTTTTTTCTTATTGTAGACAAAATGGTCCTTAGGCTTTAAATCCATGGTAATCTTATTTGTAATACTAGGTAGAGAACATGTGGGGCTATGCATATTTGATCAAAATTTAACTAGACAAATTTAGAATAAAGTCAACAAAAAACTAAAAGAATAGCCTAAATGAACTTTTTTAACTTTCCAAAAATGTAAATAAAGTAGATAAATTTCAAAAATTGTAGCCTATAGAGTGAATTTTATAAAAACCCATAAAGATGCAATAACTTGACCAAAACACTCTTGGACAACTAATATTTGGACTATAGCTCCCTTATGTGCACTCCAACTTCCCTTAAACAAAAAATATCATAATGTTTGGAAAGATATACACTCTTCTTGAAAATAGTGTTTCTTTTGAAAACCCTCTTTAGATTGAGATGTATCTAAAGATAGTCCCACCCACTCTAATATGATCTAGAAATGAGTAGATACATACATTTAAACATACTAAGCTTTAACAATATAAGAACAATGAGAAAACAAGATGATAATACATGATGGTGCTAACATGATATAAAACTTGATTCTTGATGATAAAACAATGGGGTTGGATGCTAGATACACATCAAAGAACACATCAAAGGAGACTGACATGGTACACATCCAAAATTTCACAAACTAAATAAGAAACCTAACATATTTGGTTCTTAAAAAAATATAACAAACTCCAACACTATATGCATCACCCCTTAATATTAACCTTGATGATTACCTAAGTGAAGATTTTTATCCCTATTATCTCTCATGTAAGACATGAATATACCTCTAAAACTAGTCATGACATGCAAAGTCTAAAAAGACTTTAAACAAACCCATAAAACACTCCACAAATTAAATAAATTAATAGTTGATTCATAGATAAAATAGGTGCCAAGATCAACTATTCATGTGTAACATGCTCAACAATAATGTCCAACTACAAGGTGAAAGCATGAATTTATGCCACACTTTTGGACTATTAAGTTTATCAATAGGTGCGACTAAACCTAGTTAGGCCAAACAAGTGTTTGGTCCAACCCTTGACATGGTGCAAACATGGTGGCCACATGTAAAAGGGGGTTTGGGTGAACTAGGTTTGGTCAACCCTCCTAAACTATAAAAACACTAATTTCCTATTTTTTTCTTTTGGGATTGTGATGAAACCCATTTGACTCAACATGTCTATTAGAAGCCTATGTGGCAAATTTTTGGTGCCAAGTTTATTTTTTTCCAAACAAAGATTAAATTAAAATTTTCTTGCCACTTTTGATCATTTTTAACATTTTTAGTAAAAAGAAAAACCTTTGCATAGATTGAATTTGCAAATTCCAATAATGTATTTTTTTTATATTATATTTTAAATCTAGTTACTATTTATTTTTAAATTTTGATGACAAGCAAGTCATAAGCCCAAAAGTTGAGGTTGATTCTATTAACCAAATTTTTTTATTTTTTATTTTTAAATTTAGTACACTAGAGGATAGATTCATGATTGAGCAAATATTTTTGTTTTGTTTTTAATGATAGTCACCAAAATCTTTGATATCTTGTAAAAGTGCTATAGTTTCAAGATGTGGGGCTTCAAATATTTATTAAAAAATATCTATCAATTTTTTTATTGCACTAAAATATTAAGTTCACAATATAAGAAAAATATGAAATTTGTTACAAATTTCTTGAAGTTCAAAAAACTTCACATTGTCAACTTTTTTTCAACAATTAAATAGTGTTAGCATTTTTACAAAAAAATATAAAATAATTAAAAAAGCATAGTGATCAATGAAATTGAAATATTTACATTTCATTTGTTTACACCATTTCAAAAATAAAAATAAATGATTTCACACACTTTAAGTTAAAAATCTAAAAGTTGTCACCCCTTTTATTTATAAAAGAGAGAACTTTATACTTGCACCCTACAAGAAGCTAAAATTTATTTCCAAAATAAGTCAAACACACCCAACTAGGAAATGGATAAATGATTAATCACCACATGAAGAAGTAATATGTTGAATCATCATAGGTAGGTGATTACTTAAGGGGATAAATATGTTGGCTACAAGAAACCAAATATAAATCACCATGTTAAGAAGTAAAATTTATATCACTATAAGAAGTGTCCACAACAAGCCAAATATACATCACCACATTAAGAATTAAAATCATATCATTATGATTCGTAGGAAGTGCCCACTCAAAAACTTAGGATCAATCTTAATATTTTATCTCGATAATAATAATAATAATAATAACCATAGTTCACAAAGTTTCTCACACATGAGATAAGAACAAATTTATATGAGCAAAGATGAGACCGACATATGTTCAGAATGATTTGTAACATAACTGTGGATCTATTTAGATATATAAAATAATATTAATAAATAAAATATGCACAACTGATACTTAATATCATATAATATCACATAATCAGATTATAACATATCTAATAAGAGAGAAAGATTTAGGGACAAGATAATTGGATCCTTGTATTAAAAGATACTATTTGGTTCTAGTATAATAAGATTTAGTAGAAGGAATAACACAAACCTCATACATATAGGAACCCAAACTATACATATTAGGAATTCCATAACCTCCCCACAAATAAGGTACCAATGGGGAAAAACCTCATCAAATAATTCAAAAAATATTTTAATTTAGGATTACCCATGGTTCCACCATGCCCAAACAAAAGGATAATCACACAACATTTAACAATCCTATAGAAAATTTAGTGAAGCACATCATGCATGCTACTTATTTTCTTCTTTTTCCTATCTGATGAAAAAAAAATATAATTAACAAATAATTTATCACAAGAGAATAAAATATTAAATCTGATTCTTGTGCAACCTTTATGTCCATAATTATGATAAGGTTAACTTAAATCCAATTAGAATACTAGCCTATGCACTCACACTCATCTTACATGTGCCATCCTCCACCTCTCCAAGCAATGGGTAATGCACACAACATTGATGCCAGATCCTATTTGAATCCCCAATCCCATAATAAAATAAAATAATCCTAGCATGTATTCTTCTTCCAGTTCAAACTGCAATAAATTAAATAGAGTAAAAATGTATATATAGCATGCATTCATTTAATAAACAATAATCACTTCACATTACATGTTGAATCATACATTATCTTTTACAATAGCTATCATTTAATGAAAAAGTAAATCTACTAGATCAAATTATTATTTTTAATCTTGCATCAACATAATCTAATATTCTAATCAAGTCTATAGTTTTTAACATTATTCATTTAACTTTATAATTGTATGACAACATTCAAGTATAATTTGAGTGGATGAAGAGTATTGTGAAGTGATAGTTGTGTTGAATGATATCCATAACATCATCCCGCCTAATTTATAGTTATAGTCATATTATTGAAATATTCATTGGTTTGTTTCTTCGACAACTATTTGGTTTTACTTGTATAACTTTTCAAAATTCTTTCAATGAAAAAAAAAAAAGAATTTACTTAACTTATGACAAGTCATAATTTCCAAAATTTTCATCACACATCATTTTTAGTAGGTATCAAATTTAGAATAAATAGTATATTTATGAGAGTCTATGTAAATGATATTACATGAAATTTTAAAACATGATTTATTTAATTTAATATTCATTCATCATCAACCTATATTTAAATTCCATAAATCACATATTCAATTTATACAAAATATCAATATTATCAACCATCTTTTCATAACATAAACACTAATGACATGGATTTCATCTGTTTACATGATCCACACCTATGGAATTGTTAATGTAAATCTTCATATTGCAATGGTATATATATAAATCATGTTTTTCATGTCGAAAGTAGAAAAATATATTATAATATTTATTTTTAATAGGTTATTGTCATTACATTATCCATCACCATCATGAGGAGGAAAATGACCATGGAAGTGAAGTTTAATTACATACCAAACTTATAGATAAGATATTTTGTCGATACTCCGTATAATGGAGGTATTAGGTCCTCATGATTTTAGATTTAGAAAATATAGAGATAACAGAAACTTATGTGTAAAATGAAAGAAAAACATAATAAATTCATAAATAAATAATTAGTCATTTTCTTCTATACCAAGTTAAATTGAATATTCCAAGAAAAAAAGAATCAACATCATTAAATTTTTGGACATTTGATAAGTTTTCGCTACTGGAGCTTAAAATCCAAACATTGAAGAGAAAAATATTAATAAACCTATGAAAGATAATGAATTAATAAGATATTATTAATAAATAAATAATGACACATATTATAAAATATATTTCACCTCGAGAAATCCTTTTAGTTAATTTTTTCTAACAAAACTAGAGCTTAGTTATTGTATTAGCTCAATCATTCACAATACAATGAAATATTTCACACTTTTGCTTAACCCTAATCAATGTGTAAAATATGTAAATAACATGATACATATCCAACAAATATCCTACTTGATGAATACTTTCTATAAGGGGGTCATACATACATAAATAATATTCTAAGGTGTCAATTGATTTCATAACATGAAAACTTTTATGTACTAATATATTTTGTTAATTATTTATAAACATTATCAAAGCATTAGCCTTATTACACAATAAATTTTTGTCTTTAAACGTGTCTCTAACAAAATGATATACTACACATCAATATATTTTGGCTTAATAGGTGGGGCTCTTTGCCCAAAAATTATACTTTGAGTGTTACAATGTATCCATACAACTTTTACTAGTAAAAAATATCTATTATTACACCTTATGTGATATTCATTTTGTTAGGTGGATATTATATATATTATTATTACTAGTTATTTCAAATATTCTATGTTATGCAAACTTTATTCTAATTCTCTCTAGATTAATTTATAAGAATATTTTTATTTAAATCTCAATTTTTTTTATTAGATAAGCAAGGAAGGGCCTAATCCCGTACAACAACTAAAAATAGAGAAAAAACAACCTAGAGAAACAAATTGGCAAAACAACAACCAAACAAACAAAAAAACACCTAAACATTAACAACACTAGCTAACCATATAGGATCATAAATGGGCACGCAGGCCAGAAGTAAGATTACCATGAAAGCACACATGCCTCTTATCATCATAAAAAACATAGATCAAAACCAATACTATAAACATGCCAGAAGCCATAAAGATAAGTCCATATAGTCTCAACAATGTAATTATAAGTCTTAATAAAACTATTTAAAATAGTAGCCAACCAAACAAAAAATCCAAAAAGCCATAGAACTAGACAACATCATTTTTTCGTAATAGCAATCAACTCTCAGTTATCCTCAAGATCATAGATAAACTCCCTCCAATCAATGTCCTCAACAATAGCAACATTTTATCTTCTATCAACTTTCCTTGTCTCTTGAGCTATTTCTTGATCTTTGTTTACCCTGAAATAGTGCCAACAACAACACATTTCATGAGACCATCCGCGACCTTCATCAAAGTGCAAATAGAACTTTCCATCTCTTCCATATTAACCTGCAAAATATTCATTTGATTTTTCAATTCACCATTAGTAACATTCTTTATATCATCCATCGGGATAATAGAGAAGTCCTTTTTAATATCTTCTTGACCTTCCACAACACCAACCTCAATAACTTCATCACCATCCACATACTCCTCTTCCATCATATTGTCCTCCTCCATTTCTTCCTCCTCCCCCTCTTTATCACTATAATCCTCACTTTTAGTCCCTTCACTTCCATCATCATTCATCACTTCAAACTCCTCATTTAAAGAGAGTGCCACTCCTCCCTGTCAAGAGCAATTTTTTTCCTTTTATACTTATCCCCCTTCTCCATAGAAGGTGAAGGATTGCAATCAATAGGCTCAATCCTAATAGTGGAATTTTGAGGTTTTTGGCCACAAGGAGGGTTTGCATTCTTAGGAGGGTTTGTATTGTTCAAAGAAACATTCCTAAATGGGATATCATGGCCAAAGGGTTTCCAGGTGGATTGTTTGAGAGCACATATTTATACAAAGTCATAATGAGGCCTTGATGCAAGGGAGGGGACACTCCTTTCTCAATGTGAGAAAAGATAGAAATGAATATTGATTTTCTCATTGTTCCTAATATGATTAAGAATAGGGAAATGATAAGCATTTATAGTCATATAACGACCCTTGAGTGTAAAAGAACACATAACATAGAGGCTTACCACAATATACGACGAATGAAGATCGAGACAAGCATACACATTCTCGAATATTTTGAGCTTCTCCCCTTTTTAAAAGAAACTATCCACAAATCTTTGATATTCCCAATTGCTCTTCTTAACTATCATCATCTCCTCATTGGCCAGCCCGATAGCCTTCGCAATCAATTGAGGTGTAACCACAAAGTTAATAGCATTGATAGACACTTTACCTCCTCACCATGAGTTAATGAATTTAGAGGTCAGAATGTCATTGTAGTCCTGCATAGCTTAGAAGGACACCAACCCAACTTTTACAAAAATCTCCCATATCTCGACATTCTGCTTCAAACTGCCACAATTCACTACCTCTGTTCTCTTTTGAGGACCACCCATAGTCATAGAATGCAGGCTATTGTTACCTGTCTTTCTCCCAAAACACTTATTCAAACATTGACTTGACACCTTCACACTGGTATAGAGAACTCTATAACTGTTGAATAACAGAGATAAAATGAAACTTTTATCAACATAACACAAAAATAACAACTACCAAAGAAAAATAAAGCGAAGAATAATCCAGAGAGTTTTTAAGTTATGATTTTCCATAACATCTTTGCTAAGAATTAAATCAAAGTTGCCAATCCCCTCAAAAAAATAGCTAGAAAGGATGTAAAACACGTGGGATATGATAAAAATACAAGAAAAGACTGTTATATCACAATGTAAGTTGGCCTTTTTATACAAAGAACCCTTAATAATAATTCCTTCATTAATTCCCTCATTATTAATAATATCAACTCGATTAATCACCATCTGCACAATGCGATCCCCTTTTAATTTACCTTGATCAAACACCATATTAACATGCATTCTAATATCTCCTTTAATCCACAAATCTCCCATTGTCACCTAACAGATTAAATGATGACTCATATTTCTCTTTAATAATTATATCTTTGATATGACGCGATATAGAGGAAAACTCCCAATACATATAGTTTTGATGCTTTAGTGCTTCATTGGAAATTGCATCAACAACACAATTCCCTTCGCTATATGAATACTAGACTTTATACTGAAGGAAGGTCCTTAAAATTCATTTGATATCATCCATCATATCTCTGATCTCCCACAAAAAAACTGCTTCCCCTTTCAAATTATCAATTATTATTTTTGAATCATCTTCTATGATAAATTTAGTGAAACCAAGATCCTTCATTCTTTTTAACCCACCCCAAACAGCCATGGCTTCAACGACATTATTAGAACATAACCCAATATTTTTACCATAACCTTCTATTAAATTGCCTTGATGGATTCTTATAATACCCCCCAACTCTAGCTAAACCAAGATTTCCCTTTGAGCATCCATCAAAATTACATTTAACCCAACCAACCTTAGGTGGAGACCATGGTACCAATTATTCTTAGGATAGATCTATTTCAATTATGTCTTATATGTCACATGTTACCAAATTTACATGTAGAAAACATAATAGGGTCAATAGTTCTATCTTCCTTTTCATTTCTTCAAATCTATTTTTTCACATAGAGTGCAGGCACACCACAAGAAGTTAGGGAAAAATGGAATAAGTATTTATAACAACTAACATTCTTAGGGGTATATAATTGGAAAATGAGCTAATGAGTTCTTCCAATTGATTTTGATTAGATACAAAATGTTATCTCACATTTTAAGTCATTGAGACTTCAATTAGAGGATCACCATATTAGGAAAATTAATTCTCCACTTGTAGTAAATGCCTAGGCTTTTAAGTTGGGTGTTTCCTACTTAGTATTTTTTCCACCTTCTACTCCACTATGAATGCATTATTATATAATTAAGAAATGGTCTCTTGAAAATTCTATATAAATGCTAGTGAATCTACCAAAAAAAATTTCAAAGTGTGAATTGAAGTTTAGTGTAGATGGCTATTTTTCCATGTTCCATTTTTTTTGTGACTCACAACTTAAATATTTACATCAATTCATAAATGATAATAACTTCATAATAAATAAATATGAAGGATATAAATGTCAAACAATCTAAATGTTACATATATTGACTAAAAATTTCCATTGATTTTCTTAAGAATTCATTTAAAATATGTATATTTTTCATAAGTTTCATGAATGAATCACAAGAGAAAAAGATAAATTGGTAGATAGATGGGGTACTTAACACTTCATAATATTTCTTCAAATTGCCATGCATTAATTTCAAAATACTCATAGAATCCTGAGAAGAATTGAAAAAATCATATAAGAAGAAGAGCTAATCCATCCCCATCTTATACTCCATAGGTAGAATCATGAAAAAGGAGAGCAACATGTGAGTACTATAAGAAAGGGGAAATGTCGAGTCTAAGTGAATGAGAAAATAATGACTCACTCATTAAGATTCTTAAGAAGAGTAAGATTATTTTACCATATTCTTCTTTTGAATAACTCCTCGAGTGATCCCACAATACTGGTTTACAATTTTTGGCCAAACTGGACATTGAACTAAACTTTTTTAACTAAATCTTCACTTTCAGGCACCTATAGTTGCTAAACCGTGAGGAGTTTGAAGATGATGCAAACTAGTGGTTTGTGATATTTTTTCTATAGATTCTAAATATATTTTTTTTCAAAAATTTTGGAATCAAATTGCACTTCTTTTTCCATCTCCTTTGAAAACTAGTTTGTAACAGTAGACACCATTTTTTAAGAGTGACGTTACTGACTAACACAACTTTTTTTCTATGAAGGATAAAATTCCTTTTTTTTTTAATTTAGATTTGTAACTATGATATCTAGTGCATGGAATTGGTTTCATAGCATTTCATTGAATATTTTTTTCTTAATTAAGTTTCAAAGTCAAACCGTTGCAATTTAGACATGATTTATTGGCTAAAGCATAACTTTTTTTTGTATGTATTAGAATTTATAATTTTTTTGTTGGATCAGGGACATCAATATCTAGTGCACTGATATATATATATATATATATATATATATATATATATATATATATATATATATATATATATATTTGATAATATGTTATTTTTCCACATGTGCAGAACATAGAGCTTTATTTTTGATGAAAAACCTATGTTTAATCAAACTAAAAAAAATATAATAAAACCAAAACATATTAAAATTATATTCGATGGATAGCTCGTTCTAAGGACTACCATCATCCAATTGGGTCTGTGAAGTCTCCTCCATTTTCATCTTCAACCCAAGCTTCAAAAGGATAAATTTTGTAGAGATTTGGTAGAAGAGGAGGGGAAGGGGGAAAAAGGGGGGTTCGTATGGACCCTGGTTCGAGCGAACCCCCCATTTTTCTCAATTTTCCTTTGTCTTTGTTTTAAAAAATTTCCAAAAAGTGGGTCCCATCCTTAAATAGGGTCGCTCAAACCAAGGTCCATACAAACCCCTTTTTGGGTCCATATGAACACCCTAGTTTGTGCAAACCCCTAAAAACCAAAAAAAATTCATGGGAGAATTTTTGTAATTTTCCTTCCTTAATGAAATTGTAAGCCAATATTCTGGGATCACCCCCCCTCTTTTAAAAATGGGAAAGGAAAGGCCAAATCTATTGTATAAAAATCATTTCTAAATCTTGATATGGATGGATAGTTTACTTATGAGTGACACACCACATGGCCACACCAACAGATTTATTCTCCACTCTTGAGATGTATTTTAATATTGAAATTCATACAACTGATAAATATTTGGTAGATGTTTTTGGTATAGAAAATCCATTCATATAAAAGAAGAAACATTAAACTATGTTTTTTGTGTTTCCTACTTGTAAAAAAAGAATCTCTCCATATACAAAATCTCATATAGGTTCATGAAAGTGGGTTGAGTTTATTTAGTATACAATCATGATTCAAGATCTTGATGATAACAACTTGGTTGCACTTGGTCAAACTAATCATAGGTATGTTATACTTGTTCTCTCTCTTTTTGTGTTGATTCACCTTCCAAGGTATTTCTTATACACACTAATGGTGTGACTAAACTATGGAATGATCAATTTTTTTGTCTTGAATTAATTCTATGAATTGAGAAATAAATTTGGATATTTGTGTAAATTTACTTTAAAGACTATTAGTCCTAACACATTGCCATTGTAATAAACAATATTGCTACAACAACCCAACAAAAGTACATACATTGTCACTATCATAACCCAAAAATACAAGCATCCCCTTGTTTCCAAAAAAAAATGGTTGATACAACTATATGAATCATATTTTAAGCCCAATAGTTACCTAACAAGAACTTAGAATGGTTAATTAATTTCTAACATGTAGGAAATTTGCATGCCAAAGACAAAAATCTCCAAACTACTAATGTTTTGCATGCAAGTTTTTTTTGGTGGAATGTTGATTTAAAAAAATCATTTAAATTTAAACTAAAATCAATCTTTATTTTTATTTTGTTGTGTTTTCATGATATAAGGATGTGTATTATTTTCCCTCACGTTGCAAGGTAATCTTGGAAATCAAAATAATCCAATTTTTTACTTTTAATTTCCCCAAAAGACTAGTCTTGTCTATTCTCTTTCCTCATGTTGCAAGGCGATCTTGGAAATCAAAAGTAGCTATTCTTTTGTTTATTTCTTTTTATTAGTCTTGGCTTGGATTTTATCATCAAGTGGAAACCAAAACCAACATTTCCTAATGGGGTATGTATTAGGAGGATAATCAAAATAATCCTCCTTTTAGGGTGCATTTATCATTTAGGTTAAGATTGAAAAAAAAAATTATAGCTTACAAAGGGAAGGAGGAGAGTGAGTTACCCTCTCACACCAGCCCATTAGAAATACACATTGATTTAAGAATATGGGCCTCACATACCTTTGAGTATATTGAAGACTCTCCCCAATAAGACTTGTACAAAATCTAAGATAGTGAACCCTTTGGTTGTTTGGTCTTTGTAGTGAAATGATAAGAAATTAGCCCTAGGAAGTTACATTTTAATTCTAAAAAATGGAATAGTAGGCTAGTGTGCTCTCCTCTTGTGCCCTAGTGCAACCTTGATGATAAAAATTAGTTAGTGCCTCTAGATCAATGGGCCATATTATTTACAACTAGGTCAAAGCATATTTGTGGGTTTATAGAGTCAAATGCTCCCACTTGAATAGCTAGGGAATTATTGGGTCTTCATAGTCTTCTTGTTTGTGCTAAAACCATGTGAAAACTTGACTCAACCCTTTGTGAAATTGTAGCCTAATAAAAGTAAGAAATCATGAATCTCTTTGAAAATGATGATAATGATAGCCTTGTAGACACGATGAGTATCATAGTAATGAAAGACTTATATATTAAGATGAATGTACTAAGGATGATTTTGAAAAAATATATTGAGAAAGTTTTCTATAGGCCTTAATTTCCCAATCATGAACAATCAAGAGCCTTTAGACCACAAACATATTAGCACTAACTATCCCTCAAACCCAAATTGAATATCTATCAATCATCTCTATGGCAAGGGAAATACCCCATTAGATCATATCCTATTGTAAGAAAAATATGTGATGGCTAGATACCTTATAATAAAAGGAACAAAGATTCCCCCATATTATAACCTTGAAAACTTATGTAGGGGAAACCTTCCAAATAAAAATAAATGCAAGGATAATGATCATTCATCAAATCTACCCTTTGAGTGATCTATCCATATTAATCATAGTCCATATAACCTTCTAAATCCTAAACCATTAAACCATCCATCAATAGATCCTCGTCCATCCAAATACCCATCCATCCATATAAATGTTATTCCATCAAACCATCCATCTAAATCTATAATCTCTCATTTATTAAGATCCTCATCATTCCATAAATATCCCAAATCATTATAGCCCCATACATCTATAAAGATCCTTATCCAATGCATGATCAAACTTTTCCACAATGAACTCAAGGACAAATAACCCACATTGATCCTATTAATCCTAGCCAAACATAAAAATACTATCAATCCTCCATCAACCCCATCCAAGAGAAAATATCCCAACCATTGGGCTCAACTACATTTGTTTAGTTGGTCTTCCCATAAATGATAAAATTGAAAACACAAAAACTCCCAACTATAAGATGATGGATTTGCATCTCATTCCTAAAGTAACATATATCCCATCATAAATCAAATGTACAAAATCATGAACTATCTAGGTAAAGGATTAGGCCTTCATGAACATGAAATCCTCAAACTCATTCATGCTTGTGCAAACCAAGGATTCCAAGGCCTTTGATAAAAATATCATAATGGGTAGAAAAAGTATGTTAATGACACTACCATGAGCACCATGGTAACTTTTTGCAACAAAAAAAATGGGTGCCATTCATCATTTCAATAAAGAACTTTCCACTAGAAATTATTTCACCAATCCCATTAGGTCAAAACATTCATTTATCCTATAATCCTTTGCATCAACTCCTTCAACAACCCCATCATTCCTATCACCAACCTTAACCATCTACCTTTCGAACCCATCACCTTGGATTAAAAAATGATGCACAATTTGACCTATTTCATAATGATGTTAAGCTATCACCGCCTTCATGGGAATCTAAGATAATATTTCCCTAAGAGATCATAAATTAGGCTTTGAAATAGACTTGGATGCATAAACATATGTAAATGAACCCCTCTAAATGTATATAAACCTTGCATAAAAAAAAACCCAAATAAATGAAATCCTAAGCAATTTATAGGACAAAAACCCAAAAATCTACCTCAACCCAAAAATCCCATACATCTAAGAATGCTCTCCCAAATACAAAAATAAAAAATCCAAACATCTAAAAATCCTAGCATCTAAAGTTCATTTGGGTTTCAAAATATAGTCTTCAAAACCTAAAGACCTTAAATTAGAAATCCATGAATTTAAAGCTAGAATTTAGTGGTTCGTAATCCCAAAATTCAAATGTTTGTAATCCACTTAGACCCCAAAATTTGACAATCCTAAGTACCCATAATCCAAATACCCAATCAAAAATCTAATAAATTAGAACAAAATATTCATTTGGGTTCCATAATCTAGCAATACAGATGCTTGATCTAATATCCAAGGCTCCACTATTGGAGGTCATAAAAATATAAGATCCCCTAAGCCAAAAAGTCCTGAAATTCAAACATCCAAAATCCACCAACAAATCCAATGAAAGAGCCAATATCAGAGCACAACATCGTGTGTCAACTTCTTTGTCCTAATTTTCCTTGGTCTCATGATGTTCAGTCATGCCTCCATCATCCCATCCTTCACTCCATCATACCACATAACTCAATCACTAAATCCATTTCTTCCAACCCTTCACATAATTACCATATGTCTTCCATCCAAATTTCCTCCTACTCCACTTTCCTTGGTAACACCTTGGGAGAATCCAATTTAGTAATCATTGAAGCTCACAAAAAAATATATTGAGCATGACACTAGAAACATGGTCCACATGAGGTGGTTATTCAAAATGGAATATTATCAACTGACAATGGAAGTAGATTCTTAAATCCAAAAATTCAAAAATAAAGATTAAAAAATTAAAAATTAAAATAGTAAAGAGAAAAAATAATCCAATGGTGAAAACCATTTCTATGGAACTTTGGGAACCTACCTGTTGATGGTCAGTTTAACACAACAATATTAAACATAATATTCCTATCAAATTTCTCCTGAAAAAGGAAGATAACATAAAGCAATCTATCTTCCAAGGTCCTGGTAGTTGGTTCTCAACTATGTTGATGTTACTCAATGGCCAATGCAGCTATAATATTCAAGGGGTCTTGCTGGTATAAAGGAATAAAAATTGCATCATATCAATTAACCTATGTTTGGGGGGTATAAATAAATAGAAAAAGATAGAACAGGGCTTCAGAACAACAAAATATGAATATAAACTTCTTCACATCTAGACATGTACCTTAACAACAAGTGTTTCTTCAACTAACCAAAACCATAGCATGATGCAATCCATAGCATAACCTACACTATTGCATACATTCATAGTGAAAAATCTAATAATCACAACCATTCATCAAAACTTTACTTCAAGATTGAAACACATCACCCACTCATTGCTAAAATCATATTAATAGACATAAAAGAATTCCATTCATAGATAATTCAATGAAATAATCTCATATTCGATTTCCCCTATTGATTTGCATCAAATAGAAAATAATTAGGAACAACATTTACTGGCATACGGATGATCATGATTCATTAACATTATCATTGAGATCCAAACTTGACAATAACATGTAATTGTATAAAAACTATAAAAGTATCTAAATACAACAAAGTTGCTCAAAGTATCTTGCTAAAAACTTATAAAATCCTAAAACTATAATCACTATCTTCTATCTCATCATGTGGCTAATCCTTCTTCAATTAGCCAACCTTTACAAAATGGAGCCCAAAATTACAAATATGCAAGCCATGCACAAATTTCTCTTAATCAAAAATTGAGATCCACCAATCAAGGAACTGGAACTACATGAAGTGACTATACTGGCTGATCTTTAGTTCAATGGTTGATGGCCTTGTTGTCCAAAATCTGATGCCTAAGGAGGAAGGTAGAACTATCGGATGGTATTCACAGTTAAACTCATGTCATAACCTCGCAAAATAGGAGAGAAGAGAAAGTTGTCCAACAAGAACAAAACATTCTATTGCCAGCTCATTCCTATGTTTTTTGCTCAAGAAGGTAGTCATCATAACTAGAGAACACTTGTTGAAGAATATCCACATCAGGTCCATCCAAAAATCCTCTAGCAGACTGAAATGTTTGTCAAAAACCATAGGAAGCAAACCTTGCATCTTGTGCTTAGGATCAAAATACTTCCTATATGTATATAAGCCTAACTTCAAATGGATTAATTCATCACAAATTAGCTTGGTTGCCACATTGTGTGCACAACTATACTCACCCAAATTCATGGTAAATTTGTGACAACCAGACTTATGTTTGTTGAAAATTTTGGCATTGACCCCTATGGCCTGATAAATACTCCATCAAAACAATTCTACTATTTCATCATCTAGGCAATAAATGAGGATGGTCATCAAAACCAGCCAACTTGAAATAAGTGAATTTGGGGTATTGGATGTACCAATGTCCCCACTTTGCAATGAATGCCATGGCATCTCTGCTCAGTCTATACCTTGCATCTCCTGTTAGTTGGTTAATGATGACATAGAGGAATGCATCATTAACTCTTCTATAATGTGACTTAGAGGTTTGCAAGGTCAACTGATCATAGTGATTCCATATCTTCTTCTATCTAGGGGCTTCTCCCAATATCCCAACTACATTTAAACCAGGAAAAATGCCTCTTCTTGCAGCTGCATATATCACATAAGAGGTCATAAAGAAACTCTTGGTCTCTCTCACTCTGATCATCTGGTTATGTAGGCACTCTGATACAATCATTGTCCAATCAAGCTGTTGCCTGCCATCCAGGATGGTTTGAATGAATGGAAACATCCATTCCTTGAATTGTGAAGCATCTCTCTTTCCGAACACCCTAGAAAGCATCATGATAATGTCACCGATGTCCTTGTAGAAATATGACTCTTAGGCTGATTAGGAAGCTTGACCAAGTATTTCTTTTCCACTCTCATCCAGTGTTTGTTCATGTGAGTCCTTCTAGCCTCCTTTTTGTCGCTATTTATAGTTGCAGTTCTTCTACCTCATTGAGTTGCCTAGGGCTCTATGGATTAGGTGCATTAAACATGAACCTAATCATCTACGGAGTAAGATCAATGATGATGTTCCAGTTTAGCACAACAACATTAAACAAAATATTCCTATCATATTTCTCCTAAAAAAGAAATATAGGAATATTTTGTTTAATGTTACTGTGCTAAACTGACCATCAACACTACCATTATGAAATTATTTGTGAGAATCATGTGTAAATCTGCTACCTATGTGTAACTTACACTTAGGGACAAGATTCTTCCACCCACTTAGCCCGATCATCCTTTGCAACCATCTTTAGCACATTGGAATATCGTTCCCACCCATCACATCCACACTCCTATGCAATTATACCTATCCTCGTTCTAAATTTTGAGCTTGATTAGGAAGTGGAGATGATTTTGAAACATTTTTTTGGCAATACATTGAGATAGCATCATAAATGACACATATCAAAGTGGACAATATCATTTTTATGAGATGTAAGAATTAAAAACCATATCCTAAATCCCCTCCCACATCCATCCCTAATACCATCCCCTATCACCATTGATAATCCAATCCTTCCATCCATCTGACACCTCCACCTTTGGTGCTATAATGGGTATTATTCTAAATGATTTGAAAGTCAACCAACATCAACTAATAAATTCAATTCTATCATAGATCTACAATTCAAACATTTCAAATACTCAAATAATCAAGATTGTGATCCCACACCTAGTACCTAATTGAAATCCAAACCACACAACCATTACAAAATTCAAAGCTCTAAATTATTTAAATACCAAATTGAAAAAAACATACTCAACTCCAAACAAATCTAGCCAAGTAGCCAAGCTCATATACAAAAAAATCCATAAGTTTCACCCTTAGTCTAGTTGAAATACAAACCATTTTTAGCTTTATATCATTACATTTATGATATATATCATTCCTAAACCTTGTGTTGTTCTTGCGATATATAACTCCCACATCAACAACACTATCATCATCATCAAATCAATGAATCATTGGATTTCAACTAAATTGAGGGAACAATCTTATTTATCTTTCCTTTTCATCATTTGTGTATGCTTTATTTCTTGCATGTGTTGGTTTTTTTATGGATTTCATTTGTGAGTTAACCCTTGGGGAACGTCATGAATAGTGTCATCATGTTCTTACATATTATATCAGGTCATATTCCTACTTGGATATTAATTTCTCAAATGATTGGCACCCATCATCATCATCCATTATATCATGGTGCATAATTCTATGTGATACAAAATATCTAAGTTTCTCACCATATTTTAGATGTAATTTCATCTAATTTCACACTCACTCTTCATAAATCCATCATTTAAACCCCTTTCCTCCATTATTTTGTTCCTTTAGACCCATTTCTCCTTTGAAAAGACCACCCATTTCCTATCAACTTGCTTTCTCTCTGAAGGGGGCATCACTAACCCCACCTAACATCATTTCTTCCAAATGACAAAGGTATCCCACAATAATTCTATCTTCCTAAGTGCCTATTTTTTATTTCCTTGAAATGACATTGCTTCTTCTAGTTGTAATGCCATTTCAAAGAGGGAAAAAATGTAGACACCTAAAATTGACAATATCCTAATGACACATTTAACATCACCACTTTACCACTTTCGACACCATCCCAAGCCCATCCTAATCAAACTCATCATCTCATAACTAATTGATTAAATAGATTATAGTTATTTTATTAATCAAAATTTAGTCTCTAACATTCTCTCCATCATCAAATTAATTAATAAATAATATTCAATTACAATAATTTCTTACATCCCTCTCCACAAGTTATTAAATAATATAATTATTTGATTAATTAGCCTAAAGACACAAATATTAAACTAATCCTCACTAATAGGACAATCACGTCCAAACCATAATTAAAAAATGAAACATGAAGACTAATCATCATCCTAAATGGAGTCAATCTTAAATCTTTGCTATCAAATCAATCAAACAAATCCTAGCCACCCATTTTTAACTACCTTCTATCCAAATCCAAATCCCAACCATCTATTCAATCTAATGAATCCCAACCTTTTATAGAACAACTACCAACATTTAACTTATCCTCCCTCTTAAATTCAAATTCAAAATTCATCTCATTCAATCCTAGACCTCCATTATAAACCAATATCAACCCTCCATTTGTCCTCATCAAATCTATAAATCTTGCAATCCTCAAGCCATTTCCAAGAATGGGAATTGGATGCAAGACAAGGTCATGCTACTAGAATACAAGAATAAAGAGGGTTTTGGTAAGAAAGTTTCATTCTTCATTTATTATTTAGTTTATATTCTCTTTCGCTCTAACTAAGGTGCAAATAAGTATAGAATAAGAGTTTTACATTGTGCATTGTTCCAACATTTTATTCTATATTTAAGCTAGCACACACATAAGGAGACTTATTACATTTAATATCACTTATTCTTTTTTGGATGATCTCCAACACCAAATTTTTCTTTCACCTTTTCAATTTTATAAAATTAGGAAGTATTTTTAAATATCACCATATTTCAAGTTTGTAATATTAAGTGACAAGTGTCAATCATCTATGTGAGATGAGGTTTTTCATTTAATTATATACATGGGTTTCTTTCTTTATAGAAAGAGATTAAAATCATTGTCAATCCATTGTGGGAAAAAAATCCTTTATACAATCTAGGTGAGCAACAAATTGAAACATTGTTGAGTGGATCATTGTAATCACTCATGTACACTTTTGTCAATATATTAATATAAGTTAGGTCTTCATTTCTACTTTGTAAATTGTCTCCATTTTTTTTTAATTTCTTGAAGAAGGTTTTCTACTTTTAGAATCACATTTTTGTGTCTATTTCTTAATCTAACAAGTTAGATAATTAAGAGCTATATAGAAATATTTTTAACACAATATGTGGTGCAATTTATAAATATGATGGATAAATAAGAATTGTTAGCATTTTAGTAAATGAAGGTGCATATGAGGGCTTAAGCTTTGCAAAATAGACTCATAAGATATTAACTCTATGAAAATATTGGTAGCATGTGTTTTTCATTTGAGTAGCTCATATATGAATTTCTTGCATATAATTTAAGGCATTGATCCATAATTCTTTCTAGTCACACACACACATACTTTACATTTTGAAATGATAAATTTCACGAAATGTAATTTATTTAATTATTCATTCACAATTAAACTAATGGTATATGAGAGATTTTTATTAAGTATTCTCTTCAAACACCTTAGACAATCTATGAATGTTAGTTTTTTTAAAAATCCAAATATCTAACAACATTTTAATTTATGAACTAACATCATATGGATTAGTGACAAGCAAAATTAGGTCTATCATTGTGTTTAAAGGGATTATTTCAAATTTGATTCATTTAATTTTCTTTTATCAAAATTGTTCAAATCTTCTAAGCATACCAATCTTTTTCCAAATAATTGATCAAAATTGTTTAAAGTATTAAATAATTTGAATTTTCTAATTCATCTTGTTGGAATTTGAATATTATATCTTTAATATAGTTTAGGTTAGTGTATATAATAAAAAAATGTTAGTGTTAACTTTTGTTAGCACTAAATAATATTAGTAGTTATTTGGGAATTACTTTAGTATAAGATTGTTTGGATAGTTTTGTATGAGATTTTAAAATAGTTTAATAAGTCAATACATAGAAATATAAAATCTATCTTAAATAATCATCAAAGTTATATTTTATTATTTAGTGTCTTATCTCTGCAATTATGATTTAATTATTTATACTTCAAATTTTAACATAATATCAAAACATTTCATAATTTTATACTTTGAAATTTTAACATGATGTCAAAACAATTCATGATTTTGTATCTATTAACATGATATGAAAACATTTCATGATTTTGTACCTATGAAGAAGAGCGTGATTTGAAATTTAAACATGATATCAAAGCATTTCATGATTTTGTAGCCATAGAGAAGAGCATGATTTGAGAAGCATGAGCTACCTGAACTAGCATAGTGGCATGGGAGAGAATCATGACAATTCAGAAGACTATTTTTCTTTGAAGTGAAGCAAAGAAGCATAAGCAGCCATGAAGGAGAATACAAAGTTTAAGAATAGTGTTGTTGATTCATGACTGCAAGTTAGATGCCCATAACATGCATATTGTTGGGCTCCAACCAATTTGGGAAGAGCATTTGATGCCTTGGGGATTTGATTGATTGTGTCAATGATTTCTAGAGTTTCTCTTGTCAGTTTTGTTCATTTAGATCCTCCTATAAGGAGGAAAAAACTACCCACAAGTGGAAAAGAAACTACCCACAAGTGTTTCCACCTTGTTCTATGTAGATTTAGATGAGAAGATAATTATTGTTGTCAAAGTTTTAAAGCCTTCCATTTTAGAAGCTTGGTGTGCACATACTTCATTCCATGCTACTGACCAAAGGAAATAAGCATTGCTAATATGTGCACATAATTTAGATTCCTTTTTAAATAGATTTCAATTAGCCACTCAAGGTGGCCGAGTCACCAATGGCGAGCAACAAAACAATAATTGAAGCCCATTGAAGATTTTTTCTTATTATCTATAATCTAGGATGAATCCCATTGAAGATTTTTTTATTATCTACAATCTAAGATGATAACATTAGCACTCAAATACAATAGCAGTTTAATCATTGAAGCCCAATGAATATTTTATTGAGGTCACCAGTGGAGTTTGTTGGAGGTGGAGACTTAGCAGCATGATAAAGAAATAAAGAACAACATGGACTAGCTATAGCAACCCAACTAGAAATATGTAGAGGCATCTTCACCATATCTCTATGTTCATTTAGAACATCCCAAACTGCTCATGTCTAGGGGCATGTTCTGATTATCCAACAATACCAATTGAAGCACCAACAATTTATGATCGATAGTTACTCACCACAAAAAATAACACACCTCTTTTTTGTGGATTGAGACTAACTCAGTTATCCACAATTACAAACTTGCAAAATATTATAGATTGAGACAAACTCAATTATTCATAGGTACCACTCACCAAGTTTGTAGATAGAGACACTCAATTATCTACAAACCAAAATCAACTACCTTGCCCCCTTGCTCCATGAAGGGACTCAAGATGAAAACTAGTGTTGCTTCTCATGCAATGCATCATCTTTGAGAAAGAAGCTAACTCAAGATGATAATAGACCTCCTACCCCTGATGCTTCCAACCTCCAATGAGACCTATTTAATTTAAAAAAAGAAAGATATTCCTTCTCATTGTCATTGTGAGAATAATTTTAATCATGTACTGCAAAACCACACCTTTCTATCTCATTTTTAGTAGTAATCAAAACATTATTAGTCTTCAACTTACCACTAATAAGATCCCTATCCCATTGAATATAATTCACTAGAATTTGTCCTCTTTTATTACAATAATAACATTCAAAATTTATATTCTTCCCTATTTAATTGTTAGCCTTCTTTACAAACAAAATAATTTATTTAGTAATTGTATGATTTTTAGCAACTCTATTCTCTTCATCAATCAAGAAAGAAATCACATTCCCTAAGGTTGGATTGATTTTGTTTAAAGTAAATACAATATTGTCAAAGCTTGGAGGCATACTAAGTTTAATAAAATAGCTTTTGCATCATCACTATCAATTATAGAATTTATGCCAACAAGTTGATTAAGAGAACAAAATGTAACTAATATGTTGAGAAATTCTTCACCATCTTTCATTTTAAAGCCAAAAATATTTTGTTTAATTGACATCTTAGTGCTTGAAGCTTGTGAGCCAAATAAATAATTAAGACCATCCCATATTTTCTTTGAAGTTTTTGTATGATCAATATGGTGCAAATATGTGTCAAACAATCTGAGACCAATCAATGTCATTGTTTTGCGGTCTTTTGTTACCCATTTTATAGCTTCATCTACATATTTTGGACTTTTTATGGTTCTATTCACAATTTACCAAAAATATTTTTTAATTAAAATTAGTTACACCTTGATTTTCCATGTATGAAAGTCATTCCCCTCAAAATGAGTAAGAACATATGATTTCTCCATTCAAAATATCAAAATATAATATTGATGCCTTCTCTTGCAAACTTCCAAAATGCACTTTCCTTACATTGTCAATTTAATTTTCAAATACTAATAATCAAGTTTACCCCTTTCTCATTTTATTAAAAGAAAACACCGCCTCTATTATCAAAATAGAAATGAACAATTTTCACCTTTTATCCCACCTTACATCATTTGTTAATTTAATATATCCCTCAACAAAAATATACTTATTTGATTGTATTTTCTTTGATATGCTTTAGCAATAGCATAAATGTCATGAATACTTCTTCCTTTAGCTCATGATTTCTTAACTAGGCAGATTCTTTAAAAAACTACAAGGACTTCGATCTACCTTTTATGGTAGTGAGCTTGCAGAACAACTTCAAACAACTTATTTGACAACTTTGGAAAAACACCTATGACATACCTTTTGTCTCCTTCCTTTAGTAGCTTCACAATTTGTTTTTGGTGGCCTTTGAACAATGCAACATAAACAATTAAAAAAACCTCACACCCCATCTTCCTATTGCTCTGGTACTCTAAAGGGAAAATCAAGAGAAACTATATTTCTACAAGAATAAATACAAAACGAAAATAAAATTATTAAGTTTTGCTTAATTTTACAATGAATTGTGCAAAGACCGAGGAGCAAGAATTCTTGGATGGCGAACCTGTTGCTCGCATGCCGAGCTAGGGCATCGTGCCCTAGCCCATTCTGAGACCCTGTGTGTTCTGCGTTGGGTGGGGGGGTGTTTATTGGCTTTCTGGTGTCGCGTGGGGGCCGTTTTTCTCTCTTTGGGGGTTGGTTTACCTTTCTGTGTTTTTTGCTTCGCCCACGTACCTGCTGCGTTCATGTTGGCAGTGCCTGCCTTCGGGCCTTGCCTTTTCCTTACAACTTGGGCTTTTTTTTGTGGCGTGTGGGTGACCTCTTGCGCCCTTTCTTCTTTGTTTTGGTGCGTCCAGTTGGGGTGGGTGCCGGGTGCTCTATTTTTGGGTGTGTGGGGGGCGTTTGGTGAGTGGGGCTGCTGTCCCCACTTCATACAGTGGAGTTCTGGTTTGTATGCCCATTCTGGGCCCTACAGTTTGAATGGCTATGGGTGAATCATCTGGGGTTTCACCCACAATGGACTTTCGCTCCGTGGTTGGTGCTAAATTTTCTTCCCAAGATGCGAAGATCTTTGACAATAATTTGTTTTCTCCTGAGTCGGGAGTTGGTAGAATGGGACCCTCTGGTGGTTCCTGTATTACGAAGATCAATGGATGTCTGGAATGTTGTAAAGAGAGACCAAAGTTGGTTATCCCATTGGAGATGATTGCGGAAGACATTGATTACTATTCAGTTCACTCTTTATTGTGCAATTTTATGGGGATGCGTGTCTCGCTTCAGTTTCTGGAGTCATGGGCTCAACGGACCTGGATGCCGGAAGGCGAGATGGAGATCATGTTGCTAGCAAATAACTATTTAATGGTAACTTTCAATTGCATGGCAGATCGTATTAGGGTCTTTGAAAGAGGCCCCTATTTTCATAACCAGATTGGGTTATTCATTAAACCTTGGTATGCGGGAT
This sequence comes from Sequoia sempervirens, assembly GCA_007258455.2. Lineage (NCBI taxonomy): Eukaryota > Viridiplantae > Streptophyta > Pinopsida > Cupressales > Cupressaceae > Sequoia > Sequoia sempervirens. The sequence goes on from VDFB02109042.1 coordinate 14,230,315, forward strand.
TTGACCCTTCAGAGGAAATTCCAACTCGCATTTTGGTGTGGGTTCGGCTCCCTCGTTTTCCTGTGGAATGTTGGCAGGATGATGTTCTGCACCTGTTGGTCTCGATGCTTGGAAAAATGGTTGGCTCTGCGCAACAGACTCAAGTTAAAAAGGTGATGACTTTTGCTCGCATTTGTGTTGAAATTGATTTAAGTAAGCCAATACCAGATTCTGTGGATATGTGTGTGGGTCCTTATTCTTGGGTGCAACAATTGGACTATGAAACTCTTCCTTTCCGTTGTCATCTCTATCATGAATATAGACACCTGCTTCGTCGATGTCCAAGGGCTAGGCCTTCAGAACCCCAGTCTTCTCTACCCCCTCGCAACCCTCCTAGGGTTGACAAGGGGAAGGATCCCATTCTGGGTGATGTGGTAGGTGCGGATGGTTTCGTTCCTGTCAAGACTCGGAACAGGAACCGAGGTCAGAAGAGAATCTTGATGGAGAGACAAGATGAAGACACTTTTAATAAATTTGAGATTCTTGATGATCTCAGCCAACAGGAAGTGAATCCGGGCTTGGTGAATCTGAATCAGGGTGCTTTGGTTTCAGGGCAGGAGGGTCTTTTGTCAGAAGCTACTCAGGATATGCAAGATGCAGACACTTTGCAAATGGACACTGACCTTCAGCTGGCAGTTCAGATGGAGTCAGTCCCTAATGCAGACGGGAAGAAGGATGTGGGGGATGGATCTCCTCTTGTGGTGAAAGCAGGTTCAGAAATGGTTAAGAATAGCAAATCTCCTTCTCTTTTGGGTCTCCATCAAAGGGATCCAAAGAAAGGGGTGGGGGAGAAGTCCTCCAAGACTGGTAGGAAGAAGGATTTGGAAAAGATTAAGATAATAGGGGAGACTTTGGTGGAGTCAAGGTCAGTAAAAACTCTAGATTCTCATTTTTCAAACCCCTTGAAATGATTGTTTTATCTTGGAATGTAAGGGGCTTGAACAGTGGCCCTAGACAAAAAGCTATTTGTGCTCTGATTAGAAGTCATTCTCTTGATGTGCTTTTCCTATAGGAGACCAAGTTATCTGTTGAGTGTATGTTGGGGTTGGCGCCTAAGTTGTGGGGGAGTGGAGAGTGCCAGTGTATTGGGGCTCATGGTTCTGCTGGGGGTGTGGCTTGTCTTTGGAACCCTCGTAAGGTCCACCCTCTTTGGTGGATGTCCTTTAAGTCTTCTTTATCTATGATTGCTTCTTGTTCTGAGATAGGGGAGTTTGTTCTCTTCTCGAATATCTATGCACCTATAGAGATTCAAGGGAAGCATCTTTTGTGGTCCCATATCAGGTTTGTCCGTAGTATGGCTCCTTATTCTCCGTGGATTATGGCTGGGGATTTTAATGTTATCTCTGAGCTTGCTGAGAAGCGGGGTGGTATTGCTAGATTGGAGGCATTTGCGTTGCTTCTGTAGGATAATATCTCGGCCTTAAACCTTGTTGACATCAAGCCCTCCAATGGCCAGTTTACTTGGAACAATCGAAGGGTTGGGGAGAGTTGCATTGTGGAGCATCTGGATAATTTTCTAGTTTCCTGTTACTGGGTTGGTGGTTTGTGGTCCTCTAGCTCTGAAATTCTAGACTGGAGGGGCTCAGATCATTGGCCTATCAAGTTTTCCCTTAACTCTGCTCGTAAGGCCCAGTCCCCTTCTTTCAAGTTTCAGCTTATGTGGTTGCATGACCTATCTTTGCACGACTGTGTTGCTGATTGGTGGAGGAATGGTAGACCTCCTTTTGGTACGGCAATGTATACTTTTGCTAAGTTATTGCAATTTGTCAAGTACCAGCTTAAACGTTGGAATCGTTGGTGCTTTGGAAACATTTTCCATGATAAGAGTGCTACTTAGGCAGAGTTGGATAGTATTACGAGGATGATCAGAGAGGATGGGGTGACTAAGCATTTGCTTCGGGAGGAGGCCAGGGCCTTGAAGGTGCTGGAGGAGTGTGAGTTGTGGGAGGATTTTTTTTGGAAACAAAAGGCTCGAATCAAGTGGCTGCAGGAAGGAGATAAGAATACTGCTTTCTTTTTCAATTCGGTGAAGGCAAGGAGACATGGCAATGCTATTCCAGTACTAGTGACTAATAGAGGGGAGCTCCTTTCCTCTTTTCAGGAAATCTCGAGTGAAGCTGTGCAGTTTTTTGCTTCCCTATTCAGGGAGGACTCGCAGGGGGGGTCGCCTGAGGAAGCTTAGGTTCTTTCTTGTATTCCTCCTTTGGTCTCTAGGGGGATGAGGGAGCATCTTATGAGTGACATTTCATTGGAAGAGTTGGAGGGGATTGTGTTCCAGATGAAAAAGGGGAAAGCTCCTGGTCCTGATGGCTTCCCGATTGAATTCTTTCAAGAATTCTGGGATATTATCAAGTTGGATTTATTGGCAGTTGTTCAAGAGTCACAGAAGAATAAGCAAATGTTACGTGCTTTGAATTCTACCTTCCTTGCTATCATCCCCAAGTGTGATGGGGCAGATAGGTTAAGTCAATTCCGCCCTATTTCACTTTGCAATGTGATTTATAAAATTATCTCTAAATTGATTGCTAATAGGTTGAAAAAGTGGCTTAAAGTGTTGATCTCTGAAGAACAAAGTGGTTTTGTAGCGGGAAGGAAATTTTTGGATGGGGTTGTTATTGCAACTGAGACCATTCACTCAATGGCTATCTCCAAAGATAAGGCGATGTTCATTAAGCTTGATATGGCTAAGGCTTATGATAGAGTTTGGTGGTCCTTCCTTCGAAAGGTGCTTGGTGTTTTTGGTTTTGGGGAAGATTGGATTTAGTGGGTTATGAGTTGTGTTACCTTAGTCTCCTTCTCTGTTCTTATCAATGGCGAGCATTCTGACCTTTTTGGTACTTCTCAGGGTTTGCGACAGGGAGACCCCCTCTCCCCTTACTTATTTCTTCTTCTTGCTGAAGGTCTTGGTCGCTTGTTGAGAAGAAATGTGGAGTTGGGTCTCATTCAAGGATGGAGGTGGGGAGGGGGTTTGCCTCCATAGTCTCATTTACAATTTGTGGATGACACTGCCTTAATGGGTTTGGCTACTATTAGGGAAGCTTCAAATTTGCGTAAGGTGTTGGATGTTTATCTTGTTGCTTTGGGACAAATGATTAATGAGGATAAGTCCTCCATTTTTTTCTTCAATACTCCGGAGTGCATTCAGAGGAGGATTGTGCATATCTTGAGATTTCAGATTGGAACTCTCCCTTTGATCTACCTTGGTATTCTGATTTCTGTTGGAAAGCTGCCTAGGGGTTTTTGGAAGAATATTTTGGACAAATTTCATGTAAAAGTTAATCATTGGACCCACTGATGGCTATCTTTTGTTGGTCGTGTTCAGCTTCTCAGGTCGGTGGTGCAGGCTCTCCCCATCTATCGGTGTATGATTCAGGTGGCTCCAATGGGTTTTGTTAAGGAATTAGATTCCTTAGCAAGGCAATTTTTATGGGCTGGGAGCTTGATATCTTCTAAATGGAGCCTTGTCAGATGGGATGTTGTTTGTAGCCCGAAGCAGTTTGGTGGTCTTGGATTAAGGTTGTCATCTGTGTTTGGGGTGGCATTGGCTGCTAAATTATATTGGTGGTGGTGTGTGGAACAAGATCATATTTGGGCCAGGATTTTATCTCATAAGTATTTCCCTGGGATCCCTGGGATGGATATTCCTCGTTATCCCCTTGTTGGGAAAGGTTCGGTGATCTGGGGTACACTCAAGAAAGGGGCTAAGCTCATCAAGGATGGCTTATTTTGGATATGCAAAAGAGGCACAAAGGTGCATTTTTGGTTCGATTCTTGGGACGGCTTTCCTCCCATTGTTTCTCAGTTTCCTAATTTGTTGAATCTCAGCCAGAGGTTCCTTGAGGCTGGTTGGTCGAGGGTGAGTGACTTTAAATCCTTTTCATCCTGTGGTCAGTTGGAGGTGGTGAGATGAAAGAACCCTGAGGAGTGGCCTGTTGCTGGTATGGAGGGGGAGTTTGCTGAGCTTCAGAATATCCTTGCTAGTAGACGTTGTAGTTCTCTCTAGGATGAGGATGTTTTGGCTTGGTCTCCTAACCCTAAGGGTTTCTATTCTGTTTCTTCTGGATGCCAGGGGTTGTTATCCCATAGGTTGGATGCTTCGGAGGTTCACTGGTGGAAGAATGTGTGGAGCAAGTTTTCTTGGCCAAAGTGCAACTGCTTTATTTGGACTCTGGCGTGGAATAGATGCTTGACTTGGGATAATATTAGGAAGAGGGGGTTCCAGGGCCCTTCTATTTGTGTTTTTTGTGAAGTAGGGGAGGAGGATTCTTCTCATTTATTTTTTCATTGTCCCTTTGCACTGCAACTCTGGCACTCTTGGTGGGGTATTTGGAAAAGCCCATGTGTTCATGCGTCCTCCCTGGTGGATTTTTGGAGTAGCTTGGGTAGGCCTCCTGCCTTGGCCTCTTTCTTGCAGGATGTGTGGTATGTTGGGCCAACCTTCATTCTATGGCAGATCTGGTTGGAATGGAATCGTAGACTTTTTCGGGGCGAAAAGATGCTATTACAACAAGTTTGGCAAAGAATTTTGGGTATGATTTAGGAGACCGTGGAGGCTAAGTGTGAAGTGATGTTCCCTTTGGTGAAAGGGGATACTGAGATGGTGGATAGACTGGGGATTCAGGGTTTGTCTTTGGCATCTGCTTGTGTCAGGTGTGGAAGGAGGTTGAAAAAGAAAGTTCAAAGGGTGGGAAGATGGCTACCCTCGCTGTTTGGCATTTTGAAGATTAACACCAATGGCTCCTTAAGAGGCAATCCTGGGCCTGCTGGGATTAGTGGTATTGGTAGGGATTGTTTGGGCTCTGTGATTTTCTTATTTTATGCTCATGAAGGGATGCAGACTGTCAACCTTATGGAAGGTTTGGCGATCCTCTATGCTTTGGAAAGTGCTTATGCTTTGGGGTGGCCCAAGGTTATTTGTGAATCTGATTCACAAGTTTTGGTTAATTTGATCAATGAACAGAGAGTGTCTGAGGTGAGCTGGCAATTGGCTAAGATGGTGCAGCAGGTCCTTCAGATTATCTCTTTGATGGAGATGGTGTCTTTCATCCATATTCCCAGGGAATGGAATAGAGTGGCAGATTGTTTGGCCAAGTGGGCTTCTGAGCATGGTGATGGTTGGAAGATTGATGAGTGGGCGCAGATCTCCCCTGAGCTCCATCATGATTTGGAGAGGATTCTTGCTGAAGATAAAATTGATTATGGCTTAGGTTGATGTTGGTTCTTGTTGGTTCCTGGGGCTTTGGCCCTTTGGGTTTTTGTAATGCTCTTTTTTGATTTTCAATAAAGTTTTTACCCCTTTTTAAAAAAAAAACAATGAATTGTGCAAATTCTTATAAAGAATTATGATGGGCTTAATTAATGGCTAGTTTACCTTTACTATTTCATGCTTTTATCATTTCATCTACTAAGTTTCAAAGACATTATCAGAACTTTATATATCTTTTATATGCCTTTCATACACTTTTAAGCATTTTCAAGTATGTGGAAATGAAAATGTGTTATGTTGATATATGTCTGTATGAATGCATGAATGCTTATGGAATTCATTATGATTCTATATTTAAATTATGATTGTTAATAATGTGGATACCTTAGGAATGAGACTAACATCTTGTAGCAAGAAATACCATTAAACCACAACAATAGGTTTTGTAGCCCGCAACAGAAGGACTACAAATGGTTGCAGGGGAGAGGTCAAAACAACCAAGGCATGCCACTTTCAGAGGGGAATGAAGGTGATCATTTATTGATCATTCACGAGCCACCACATCATACTCTTGCTCACTGAATGAGAACACTAGGAGGAGAATGAGACTTCTTAGCGAGATTGATTTATGACGTGACTGTTCTCAGGAACACATCTACTCTTGTGTCATAATAGTCAATCATTAGGCATAGAGTTCTAAATTGGTTTCTCTACTCTTGTTTCATAATTATTGTTTTCTATTTCAGAGTAAGTCCTCTTCATATCTGTGAGGAAGAGTGGATGGTTATTTTATGAGTTTTTTTTCAATACTAAAAGAATAAAACTTCTCACAGACCCTATATAGTGGGATTTTTTGTCAAGGAGTAAATCTAGTTGCTAGTAGTTGTTCTAGTTGTTAGTTGATCAAGATGATAAGTTAGTTTTTATCTGTTATTATTTGTAGCAATAGATATATGTTATTGAATAAGAAATCTTCAATGGATTCTTATTGGATTGTATGTAAGAGTTTAGTGATTATATGCAATAAAGGGAATTAGTTTGATATCATGAATTATTGAGTAAGTAGGTGTTGAAAACTTCCGTGGAAGCAAAAAATCAAGCAAGGGCCACTTGAGGCACTACTAATCAACTTCATTTTTTTTTATTAGATTAATTGATGCATTGTTGAAATTAGTTAAGTAGTTTCTAGTTATATGCATATGTTGTAATTTATGAATTTCATTCTGTAGTTTGAATTGAATTATGTAGCTTCATGTTGGTTTCATACTCTAGAGGAATTAGTTTTTAACAATTGACAGTTACAGTCCTGAGTGTTAGGTACCCGTAGCATATATTTATTTCCATTGTTTTGTGAATTAGCAATTCATTTTACTTTCTAGCTTTTACACCCTTTTGTACATGTGTAATTTCCTGTACTCCATTAATGTAGGATGTATCTAGAGTCCATGAATGCATATATTGTTCCAACACTATCTAAAGTTTATGATTCCCTAGTTGATAATTCAATGTAGCCTCTTGTGAAAGATGAACTATTTAGTTAGGAAATTATCCTTTGAGTTGTGTGTAGACTCAATAAGCACCAAGTTGATTAGACATTAGAGAGGCTCAAAATTTTTGGTACCATTTTTGGGGATGGTGCTAAGTTTAGGACTCTCATGTATTTTCATTCCTTTCAAGCTTTTATAGTTTAGAATAATTTTTTTCAACATTAGGGTAAATAGGTTTTAGCCATCAACAACAACATGAGTTACTAACAATGTGTAGGAACCACTGATCTAAATATTCACGATCATTGCATGCAAAAGAAACAAAATGCTCTAGGAATATTTCACCCCTCAACAAACGAAGCATTAGAAGATACTAGTGAACGAAGCAAGTAGAACAAGGGAAACTCTAAAGAAGAATCATCCCTAACACCAATACCTACACCAACCATAGAGGATACTTCTTGTATACATATATTCACCATGGGTGATACAACAGTAGAAGATCCACTAGAGCATGTAATGTTTGAATTCCCTATAACCAACCAGGAAAGGCTAGTTGCTTTGAAGAACATACCTCCTTCAACACTGTCTGACCTTTCTTTTTGAGTTTGATGTGCTATATCAAAGCTATGACTACACCATGGATGCTCATAGACTCAAATTGTTTCCAGCGACACTGAAATATGCTTCTCTCCAATGGTTCATGGGGTTGGGAAGAGATGTTTTTCCCTAATGGAATACAATGAAGATAAAATTCGTAGAGAAATACAAGTATTATTGCAGAGGCATACATAGAAAGAGGGATGACATATTTAGGATGTCATAGAAAGAAGATGAATTATTGTAAGATTATGTTGAGAGGTTTCTGTTCTACTTGAAGAAATCCCATCAAAATAGACTTTCAAATGAATCCTTGAAATTGGTATTCTTAAGGGGAGTTCATGAAGATTGTATGAATGCTCTCAATCTCATTGGAGCAGGGACATCTCACACTTACCCTTTGAAGATATTTGTAAAGTGTGTAGAAACTATTCCAAGTATTTCATCAAGAACATTGGAGGAGACATGACCGCCTCTCTCAACAAATCATCCAATGGAGTCTCAAGGGTAGAGCTGAGCAATCTTCTATCAAACATGAAGGAGGACATTATTAGCCACTTGGCTACCCAACTGGATACCCTCCATATCAAGAAGAAGAAAGAAGAATCAAAGGAAACCCTCACACAATATTACCCACACTGCCAATAAAAGAAGATTAATTGCAAGTGCAAGAAGCCGGCCAATATTTTTGAAGACAAGCAAGGGAAGCTAGAATTCCATGCCCTAGAAGATGAGGAAGGCCAAGTTTTTTGCATAGTTCAATGTGAGCCATGGTAGCCAAGACAAGGTATGCCCCAAGATCCCTTGACCTATAATATGCCATTTCCAGGTAATTTAATCCCAACTTTCCAAATTAGAACCCTCCATATTGTATCAATTTGCAAAACTCACAGTGGCCAATGCCCCAATCCTCCAATTTGGAATCAACAACAACAAGGCATGTGGCCACCACATAATTACCAAGGACCAAATTATAAATCCCACTGGCCACCCCAATAAAACCAATGGGAACCATAGTGGCAAAGAGGTCAGTAGTAGAAAAATGAAAATCTAAATTACCACCAGCCACAACAACCCGTGTAGCCACAACAACAAGCCATAATGCTAAATCCAAAAATAGTTGCACCAAAACCCCCAATATCACCTCAATTTATAGCACAACCTACACCTAACCCAAATAATAATCCTGTCCAATAGGTTATGCTAATGACACCATATAATACCCCACCTATGGGGTTGAGGTGAGTGATGTCCACCTTAGATTAGGGAAAATACTAGCTGGGCTTTCATCTCCTCACATCACAGAGTTAACTGATGAGGAACTCTCAACATAAACCACAGAAAAATAACCTAGGGAACTTGAATCAAATCAGGTCAAACCAACAAACACAAATCTAGAACCCCTATTCCCTGAGAGATTAGCAGTCCAAAAACATCATTCACAAGCTGAAATTGATCTATTGGGATAGATCAAGGATGTTTTCTTTAAGATACCCCTCATTTAGGCAATCAAGGAAGTACCAATTTATACCAAAAAAATGAGAGAGTTATGCCTCAAAAATCTAGTCAAGAAATGTAAGTACCCTTAGACTGTACATGTCTTAGGATAAATTACAGATATTATGTTGGGAAACATAGTTATCCCCATGTATGCATACCTTGGGAGCCTTGTTGTGGATGTCAAGATCAATGGCGCTCTCATCAAGAATACCTTAATTGACCTTGGAGCATCCATTAATGTAATGAACAAGGAAACTATGAAGCTATTACAACTAATGGAGCTCATACCTACACCTACTATGTTACAGTTAACATATAGGTATACAGTAAAACCTGAGGGAATCATAGAAGACTTGGTTATAACATTAGACTCATGGGAATACCCTGTAAACTTTATGGTGTTACAGCCTAAAGAAAATCTTGCAGGATATCCCCTCATGTTAGGGATACCTTGGTTGGATACTGCAAATACCTTAATAGGTTGTAGGTCTGATAACATGATCATTTCCAATAGAAATGTAACCAAGAAACTAATCCTTTAGCCACCTGCCCAACTACATGCAGACTTGGAGAAAATTGTATGGCTTGCCCTAGATGAGGATGATCAATACTCATTATAGAAATTAATGACTATTGAAATAATTCTTATGTTATAAATCCAAGATGAAGATAAACTTCTTACAAACATCATGTAGAATAGTTATGGTAGGAACCCACAACAATATGACTCTTTAACATGCTTACAAGATCTTTTGTAGAACATAATCCCTACCAATACATCTAAGTCCATCTCCCAAATTTTCCATACCTTATTACCACATAACTGCAACCCCACTATAGCAGGTCTTGACACAACATATGTTAAAGCATCATCCTTGACTTTGGACATTACACCAGGAAAGACATTAAATGTAAACAGTTAGATGACTATTGTACAACAATCTTCACTATTGAATGTGTTGCAAGCACATGTAGCTGCATTTGCATGGGATTAACATGATATGAAATGAATAGATCCAAACCTATGCATGCACCAAATTGACATCAACAATGGCTATACACCGGTTAGGAAACCTAAAAGGAGAATGAACAAAATAGTTTGTGACATAGTCAAGACAGAATTACAAAAGTTGTTGGATGCAGGATTCATCTATCCAGTCTCTGACAGTTAGTGGGTATCTCCCTTAGTAATTGTACCTAAGAAAGGAGGGAAATGGAGTGTGTGTGTTGATTATGGCAAGTTGAATAAAACAACTAGAAAATACCACTTTCCCCTTCCATTCATTGATCAAGTACTAGATTCATTAGCAGGAAAGCAATACTTTTCCTTCTTGGATGGGTTTAGTGGATACAACTAGAGTAAGATATCCCTAGAATACTAAGACAAGACAACATTTGCATGCCCTTGGGGAAAATATTCTTACTATGTCTTTCCATTTGGGCTATGCAATGCACCTGCCACCTTCTAGATGGCAGTACTGAGCATATTCTTATATTTTTATCATGATTCCATGGAATTTTGCATGGACAATTTTACAACTTATGGGAATACCTATGAAGAAGAACTTGTTAATTTTGAGAAGGTACTACATATATTTCAAGATAACCATTTGTCACTAAGTCATGAGAAATTATTCATGATGATGACTGAGGGAGTAGTCTTGGGACACTTTGTGTCTAATAAGGGAATCCAAGTAGACCTAAATAAAATAGAGATAATATCAACATTGCCAATACCTTAGAAACAAAAGGATGTCATAAGATTCATTGGCCATGTTGGCTACTACAAAATATTTATACAATATTTTGGTAAGATTGCAACACCATTGTTTGTTCTATTGTCTAAGGATTTAGAGTTTGATTGGACACCTACTTATCAACATGCATTTGAAACTCTTAAGGCAACACTTACAAACACCTTAGTATTAAGAGGTGTAAATTGGGCATTGCATTTTCATATCCATAATGATGCTTCTGATTTTATAATTGGAGCTATGTTAGGAGAAAAGGAAGGGAATCTAGATTATGTCATATATTATATCAATAAGAACCTTCAAGGGGTAGAGCTCAACTACATAGTGACTAAAAAGGATATGTTAGTAGTATTCCATTCAATCAAAAAATTTAGAAACTACATCATAGGGTATTTTGTATTCATCCACACAAACCATCAAAAAATTAGATACTTAATGAACAAACTATTAGTTGGGGGAAGACTTGTTATATGGTCGGTGATACTTCAGGAATTTGATATCACCATAGTAGAAAAACTAGGAAAAGAAAATGTGTAAGCAAAATTTCTCTCCAAGTTGCCAACAAAGTCAAAAGAGGATATTGTAGATGATTCATTTGTAGATGAGCACTAATTATCACTATCTCTGCATACAACTTGGTATGTATACATATCCAATTATCTAGTTGCAAGGAAAACATCACCACATCTCTCACCAAGAGAGAAAAGACATTTAATTCAAAAAAAAATTCCTTATTCATGGGTAACTGGATATTTATTTTACATAGGGACTGATAACATAATGAGAAGGTTCCTTAGAGAAGATGAAGTTCATAATATTCTCAAGGCATGACATGATGAACCTTTTGGAGGAGATTTTGCAGTAAAGAGGACATCTCTTAAGATTTTGACTACTAGCTATTATTGTCTAACACTTCATAAAGATGTAGTCAAATATACAAGGATTTGTGATAGATGTCAAAGGATGGGATGACCTACAAAAAAAAATGAAATTCCATTACAACCACAACTAGTCATAGCACCATTTGATAAATGGGGGCTAGATTTTATTGGTCCTATATCTCCAACATCCAACAACAAGGAATATATACTAGTTTTTACTCACTATATTACAAAATTGGTGGAGGTCAAAGCCTTGGAATTTGTATGGGATGAAAATTTTTCAACTTTCTCTATGATGATATCTTTACAAGATATGGTGTTCCTAGAGAAATAGTGACAAACCAAGGGCCACAATTTACCTCATACCTAATTACCAAGTTAGCGCAAGAATATGAGATCAAGCATAGAAATTATACACCTTATCACCCTCAAGAAAATGACTAAGCTAGAGTGACTAATAGGGAAATAGAAAACATTATAACAAAAACAATGTAGATACACAGGAAGGATTGGGCAACTAGATTACCTGAAGCAGTTTGGGCTTATAGGATAACATGGAAAAAATAATAGGATTTACACCATATGAATTAATGTATGAAAAATGGTAGTTCTTCCAGTAGAATTTGAATATAAAAATATAAGCACAACAGTCAAGTTAGGCATGGATATATCTTAGCCACAAAAAGAGAGGTTACATAACCTCAATGCATGAGATGAGATTTGTATGGAAGCAATACACCACACTGAAATTATGTAGAAACATAGGATGTTGCGGCATGATCTGTTTATCAAGACCAAGTATTTTAATACAAGTTATTGGGCATTGCTTTCTGATTCAAGGTATAAGGATTACAAAGGAAAACTACAAACTAGATGCCTTGGGCCATATGAAATACAAACAATTTTCCCCAATGGAGTAGTTTAGTTGTAGACTATTGATGATGCCAAGTTTTAATTATTAGTTAATGGCCATCATTTGAAATTCTATAAGAGGCCAATACAGAAAGATTATTTACTATTTTCCTTACAACAAAAATTTGAACCAACAATGCAAACTTTATCAATGGTAACAAGAAATTCATCAAAGATATCAAGAGATGAGCTACACAACTTGCCTCTTGCTATTTCACAAGTATAATCTTCAACACATAAATCACATGCACAAGTGACATTTGGAAATCTCCACTTTTTGGAAAACATTAATGCTTAAGAGACCTACAACAACGTGCCTTGAGGCACACTATTCAAAAGGGACCTATTTCATTCATCAACTCGTAGAACTTACACATCCATATTTTTAGCCCTGCCTATAGCATCCATCATTCACTTTCATTATATGAAAATTCATTTTTCTGTCACACATAGCAATAAAATCACCTTTCTTGCATCATTTGTACCATGCATTAACTTGCACATTTTCCATCATGTACTTTACGCAACCTTTCATCCATCACTTCAAGTTCATTTACCACATGTTCACCTCATGTCGAATTACACTTCACACCACACCTACATGGTGGTATTCAACGATTTCACATGCTCCATAATTCATCTCACAACTGAAAGGAAAGAAACAGTGCAGAAAATGCCTTCCTAATGCAAAATCCTCAGAAGAGAAGTGCAAAAACCTCATTTAAATATTTTCATACATTTGAGATGCACATTCATAGAACAATAGGAGAGACAAAAAATAAATCACACACATAAAGATAACACTAGATATATGTGGGAAAACCCTTACAGGAGAAAAACCCACCACACCAAGTAAAGTCACTTTGTATTATAGTAACTAAATTACATATAAAGTTACATACTTCACTCTCAGATGTTAACTCACAACAACATCCCCTTGGTCGACCTCACTCATAGACAACCGTTCACTATACTATCTCACTATTACAATGCTTGTAAAGCATACAATGAATTCACTCTCTCTATCAACCAACAACCTTTAAGGTTTTTAATTACTTCACCGACAAGCTTCCTTTGTCTAAGGTTACGCACACCACCATGCAACACACATCGGGCCACCCAACATTAAATTTTGGTTACAAATAATATTACTATATTTTCACTCTGTCAACCCTCGAGTCAGAATATGCATTTAATGCAAATATATCGCTAACAGAAAATAAAGCTTTCGGCCAATGATTGTTGATTTACAACAGTGATGTAAAATCAACAAATGAAATCATTCCATGTGTCAACACATCATTCATCCATCACTTTTGACTATCACACCAAACTGTCAGTCGTTCCTTGTGGTCTTTCTACTGCACCACCGCTAGCCATCTAGAAGACCCCCGAGGTATGGCGGTATCCACCACACTATTACGTCTCAGCTTGAAGACTCCCATGGTATGGCGGTATCACTGCACTACCACTAGGCAACCAAAAAGATCCCATGGGGTGGCGGTACACAACACTACCGCCAGACAGCTAGAGGACCCCTGAGGTATGGCAGTACCCCACGCTACCGCTAGACAACCAAGAGACCCTCGCGGTATGGCGGTATCACCGCACTACCGCATCTCTCTCACAAACACCTAGCAGTATAGAGGTAAAAGTATGAGCACAAAGGGGAAATCCGCCAAGTCATTAACAGAGGTTCAAGCCAGCAAGTTGAGGCACATTTTCCAACAAGATCCCACTTGACGAAGACTTATTGGCTTCCTCCAAACTCAAACTTAATGAAGATCATAGGCCCCAAGGCCCATCGAACTGGCACACCACATGTACTTGTCTGTGCTCATGAGATTTTTCAATGCATCAATGACATTCTTTAGAGTATCCAACTTTTCCAGATTAACCTTTCCATCATCCACCATATCATGAAAAAAATGATACTGTACATCAATGTGCTTTGTCCTAGAATGGAAAGTGGGGTTTTTCACCAAATAAATAGCACTATGACTGTCACTGCAAATCGTAATTTGCCTTGCATTAAACCCGATATCTGAACATAAACGCCTAAGCCAAACAAATTCTTTGTAGGCATGTGTTGCTGCCATATACTCCACCTCTGTAGTAGATAAAGCAACTACAACCTATTGCTTGCTCATCCAACTCACTGCTCCACCAAATAACATGAAAACGTATCCACTAGTGGACCTTCTATTGTGAATGTCCCCTACCCAATCAGAATCCACATACCCACAAATGCTAAGAGATCTTTGTGATCTTGTTGAGTTTCCATGATAACACAGAGCAAACTATGAGGTACCCTTCAAATATCTGAAAACCCTCTTCACAACATCCCAATGCGGCCTTCCTGGGTTAGCCATAAACCGACTAAGAACTCCCACTACTTGGGAAATGTTTGGCCTAGTACAGACCATTGCATACATTAAACTTCCAACATCACTTGCATACGATACCCTGGTCATGTCCTCCATCTTAGTAGAAGACTTCAACAAATAACTTCGTTCCTTGCAACACGGGAACAACTAGCTGCTTGTAATCAATCATTCCAAATCTCTCTAGGACAGTATTGATATACTTACTCTAGTTGAGCCAAAGCTTTCCATTTCCTCTATCCCTTTTTATTTCCATCCCCAGAATATACCTTGTTGCACCTAGATCTTTCATTTCAAATTTTGCAGACAACTAAGACTTAAGATTAGAAATCATAGTCTTACTATTTCCTATGAACAACATATCATCCACATATAGGGTAATAATAAGCACATGATCATTTTCAGTTTTCTAATACACATAATGATCAGATTTTGATCTCACAAATCCCAATGACAACACAAAGGTGTCAAACTTTTGGTACCACATTCTAGGTGATTGCTTCAAACCATACAAAGATTTATTTAACTTGCAAACTAGGCTTTCTTTACCTTTTTCAATGAAGTGCTCAGAATGGGACATATAAATTTCTTCTTCCAGCTCTCCATGAAGAAACGTTGTCTTCACATCCATCTTCTTGATCTCTAAGTCATACGTGGTTGCAAGTGACAAAAGAAATTTGATAGATGTCAGCTTAGCTACAGGAGGAAATATTTCTCCATAATCAATTCCCTCCACTTGTGAATACCCTTTCGCGACCAACTAAGCTTTATACTTTTCAACACTTCCATCTAGAACAATCTTCTTCTTAAATACCCATTTACAACCAACAGGCTTTCGCCCTTCAAGAAAAGGTACCAAATCCTAGGTTTCATTCTTCTTCAATGATGCCATTTCTGCATTCATGGCTTCCAACCATGAATTTGAATAAGACATATTAATCACCTCTTTCACAGTCCTAGGCTCATTAGTGCTAGTAATCAAAGCATAGGCACAATTCAAATCCAACATAGAAAATTCATACCTATCAGGTTGACACTTTTCACGTGTAGACCTCCTCACAAGCTGAGGCTCAGGATGTTATTATTCTTCTTCAGAACTCTCAGAGCTGCTATAACTCTCCATAGTTTCAGATACACTATGTAGTTCCTCTTTTTCTACAGTTCGAGGAATTTCAACTACATCATTCTTCTTTTCCTTATTATCTGTCTCTAGCTGTGGATCAGCTACTAAAGGCTTTATCTCATTAAAGATTACTCTTCTACTGTACAAAACCTTCTCAATAACAGGATTCCAAAGCTTGTATCCTTTCACACCAACGCCATAGCTGATGAAGATACATTTGATAGCCTTGTTCTCCAACTTTGATATTTTCTCATTCGACACATATGCATATGCCTCACAACCAAAGACACAAATATGCCTTAGAGAGGGCTTCTTACCAGACCATGCTTCCAAAAAAAATTTCAACAAGAGTCGAACAAGGTGAACGATTTACCAAGTAACATGTTGTAGCCACAACCTTAGCCCAAAACTTTTTCTCTAGACCAACACCGCTCAACATACTTCTCACTCTTTCCATTAGCATCTTGTTTAACCTTTCAACAACTCCATTATGTTGTGGAGTATAAGGGGTAGTTTTATGCCTTTTAATCCCATGATCTTTGTAGTACCTTTTGAAATCTGTAGAACAAAACTCACCACCATTATCCATCCTCAAGCATTTGATTTTCCTTCTAGTCTTATTTTCTACCAAGTTTTTGAACTCTTTAAATCGAATAAACAATTTTGATTTACTGTTAAGAAAGTATACAAACACCCTTCTCAAGTAATCATCAATAAAAGAAACATAATATCTAGACTTCGATAACAAAGGAACATTCACTGGACCAAATACATTAGAATGAACATAATCTAGTATACCAAAATATTTATGAGGATTGAAATAAAAGGAAACATGATGTTCCTTTCCATAAATGCAATGCTCACAAAAATTGAACTCAAGGTTGCAATTAACAAGCCCTTCAACAATAATTTTATTTTTTAAGGTTTTTAAACCTTTCTCACCTATTTGACCGAGTCTATGATGCCATAGCATGGTCTTCTTTGTTGGGAGTTTCACCTCCAAGGTATTTTCATCCAGAGGAGCATCATTCTCCTTCTCTACACGAGCAACTTTGCTTGACTTTACAAAGACATTGTTACATTGAACAAAACGTGCATATAGCTTGTACAAAGTGCATATGTGTACACCCTTATCCAACACCATTGTGCCTCTAGTCATCTTACAAGCTCCACTTGAGAAAGAAACTTGCACGCTAGCATCATTCAACTTACTGACTAAAAGCAGGTTACGAGCCAAACCTGGTATGTGTAGTACATCACCAATCCTTTTGATTCTTCCATCCGAGAATTGGATTTTGACTCTTCTACAACCAACAATTTCTAGAGTTGAATCACTTGTGAGGTACACCTTTCCACCATCATACTTTTGGTACTTAGTGAACCAATCTCTGTGAGATGTCATGTGAAAAGATGCACCTGAGTCAATCAACCAGACATCATCTGATGCTTAAGTCGCCAAGGCTGCAATGAAGGCATCTGCATCACTCTAAGAAGAGTCATTGTCCAAAGTGTTATTCTTCTTCTTCTTTTTCTCCTCCTTACAATCCTTTCGGATATGACCAGACCTCCTACAGTTCCAACATTTCACCTTGGAATTCTTACCAGGAGACTTTGATCTCCCTTCAGATTTGGATTTAGACTTCTTGTCCTTCTTCTTGCCTCTCTCCTTCGATCTACTCCGAACAACAAGAGCCTCCTTGGCCATCTCAGAAGACTTCCTCCACATTTCTTCTGACAACAGCGAGGCAACCATGTATTCCATCTTGAAAGTAGTTTTTGTACTTCCAATAGCCATTACCAGATGGTCCCAAGTGTCGGGTAAGGAGCATAACAGAAGCATATAGTGATCCTCCTCCTCTATCTACACACCCACATATGCCAACTGAGCAACAATCATATTAAAAGAATTCAAATAGTCTGCAACAGATGCACCTTCTTCCATCTTCAAGGAGTGCAACTTTTTCCTCAGGAATAACTTATTCACCAGAGACTTTCCTTGATAAATGTCACCAAGTTTCTTCCATAATGAAGCTGCAGTCTTCTCCTCATGGACATTTAGGAGTACATAATCATCCAGACAAAGTCTTATCAACCCTCTATCTTTTCTATTTGTGAGGTCCCAATCTTCTTGCTTCATACTTTGTGGCATAGTTCCAGAAACAACAATCCAGAGGTCTCTATCCACCAACAAGTCTTCCATTTTGAGTTTCCACAACTCAAAATTTATGCTATTGAACTTTTCAATTTCTACTCTACCTGATGTACTTTCCATCTTAAATAGTAAACTGAGTAATCAGTTCTTCCTTTGCAAGACTCACACTGAAATAGGATTAGCACAAAAAACCAGCCCTACTCACAAGGATAACACAATTGGCCAGGCTATGATACCACTTGTAAGGAAAGAAACAGTGTGGAAAATGCCTTCCTAATGCAAAATCCTCAGAAGAGAAGTGCAAAAACCTCATTTAACAATTTTCATACATTTGAGATGCACATTCATAGAACAAGAGAGACAAAAAATAAATCACACACACAAAGATAACACCAAATATACGTGGGAAAACCCTTACGGGAGAAAAACCCACCACACCAAGTAAAGTCACTTTGTATTACAATAACTAAATTACATATAGAGTTATAGACTTCACTCTTAGATGTTAACTCACAACAACATCCCTTTGGTCGACCTCACTCACAGACAACCGTTCACTATACTATCTCACTGTTACAATGCTTGTAAATCATAGAATGAATTCACTATCTCTATCAACCAACAACCATTAGGGTTTTTAATTACTTCACCGACAAGCTTCCTTCATCTTAGGTTACGCACACCACCATGTAGCACACATCGGGCCACCCAACATTAAATTTTGGTTACAAAGAATATTACTATATTTGCACTCTGTCAACCCTCGAGTCAGAATATGCATTTAATGCAAATATATTGCTAATAGAAAATAAATCTTTCAAGCAATGATTGTTGATTTACAATAGTGATGTAAAATCAACAAATGAAATCATTCCATGTGTCAACACATCATTCATCCATCAATTTTGACTATCGCACCAAACTGCCAGTCGTTCCTTGTGGTCTTTCTACCGCACCACCGCTAGCCATCTAGAAGACGCCCAAGGTATGGCAGTATCCACCGCACTACCGCATCTCAGCTTGAAGACTCCTACAGTATGGTAGTATCACCGCACTACTGCCAGACAACCAAAAATATCCCGCAGGGTGGCGATACACCGCACTATTGCTAGTTAGCTAGAGGACCCCCGAGGTATGGCGGTACCCCATGCTACCGCTAGATAACCAAGAGACCCCCACGGTATGGCGGTATCACTACACTACTGCACCTCTTCTAGAAGGTTCCCATGGTATGGTTGTATCACCGCACTACCGTATCTCTCTCACAAACACCTAGAGGTATAGAGGTAAAAGCATGAACACAAAGGGGAAATCCGCCAAGTCATTAACAGAGGTTCAAGCCAGCAAGTTGAGACATATTTTCCAACAACAACATATGAAAAGGTACTCTTGGTATTTATTATCATAATTAAATAATAAAGTTTTCTAATTTTGTATATATTTATCATTTGTGCATGCATATCAACTTCACATTTAAATTTCCATTGCTTATTAATTATCCCTCTGTTATTTTGTACTTGCTAATGAAGGAAACTTAGCACCTTTAGCTGGGGGAGGGGTATCCAAAGGCCATAATCTTTAGTTATTTACAATTTTCTACCATTTTTATTTTTTTGCTATTCTCAAAGAGGAAACAAAGAGTTTAGAAGTTTAGAAGCAAAGGTATCTAATAAAAAATTGGGTGAAATGGGTGATATAGCAAAACAAAGTGATAAAAAAGTAACTTTAGTTAAGGCATTACAATGGGAGGAAACATAATGAGGAGAGAACCAACAACTCATAATTTTTTGTTGGAGGATATACAATGTATGCCAATCTTCCAACAGGCAGGCTAGTTGGATTACTTCCTCAAACTCACAAAATTTAATGAACTAATGACCTAGCAATTTGCTAGCACTTTGTAGAATGATGATGCAATTGTTAGGGGCTTGAGAGTGGATGCATCAGAAGCTACCATTGTGAAAATATTAGGGTTCCAAACAATGGGGAAGATTTTTCAATAAGGGAAAATGCCATCACAACTAAAAATGAGTTCTCCTTGCTAGGTGAGAACTTGGATTCTTCTTCTCAAGGTACAAAATGTTTATCTTTACCTTGGATTTGGGCCTCTATAGCTTCACATATCATTATGTATTTGACTTATGATGGTAGAAAATCACTGTTATACATAATATATTTCAAATTTATTAGTCATTTACACCATGGGAGGCAAGTAAATGTTCCAAATTTTCTCTGCAATTTATTGAAGAGAATGTCCTCAGAATATAAGAGGAAAATAAATCAACTTTGTCACATTTTTTCTAGTCACTTTATTATTTAAAGAAGCCTTAGGGTTCAATTTTCTAATGTGTCTTGGGAGTATTTTTTGAATTGCAACAACATCAACAATATTCTTCAAATGTACAATGAAGGGGAAAGGGGTTAGGAACAAGAAGCAATAGAACCTTCCATGGCTACTCCTGAGGGAGAAATACCATCTAGTTCCCCTGCTGCAACACCTACCCACAACATGGAGGAACCAAAAGAGTAGGGTTTGCAAGAACCGCAACCTACAACCTTTCTTGAGTAGCCTACAACTAGAGACAATCTAGAAACCCCATCTTCCATTAAGAGGCCACTCAAAGAAAAGAAAAGAAAAAGTGGGGCTTCTACCTTTGCACCTACAAAGGGGCAAAGGAAAGCCACACCATCACAAAGGTGATGACATTGCCTAAGAAATAAGGGGCCCATGAAGGGAAGAGATAAAAAGAAAAAATAAGATGTTGTAATAATAGAAATAGACATAGAATTAGAGGGGAATGTCCTTGGTGAAGATGTAAAAACACCAATTATATGAACTTTGTATTTTACCAGCACTTCTGACTTTGATTCAAAAGACATTTTTGTTGCCAAAAAGATGAGAAGAAAATCTTTAAAGAGCCCTATCTCATAAGGGTTTATGTATACAGAGGGGGTAGGAGAAGATCAATTTTTGGAGAAGAAGAATTTTTCTTGGAAGAAAGGAATACAAATAAAGCATTGCAAGAATCCTTGCATAGAATTAAACAATTAGAAGATTTACTGAAAACATACTAGCAAAATAACATTGAGAGGGTTGCAAGAATTAGGGAGTTGAAAGAAAGACTCCACAAATTTGAGCATGGATCAAAACTAGAAATATTGGCACAACTTTCCATGGTAGAAACAGATGGAAAATATCCATTTCCAAAGAGCTCAATTGGACCTATAAAGACCCCCATTGTACCTACTATTGTGTCATTAAGTATTGAATTATGGAAGCAAACATAAGAATTTTCCAAAAAGAAAAAGGATGGGAAAAGGAGAAAATTAAAATGATGTCTAAGTATCCCAAGACAACCGAGAAGCAAGAAATAGAGGTGAAGAAATTGAAAGTAAAAATTGAAGAATTGGCAGATAAAATAATGTAGCTGATGAAATGCAGACCACCTACTAGGATTTATGCCCCGTTTTGCAAGAATTTTTTTAATGTTTTCAGTTTAGTCAGATAATTAGTGACTTACCTTTTATAATGAATTCAAGAATTTCATTTTTATAAACTTTCCAAAAGTCCACACATGAAACACAAGATCAATTGTGTGAGTTTTATTTGCACAATTTTTTTCTTCCATATGAAACTGCATGGAACCCATTAATGTTTGTGGGGGATCTCCAAATAAGGGCCTTGGATTCTTATGTTAGAAATGAGCATGAAAGGGGGAAGCTTCTGTTGAAATGCACAAGACAATTGAGGGGGGGGGGCTGAATCGGTTGTCACCAATCCAATCACAAAACTAAAACAGTTATTAACTCCACATCCACTTTAATCTATTATTAAGCATGAGCATGAAGTGCAAATAATAGAAAGAAAAATCAACACAAGAAACACGAGATTTATGTGGAAAACCCAATAAGGGAAAACAACAGTGAGGATTAACTCACAATATAAAGTAATTGCAAAATCAATTACAAAGAGGCACACTGCTCAAGAAGGAGGCTCATTGCCTACAGATACAAAAAGATAACAAAAAATCCACCATAGAAAATTACACACATCCGCAACCTTAATCAGAGAATTGCAAACACCATCAACTCACTGCTTTATGGAGTCTAACACATTAAAGTATTGCTTCCTTAATTCACTTTCACATAGTCTTTCTTCTTACACTTGTGTCTTGTCACCTTCAATCCTTAACATCTTGTCTTATATTTATACCATCTTCAACCTTAGAAACTTTCTCCAAGGTCGGCTACACACACTTCATATTACAAATTCAAATTAGGTCAGAAAATCAACATTCCCGCGATGGAAGAGAATGAGGTGGATCAAAGCAATACTTAACCAAGACCCAAAACAACATCTTAGATCAATCACATGCTTCCTTAATTGATACTTATCTTTCGCATGACGTGTAGACACCAGGTCAGCCAAACCTAATGAAAACACAAATGAACTTTGAAGTACACATTTCCACAACAAGAAGATAACATGTGGACCACATAACATGCTTCACCATACACTAGAACACATCTTAGATTCCTTCAGATTCATCCGCAACAAATGCAACAACCTTCATACACAGAATACTTTCCATCAGTCCATCTGGACTGTATAGACACACACAATAATTTTGAACATAGTCTTTCAGAGCACCAAACCATGAACACCTTTGACAAAACATAAATAACACCATTATAAGCCATCTACCAAATCCACAAGACCTAAAAAAAACTAGCAGAGGACTGTGGAGAAGAAACATTTCTCCCAGTCCACAGAAAAACAACTCTACCAAACCAGTTCACAAACTGGTGAACACAATCTTCACTCTTCATCAAACCAGAAGCTCTAATCTAGGATATACCACCCAAGTATTCCCATAAACAACACTTTAGATCCGCACAATATTAGGATCAACAAAAAATAAATGTAGAGCACAAACTGGAGCACATTCTGAACACACACATATTTTTGTCTTCACTATTTCTGAAAAGCACTTGGTAACTCATCATATTAGCACACCTGCAACACCATAAAGATAGCTCCATGTAATCACATCTCTACAATATCTCAACTATACATGCATAACCTACAATCATTTGTTTCCTTTCTCTGCAACAACCTATACTATGTTGACATCAATGACAACATTAATGAAAACACCACCATACTCATTCATATTTGCAACAATCTCCCCCTTTGTCATTGATGTCAACACATGATGTGAAAAACCACTAAAGACACAATACACACTCTCCTTTATTTTCTAGATTAGACAACCTACACAATATTCTTGCACTCTTTTCCTTACAATATTCTCTCTCTCTATCTCTCCTTTCAAATTTTTCTTTTTCACATGAATCTCTCTCCCCCTTTGACATCAATGGAAAAGAAAAAAGATTCTGATCACTCCCCCTTAGGAGTGCACCCACATCTCATACTGTAACAATGATACTTCCTACTCCCCCTAAGGACTAGACCCCAATCATTAGTCTAGTCAAATGAAGAATCTGTAGATCCACTGGACTGATGCACCTCCATGTGCACCTAGTTTGAAGAAGGAGGGTCAGTAACCCCAAACTTCTCTCGAAGATACTCAAAAGTATCCTTTGGAAGGGCCTTAGTAAATATATCAACAATTTGACCCTTTGTAGACACATATTCCATCTTGAATTCATTCTCCAATACCTTTTCTCTCAAGAAATGATATCTGATAGATATGTGCTTTGTCCTTGAATGTATTACCATATTCTTTGAAATATTTATTGCACTTGTATTATCATAGAAGATAGGGATAGGATCATCACATATCACTCCTATATCCTTCAATGTTTGCTTCATCCATAATACCTATGTGCAACAAGATGCTGCTGCAATGTAATCAACCTCTATAGTGGATAAAGAAATTGAATCCTATTTCTTGCTTAGCAATGAAACCAATATTCCTCCAAGAAAGAATGCACCACCACTTGTACTCTTCCGATCATCTACACAACCAACCCAATCTGCATCAGTGTAAGCACTCAAAGTGAAATCAGTATCCTTAGGATACCACAAGCCATAATCTAGAGTTCCTTTTAGATATCTAAATATCCTCTTCACAATTGTAACATGTTTTTTTCTAGGTTCTGCTTGAAAAATGGCAACCAAACATACTACACGCATGATATTTGGTCTAGTAGCAGTAAGATATAACAATCCACCAATCATAGATCTATACATGCTTTGATCAACTTTAGGAGAATCATCATCCTTACTCATTTTGCATCCAATCACCATAGGGGTACATACTGGTTTGGATTCATCCATTCCAAACTTCTTTAGCAATTATTTAACATACTTTAATTGTTAAATGAATATGCCCTTATCAGTTTGATTCACTTGAAGTCCAAGAAAGAAGTTCAACTCACCAATCATAAACATTTCAAAATCTTTTTGCATCTCTTCTGCAAATCTCTTGCACATACCCTCATTTCCTCTGAAGATAATATCATCAACATGCACAACCACTATCAATATTTTGTTTCCTTCAACCTTGAAATAGAGATTACTGTCTATGGAACCTTTGTTGAACCCTTGTTGTGTCAAATATCTGTCCAACCTTGCATACCATGCTCTGGGAGTCTATTTAAATCCATATCATTCCTTTTTCAACTTATAGACCATGTCCATTTTATCTGATAACTAAAATCCCTCGGGTTGTTCCATGTAAACTTCTTCTTCTAGTTCTCCATTCAGGGATGTAGACTTAACATCCATCTGGTATACCTTGAAATATTTGTGAGAAAAAAATGCCAAAAACATTTGAATGGCCTCCATTCTTGCCACTGGGGAAAATGTCTCCTCAAATTCTATTCCTTCAACTTGTGAATAACCTTTTCATACAAGTCTTGCTTTGTTTCTTACTACTTCACCATTCTCATTCAGCTTATTCTTGAACACCCACTTTGTACCAATTATGTTGTTGTTTATAGGTCTAGGAACCAATTCCCATGTCTGATTTTTCTCTATCTATTGCAACTCCTCTTTCATTGCTCTAACCCAATTCTCATCTTTTCATGGTTCAGACATTATTTTAGGTTCTATCTTGGATATTAAACATAGATTTACCTCAGCTTCCACCACTTTACTTCTTGTCTTTACACCTTCACTTTATATCCAATTATTTGTTCTTAAGGATGATTTTTCTATACATATTTTAGGGTCTTAGGAGCAAGTTCTAGAGATTCTTCCTCATTCTCTTCTTGTACTTGTCTGTAGATAGGTTCATCTAGTTCAACTTCACTTATTTCAATTGGTTTGTGCATATCTTTACCAAATTTTACATTTTCACTTTCAACTATCTTTCTCAGTCTTTTATTGAAGCATTTATAAGCTTTTCTATTAGTTGAATATCCAAGGAAAATACCTTCATCACATCTTGCATCAAAATTTCCAAGGTTCTCATCATATTTTTTAATATAACATCTACTTCCAAACACATTAAAGTAGTTAATAGTAGGAATCTTGCCAGCCCACAATTCATAAGGAGTATTTGTGTTGTTACCTCTGATTTGAACTCTA
The DNA here is from genome assembly GCA_007258455.2 of Sequoia sempervirens. NCBI lineage: Eukaryota > Viridiplantae > Streptophyta > Pinopsida > Cupressales > Cupressaceae > Sequoia > Sequoia sempervirens. The sequence goes on from VDFB02109042.1 coordinate 14,255,911, forward strand.
TTAAAAATATAAATGACAGTGTGGATTGCTTCTCTCTAGTATACATTAGGTACATTTCCTCTTTCATCATAGTCCTTGTAGCCTCTTGAACAGTATGATTCTTCCTTTGTACAACTCCATTCTACTAAGGAGTTCTAGGAGCAAAAAATGTCTATTTATACCATGATCTTCACAAAATGTATTAAACTCACTGGAAGTGAATTCTCCACCTCTATCAGACCTTAAACATTTGGTTCTCAGGTTCACTTCATTCTTTACCCAAGCCTTGAACACTTTGAATCATTCTAGAGCTTGAGCTTTCTCCCTAAGAAAAGTAACCCATGTCATTCTAGAATAATCATCAATAAGGAGCATGAAATACCTGTCACCATTAAGAATTCTTGTTCTTGTGGGACCACAGAGGTTTGTATGAATCAATTCCAACATTCTAGTAGTTGATTTCTTTTTTCCTTTAAAGTTGCATCTTTTTTGTTTTCCCAATTGACAACTTCTGCAAACAGTATTGGTGGGCTTTGTGATTTTAGGCAAATCCCTGACAACTTCTCTTGAACTGATCCTGATCAGATTGTCAAAGTTTACATGTCCCATCCTTCGGTTCCATAGCCAAAATTCATTAACTTAAGATACAAGACACTGACCATTAACACCCTTAAGTTGATAAATGTTCCTATATGTTCTTCTTCCTGTAGCTACCACAGTTCCAGACCCTTTTTCTGATCTCACAGGTGTTATCCTCAAACACAAGCTTGAATCCTTTGCTACAAATTTTTCCAACACTCAAGAGATTATGCCTTAACCCCTTAACATAATAGACATCATCAGTATTGTGTTTTCCATAAAAAATAATTATTCCTTTTCCAACAATCTTTGCACCAGAATCATCTCCAAACATGACTAATCCTCCATCATACTTTTCAAGTTTAGTAAACTTGCTTTGTCTCCGGTCATGTGATTTTAACAACCACTGTCAATTACCCAATAATCTTCATCTTGTCTAGCATGCAAGGCAGTAACCAGAGTACCTTCCATCTCATCCTTATTTTTTTTGAACCACTTTCTCTTGCACATCTTCCAAAGTTAGTAGACATAGATTTATTCTCTAAGGATAAAAATAGGTATTCATTATTATCACCCTCAAAATTAGATTCATCATCGAAAATTCCAACATCTTCTCTAACATAGTACAATCTCTTGAAATTCTTATCCTTTTTGTCTTTATTGTCTTTTCTCTTCTTGTTTATAGCTCTATTTGGACATCTTGAAGCATAGTGACCAATATTTCCACAATTGAAACATTTAAAAGGTAACATACCTTTGTACTTGCTGGTACCTTTTTTCAATTTCCTTGTGAAGTTTTCTTCCAACTCCTCTAAACCTTCACTATCCATATCATCTTTTGTCTTAGTATCTTTGAAGGTTGTTTCTATTTTCTCCTTTTCTTTTCCAAATTTCCCCATTTCAAATGCAGTCAAGATGCCAAATAGTTGTTCTTTAGTGAACTTCTTAGGATCATACACTTCCTCAATGGCTGAGACTTTATCACTGTAACTCTCTGGTAGGGTCATCAAAATATTCTCCATTACATCTTCATCTGTCAGATTACCACCTTGATTTTTTACTTCATTTATTTCAGTATCTTCACCTTCTTCCATTTTCAAGTTCTCATATTTGCGCTTAGCCATTAGCTTCTTTGAAAATTTGACTCTATCATTTCCTTCATATATATCTTCCAACTTTTTCCAAACTTCATAAGTAGTTCCCAAAGAAATAACTTTTGTCTGATCAGTCTTAGATAAAGCACTATAGATTGCATACCTTGCTTTTTCATTTTCCTCATAGGAAGAAATCTCATCTGCAGAAGGACCACTTGTCGATGCAACCTATTTTGTCTCAACAACTTACCAAGTCTTGTAACCAGGAGAGATCGAGTAACCTCTCATCTGCACTTTCCAATCACTATAGTCAGATCCATAAAATAGAAGGATTGACAGTTTGTGCACCATCAGATCTACCTCAAGCAGTTAAGCTCTTCTTTGAGGAGCCAAATATCTCATACCAATTGTTGAAATGCACAAGAAAACTGAGAGGGGGGTGAATTAGTTGTCACCAATCCAATCACAAAACTCAAACAATTATTAACTCCACATCCACTTTAATCTATTATTAAGTATGAGAATGAAGTATAAATAACAAAAAGCAATATCAACACAAGAAACACCAGATTTACGTGGAAAACCCAATAAGGGAAAAACCACGGTGAGGATTCACTCACAATATAGAGTAATTGAAAAACCGATTAAAAAGAGGCTCACTACCCAAGGAGGCTCACTACCTTTTCCGTTGGATGATTGGGCATCCAATGTATGAGTCTTGGAACTAGAGAGTGACACTCACTATGCCAAGATAGCTTATGCCCATACAAAATGACCAAAAAATACATTAATGAAAGGAAGGAAAATTGATCTCCCACTGCATCCATAATGGAATAGAAATTAGAAGGAAAAACTTGAAATAGTCCTCAAATCTTAGACATGATTGAAAAAATACATTCTTTTTTATCTTTATTCTTTTCACAACCCTGTAAAAGTGGTCTTAGTGATGAATTTTACAAGAAAGTCCTTTATGGAGGGAAATGAATTAGGTTTCAACTCTATCTGAAATTTTAATTCCTAAAACTCATTAACTATACCAAATAGCTCCCCATACTTGTCTAAAATATGCATAGGAGTTTTGCAAGACTTTGTGAAACAACATTCTATCTAAAATATGTAATACAATAAAACCCATTGCTTCATCTATCTTGTTTTAGTATGAAAATATCTCAAATGCTTTAGTGAACTTAGGTGAAGTGTCATGCAATTTGGACCATAGTTCCCTTGACATGAGAAATTTTGTCATCTGAGGTTTCTAGGTGTGATAATTATGTGATGTAAGGTATAATAAAAGAGGTTTCTACCATTTTTGTGTCTATTTTGAGATTTGTAAAATTGAATAAAATATAGTTTCAATTATTTTTTGATACTTTAAGGTACTTTAGGAAGGAAATTTAACCCACATAGTAATAAAAATAAAACCCTTTTGTAAATTTGAAAATTGAAAAGAACAAAATAAAAGAGTTCACTTCATATTTGATCTCTATGTACTTGTTAAAATTTCTAGAAAATTAGGTTTGAATAATGTGTAGATCGATAAGTAGGAGGTATTTTTCATAGCTCAATTGATGAGCTAAAGGGGATTTATAATGAATGGTTCATAAGGCACAACACTTGCTGAAGGTTTTGCAAATGGAGTTGTAAGATAAGTGGGCTTAACCTTGGGGAAAACTTTATGGTTAAGTGTGCTCTAGTTGGAGTCGTACTAGGACAGGTGACCTCCTGAGAAGGCCCAGTGCTTCACCTCTATGAGCATCACCTAGATGCAATGAGTGCTAAGTGGACCATTCTTGCAATGATTTGTAAAACTACATGGTTGAATCTTGATAGCAATATAACAATGTGTAGATCATTGAACCAACTTTCCAAACGCTGCAAGAATTGGGAAAAATAAATATCCAAGCCAAAATTTATGAGCTTAGAAATGGAAAGAGGAATATATAAATTCAATAAAAAATAAAACTCACTAAAAGATTTGAGAAAAGACCTATAACATTGGAAGGTGCTTAAAACCAACTTTTTGATATCTATTCAGTTTCAAAAATCTAATATTGAACACCCAAGTTCAACCAAAAGAAAATTTAAGGAACTAGCATAGGGAATAAAAAGGAAAGTAGGGTTATAGGTTGGTGGTGACTAGGTGTCATGTCATTAATGCCATTGGTTTGGGTAGAAACTTGGTAACATGATGGCAGTGACCATGCAACATAGTGGCATCAACTTAGTGGCATATTAATGGCAGTTGTAGGCTAGTGGCACTACTATCATGGGTGGTCACTTGGTAAAAAAATTCATGTGGAAGTGGTGCTAGATTCTCAAAAGTTGGTGGCTAAAAAAATAGTCATTGATGTGACCAGGGCCTAAAACTTGATCCATCAACTAAAAAATAATAGTGGTAAAAAAATATTGCCAAAAACTGGAAGTCTCAAGAAATTGTTGGATGGTCATAGGAGCCCTAATGTAAATGATTGGAAAATTAAATGACATTGAAAAATCCAAATCTCATAAAAAAACTAGTGATGGTGCCAAAATTCAAAAATCTTATAAAAAATATAAAAAGCTTGCTAAAAAGCTACACAAAATGATGAAAATTTATGCAAAAGTTGTATGGTGGCCTAAAAATTATACCACCTTATATAGATCTATACAAATGTATGTAATTCTTCTATATGAAATCTAAATCCCTAAAAAATTTCACAAAAATTCCCTCCTTTGATTTCAACATTTAGATAGGCGATCCTAGGGTTTTTGGATGTTTTTGATGCAATGACAAGGCCCATTTTTCTCTAGGAGGGATTCTATAATACTTTAAGGAAAAAACCCTCAAAATTTAAGAAGGGGTTTACTAGATATAAAATATAATACCATGTTATATGATTGATAAATCTATAACTACAAAAATCTACCACTAAAATCCAAAAAACTTTCCACAATTAAGAGCTCCAAAGAAAATAATTGTATTACCTCAAAAAAGTAATTACATAATGATACAATGAAATAAAATAACCTTGTTCTATTAGCAAGGGGGAAATATCTAAACCTCACAAGGTTGTGCCAAGTGTATTAATCCTATGAATTGAGACAAAAAATAAAATGTAACCTAAGTAAGCTTAAGAATAAGGTGTGAATGGGTCCTAAAGTTTAAGTGGTTAGATAAATTACTACATCCAAACCAATAAAAAATTCACAATTGAGCTCTCAAAATAAGAAACAAGTAGAAAAATATGACAAGGGAGGGAAAACGAGAAAAAAGGGAAGAAAAGATGAAAACGAGTTAAAGGGGAAACAAATTTTGATTTGGGGGAAAAATTAGGGTTGATGATGAATGAATAGGGGTAGGGGTACAAATATTTTATTCACCCTCATCCCTTATAGAACAAAGAGCATACCAAAGTAATTGTTTGAGAAAAAATATGATGAATGTGCCCCTATATCGCCATTAAGAATAGTGAGTGTGACAATATAAGTGACCAATAGAGTTAGGAACATTGATACATACAAAAAACCAACTTTTAGGAGAATTTATGGTATTTATGGAGGGGTAGAAAATTAGGTAGGTGCATGTGTTGGAAACATGATCATGATGATGTATGGTGTTGTTATTGATGGCAACACATTCTAGAAGTGATGGTATATCATTATGTATGTAGTCCAAAAGAAGACCAAGTATACTGAAGAATTGGCAAAGTCTCGGTGTGCATTTTCAGTATTACAGAGCAATAGTTTTGTGGTCCATATTGCTTTGCAATGCGTCATCTTGTCATGAAATTCACAAGTAATCATGGTACACATTGACATAGTCTATATCTAAGTTTTAAGGTTGCAATTCTCTTGTAGCTAAAGATATCGATGACAATATATTAGGCTTAGTAGAGGCATAATTACAAGTGTATAGTGCATATACGAATGCTTTGCATTCCACCACAGATAATTACTATGCTATACAATTTTGAGGAAGTGTACGAGGATGTTATAAGTGTATGGACTCCAAGTGGAAAGTGATTTAATGGTCCACATGTTGAATTGTGCATGAACATATTGTTCGTTTAGTTGTGCTTCACCGACTTTGCTATGTGGTGTTGACCTAAGGGTTTTGGGGTCGTGTGAAGTTGAATTATGTAAGGAGTGGATTCATGGGAGTACTTATAGGTCATGCTAACCTATTTTGATGAACACATTTTTGTTTCTTTTGCAAGGTATGTGTGATGGAGTTTTGGACTGACATGTCATGGTGTTACATAGTTCATCTAATTTGTCTGACCTAATTGATGTTGTGGGTGTTTGCGGTATATATAGAAGAGTGATTTATTTTTGTGATGAAGGCATGTTATGAATATAGAGATTGTGAGAGATATGTTATGTAGAGTGAAGTGTGAAAGGTGAAAGTGGTGAAGTATGAAGTATGTAAAGTCAGTTTTTTGAGCTTAATTGGAACTGTGTCTTCAACATGTTGTAGATGCATTGTTAACAATTCAAAATTTGGCAGTGAGCCATTCTTCTACTCTCTTTTCTATTTTGGACAGTGAGTCCTATAGATTCCCTACTAGTTTCTAGTAAACTTGGTGGCAATCACATAATTATGAGGGGAAACCTAGTTGAACAATCCACTTGAACCTTTCGAAAGACCTTCATTGAATTATCAACTAGGGATAGTAAGCTTGTGATGGTACTGGAACTATATGTTCTTTCAAAGACTTAATACTACCTAAATAATCCTAGTACAAGTGTCACACTTGTTGAGAAATCATAAAACTGCATAACAGTGAAAGAAGTAATGATGGCACTTTTGCTATAGGTACCTACAGTATAAGATTGTAACTAATTACTGTCAAGAAATGAATGTTAGAATTTAACTGATACTAATAACTAAACCTATACTACCTACACCCTGGAGTACAAAAAACTTAAGCAAACTAAATCATAAATGTGGACAATAATTGCTCATGAATAACACAAGAAATCTAATTAACATGCATTTATGAAATAATTGCTATAACATAAGTAGTTGTACAAAAAATGAAGTGAGGATTAGTTACCTTGAGTGGCCCTTTCTCAAGTGACTACCTCCACTAATCTAACTCAAATCTAGCTTCTTAGATTAATGTAATCATAATAACTTAAAACCATTCATTGCACAACTTTAGAATATCACATAATATTTTGTTGGGATATCTTATTCATCAAATCAAGATTGAACAATAAACATTGTCTACATAAGAACAACAACTAACTGAAAAAAATATGGTAATTGTATCTTCTCTTTTACAAAATTAACTAACTCTATCTCAACCACCGAGTCGTACATATAGAAAATAGGGAAGTTTATTAAAACAAGGACTCTAAATTGAAATAATAAATCACCACTCCCTATATATCAAAGTGTGATAAAGACTAAGCAATCTACAACTAACAAAGGAAGAAGAGTCCAAGTAGAACTAAGACTCTGTTGTAACAAAATTGGAACGTGGATTGTTTGAATTAGTCACATTAGACTCCTTACTGAAATAGGGTTATTCTCCTTCAACATATTTATTAAATGTTATAATGATTCACAAACATCTTCATTAAGTGCCTCCATGCTGTAGTTGATGCACTCAGTTTATTCTGGAACCTCCCTTGCTTTGCTATCTGGGAACTCCTTTGGCTGCAGAATGCACCTTGCAGTTGCTATAGGCTACAATCTACCTCCTCTAGGCTACAAAGAGTTAGTTCATAAAACATGCACACAATACTAACAACCATAGCTAAGAACATATATCTATTACATTTCATACATATCCACACATAAATTATGCAATAACCATCACATCATAACCATATTTCCATATACTTTAAATCAAGTTCAAGGTTGCATAATAAGCATAAAAGATAGTGTAGTGTAAGAATATGTATAAGATAAGTGTCTAATAATGTCTATGAACTTACATAAAAACATAAGAAAACTATCTAATGATTGGAATCATCATTCCCCCCGACTACCCTTTTGCTTGTCCTCAAGAAAATTAACTAGGGCTAGAGGTTGTCATGCAAAGTGATTTCCCTAAAGTCTGTGACAACATCCACTCCTCTAACCTATTTCAAATAGAATCCTCTATAGCATGCAAGTTTTTCATCTTGGTAACCTCTTCTCTCTCACGTTCTTCATTCTTCTCCCTTGTCTAGTATAGTAGCAGGTATAGGAGCATTGGTGGCTGGAATGTAAGTGGCACCCATTCAAGTCCTTTACCCCTTGCAATACCCATATACCTTCTTGTTCTTTCAACCATGGCTATAAAATTATAAATGGGATGGGGTTCTTTCCTCTACAATTCAGGAGTTAAACTATCTCGTCTTTCTTGCACAACCTGGTAGGAATGGTGGATGAGTCCAATAGTTAATATCTACATCCTTCTATAATCTCATGTTCTCAAGTTCATGATCTTCCTACCTACACCTTTGTGGTCCAAGAGTTGTAACGATTCTTCTATTATCACCTCAAGGGATTTAGATATTTTCTTATTGGGAGAGCAACTGATTTCTCTCTCCATATACTCTTGCATAACTTCACCCCTAAACTTTTCATTTTTGAAATAGGATGCTAGTGCCCTTAATTGTAAATCTCCCACGAAGATTAATGGGTTCTATTTAGTGTTTTCAGGCACAACATAATTATGCAAATAATATTCACACAATTGATCTTGTTCTTTTGGTGTGGCATCAAGAAAGACATTTAGAAAATCAAATTTTATGCTCATAGCAACCGATTGGTTACTAATCAACCTACTGAGTTGAAAACTCAAAAAAAATTCTTGCAAAAACAAAGCATATATTTTGGTTGGAGGTCTATGTTTAACAATCTGGGCTGCTTTATCTGCTACTTCTCCCACCTTGACTACTAACCTTTTCAATTCAATATCCTTGCTCTCCAGTATCCTAGTATGCTTTGAAATTATTGCTTCTTTTCCTTTCTTCCAATTCTCTTTCTACTTATAAAACTCTTGAGTAACTTTCCATAATTGATATCCTAAAGACATAGTTGTAAGACAGGTTAGAGTTTTTGTGGTAGGGGTTCTTTTGTTCATAGTTACAATTTCTTTGTTTCTTACTTTAACTATTGCTAGTTGTGCAAGAAAATCTAACTTTGAACCATGTCCATAAGTGTGTAGTTTTTCTTTCAATTCTTGTGTTTTCATTTCCCTTTCTTTGTCCCTTTTCTCATAGGTTTTTACTAGTTCTTACAACTATTTGATCCTCTCTAATGCTTCTTGCAATTCTTTTCTGGCATTTATTTCTTCTAAAAACTATTCCTTATCTTTCAAAAAATGCTCATCACCAACCCTTGTGTATTCATAACCCTCACTATCAAGGCTAAAGGGGGTTCTCTTTCTCATTTTTTTGGAAACAAAAATATCCTCTGAATCTGAGTCAAAGGTAGTAGATATATATTGTTTCCTTTTGTTAGGAACATTGACATTTTTAGACACATTTTCTTTCAGCTCTGAGTCAGTACCTACTGTCACAATATCTTCTTTTTCTTCTTTTGGTTTCTCAATACCCACCTCATATCACCTTTCCTTCTCAAGTAGTGTGAACACTTTGGTTGAGTGGGTTTCTTTTTCTACACCTTCAAAGGTGCAGAAGAAGAACCACCTTTATTCTTTTTGGTTTTAGGTATTTTTCTAGAGGTTGCTAGGGTTTCATGTACCTCTTTTTCTACAGGTTGATCAGATGTTGCATATAGTGATATTTGCACACTTTTCCCCTCTGATTCATTCGTGTTGTGGGTAGCTGAAGTAGTAGGTGAAACATGAGGAGTTTCCCTTAAAGTTACATCAAGTGACTCTAGGTTTTCTGGAACTGCTGGTTCCTAAAGAATATTGTTAATGTCTTGAAAAATTGAAAAACTCTCCCAGGACAACTGTGGATACTAAACCTTGAGGCTTCTTTTCACTAACAAGGTTACCAAATATTAATGTGACAAATTTGAATCATTTATATTCCTTTAGTACTTAGACACCATTCTTTTTAACAAATTGTAAAGGAAATTAGGTACATTGACCAATCTATTGTGACAGAGATGACTTAGTAGCTTAAAATGCACAATATATAGGATGGATTGTCTACCATCACAAGTGATATACTTAATAATATAAGAAGCACAAGAGTCCCATACCCATGGAAGTGATAGTCTCTTCGTACCTTGTGATGATGAATCAAGGTTTTCTCCTACCTCCCTAAACTCATCCTTGGCAGCCACTGCATTTGCTCTAACAGGGAATTCAGCTCCATTCCTTCGTAGACCAGACACTTCTACAATTGTAGCCTCTGAAGTGTCCACTCTCAATCCCTTGAAAGTGGCTTCATCATGTTGTAATGTTGCTACAAATTGCATTGTCACATGTCTTCATTAGACTATGTCAACTTCAAAAAGTAGTCTAACCATCCTGCTCTTGTGAAAATGGTCAAAATTAACCTATCCTCCGATATTTTCTTATGTGTTGATGGTTCCCTTTTGACAATGTCACCTCCCATGGTGAAATATCTTGACTCTGCTCAAAACTCTAGAAATTCATCTCAAAATTTAATTTCAACCACCCACAAACTCTCTATATTTTCTACACTTGCATGCGCTTCCTTTCACTACAAATTCAATTGTTATGCCCTTCTCTCCTTTGTTTTAGCTTGAATCAGTTTGAATTGGCTTTAAATTGGCTCAGAATCTAGGGAATTGACAACGAAAAGGTTGCAGGTGCAGAATGGTATAAAGTAAAAAAGGGTTTGTATGGTTTTTTTGTGTTTTTCTTTTGGTGGTGAAAATAAAATTTTGGAATATATACTATCCCCCCCAAATTAAAATATTGAAGTGACCTCACTTAAATTTATGTGACTAGATGAAGGGTATGATTAATGAATATGGAGATAATATTAATGAAAAGAAAGCAAGCTAAATTAATTGTGAGTACATAATGAAAGCATTGGGAATCCATGTTATGGAAGATTAGTATGCATACTTGTCAGATGATATGAACATAACTTTTTGCGTGTGAAGTTGTTGGAAGAGTGTCTACAACATGAGTTTGAGTTGAGATTGGTTAATTGCAATGTGTGATGGAATAAATGATAGGTTGAGATGAAAGGATGCGGTATGTATGGTTGATGGAATGTGAAGTGATAGTTTGAATGCATGGAATTTTAAATAGCTGACATGGAGTGGAGTGATTAAGTTGCATGTATTGAAATGATAGGCTTAAGGTTGTAAATGCAGAAAAAGTGGAATGAATATGGATGAACTGCAATTAATTTGACACAAATTTTTGAATTCTTTGACAAGTAGTGGTTGCAAGTACCTTCATCAACAGGTCCTAAATTGAATTGTGGCAACTTTTATGTATGGTGCTACAGGTCCCAAAAAATCCCTTAAGTCATCATCATGAAACATTTCTCATGGATCAATGATAGATTATGTTCTTTATACCTTTTCAAAACCTTTTTATAGATTATATTCTTTACACCTTTACACCTATGTTCCTTACTAATGTCTAGTAAGCTTGGTGGCAATCACACAATTTAGAGGGGAAACGTAGCTGAACACTCCACTTGAACCTTTGGAAAGACCTTCATTGAATTATTGAATAGGGACAATAAGCTTGTGATGGTAATGACATTGTATGTGCTTTCAAATACTTAAGAATACCTACATCATCCTAAATCATCTTAGTACAAGTGTTACACTTTTTGAAAAATCATAAAACTGCATAACAATGAAATAAGTAATGTTGTAACTATTGCTATGAGTACCTACAGTATAAGACTATAACTAATTACTTTCAAGAAATTAATGTTGGAATTTAACTAATATTGATAACTAAATGTATACTACCTACACCCCAGAGTACACCAAACTTAAGAAAACTAAAGCAAAAATGTGATCATGAATAACACAAGAAATCTAATTAACATGCATTTATGAAATAACTGCTATAATAGAAGTAACTATACAAAAAATTAAGTGAGGGTTAGTTAAATTGAGTGGCCCTTACGTAGGAAACTGCCTCCATTGATCTAACTCAAATATAGCTTCTTAGATTAACACAATCATAATAACTTAAAACTATTAATTGGACAACTTCAAAATATCACATAAGATTCTGTTGGGATATCTTATTCATGAAATCATGATTGAACAATAAATATTGTCTGCATAAGAACAACAACTAATAGAAAAATATCTGGTAAATATATCTTCTCTTTTACAAAATTAACTAACTCTAAATCAACCACCGATCCATACATATAGGCACGAGGGAAGTTTATTAAAATAAGGACTCTAAACTAAAACCATAAATCACCACTCCCTATATATCAGAGCGTGATAAAGACTAAGCAATCTATAATTAAAAAAGGAAGAATAATAGTCCAAGTAGAAATGAGACTCTCCTATAACAAAACTAGACCGTGGACTATTTAAATCAGTCACATTAGAATCCTATTGCAACAAGGTTCTTCTCCTTCAAAATATTTATTAAACATCATAATGATGCACAATCATCTTCAATAATTTCCTCCATGTTGTAGTTGTTGTGCTTAGTTTATTCTGGAACCTCCCCTACTTTTCTATTTGGGAACTCCTTTGGCTATGGATTGCACCTTGCAGTTGTTGCAGGCTAGAGTCTACCTCCTCTAGGCTGCAAAGAGTTAGTTCATAAAACATGCACATAATACTAACAACCATATCTAAGCATAGATATCCATTAAATTTCATACATATCCACACATAAATTATGCAATAACCATCACATCATAACCATATTTCCATATACTTTAAATCATGTTCAAGGTTGCACAATAATCATAAAAGATAGCATAGTGTAGGAATATGTATATAAGTGTGAGAATATCTATGAACTTGCATAAAAACATAAGAAAAATATCTAATTACTGGACTCATCAAGTCCTATGGGTAGTCTGCCTTTCTTTCTAGACAGTGAGTCCTTGGATAGTGATTCCTCTTTTTTTAAATCCATTATAACTAGTTATAATATATTGTGAGATAATCCTCACCGATGTTTTTCCCTTTCAAGGTTTTTCCTCTTAAATCTAGTTTTCTTTTGTTTAATGATGTGATGCATGCTTTAATTGTTTCTTTCCATTTCTGCAAGTTTGATGAGATGCTTTGAATGCATGTTTAAGTTGATGAAGTTAATGAATTTCAGTGAATATTGATTCACCCTCCCTCTCAGTATTTTGGGTGTTCAATAATTGGTGTCAAAGATTGGTTACTTCAATTGGCTTAATCGTTGAGGTAGATCTTGAAGGTTAAAAACATAGAAACTAGGAGGTATCCTATCCATCTGGAAGAGATCATCATGGAAGGGTTTAATAAAGAATATTATGAAGTTGACATGGAAGGAGAACTCATATTTTCTCTTGATGATTTGGGTAAAGTGAAATGTAAGAATAAAGATCTGAAAGAAAATATTAAGGAATCCAATGAGTGCATCAAGATGTTAAGGGATCAAATCAAGGAAGTTAAAGAAAGGATCAAGGAAGAAAATGAGTAGCTCAAACAATCAAATGAGGCAATCACTAATTTGAAAGTGCAAGTTGAAGAAGGAAAAAGAGTTGAAGAATACCTGAATGCCAACTTAAAAGACAAGCTTGTAGAATGTTCAAGACTTGAAGAAGAAGTTGTGTCTCTAAGGAAATATTTGGAGAAAGAAAAGAGTCAAGAGGAAAAATTCAAGAAGATCTCCACCTTGCTTGATGATATGCTTGCTAGTCAAAATGATTCTAAGGACAAAGAAGGTTTAGGGTTTGAAAAAGGAGAATCAAACTCTAAACAATGTTGAAAATAAGAATCATGAACAAAGGAAGACTAGAGATAAGAAGAGCAACTTCAAACATGTCTAAAACTAGAAGAAAAGTTTCAAGAGGCCACCTATAACACAATCAACTACATAATGGTATTCATCTTTTAATGGTTACTGTTATTCTTGTAAAATATTTGGACATAGAGTTGTAGAATGTATAAGCAGAGTGAGTCAGAACTTTCAATCTTTTTCTGGGTCATATTATACATGCAATTGATTTGGTCATAAGGCTAGTGATTGCAAAAGTCAGATAATGAATGGTTACAATAATGGTATGATGTTCCAATATTTCATTAGTTATTGTCATACATGCAATGGGTTTGGGCATAAAGATTTTGAATGCAAATTCAAATTGGAAAGAAGTTTGTTTAGCAAAAAGGTGTCATATGTCATAAAAGCAATAAACCAAGACACATAGCTAAGTTTTATAGAAGTAATAATGTGAAATCCTCTAGTTCACAAAAGAAGATTGATCCAGTAAAGAAGGTTGATCTAGTTGAGATGAAGAAGGAGATGAAAAAGATAAGGAAGAAAAAAGAAGAGAATGAGGTGAAGAATGAGTCTGTGCCAAAGTTTGGTGCAGATGTTTCCTCTAGAAACTAGATAGAGAGCATTGGCTTAGGGGTATTTTTAATAGAAATTTCTTCAACCCCATGCCAAAGATGAGATGTTGATGTCATCAACATATTGGTGCATATGTAGGTTGATATGATTGATCTTTTTGTATCTGGTAAGAAATATCTTGTTAGAGAGATATGGAAAATGTTTTGAGGTGCCTGTGATGACACAATGAGGGTTTGACATGGTAACTAATGCACATTAGGTCACTATAAAAGTGTTTTAATCTATATTTCATATTGAAAAGTCACTTGTGGTCGAGCATTTGAAGTGGAGATCAGAGAAAATGAGAGTTGTAGTAATTCTGCTACATTGTGTGAAACTCTACCGAAAAATTCCAAAGGTATTTATCAATTTCCTATAAAACCCTAATTTCAAAGAAGTTAAGATGTATAATCCTCAAGTTATTGATGTACTTGAGTGACCAAGACCTAAGTTCAAGAAGCAAGTCCATACAAATCTATGGAAATAGATATTGAAGGTGCATTTTCTAGGGTTCTGAGTGGTGTAATGCACATAGAGGATGTGTGTATATACATTCATATGAAGATGGATGAGTATGACCACTTGAAGCTAGTGGAATTCAAGGAAAAGGTGCTAACTGTTGATGATTTTGAGCTAAAACTAGAGTATGCTAGTCTAACAGAGAAGAAATTGGATGTGTGGAACGAGTTTCCCAATTTTTTATAAAGATGAATAGGTGAAATATGTGCTTAGCAGAAAACTTGACAAATTCATGTGGTTGGACTTGCCACACATAATAAACAAATTTGAAATTAGGATTATAACTGTTTTGTGCTCCATTGGACAAGTTTCGACATTGAAGGCGGTGAAGAATGAGGTAGTTATGAAGCTCAATGGTGCAAATTCTGATAAGTGTGCCCTAACGATGAATGATATTGATGATCTGAAAGTCAAGTATGCTTCAATGATGATTGGCTATAAGATCTTCTATACAAATAGAGAGAATTATATATCTTCCACTGTAATACATGTGGCTCACTAGATGGTGAAGGAAGGTTTAAACATTGATCTTTGTGAGCTCTTGAGATTGTAATTGTTAGAGAATATATAAAAGACAAAAGATTCAAGCTACCCATTCTTGTATGGTACTATTGTTATTTGTTTGTTATTTTACTTAGAGAATTTCCTAGAAAAAATAATATCATATGGGTTGACAGTATTCTGTAGCTATATAAATTAGAGATCACTTAAGAAGATTTGTAGATTTTGAGTCTCGAAAGTCAACTTTGTGGGGATTTTTCAAAACATTTCAAGACCGAATGAAAGAGAGATATATGATTCCGATAAGTGTTGTTGAATAATATAAGAATGAAATAAAATTCATGGTTATTAGAGACTACTACTATATGGAAGTAGTTTAACCCAAAAATGTTTGGGTTCTAGAGCTACCTTATGCTCAGCAGATGAGTCTGTATGCACTAGTCTTGCAAAAATTGTGTTAAGAAAACCTAGAGATCCAACAATAGATAGGTTTGGTACTTATGCAGAAAAATCCAACAAAGAAAACCTAGAGAAGAAGAAGAAAGATATTGTAGAAAAGGTTGAGAAGATGAAGGAAGATTTGGAGAGAGAGAGTTTTGTGCCTTTGAATACCTTGTGGAGAAATCTATAGGTACACCTTCCCCTCTAGAGACTCCACAAAAATCAAGAAGGTCAAACAGTTCCCACACCACCTACTATTACAAATCCTTCTAGAACTCCTCTTTCTAGAACAAAACCAATAGGTGGTTCAAAAAATAAAGATACATCTAGCACCGTTGTGCAACATAAGTCTCCCAAGAAGAGAAGGAAATAAAAAGAAACCAGAGAAAAGAATATCAGTTTTGAAGATGATGAAGAAGAAGTAACCCAATTGGTCTAGAAAAGGAAATCTAGTATCTCTTAGGAAGAGACTGGTACAAGAAATAAATTTAATGTGGTGGGCATAGAAAGTGAATAGGGAGGGGAAAAGGAAAAGAAAGATTTTGTTTTTTGAAGAAGAGAAAAGAGCTCTAAGAAATTTGATAAGACCCCTATGATCCAAAAGCATAGTCCTATGAAGTTAGATGCATTGTTCAATAGTACTACAAATTTTGGTATGCTAAAGGAAGTTATTGAAATGCATCCAAATTCAAATGGTGAATACAAGGAAACAATTGAAGAGGCTATAGTCAAATACATGGTGACATTTGATACTGGCCTAGATAAGATAGAGGATCAATTTTCAAATGATCTAAAATGGTCATTGAATGCGAGAAGATAAGAGGCTATTGTAAAGGATGAAAAGATGAAGACATTTTCCTTGGAGAAGATTGGTTCCTCATTGTTTCATGAGGATAGAATCAATTTGTCTCAATTGTATAGTAAGATATTTAGGACAAAGAAAAGAGTTAGTACTCTTATGAGTAGAGATAAGGAAGATATTAGGAGGTTAAGGAAAGAGACATTGCAGATAGTGGAAACACTTGTTAAAGAGTTGGGAGTTCCTCCAGGTGATGAAGGCCAAATACAACAAGACACACCCTTCTTAGAAATCAATGAGCTTGTGAATTAGAAACATAAGAAAGATCATGAGCAAGAAGATATGCTAGAAGAAAACACCCCTCCAGATGTGGATGTAACTATTGAGTAGAATAAAGAAGATAAGCAGGATGTACCAAAGAAGAATAAAGCTCAAAATGAATAGAATTTTCCCCCTCTTCAAGTTGAAAATCCTATAGAAGAATTCTCTATCAGTGGTGATCAGGAGAATACTAATAAGAATGAAGAATAAAGCACTAAAATTGGTGGTGAATCCTTTAGACCCTCTAGAGATTCATTAAAAGATCTTTTGGATGTGTAGTTATAGTTTCAACTGGCGGTGTCTGCATAGTTGTTGCAGATTCCTATGCAACAAGGTCAAGTGGACCTGGATAATATTTTTACCTTACATAAGTTACAACTTGGTGAAGTATTTCATGCCTATGTAAGGAAGAAGATTCTTTAGACTCACTAGAAAAGTGTTGAGTTGGTGAATGAAGTTGTGAAAGTGTTGCAAGAAGGGCTTTCCAGGGTATCTATTGACAATTATTTATCCGGTGTGCAAAAATTGAGGTTATTACTTGATTCTTTTAAGGAGTATTCTACTGGTTTGGAAGAAAATATAGAGAAGTAAATGACAAAGAAAATCAATGATAAAAGGCATTTTGATGTTTCTAATAAGTGTGATATTGTACACACCAAGTTGCAAGGCAGCTTGGAGGATGTTAAGAAGTGTTTAGATGAAGCCAAACAACTATTTCAATTTTGATTGAAGTGGATAGTTTCTACAAGGAGCATTAAGGATCAGATGGACTCAATTGAGTCTCAAATTGCTCAGGCCTCAGGTGCTTATGATTTGATGAGTGATGAAAATGGAGTTACAAGAGAAAACATTGAAAATCTAAATGGTCAATTCTTTCTACTGTGTGAACAAAAGGAGAAAATAGTATAGTCAACTCAAAGATATGGTAAGTGAAAGGCTTACTCCTTTAACTGAAGTTTTATTTGATGCAAAGAAGGTTATGTAGAAGAATCTAGTGCCTAGCTCTCTAGACGAAGGAGAAGACCTCCATGTTTAGTTTGAAAATCTGTGGCATATGCTTGTCTTTACTAAGAAGGATTGGAAGGATTGGAAGGATTGGAAGGTTTCAAAGAAGGATTTGAGGCACACCTTCCAAAATTGAAGGTTTCATATCAGGGTACTTTACCCTCATCTATTTAAAGTGTACATTTTTTCTTTGTATATGCAATTTTCTGATTCCAATGTACATATGTAGAGTTAGTAGATGGAGTTGTGATATATTTTTGTGACAGATAATATAGAAAGAGGGAGAAAAGAAGACATGGAGAGCTACTCTCATGTAAATATATCAATAAGGGGGAGTAAAGAAGATAAATATCCTTTTGGTGCCCTTTTCCCTTGATGTCAAAGGGGGAGAATGTTTTGGAGAATTGTGTTTCCATCAATGACAAAGGGGGAGATTGTTGGAAAAATGAGCATGATGATGTATGGTGCTTTCATTGACGGAAAACCATTTTAGAAGTGATGGTATATCAATATGTATGTAGTTTGAAAGAAGACCACTTGTATTGAAGAATTGGCTAAGTCTCGATGTGCATTTTCAGTATTATATAGCAACAGTTTTATAGTTTGCATTGCTCCATAGTGCATCATATTATTATATGGTTTATGGGTAATAATGGCACATGTTGACGTAATCTATATCCAGGGCTTCAAGGTTGCATGTCTCTTGCAGCTAAAGATATCAATGACAGTGTACCAGGCTTAGTAGAGGTAGAGTTATGGTGATTGAGCAAGATGGTGATTCCCTACCACACACACTGATTCGAGCACGTGTGACATAACAACCACTCGACTGCGTATGGACCTCCGGTACGTACCTCGAAAAACCATCTCATGATTTTGAATTTCATTTTTCCCTCATTTTTTCACGTTTAAATGTGGATTTTAATGTTTTAGCACATAGGGTACCCGATGTAGCGCACCGGGTTTCTATTTTGGCACATACAGTAGTTTAGCACATATGGTTTTAGTTATAGCGCATACGGTTAATAGATTAGCTCATCCAAAGATATGACACATTCATGATCTTTTGTAGTGCATAGATAGAATCCTTTAGCGCAATGATAGGTTTAGCACATAGATGACAAGATTTAGTGCATTGATGAAATGAAATAGTGCGTTGATGTGATTTGATGGGACATTTGATAATTTGGTGCATTTGGTGCATTGAAGCCCTATTATAGTGCATCACTGTTTTTAGCATATAGAAAGACTGTTTTAGTGCATCTAGACTAGATTTATGGATTTTAGATTAGACTCCTTGATTTCGATATTTTTTATTGTGTCAACTTTTGATTTGATGATGTTTAATGATGTTGATAGATTAGATGATGATTGATCTCATGATAGGTGAGATTCAATGATAGGATGATGATGATTGAACTTATGATAAGTGAGGATCAATGATAGGATAAGGATGATTGACCTCATGATAGGTAAGGATCAATGATAAATGCTCACGAGATTTAATCAAAGTCTCATCAGAGCTGATTAGGTTGATTGATGTTGATTGATTGATTTGCTTATTTGCGATATGTTATGATGATAGGAGCCTTTGATAGTCCTATAGATTCAGGAGTACTTCTTAAGGACCTGGGATTTGATTCCACATTTAGATTAGGATGATCTAAATGTGATTGGCTGATGTGGATTGAATTCATTGATTGGCATGCCCCAGCATAGGATTAATAAGGGACTTCTGATCGCGCTAGCAGAGAGGTGGCACAATGATCATAACACCTTTCCTTTTCCCATTGGTGAGATGACAATGATACTGGAGGATGTGTATCGGATCTTGAGGATTCCAATTGTTGGCGAGCTAGTTGTGTATGATTCGACTGAGCAGGGTGGGACTGATGAATTGAGGAGAGTATTCGAGGATGACCAGATATGCGACTATGAGATCCCATGGTGAGATATGGTTGATGCCTACATGACATTGCCATGTGTGCTTGTCAGATTCATTGGAGGATTCTTATGTCCCGACTGCAGGTCGAAGGGACTCTCAATCAAATGGGGTTGGATACTTGAGAGCATGATCACATAGGGGACTAGATATGCTTGGGGCTCTTGCATGCTTGCACATCTATACCATAATCTACATCAGCTGGTGTATCTTAGAGGGGCTGGTTTGTTAGTCGAAGTCACACTATTACAAATATAGGCATGGGAGCATATAGCTATCACCCATTTAGTGGTAGAGAGACAATGACCAGTAGGGAGACCTTACATTCACAGATACACAGGCCTAGTTGTCTAGCATAAGCTAGGCAAGATAGAGTACTGGAGGAGAGTTTTGGATGACCCAAAGATAGTGACATGGAGGTTGGACCTTGACTATGAGCAGTGGTTGGAGGATGACACTAAGATGCCCTATGTGTGCTCATCTAGATACTTGATTGGGAGGACACAATTTTTTATTGAGAGATTCCTCCTCAAGAGAGTGTTACGATAATATGGAAAGGTGCAGGGCATGCCCCAAGGAGTGGCTCTATATGCGCAATGATGATAGGATATACCAGAGTGGGGGCCTTGCTTATCATATGATGCAACAATTGAGGAGTACCAAGGTTTACAAGCCATTATTTGGGATTATCATCCAAAGGTCATAGAGGCTCCTATATCTGAGGATTATGCACAATATTTCTTTGCACATCCCTTCCCACATATATCTATTCCAGATGAGTCAATACCTTTATTGGATGATGATGAGAGGGCACCACCACATGGATGCAGGTAGAGGAGAGATGGAGGAGAGATGGAGGAGATGAGGAGGAGGAGGGAGAGAGCAGTGATAATGGAGATGGGGATGGAGATGGTGGAGATGGTGATGGGGGTGATGGAGATGGAGGTGATGAGGGTGGTGGAGGGCCAGTGATAGATGTTCAAGACTTCAAAGTGCCTTAGAAGAGGCGATCGTTGGTAGCTGCAGCACAACAACATGTGAAAATTCAGTTGCCCTCATAGTAGCAATAGACACATATAGCTGCTCTACAAGTTCAGGTATAGACTTTGCAGGGTCAGGTGACACGGGTATAGGGTTTACTCCAAACACAAGCCCAGACCCAGGCTCAGGCACAGGAACACATTGCCACACTCACAGTGGAGAGACACACCCTGAGACAACGTGTTGATCAGGCAGAGGGCGTGGCCGAGCGGTTAACGAGAGTAGTTGAGGGAGGTAGAGTACTACAGGCTGAGATATCCAAGGGCAGGGCCATTAGGTACAACCAGAGGTACATGGCCAACACCATCTAGGAGGAGCACCACATAGCTCCGCGATGTTGACAGATTTGTTGTATTTGAGACACTTGATGATGTATACACTGATTTAGTTGAGACATTCTAATTTCTACCATTTTGATATTGATGTATCTCTTTATATATTTGGACATCATTGTACTCTTGACATTATGATTTTTGGAGATTTATATGAGATGCAACGATGATTAGTTATCTATATGTGTTTATGTGATGTATGATGGATGCCTATGATGAATGCATTTAATTTCTATGCTATGATGCTATATGATGTTTAGGTATGTGTATATGATGATTATGATGTGATTATGTATGGATACAATGACGATATGAGGAAATGATGATGCATGATTTAGGTTTCTATGCATGATGTTTTATGCTATGAGATGGATGCAAATGAAATGTGATGTCATTTATTTTTTTGTATTTTCTTGATGCCAATATATGATCTGATTGCTATACAAAATGAATTTGATTATGCAAGTGAGATGCAATGCACTTATTTTTGTGTTTTCTAATGCAAATATTATGATGTAATGCATGAATGAATGTATGATGTAATAATGTTTTCTAATGTATGTATGATATGAAAATAATTATGCAACTATATTAGAATGATATGTTTTTGTTAATGTCAAGTATACTCAATCCATTAATGATATAGATAACATCATTTTGAAATGTTGTTAGCCTTGGAAAATCCATAAATACAGATGCAAAACTAATATGAATGTAATCTACCTTAACCATGCAGATCTAATATGGAAATGTTGTCATCATAGTAGCCGATTTGTCATGATTTTTTATCATCATTGAGCCTTTAAAATGTTGAAAGTGAGTACAAGCATCGATGGTATAATTAGACCATGATGACCTGAGTACTACTTCCATGATTTTTAATTTTGCAAGTTGACACAAGCAACTAGGTATAAATAAAATGAGATGACATGAGCATTGCTTGCTAAATAGACAAGAGTTAATCATTTTCCTATGCAAATTTTGAATTTCATCAGTGATACTTTGTAGAGCACGTCTTGTGACAATTTGCACAGTAGTAATTATCAACTCACAAACAACAGACAAAGAAAAATCATACTCCTTCCTGAATCTTCTAGTTTAATACATCATCGAGTTGCTCTAGAGATATGATAACAAAAATCAAAGTACAATAGTTGAACATTCATGCTAACATGATAAAACCATGATTTAGAAGAACATCATTCATTTAAATTTGTTTTGATGAATTGATTTAGCTATTTAATATGGATGGTTAATGTATAAAGTTTGATGATTGATGTTCAATGTTGGGTTTTTGATATGATCATTGTTTTTGTGATGTGTTATTGCTATTTGTCTATTGGTTTAAGCTCAAATTTTGTTGCCCCCAGTGAGTTTAGGATTTTTCCCCCAGTCTAGGGTGATACACAACTGTGATGCTAGGATATGTACATGAAGCTTTCCGATGATAAGCAGAATGATGACGAAAATGAATCACGAAAGCAAATAGTCGACATGCTCAAATAGATGGAAAAGCTAACCTATCACAAATAGTGCTTGTTTCCAGGTTTTCACTAGTTTTTATTGCACTTTTTCAGATTTTCAGATTTTTTTTATTTTTCTAATTTTTCACTTTTTTTTGTATTTTCAATTTTTCTGATTTTTTTCTATTTTTCCTTTTTTATTTTATTTTTTTGTTATCACCAAGATGCTTGTTTGCCAGGTTTTCATCAGGGTGATCATTTTTTCAAGACTTTTTTTGATTTTTTTGTATTTTTTCAGGACTTTTACCAATGCACTAGATGAATTAAGTGTAGAACTTCTTGAGATGCAAGCTATTGATGGGATCTTTGAACAAATATCCTTTAGGTGTAGACAGCTAATAGGCTCCAAATCCAAAGACTGATACAACGACAAAGGGACCTAGCCAGTTTGGTTCAAATTTTCCTTTCTTTTCTCTATATTGTTGATTACAAGGATTTTCTTTCAAGACTAAGTCACCAACTTGAAATAATCTTGGTTTTACTCAATGATTTTAACTTCTGGATATCATCTGCTGATAAGCTTTTAGGTGATCAACTGCTTGTTGATGACGCTCATCCAACAGTTCCAACTCTTGTAGTATAGACACCTAATAATCTTCATCTAAAATGATTCCCTTTAGTGACATATGGAGTGATGGTAGCTCAACCTCAATAGGTAAAATGGCCTTTGATTTGTATACTAAAGCATAGGGTGTAGCTCTTATCGGGGTGCAGATATTGGTTTTGTAAGTCCATAAAGCAAGATTTAGTTGAATGTGCCAGTCATGTCCAACATCATTGACGTTTTTCTTTAGGATTTTTCAGGATGGTTTTATTTGAGGCCTCTGCTTGGCTATTTCCTTGAGGGTAGTACAGTGTAGAAAATCGATGCTGGATATGAAACCTCTCACAAACTTCTTGTACATCCTAATTCTTGAAAGGTCTGTCGTTATCCATGACAATGGATTGAGGAATTCCATACCGATAGATGATGTAATTCAAGATGAAGGATGCAATTTATTTTTTGATGATGGTGGTCAAGGGAACAACTTCAATCCACTTTTTAAAATACTCTATGACTGTGATGATGAATTTTTGTCAATTGGAAGATGATAGATGTATCTTACCTACGAGGTCAAGTCCCCATTGACAAAAAGGCCATGTTGATGAAAATGGTTGTAGCTCTTGTGCTAGTGGATGTATCAGGTTTCCATGGATTTGACATTTTTGGCACTTCTTGACAGATTGAAAAGACTCATTTTCCATATTAGGCCAGTAATACCCCAAACTTAGGAGTTTTTTAGCTAAAGTTAGGCCACTTTAATGTGTGCCATAAATACCTTCATGAACCTCGCGTAAAGTAGTTTCAACTTTGTTATGTTCAAGACACCAAAGGAGAGTACCATCTAGACCTCGTCGGTAAAGTACATTAGCTATCAGGGTATGTCAAGCTGCTTGTCGAATAAATTTTTATTTTTGGTTTCGGGATAAATTTGGTGGTAGGGTATTATCTCTTAGATAGGTGTATATCTTCCCATAGGTAGAAGCATCAACCTCGACTAGATGATATGTGACTTGGGATTCAGGGTTATCATAGCCAGGGTTAAACAGTTGTTCCACCATGAATTCATAACAAGCTCATTTTTCAGGTATATGTAAGAGAGAGGCAATGGTAGCCATAGCATTAACAAATTTGTTGTATCCTTTGGGAATCTGCTCAAATTTGATTTCAATAAAGTACTTTTTAAAGTCATCAACCATTCTTTTATTTGGCATCAATTTATCATCTTTTGTCTGGTAATCATTATTCACCTAATTTATGACTAGTTGAGAATCACCATAGACTTGCAACTCCGTGATCTTCCATTCAACTGCCACTTTGATTCCAATGATTAATGCTTCATACTCGGTTGTGTTGTTAGTACAAGGAAACATCAACCTGTAAGAGTTTGGAATGGTATGCCCTTGAGGCATGACAAATAAGATTCATGCACCTGATACATGTTGTGTGTAAGATCCATCAAAATATAACATCCATTGTTGTGTTGACATTGTAAGGACATTTGCGTCTGGAAATTCAATGTTCATTGGATGATCATCTTGTAATGGTGCTTCAACTAGTTGATCCACTATGGCTTGACCCTTGATTGCTTTCCTGTCCACATACTGGATATCAAACTCATTTAATAGCATTACCCACTTGGTTGGTCTTCCTGTGAAGGAAACTTTGCTAAGTAAATACTTCAATGGATCAATTTTTGCTATGAGTTTGATGGTGTGAGTCAACATGTAGTGTCTTAGTTTTTGAGTAGCAAATACTACTGCTAGACAATCTTTTCCAATAAATGTATAATTTATTTCATAGCCATTCAAGGTCCTACTGATGTAATAAATAGCCCTTTCTTTTCCCGTAGAATCTTCATGTGCCAGTAAAGTGCCCAAAGATACCTCTATTGTTGCTATGTAGAGTAATAATGGTTTTCCTTCAGTGGTGGTACTAGTATGGGTGGTGACATCAGATACTATTTCAGTTGATTGAAAGCTACTTCACATTTTTCATCCCATTTAAAATAAACATTCTTGTGTAGCAAGTGATTAAAAGGATGAGTTTTATCTGCCAGTTGTGCAATGAACCTTCTAATAGATTGGAATCATCCTTGTAAAGATCTAAGTTGGCTGATATTCTTAGGAGGAGGCATATCCATGATAGCTTTGACTTTCGCAAGATACACCTCAATGCCTTTAGCTTATATTATATATCCCAAAAGTTTAGCTGATGTCACACCAAGTACACATTTCTTGGGATTTAATCTCACATTGAATTTTTCCAACCAAGTAAAGATTTTATCTAGGATTTCCAGATGTCCCTCTCTAGTGAATTATTTTTCCAATAATTCATCTATATAGTCCTCCATAAAGGTATGCATCATGTCATGAAAGATAGTGGTCATCGCACATTGATATGTAGCTCCAACATTTTTCAACCCAAACAGAATGACGTTCTAGAAAAATGTGCCCCAAGGACATGTGAAGGCTATCTTATCTTGGTCTTCGGGTGTTATCTTAATCTAATTGTAACCTAAAAAGTCATCCATAAGTGATAGCATGGCATGTCCTACTGTCATATCTACAATGATGTCAATGTTAAGCAAAGGAAAATCATCTTTTAGGCAAGCCCTGTTAAGATCTCTGAAATCCATACATATCCTGATACTGTGGTCAGGTTTTGAAACTGACACAATGTTTGATATCCATTCAACATAATAAATAGGTCAGATAAATCCTGCATCCAATATTTTCTTCAATTCATCTTTCACCAAAAGGGCGATATGAGGATGCATTTTTCTCAACTTTTGCTTCACTAGCTTTACTCTAGGTGGTAGTGATAAATGGTGCATGATGAGATCTGGATCCATGTCTAGCATATCAGCATAGGACAAAGCAAAGTTGATTTGCCTCTCTTCAAAGAACTTAGTAAAGTTTGATTTTTCTTCTTCCGTCATGGATGTTGCTAGATGTAGAGTCTTCACTATTTCAACTATACGAATGTTGATGGATTGTGTAGGTTCAGTCAGCATTGAAGATCTCTCATGATAGTGTTTGGGACGAGTGTCAAATCTCCAATCTTTCAGTGCCTTAGAGAGGTTTTCACCGTTAGATGCGCTCTTTATTTTTACTTTTTCTTGATCCAATACTACCATTAAATGGTTTTCACCATTAGATCCAACTTTTATATTCATTTTGCAGCTGAGATATTTAGCACTTGTCTAAAAATTTGTTATGAGATTCAATGATGGAACATGTTTCAAGATTATCAAAGCAAAGGAAGTTCACAATGGTGTCATTGTTTGGAAAGATAGGTAGATCAAGCAGCTCAGTTTTGTCCCAGTCAATTAGTTTGGGGTGTACCAATGGCAAAGAATCGTCGATTGGCTAAGGTCAAAAGGAGTGAGTGTCATGATGGCAACGTCATCAAAGTGTTCAATAGAAATGTCAAGGTCTATGATGTTACTCTCTTTCGAGTGATCTATCTCATTTGAAGTCTAATCGTCTTCACTTGAGTCATCGATATGTTGTGATCCAATTTCAAGTGGTCTAGAACTTGAGCTCTATCCCTCCATACGTGTTGGTGCATACTTTTGTATCACATCAATTTATTTTCCATGACAAGATTCTTCAGAGAGTAAATCCCATTCATATTCATTGGAATCTATTTTGGAACTATCTCGTAATTGAAGGATTCTATCAACAACCTGTTGCCTAGTTTCTTCTTTTGACTCCTCTCTGTATCGTAGTCCTGTTTTGTCCTTTGAATTGGTTATGGTAGGTTGTAGTCGTTCTATGATACCCTCTTTTCTTTGTTTAACAGGACATTTTCCATCATATCCCATCTTCTCTAGGATTGTAAAACCTTTACCATATGGTTCAGTTAGTATGTTGGAAATTGATGCTTGTGATGTTTCTTCATCCTTGTATAACCAATTTAGAACATCCTTGTCTTCTGATTCATCCACTAAGGTGCTTGCTTTCATAAATGTGTCATCAAAGAGCGTGATTGGTTGTGAGGATTTTTGTTGTGATGTGGATGGCTGCCCATATGACTTAGGAGAAGATAGAAGTTGGGAAAGACATAAGAATTGCTCAAATGAATATTCCCCCATGAATTTGTCTTTCAATTGGATCTTTTTCTCAAATTGTTTGGATAAGGAATTTAGTTGACTTTCATGATTTGATGGAGTAGAATCACCAACACTTTGTCTTTTGACTGATATTTTACCTCAAGCTGATTTGACAAAGAATTTGATTGACTTTCATTACTTGATGGAGTAGATTCACTAATGCCTTTATGTTTTGACTGATCCTTTTTCTCAACCTATTTTGACAAGGAATTTAGTTGTCTCTCATTGTTGGATGAACTAGGAGTTGTAGCTTCCCTGTTATGTGGCACAAAAATATCTTGGGTTGTTTTGAGTGTGTTAAAATATTGGGGATTGTTGGAATCAACTGAAATAGTGATTTCTTTCCCATTGAAAGGAAATTTCAAACACTAATGATATGTGGATGGCACTACTTGCATGTCATGAATCCAAGGACGTCCCAAGAGTATATCGGATGTCAACTCTTTGTCCAACACTTGGCAGATTATATCTTTTTCAACCGGTCCCACTTGAATGGGTAACACTATCAATCCTTGGGAGGATTTCATCATCATAGGCTTTTATAGTGATTTTTCTTCTAGCATCAATTGCATTTTCCGAATATCCAAGTGCATAGATAAGTTTTAAAGTGCAAATATTTAGGCCAGCTCCACCATCTATTAGGACATGTTTGACCTGATGTTTATGAATTAAAACCTCAATGTGAAGGGTTGTGTTGTGTGGATGGGTGATTAATACATCATCATGTTCAAAAAATGATAGGAAATGAGGTGCGGTCAAGTGTTCCACCATAGCTTGGAATTGGAAAACTTCTAGATTAATTGGCATTGTGGTGGCTACCAGAACTTGTTCTAGAATTTCTTTGTGAGCTGATGAGATTTTTAGCAGTTCCAATATGGATATTTGAGCTGGTGTTTTCTGCAATTGGTCAACTATGTTGTATTGACTTGCAGGGGCAATAGTTTCTTTGGATGTAGAG
This sequence comes from Sequoia sempervirens, assembly GCA_007258455.2. Taxonomy (NCBI): domain Eukaryota; kingdom Viridiplantae; phylum Streptophyta; class Pinopsida; order Cupressales; family Cupressaceae; genus Sequoia; species Sequoia sempervirens. The sequence goes on from VDFB02109042.1 coordinate 14,284,055, forward strand.
GAGGCAACAACTCCTTTCAATATTACTTTGGCTTTCCCTCTTTTGGTTGCGTTGACTAGTTGGTAATCTTGTTTGTATTTGATTTTAATGACATTAATTTGATTGTCACTTTCAGCAAAGTTTGTGATCAGATTTAATGGTATGATGTCATTGATTTGATGAGATTTGGTGTTGACATCATGAAGATTATTTTCAGTTGTAACAATGTCTTTTTGGCCCTTGATTTTGATGTCCTTGGTTTGATCATCAACTACCTCAATATGGAGAATGGTAGAATCATAAACATTGTTCACATTTTTTCCTTTGGTGTTTGATGAAGAGGACTCCCCCTTTTCATAGTTTGGTAAAGGATTCTTGAATGCTCCATGATCATTATTTGTTTGGGGTCCTTCTACAAATATTGCTTTGTTATCAATCAAATCTTGTACCAAATGTTTTAGTTGCATGCAATCATTTGTTTTGTGTCCTTTGTTTTTGTGAAAGTCACAATAATGTGCATCATTCCACCAAGATGGTTTAACTCTTGGTTCCCAATCTTAACTCTTGGTTCACAATAATGTGCATCATTCCGCCAAGATGGTTTAACTCTTGGGTAATGTTATAACCTTGGCTGCAAGAAGTTCTTTCAATGTTGATTCTAATGATTGTCCCAAAGGTGTGAATATTCTTCGGTTTGATGATGCTCGATATGGTGGTGGTTTAGATTCAACATTACTTGGATTGTTGTTTTGATTGGTGGTTGGATTGTTGTTTTGATTGGTCTTGGTGGCAGTTGTTGTCAAGTTAAATATTGGTTTTGCATTTTGTGTTTCAGTTGAAGCATCATTGTTACCAACATTTTTATTTATTTTCCAAAACTTTGGTTTATCATTGTTGTTGTAATTATTGGAAGAGGAATTTGTTGAGTTGTTTCCTTCATTGTATATTTTTAGGACTCCTCTTTTGACCAAGGCTTCTTCAATTTTGATTCCATTTTCAATCATTTTGTCAAAGGTAGGTGGACATTGCAATTCAAGTCTATATCTCATCTCATCATTTAGGTTGTCAATGAAAATTTTCATATTTTTCTTTTCAGGTATGGGATGAGCATATCTTGCAAAAAATCTTCTCCATCTTTGCAAAAATATAAGGAATGATTCACCATTTTTCTATTTTTTATTGCAAAGGTCTTTCATGGTTATCTCGTGTTGGATGTTGTAGGAGTATTGGGTGATGAATTTGTTAATCATCTCTTCAAAGGTCTTAATACCTAGTGCAAGTTTGGAGAACCATTCCATGCATTGTCCACCCAAGCTTCGTGGGAACAATCTCATCAAATAAGTGTCTTCGTGTGCAAACTCAAGGCTCATGGTTTGAAATTCCCTCACATGATCTATAGGATTTGTTTTACCATTATATTTATCATACTTTGGGAATTCACAATGTTTGGGAAAAGGAATCATGTTGACACTTTGATCAAAAGGATATGGAAAAATGTCTTGTAGAAAATATCTTTTTGTGGTTCCTCTTTGCATGTCAAGAATTTGTTGTAATTTTTTCATTTGATGACTTAATGTAGCGATTGGATCTGTATTTTGTGGATCAGTTTCAATCTTTTTAGGAGGTGCTTTCAATTGATTAACATCAAAGTCAAGTGGAAGTTTGATACCTTGATTAGCTAGTATTAGGAAGTATTTTTCTCCATCTTTTTCAAAAATATTTTCTAGGAACTTGTGGAAATTTGGATCTTCTTGAGCATGTTGGATGTCTTCCTCAATTATTTCATCACCTTCAGATTGGTGGAGTTTATGGAATAGAAATTCCTCAGCTTCAGCCATGGTGTTCTGAGTTTCAAGTTCTTTTTCTTTGAGTTTCTAGTTTTGTAATCTTGTTTGAACGGGCATACAAGTGTTATAATTTGACTAAACTTTGATCTTTTTTTGGAGAAGTGCCAAGGATATCAACTAAGTCAAATAGAATGAAAAATCCTATTGATGAGACTAAGTTTAATCTGATTATACAACTTTGTTTCGTGATGAAGGATAATAGATCCTAATAATGAAACTTAGCTTAACAATTAGAGGTGTGTTTGATGTTTAGGCACTTTAAGGTGTTAGATCTTGGTTTAGTTTGAAGAATTTCACTTGTAAAGGTCAGTTTCAACAAGTTTAAAGCACTAGTGTGATTGAGGAATAATTATGTTATGGAAAAGATTCTTAATTATAGTTCAAATTGACGAACAAGGGATGAATTTATCTCTCTGGTTTTGAATTTACCAGATGTGCTAAAAAAAGGTATGGATGCACCAAAATATTGCACAGATGCGCTATACTGTACCCAAGATGCACCAAAAAATGGCCTCAATGTGTTGAACAATGGACCAACTGCATTGGAAAATGCATTGAATGCACTAAAATATAGGCTCAATGCATTGAAAGATAACTTAGATGCGCTAGAAAATGGACTATATGCACCAAAAAAAGCCAGTGATGTGCTAGACTGCCCCTAAGTATGTGATTTTAACTTGGTATTATGTAGGTGAATGGGCTAAAATGGTTTGCAAATGCACTGAAAGATGGAATAGATGCACTAGAGAATGGACTAGATGCGCTAAAAGCTAGACTAGATGCATTGGACAATGACTTAGATGTGCCAGACTATACCCTAAATGCACTAGAAAATGGCCTAGATGTGCTAAAAGATAGAGTAAATGTGTTGTAAGATGACTCAGATGTGCCAAAAAAAAATAGTATATGTGTTAGAACATGGAATGGATGCGCTAATCTAGAAGTGTTCAGTTTTTTTGCAACTTTGTCTAGTTATCTTGCTTTTAAACAATGAATGTGATGTTTCCAAGGGATGTTTTTTTGAATAATGACTTTTTCTTGCCTTTTCCAATTTGTGAATTATGGGAATTAAATGCTTAAATGGACGATTTCTTGAATTATGACTTCAAACACAATAAGAAGTTGTAAAATAATTGTTTCCATCTAAGAATTAAGCATTGAGTGTGTATTCAAGAATCTAGTCTGAGTCCTTCGATTTCCATAGGTATAAAACAAGAGAAGACAGTTCAAGCACTTTTCTAATGTCAAAGGTCACTTAAAATACCACAACCCACATCTTAGAACTATGTTAGCTCACACAGTCGTGTCACTCCCTAGAGGGCGCCCGTGTTTTTGTCTTTCTCGGGTCTTAACCAAAGTTGAATCCTCCACTTTTGGCCAGTAATCCCTGATAGTTACATGGTGAGTATCTTGGGGGAAGATTCTTCCCTCCCCTTGCACTGTGATATTAGAAGTGTTCAGAAACTGACTCGGTTGGCTTCTACACTAGAGTTCGTAGTAAGGCTTTCCGTTCAGCGTGACAATTGATAAACTCCCGTAGGAGACCTCCCAACCTTTAGAACAAAGGCTTTGGGGATGGTTATCACTACACACTGTTGTCAAATTGCGAGTTTCCTCAAATTTGCTTTTGATTATAGTGGGTCAGAAAACTTGGCTTTAGTTGTTCCCACTTAGGTCGTTCCTGTAGGGTGAGTATGTTTTCTCACTATGATAGGCCTTCTAAAGGTGCTAACAAAACAAGAAATAGTGAGTCGGAATTCTGGTCACCCAGTTAAGGGGAGAGCATAGGCCTATCACCTTACAAGCACAATAGAAAAGGGTGTTCTTCAACCTTCTAATTAAACTAGGTTCCTAATTTAATTAAAAGATGACATTAAAACAACTCCAGACCCTGCAAACATCATCAAAAGTTTGATAAAATTGTCTTTGACCAGTGTATTAAGCACCTGCAACACATAAATTATTAATTAGTTCTTAGAATTTTAAATTTCTATAAAATAAACTAGATGCGCTAAAACAAGCATCATATGCGCTAAAAGATCACTCCTATGTGCTAAAAGAACTACCAAATGCATTAAAGAAACTACTGAATGTGCTAAAGTATAAACTAAATGCACTAAAAGACCCCCTGGATGTGCAAAAAGATATGTTGGATGCGCTGAAATATGCTCCAGATGCGTTGTAACAGGAACTAGATGAGCTAAAATATGTTTCGTATGTGCCAAAAGAAATATCGGATGCACTACCTAAGAGTTCACGTCCAGATCTGTAAAACAACTTTCCAGAAAACATCAATAAAAAGGGGCTAGGCCCCACAGTGGTGGGGCCCAATTTATGTGTGAAGTAAAATGTGCAAAGGAATAACAAAATCACACAAACAATGAAATGTATTACATTAGAGAATTGAATCATAAAACTAATCTAATTGCAAACAAAGCAAATTCCTAAAATCGTTCCATTGTTTCCTATCTTCATGGATTCATTAAATCATATTGGCTCTTAGATTTGTGTATGCACTATGACTGTTAGAATGGAAACCCGAGGAACGAAATACTATAAAATGCAAGAATCTAATTTGTACATGATGATAAGATATGGGATTTGCTGAATGATGCTATGATATTATACTATAAATGATGATGGTGATATGATAATTGATATGATACTAAATACTATGATGCAAATGATGTATAAAACTACTTTGATAATGAAAATGCAGCTATGAAACTAAGCCATGATTCTAAACTAAAATGCTTCTAAATTACTAAATACTAAAATGCTCCAATTCTCTAAATGCTCTAAATGCTCAAAGGTAATTTCTGCAGAGTAAGTTTTCTCAAGATGGGATGTCAAACGATGGAGAATGATGTTGTATTTATAGGATTTCCAAGGCATATTATGATGTGGCAACAACCAACGGTCAAGATTTCAGCTAGAGAGATGAACGGTGGAGAAGGAAGAAGTTAGAGGGAATCATGGAGGATGTTCCCTTTAAAAGAGCACTTTGCCAAGTGTTGGAAAGAATCAATGAGATGGAAGAGCCAAGTATCCAAGGTTGTTTCAATTTTTTTAAAGATAATTCCCATTTAAATATTAAGCATATTTAAATTCATGAGACACTTGATGATGTGGCAAGAGGAAAAGTTGGAGACATGTGCCTAAATTCAAATTGGGAATTTAAATTTAGTGAGAAGATATTAATAAAATAAAACAAACTATTGACATTTGTTTATTTAATTAAAATTAGAAGAATATGATTTAAGATGGAATAATTAGAAAGTATGAACTATATAAATAAATTTAGCATTTATTTATAAGTAGACGAATTAAAGGGGTTCATTAATTAAATAACTTGTATTTAATTAATTAATTGTCTTGACTGATTTTAGGTGTATACATCTATAATGTAGGGAAAGGAAGAGCCCACTAAACTCAATAAATGAGACATCTAGAATAGGTGTGAGTACCATCAAGAGCTAGATCTTGAAAACAACAAATTAATGACACCAAGGTCATCTACATATTTTTCCATTTGAAATTAAATTTGAATCCATACCCTTGAGATGGACAACCTTTTCTTGGTGGGAAAATCCCCTTGGATAAAACTTATCAAATATAGTCATTAATGGTGACTTGGGTCATGTAGGGAGGTAGGTGGTAGTGAACAATTAAAAATGCAAGAGTTTTAGAGTTTCAAGCATGCCATGAATCAAGTATTAGATATAATCTATATATCAAGCTCAAAGTGGATAGATAAGGATATCGTTACATCACCAAATCTATGAGGATACATGAAGGTAATTATTGGAAGTCATGGAGTAAGGATACTAGAGAATTCATGTTTGAAGTATTTAAGTAAAATGTTTAAAGTCACGATTCTAAAAATTTGACACACTGAAAATTTTTGGGGATAGGGAGTTAGGGATACTTTATAACCCATGCCAAGATTATCATGTTAAAGGTATTTTTACATCTCTAACTCCAAAAATATATTACAAGGAAATGCCAATAGTCTTGGATCAAGGATATTTCATAACTCATGCCATGAGAGAAGAAAACAAAAGGATGATAAAATATAGAACTGAAAAATAATATAGTGCAAAGGATTGGGAATGAATGATTAAGGATAAGCCATACCTCATGCCTAAAAGTAAAAATTAGAGGCATGCTTGCATTTTTTACACTAAAATGTTAGAAGTTGGGGATTATGGGAAAACTATAATAGAATGAGAAATTTTGAAATCCCAATAGGATAAAAGGGAAAAGGTTGGGATCAAAGGAAAGGTGTTCCTATATGGAAAACTCTAAAACTCTAACAAAAATCCCTCACTTACAAAAATGACCAAAAAAACCTAAGAATTAAATTTTCTTGAGATATTTGCAATTTATAAGACACAATAGACACATAAGGTATGATGGGGAACACCAAAAGAAAATTTTGATAAAAATGGGACCCACTTGAAGATCTCTCAAATCAATTATCTATGATGGGAAAAGTCAGGCCAAATACAAAGGAGGACTAGGACTTAGGAAATTTAGGCACTACAAAGTTGGGTACCAATATTGGCTCTAGTTTAGGATGTGTGTCTCTTGTGGTTACAACAAGTTTCTATCTCTAGGATATAGACCAAAAGGGGATGGTAGGAGAAACATAAACAAATAAAAAAATAAGGAAAAGAAAGACAAATATGTACATAGACCCAAAGAGAGCCTCATTGTTAAGAGAAATATTGTAAGGATGTTTACCATGAATTCATAACTTCATGAATTATCCTTAAGACTCTTTAGGTAAAATGTTCCTTGAACACACTTATTTGCAACTTGATAGGGTTCAACCAATAAGGCTTCAAATTTTCCATGTTTTCCTTTATCTTTAGATTTGGAGTTCCACATGAGACCAATGTCACCAACCTAAAAATCTCTTTGAACAATCTTCTTATGAAATAAATATTTCATCTCTTACTATTAGAAGTTTCTTTCATGGGCCGCCCTCTTAGATTATATACTAAAAATTCAAGATTAATTGGCATCTTGGCCTCTATTTCATAGAATAATTCAAAGGGGCTCGTACCAATAGCCTTTTATAAGTTATCTTATCCACACAAATAAAAAAATGTAATTTATCATCCCATACCTTCTTTCTTGAAACCATTCTTTCCTAATGATATTCATCATATAATTGCTAATGAATTTAAATTGGCCATTTCCTTGTTGATGTTAAGGGGAAAAACATGTTAGATTTATCCCATATTTAGAACACATGTCGATAAGGTCATGAGATATAAAACACATAATTACATTATTAGTAACTATCCTTATAGGCACACTAAGCCTTGTAATGAGTTTATTCAGTGAGAAATCAATCAAAATTTTGGACATAGCTTTCTTGCGGGGATTGCATCCACCAATTTGGTGAAGTAGCTAGTGGCCACCAATATACTAATCTATTAATCTTATGATCAATAGTCCTTGAGATGAAATTTCCCCCACAAAATCCTTAGTGACATTCTTTAATTTCTCCTATTGACTACTCTTGATCTAAATATTTAAGGAGAAAACCATCAAAGTTCCTCCAAATCAATTGGTCCTAAAGAAATATATACCTTGTAGATGCTATCTTGAATGTTATTTTCTATTGATCATTTAATCTAGGAGATGGCTTATGTTTTTTAAATAGAATGTCCTTGTACCAAGTAAAACCATTCAAATTAAAATAAGGTGTTAGATTAGAGTTCATTTGATGCACCACAATTGCATCCAAGTTTGTATCAAGCATCAATTTGGTGAGGCGTTTACCTTTGACTAGCTTAGTATTCTTCACCTTGATGTCATATTCCCAGATTTTGTTGATCTGTGTGCATATCTTTTTTTATTCTTATTTTTGAATAAAATATTTTTGGTACAAGATTATATCAGAGAAGCATACTTATACTCCATCAAGGGAAAGAAGCACAAGAAATTATTTCCCTTGTCATATGATGATTTGGTGATGTTATTAATAGATTCTAGGTGTGCCATATTCACCTATGGTCAATCTTATGGTAAATTTGAATACTTATCACTACCCATAAATAATTAACTTACCATTTTGAGTAAATAAATAATTAATGATTGAGTAAAATAATTTTTTATTGCCATTGGTGAAACTCCCACCCCTTATGAATAATTTATAAATGAAATTATGAGTAATTAATTACATAAAATTTACAAGGTTAATGACACCTTAATCCTAATAATACATGCCTCCAATATGATATATTGTGAGATCTAAATCACCATGTAGTTCAGGCACTTGATCCCATAATTGGAAGATATGTTCAAGTTAGGAAACAAAGATTCATACTTAGCCACATTATTGGTGCAATCAGATTTTAATCTAAAACCGAATTTATAATTTGTTCCATCAAATGGCACCCAAATAACACCTACACCATTTCCTCTTTTAGAACAAGCATCATAAAATATATGTTCTAGATATCATTATTTTTACAATAATGGAGTTGAGAACATCAAATAGAACTAGCAAGGTTACTACTATTGTCATCATAATATCTCATAAAGTTACCTAGCCCAATATCCATGTAACTTACCTCATTCCTTTCCTCTTCTAAATTTTCCACAATGTGTGATATTTTATTTTCTATATGCAATCCCCCACTTTATCCAAGTAAAAATACTTACTAAGATATTCATCTATTTGCACTTTCACATTGTTGACAGTTCAAATTATATTGACTTATATGGAGTCTATTTCATAGTGCACTTTATATAATATTTGGAGACCTTTAGGAACAAATTATTCATGAATTATAATGGCATCCCATTGTTTGAATCTCTTAAATCCAACATAGAATTATGGACTAACCATCCTTTTATCTGTAAAGAGGTATAAAATATATCTACAATTGTCTAGTTACTAATAGATACAATGCCAAGATATACTTTGGGAATTTATTAGATATTGGCTACACTCTATAATTCTAAGGATTACAAAGATGATTAAAAATATGGTTGAGGAATTGATATACAAAAAGGCCCTTTCTCTATGCTCAAGGATGCTAAGAAACTCTCTTACTAGTACTTGGACTTTGAGTTGGATTAAAGAAAGGGCCATTTCTATGGACTGATGTTCTAGAAAAATAATTGATAAAAACATATTTATATTATTTGTATTAGGAATAAAAGGCATTACCTAACTATCAACAACAACCTTTTCATTTATTACAACTCCAATTCTAGTCGTGTCTAGATTTTCTTGTGATATTCTCATTGTCTAATTTGGAGTGGTGTATGCCCTTGTATTAATAGAATGCTCTATATTTTTGTTTGGTAAATCAACATATTTACCTCCTATGGTTTACCTCTTTTCATATAGGATTTTTAGTGTTTGCATCTTCTCCTTTAGAGGTGACCTTCTTGTAGGCCTATTCATAATTTATTCTACCTTATATTCCTTTTATTTTCCTTCATTTGTAGTTATAACTACTTCTAGTACACCTACATGTCTAATGTGACCTTTTCATTGAATTTTCTAATTTTGAGTTTCCGTTCACATTGGACCTACAAGGGAGTTGCATTGGTGAGAGCTTTGATATCCTCATTGGCATATTTTTCTCTTTTATACCTTTTTCGTGTGAGTTCCTTGAGATGATTGAAATCCTAATCTTATTAAATATGGTGGTTCTCTTGATCACACTAAAATAATTTGTCAACTTCATACGAATCATGTTGTTCCACATAATTATCTTCATAATGTTCAAGGGTACCATCTTCATTTGGGAATTCTTTCTCTTTTAATAGTGCTATTTCAAAAGCATAGTGTGTAGGGTCATGAGAGAATTAACAAATTTCACACCATAATGAATCATCTTGGAGATCCACTTAATTCCTCCTCAAGGGATTAGGGGTCTATTTTCTTTGTGTCCTTGGTTTCCTTGTCTATTAACCATTTTATTTTTATTTTTTATAGTTATCTTATACTAATTGGTGTTATAGGGCCTACTCTACAATCATAGAGCTTCATGAAGTGTGTGGTAGTAGAATTAGAAGGTAATGCCTTCTATTTTATTACAAACCTATATGAGATATCCTTAATTAACCCCATTAGCTTGCCAATTTTATCTTCAATTGTGAGAGGCTTGCTTGAAGTACCTATTTCTAGTTGTATGATCTTCACATCAACTCTCTTAATATGCTTACTAGATGATATCATATTTCTCTCTATGTTTATTATGATGGTGTAATTTTCCCTCAATTTTGGAGGGTTATTATCATTAAAGAAATATACTATTTTTCATGAAATGATCCATAATATAGGAGAAAATACATTGAATCATTTGGCCTCAAATGGGGAGGTACATTCCTCATTTCCATTATAAACCTACTATTAAAGTCAATAACATTCTCATTTATCCATTTATTAATAACAGTTAGCTCATAGATTGAAAACTTGGGATCAACTCTCTCTTCATATTATAATATGAATACTCTATAAATGCATCCCATAAGTCTATGCTATTATAAAAAAGGCTTATGTATCATTGTTTAGAACTCTCTTAAAATGAAATAAAAAAATTCACCATGACATCCTCATGTGCAAACATTATTTCTTTGTATTTTTATATTTTTCTTCTAATCCCATTTGGTATTTGATTTGAATAATTTAGAATAATATAAATAATAGTTTTCTATACCTTTACATACATAATGCTTGTCTAATTAGAAGGAACCTTTGAGCATGTATGCTAAATTTAGGTCTAACATTATTTGAATATTTTTTCTTTTGTTCAAGGCATGGTGGTAGTTCTTGAACATCATGAGAATGACTGAAGTTTCTATTTTGTGGTCGAGCTCCTTGAAATTTTTCTTTAGCCTACCTAAAATTTCTATCTTGTTTTTCTTCTCTTAAAATTTTAATTTGTTTCTCCATCTATCTAATTCCATATATCATGTCCACTTCTTGATCTATATATTTATCCCTCAATTCGTCATCTAATTTTTTTCATTCACTAACATCATGAATGATGTGTAATTTTTAATTTCACCACTATGTACCACATTGGTATTGCAAGTATGTTTTTGGTGTTGTCATTGATGTCAACTTTATGGAGATTGTGTGTTGAAGTTGTTGGAAGGATGCTAGTGTTGTTATAGCTATGAAGATTATTGGAGCTTGCTTGTGTTGATGAGATTGTTGGTAGTATGGATGTGTTGTGGTTAATAAGAAGTGTTGTAGATGTATTGAAGTTGTAGTTGGTTCACTTGGTTTCCAAGTTCTTTTGAGAAAGTTATAGTGTGATAGAGTCTTGTTTTGTATTCTACTTTGCATTTCTTCGGTCTTGAATTTATGTTTGTGTGGTTTGGATATGTTGATTATAGGTGTTCAAAGGTGTTATATGTAGAATTGCAGGTTTTGGATTGTACGGAAGTGAAATTTGTGCTCACCAATGTGTGTGTTTGTGAAGAAGGTTGTCTGGGAGAAATTATATTTCTCCACATTTCTCTGCATTGAGGTTTCTTGTCTTCAGAATTTGGGGACATGCTTATAATGTCTATATCTACTTTCCCTTGAGGTTTTATGTGCTAAGATGTTCTACAAAGTTGGTTGGTGAGTTGGATGTATGTGCCAGTGTGTTTGGTTGCACAGAATGATGGTGTTCCTAAATTTAGGTGATTGTGGCAAAGTTGCAAAATATTCTAATGATGCAAGAACATTTTGATATGTTGTATGGATATTGTGGAGTTTTTTATGTGGTCCATGAAGTTTTCTTCAGACCTAGTTAATCATGAACTTAATTGTTAAGGGCATTAATATAGGTTTGGTTGACCTAATGCATTAGCACTAATTGCGGAAGTGGTGTGTTGTTTGTGGAAGCATGGAAAAGCGTTTGTTGACCTTGGAGAATGCTTTCAAGGTTGTGGATGGTATATAAGAAAGGTAAATCGTTGGAGATGAGTGTGGATCTATAGAAGGTGTGTGAAAGATGAAAATTTGATTAAGTGTGGTGATCTAAGTGCGAGCTTAATGCCTATGAGTTTGAAGTAGTGAGTAGAAGGGTCTAATTTGTAGTGTAATTGAAGTTATTGAAGGAATTGAGATGGATGGTTTGGATGGTTTGGAGTTGTTGTAGTGGATCTTCTTGTTGCTTTGAGATGGACTTCTCTTTGGAACAATTCCTTTCTTTCTTCTTTCTAATCTAATAGTGAGCCCTTCTTTATTTTGGGCAGTGAGCCCTCCAGTAGTGAGCCTATTGTATTCGGTGTTGTAATTGATTTGTATAGTGAGCTAATCCCCATTGTAGTTTTTCCATTCTTGGTTTTCCCCATAAATCTAGTGTTTTATTGTGCATGGTGTTTTGATGTGTTTTTTTTCACTTGTTCACTTTCATGCTAAATCTGATTAAGGGTTTAAGGGCTAATAAAGATCTGAATGTTAATGAGGGTTTTGATTTTTAATGTACAATTGATGCACCCCCCCTCTCAGTTGTCATGTGCATATAAAAATTGGTATTAGAGAAAAATTCCTTGGAAGAAGCTTAATTGTTTGAGGTAGATCCAAATGGTGCACAGGAAGGAGGCTCCCTTGTTTGATGGGATGAATTATGTATTTTGGAAAACCAAGATGGAAGGTTTCATTAATTCCCTAGGGTTTGGAGTTTGGAAGTCAATTGAAGATGGATATACCATGACCACTAATGGTCTGACAACTAATGATGAGATCAAGGCATATTAGAACAATGAAAAAGCAACAAATTCTCTTTTGAGTGGTCTTATTGATTGAGAACTTGTGAAGGTTATGGACTAGAAATATGATAAAGAAATTTGGAAGTTGGAAAGTATCTATGAAGGAGATGATAAGGTCAAACAAGAAAATATGCAGAATTTGAAGACTAAGTTTGAAACCCTAAGGATGTCAGAAGATGAAGATATTGAAAGATGCATGCATAGAGTGGATGAAGTTTTCAATTCAATCAATGGCCTTCATGGAAAATTGGAAGAAGATGAGGTGGTAAAGAAGGTACTAAGAACTCTTGTTAAATATTATAGTTCTAAAGTTTCTAGTATTGAGGAAGCTCGGGATTTAGATCATTATTCTAGATATTAGTTGTTTGGTGCTTGAACTAATTTTTAATTGAGAGAGTTTAGTAAAAATGATTCAAGAAAAGAGACTTATTTTAAAGCTAGAAAAATAGAAAAGGATGATGGATCAAATCCGGATGATCTTGATGAGATAGAGGAAAATTTTGTTAAGAGATTCAAAAGGGGACTGGAAAATACAAGGGTAAGTTACCCTTCAAATATTTCAATTTTGGATAGATACGTCATTATGCTTCAAGATGTCCCACCAAAGTTTCAAATGAAAAATATAACGATAATAAAGATAAATCTATCAAGAGAAGTTATTATGTTAAAGAAGATTCTAGCATATTTGATGATGAATCTGACTACCGAGATGATGAAAATGATGAATGCTTTTGCATGGCTCTGAATGTTGGAAATAATTCTACTGACTCTAAAAGATGTACTCCGAAAATAGGTCACAACATAAAATGAACTATGGTGACTACTTTTCATGCTAGAGAGGAGAAAAATCACTGGATAATTGACAATAGATGCTCAAATCATATGACAGGTGATAAGAGTAATTTGTTAAACTTGAGAATTTTGAAGGTGGTCTTGTTAAGTTTGGTGATGATGTACATTTGCTAAGATATGTGGAAAAGGTTCAATTATTTTTTATGGGAAGAATAATACAAATGGTATTCTTTATGTCAAGGGTCTCTGACATAATCTTCTGAGTGTAGGAAAAATGTGTAGCAAAGGATTTAATCTTGTATTTCAGCATGGTGGTTGTGAAATAATAAAAGGAAGATCCAAAACTTTGGTTGTTATTGGAACAAGGACATATGGCAATTTTATCAACTCAAAGGTGCTAATGGTAAGTTATTTATGACTCAAATCAATGAAAGTTGTCTATGGCATAACATAATGTGTCACATAAATTTTGATAGTCTAGTGAGGATCAACTCTACTCAAGTTGTGAGAGATCTACCAAGAATTACAAAGCCTATCAATGCAATTTGCAAGGAATGTCAGGTTGGGAAGCAAACAAGAAAGAGGTTCAAAATCAAAGAATATTCTATTGTAGGACCTTTGGAGTTGGTGCATATAGACCTATGTGGACCTACAAGAACATGAAGCTTTCAAGGTGATAGTATTTCATGTTTTTAATTGATGATTACTCTAGAATGAATTGGGTAACTTTTCTTATTGAAAAAATAAAATCTCTAAACAAGTTTAAAGCATTTAAAGCTATGGTTGAGAATGAAATGTATATGAAAATCAATTTTTTAAGGTTTGAAAGAGGTGGAGACTTCACCTCCAATGATTTTAACAATTTTTGTGAAGTTTATGGAATAAAGAGGCATTTATTAGCCCCTAGAACTCCTAAAAAAAAATGGACTGGTGGAGAGAAAGATAGGACAGTTTAGGAAGCAACAAGGACAATGATGAAGGAAGAAAATATACTAGATGTCTATTGGAGAGAATTTATTCACACTATAGTATACATACTCAACAAAGTACAAGCAAGAGTAAACAGTTCAAAGACTCCCTATGAACTATGGTATGGAAGAACCCCTACTATCAAATACTACAGAGTGTTTAGAAGCAAATGTCATATCAAGAGAGATGAAGAAATCTTGGGAAATTTTCATGAAAGTTTAGATAAAGGAATCTTCCTTGTATATTCTTCAAGAATCAAGGCTTACTAGTGCTATAAAAAGAGGTTGAAGAAGATAGTTGAAAGTGCAAGTGTCAAAGTAGATGAAGAACCACATAAAATATTGGTGTTGATAGAAGGATATGAATATGATGAATCCTCTTGCAAAGAAGAAGAAAAAAAGGAAGAGAAAGAAAAGGAGATGTAGGTTGAAGAGGAAGATTCTCTGAAAAGGATACATAAGACTCCTAAGTATATGCAAAAGAATCATTCTGAAGATTAGATCATTGGTGAAAAGTGCAGAGGCATATTGATAAGAAGAAATGTTGCTATGACAAAAGAACAGGTAAATTTGTTTCTACTTTCCAAAGTAGAACCTAAGACAATGATTGAGGCATGTAAGGATGAGAATTAGACCAAAGATATGGAAGAAGAATTGATGTAGATTGAGAAAAAATAGACTTGGGAATTAGTCCTAAGACCAGTAAACAAGAATGTAAAAGGAACTAAATGGTATTTCGAAACAAGTTGAATGAGAATGGAGAAATTGTTGGAAATAAGGCTAGACTTGTGTGTAAGGGCTACTCAAAAGTGGAAGGAATAGATTTTGAGGAGACAATTTCTCTGGTGGCAATAATGGAGGCTATTAGGATGTTTTTGGCCCTTGCAGCACATAAGGACTTCAAGGTTTATCAGGCAGATGTGAAGTTTGCATTCTTGAATGCTGAGTTTGAAGAAGAGGTATACATTGAACAACCAAAAGGGTTTCAGTTATCAAATAATCCTAATATGCTTTGCAAATTGAAGAAGGCATTATATGGACTCAAGAAAGATCCCAGAGCTTGGTATGCAAGATTGGATAGTTACTTGTTGTAGCAAAGATTCAATAAAGGTACTACAAATAGAAATATTTACTTTAAAGTTGAGAAGGATCAAATCTTGATTGTGGTTGTGTATGTTGATGATATAATCTTTGGAGGAAATGTGTAAGAATTTTGCAAAAGAGATGGAGAATGAATTTGAGATGTCAATGCTTGGGAGATGAATTTCTTGGGCTACAAATCAGTTAGACAAAAAAAGGAATATTCATTTCATAATCAAAATATGTCAAGGAAATGTTGAAGAAGTTTGGAATGGAAGACTCTAAACTAGTATGTACTCATATGATTACTAGTTGCAAGTTGAGCAAGAATTATGAATCTCCTAAGACTAATCAAAGAAAGTACATATCAATGATTGGTGGACTGCTACATCTAACTGCTACTAGACTGAATATCATGCATGCAATTTGTCTTGTGCCCAGATTTCAAGATCCTAGAGATTCACATGTGGCAGTAGTAAAGAGGATATTCAGATATTTGCAGGCCACTTAAGACTATGGTCTATGGTATCTAAAGGATACTAATTTATTTTCAAGTTCCTATATAGATGTAGATTGAGCAAGTTGTGTGGATGATAGAAGAACTATAAGAGGAGTTGATTTATTTCTTGGAAGTAGATTGGTTTCTTGGCTAAGCAAAAAGCAGGATTTAGTATCTTTATCTACTGCAGAGGTAGAGTATATTTCTATAGAATCTTGCTGCACACAAGTTTTGTGGATGAAAAATACATTGAAGGATATCAGAATATCATATAATGAACATATTTCTATTTTTTGTGATAATACAAGTGCTATCAAAATATTGAAGAATCTAGTGATGCATTCGAAGACAAAGCATATCTCAATCTAATATCACTTTCTAAGAGAGAAGGTTGCAAAAAATGAGGCGAAGTTGGAGTATGTACCTACAAAGGATTAAGTTGCAGCTATATTTACACAGGCTCTTCCTAAAGATACATTTCAGTATCTCTGACATAAGTTAGGGGTTATTACCCCTCCTTCAATTAGATCCATAAATGTTTACATATATCTAGGAAGTATTTCAAGATACATTCTTATTCCTGGACTGATGTTGAAGGCTACCTCTTAGGGGGAGTAGGTAGTAGTATTGTTGGTTGGTGAAGTTGGATGGAGCATATTTTGTGCCCCTAAGGGGGAGAATGTAGAAAAGTGAGAGCAGTATAGTTGCTTGTTGGTGTTGCAAGTGGTGTATGCATATGTCAAAATGGAAAAAAAAATCATATACAGATGATGTGTGAAAGGTGCATGTGTTCCTCTTTGAAAGTTGTCAAAGGGGGAGAGCAAGAGAGTTCAATACAAGAAAGAGAATTGGATGAGTTTATATCCCTTTTCCATTGATTTCAAAGGGGGAGAGAGTTGGTTGAAAAAAATAGTGTAAAAGAGAATATGGTATTAATTCTTAAGTATTGGGCACATTAATCATTTGCTAAGAAAACACCTCATTTTTCAACATTTGGTATTAGAGCTGAGGTTGGGTAGAGTATTGGGACACCTTTCTCTTAAAATATTGGAGGTTTTTTGGCTTAGTGAGAGCTTTTATTATTTTTGTTATTTGCTGATTTTGGAATTAAGTTTTGTTACAATGAATTCAAGGTTAGAAATTGAAAGGTTCAATGGTTCTAACTATGAAATGTGGAAATTAAAAATGGAAGATCTTCTTGAAGAAAGAGATCAATGGTTAGCAGTTAATAATGAGACAAAGACACCTACAACTATTTCAGATGAAGATTGGGCTAAGTTAGATAAGAAGGCAAGAGGAACAATAAGGTTATGTCTTGCTAATGTTGTTCTTTTGAATGTTTCAATGGAAACCAATGCATATAAATTATGGAAAAGAATAGGGGATATTTATCAAACTAAGAGTATCACCAATAAGTTGTATCTGAAAAGATAATTGTATTCATTGAAAATGAAATATGGTGATTCAGTAGCACAACATTTAAATTCTTTCAATTTAATTCTTAGTCAGTTAGCATCTGTAGATGTAAAGCTTGAGCATGTGGATAAGTGCATTTTATTACTTTGTTCTTTACTAGATTCTTGGGAAAATCTAATTGTTGCAATTAGTGGAAATGGTGCAGATCCAAAGATGGACAACATTATTCCTACTCTCCTATCAGAGGAGATGAGGAGGAAGTCTAAGGAGGAAATCCAAGATTCCTTGTTTTTAAAAGGTAAGCCTAAGAAAAAGGAGCCTAAGGGAAACAAGGAAGGGAAGGGTAAGTCAAAAGGACGAAGTAAGGTAAAGTGTTGGAACTGTGGGAAACCAGGACATGTGAAGAAGGATTGTAAGAACAAGAAAGAGAGTTTTGATTCTTCTACAGAGGAGTCCTCAGATAATAGTAATGATGCATTGGTTATTTCAGCTAATATTGTTTGTGATAACTCTTTGCTTCATGTTTCAGAGTAATCTTCAGAGAGGATGGTAGTCACGATGCCATGTGTGACTCGTATCACGGTTCAGTGGGAGTTGTTGGTAGTGACTTGGATGCATCATTGGTAAGGTTATCTCCATGTGATTAGAGATATGGTTTCTTGGTTTAGAGTATATTTGTTATGGATGTCATGGTTTACTCTTGATATGCATTTAGAGTTTGGCATATTACATGGTTCTCTTGAGACTAGGATGTATAAGTATGTTATGATGCATGTGATCTCCTAAGAGGAGATGGTTAGATCAGGGATGTCATGTTTATGTTCCTGATTCATGATTGGAGCTTTGGCATTGATCTTGTGCGTTTCTCTTAAGTATTGGGTACATTAATCATTTGTTTGATTACTTCATGAAAGTGTTGTGTTGCATTTGGAGTTTGGCATGGATAGGTTGGTTACAGGTCCTCATGGATACTTGGAGAAATAGGTGAGGCTGGAGTTCTCTTATGGTAAGAGACATTTGTTGGAATGGTTACTTGTGATAAAAACAAAAAATTAACAGAAAAGACCGAGGAGTCTACACCTTGGTTGAATGTGAATTCAACACAGTCGGTGGTTTAGCATGCCTCTAAAGAGGTGGTTTGGTTATAGAGGCTTGGGAAAGGTAATGGTTTGGTTGATAATGGGAAGGTATTAATTGAGAAAGTTGACACTTTAATTAATGTTACATATTATCTTATGAAACCATACAGATAAGTTCTCTTGGTTTTAATCATTTGCTTGGAAGCTTCATGATTATGCAGGTTGCATTTGAAGTTAGCATGACTTGATTAGTTGGTGCAAGAAGGCCATTGGCCTTGAGTTTTGTACTTGTTTTATTATTCCTTGTTTAGAATAATTGCAATGTATAATGTCAAGTGGGAGAATGTTGGAAATAGGATGCCATTTAATTGCAAATCCTAAACATTAATTATTTCATGTATCTCCTAGATTCTTGGAATGTGTTCAACAACACTAAGATTAGGATGAGATTAATATTTGATGAAATAAATCATGAAATTGACATTTGTAGTTATTCCTAAATAATAGGAACATGTGGGTGCACACATGGTAAGGTGACACTCACCTTGAGTTTAGTTAACTATTGAGTAAGAGTTAACACTTCTGAATGCATGTAAAGATCCTAGGAGTTAGGATTTGATGTTTGCATGCTTGAAGTTCATTCAGATCATTCATTCAGTTCAGTTTAGTTTAGTTCAGTTATGGTTCAGTTATCTTCAGTTGCATGCAAGTGCATGTTGCATACATGTTGGTTATTTTGAGTTGCATGTAGTTAGCTTAGTTAACTTGTAATGCATGGCTAATAACATTGAGTTGTGTGACAGATAATAGGGACTACCTCCAGTTAACAAGGGATGACCATTCTTTGGGAATGGTGTTGAGTAAATGTTTTAGTTAACTATAAAGCACTTGGAGCTAACTTGGGTGCCCAAGATGCTTTATTGGATTTACCTCTCATGCATGATAAGATATTTTTGAAGGCTCAATTAAGTAGCTTTACTTAAGGGCGCCAACTTTGAGGAAGAGCTTTGGAATTATCACTGAAGTGAAGGAGAAGTTGTAGCTTCAGTTTGGGACACCCAAATGCATGATGCACATGTTGTAAGCTTTAGTCTTCATTGAATAACTCTACTTGAAGGAATATGGCGTACCTTTTCAAGGGATTGAGCTTGTGCATTGTAATTATCACCATTTGGAGATTACAAGGTTGCATATTGTCTCTATATCTCATTCAAGTTGAATAGAGTTTTCATAATGGTTATTGCAGGTGTGAGGAAGAATGGTAAAGATAGAAGAAGCATTCTCAAGCAAGAATTGGACCTATTGCAATTCAGAGATTGAATAATAGAATAATTCTTGGTGGAGTTTTTTCTCGAAAAGGTTTTTGCATAGTATATCTTGTGTGGTCTTTCTAATATACTGTCTAGTTCTTCTATCAACTTCTCTCTTCATTATACAACAGTAAAATGAATTAATCAAGATAATCACCCACAAAGAATATATGTAACAAAGAAAGAGCTTACTTAGATCAGCAATATTAAAGTTTTATAGAGTATTAACCTAAGAAAATACCTTATTTTTCAACATTAATACCATAGGGGGAGAATATTTAGGAGCAAGAGTGTTAAGAGCATGAAGAACTCCTCAGGTAGGGGGATAAGAGGTATGTGAAACAAAGGTAAGGGAAAAGATATGCATCAATCAAGGGGAGTGTTTCTTGTTGCTATTTATTGCAGAGTTTCTTTTGTTGTTGATGATTTTTCAAAGCGCTAGTGTTGTCATCAATGACAAAGGGGGAGATTGTTGCAAGTATGTTGTTGGTATTTTCATTGATTTCAACTATATGGAGATTGTGTGTTGAAGTTGTTGTAAGGATGTTGGTGTTGTCATAGTTGTGAAGATTTTTGGAGCCTACTTGTGTTGATGATATTATTGGTATTATGGATGTGTTGTGGTTAATAAGAAGTGTTGTAGATTCTATAGATGTATTGAAGAGGTGTTAGTAGTATTGTTGTTATAGTTGGTTCACTTGGTTTCTAAGTGCTTTTGATAAAATTTGAATAAAAGAGAGTACAATGTGACATAGTGGTATTTGTATTTTTCTCCACATTTCTTCAGTCTTGAAGTTATGCTTGTATGGTTTGGATATGTTGATCAAAGGTGTTCAAAGGTGTTATATCCAAAATTGTAGGTTTTGGATCATACGATAGTAAAAGTGTTTGTGAAGAAGGTTGTCTAGGAGAAATGAGATTGCTCCACATTTCTCTACATTGAGGATTCTTGTCTTGTAGATTTGGAGAAATGCTTATAATGTATCTAATTTACCTTGATATTTTAGGTGTCAAGGCATTTCATGAAGTTGGTTAGTGAGTTGGATGTCTGTGCCAGTGCGTCTAGTTGCACAAAATGATGATGTTCTTAGTTTCAGGTGGTTGTGGCAGAGTTACAAAATATTCTGATGATGTTGGAATATTTTGAGATGTTGTATGGATTTTGTGGAGTGTTGGTATGTGGTCTACAAAGTTGTCTTTGGACTTGGTTAAGAATGAACTTAATTTTTAAGGGTGTTAATATAGGATTGGTCGACCTGACATGTTAGCGCTAATTAAAAAAGTGGTGTATTGTTTGTGGAAGCATGACAAAGCGCATTGATGAATATTTGGGTCCTAGTTAACCCATGGTGTGTTTTTCCTTCACTTCTTTCTATTGCAGAAATGTTTGGTGCTGACCTATTTTGTAATTGCATGTTTGAGGTGCATAGTTGACCTTGCGGAATGCTTCCAAGGTTTTGGATGGTATATAAGCAAGGAAAATCATTGGATATGAGTGTGAATCTATAGAAGGTGTGCGAAAGATTTTAAATTTATTAGTGTGGTGATCTGAGTGCAAGCTTAATTCCTATGAATCTGAAGCATTGAGAAGAAGGGTCTACATTTGTAGTGTACTTGAAGTTATTGAAGACAATGAGCTAGATGTTACAGATGGTTTAGAGTTGTTGTGGTGGATCTTCCAATTTCTCTAAGATGGATTTCTCTTTGTAATAGTTCCTTTATTTCTTCTTTCTACTCCGGTACTGAGCCCTTCTTTATTTTGGGCAGTGAGCTTATTGTATTCAGTGTTGAAATTCATTTATATAGTGAGCTAGTCCTCATATTGGTTTTCCCTTCTTGGGTTTTCCACATAAATTTGGTGTTCTATTGTGCATGGTGTTTTGATGTGTTTTTGTTTCACTTGTTCACTTTCATTCTAAATCTTATTAAGGGTTTAAGGGCAATCAAAGATTTGAATGTTAATGAGGTTTTTGATGATTTAATGTATAATTGATTCAACCCCTCTCAGTTGTAAAATGAATATAACAATTGGGAGAAGTAGGATGCTTACTGTCAGTATCTATTTCCACATTGTAATTTCTTATATCTAATATTGCATGATTTTATCATATGAACTTTCCCTCTTACTCTTACCCATAAATGAATCATTCCTTTGTATTCCATATTAAGGTTTATATGTCTTCTATGTGTTCTAACCATGTTATTCCCTAAATGTATATTGATGGTAATTTATTACATTAATTAATGTATCTTCCCTACCTAATGTTCCTAATTCAAAATTTTGGTCATTTATTTGGTTTCTATGTTGACGTTTCCCAAGGGTATGAGGGAATATCTTCAAAATGTGTTTATAGATTTTATTTGGGCATAAATGTGAAAGAAAAAATAAATTACCATTGGTGGCATGGGAAGAGGTTTGTTAATCCAAAAAATGGGGAGGGGATGGTCTGAGGAACTTATTTATCTAAAATAAGGCCTTAGGGGCTGAATTGGTTTGGAAAATATACACAAGTCCAAACACAAAGTGGCGTCAAATAATGAGATATAAGTATTTGGATTCCCTAGATAGGGAAAGGATCATTACACAAAAAATATTTCTTTTAGATCCAAAATATGGAACTTCATTTCTTCTTGTAGATCAGTGCCCCTACCTCATCTTTCTTGGGTCATAAATAATTAGGAGAAGGCATTGTTTTGGGAGGGTGCTTGGAATGGGAACAAATCAATCGAGGATATGGGTTTTTGGAAGAAATTTGAGATCATTTTAAAGGTCTAGTGGGGAAACAAGGTAAAAGACTATCTAGTTTTTATTTTCAAAAATATCCTTTAACTGTGAAATGGAAATCAATAGACTTCCTTATCAATCTCTTCTAATTTGAAAGAATATTTTAAGTTAGAATTACTAAAAAGGCATATATTTTACTCTAATAAAGAAGATAAACTAGTTTAGTTGAAATAAAAATTAGGGGGTTATAATGTCAAGGATGGTTACAATTCACTAGTTGTGTTGAAACAAAAGGATTATTGGCCTTTTGCCCTTTGTTGGGTCAACTATGTTACCTAAAGTTGTATTTTTTTCTTGGATTGTTTGAAGGATAGAATTATAATGGGCATGAGACTAGATAGATTGGGAATTACTCATATTTTTCCCTGTGTTTTGTGTGGTAAGGCTTATAAAAGTACAAATCATTTGCTTCTCTTGTGTGATTTTGCATATCAATGTTGGTCTTAGTTAAGGAATATGGTAGGCTGGCTTGGTCCTTTTTAGGGGTCTCCTTTTAATCATTTTCAGAGTTGGCCTTCACTTTTCAAAAACTCTACTTACACTTTCATTTGGGATATAAGCCCCTCCATTGTGATTTGGAAAATCTGGTTAGAAAGGAAAAACATTTTTTTTTGGAAAAAGGCTTATGATTTAAATCAGGTAATTCAAAAAATTGAGATTTCCATCTCAGAGGTAACCATGTCAAACATTTTTATAACTTTAAATGGTAGGAAGGGTTTTTTTTTCATGGGATGCTTTCATTCAAAACAAATGGTCCTTGTTAAAATACCCCCAGTAAAAGGCTCTATTCAGTTTCCCGGTTCAAGAAAAAACAAGAAGCTTGTTAAATGGACACCTCCTCTAGTGGGTATGGTTAAGCCAAATTTTGATGGTGCATCTAGGGGAAAAACAAGAAAATCAGGTGTTGGTATGGTTTTAAGGGATTGTAATGGTAAAATTATCAGGACATCTTGCAAGATGCTAAAGGATGGTTCAAACAAAGTAGTTGAACTCAATGCTTTATTGCTTGGCTTGGAAATGGCTCTAAAACTCAAAATTCCATACATCATCATTGAGGGTGATTCAATGGTGGCGATAAATGATCTATCTAATTAAAATTCTAAGGCTTGGCACTTAAACAATTTGTTGAATCATATTTTGAAACTTCTTTAGAATTTCTCTTTCTATGGGGTTATGCATTGTTACAAGGAAGCTAGTAGGCTTGTGAATGTTTTAGTAAACATGGCTATTGATTTATCTCTATCATATAGAAAATTTTCACAAGAGGATATTAACTTGCTGGAATATTAATTATGTTTAGTTCCTTTCATTAAGGAATGATTTCTAGTGTGGTTGGCTTTGGAGTATAATATTGTTATATTGTTGTTATGTTATACTTCAATGGCCCATAAGTGTTTTCTCCACTTGTGGATGACTATTGGAAATTATAAGAATTGGTTGAGGGCCCATGTATTTTTTTCTAATGAATGGCTCCTCAATTCTGCATAGTTCTTGATGGTCCCCTCGATGTTATTATTTTGGGAAATAATATGTTCCAATAAGGATTATGGCTTATAGTATGGACTTCATACTCTATCATCCCTTGTGTCATCTTCCTAATCGGCTTTGTGTTATTTACACATGTAAATGGAGGGGGAAGTTTGAGGATAGTTTGGAGTATTGTACATCCCTTTGCATACTTTTTTGCACTAATGATTCTAGCTCAATAATCTATCTTTTGGCATTATAATTGTTAGTAGGTCATAGATGAGAATCGAACCTATTGTAGACTACCACAAAGGCTCATGAAGGATAGAAAAGGAATTAGTTGTAGTTAGGGGTCATGTCCCTTTAAGGTAATGTATGCATATATACAATGTAAATCATATGCGGAAGAGATAGGATGATAGATAATAGATAAGATAGATATATGTGTATACTATTGTGAAGCAAAGACTAAGACCTGCTCTTGTATGAAATTATGATATAATATAAGGGAGTTATTGTTGGGAAAATGTCTCTCAACCTTGCACTTACATAAGGTATTATTGATAGATAAGTGTGTGGGAGTGCAAGGGGGTACCCCCCTATGAGGGTTCCAGGGGTATCATCCCCCTAGCAGGGGGTCCACGGGCCATGTGCCTTAGTGGGGGCTTGAGGGAAAAGCCCTCAAAAGCCAAATTTTATGTATCTTTTATTATTGTAAATCTAGACCATTCATCATTAGGTCTCAGATATGAAGGTCAATATTTTGTTAGCTTGACTTGCCCTAGAAGGAAACCCTATTTTACAAGGGTGTTGTATTGCAATTGAAGATTATGATGTATTTTGAGAGTCTAATGGTGATCATGTTTCCTTTGGATCTTTGGTTGGTGATACTCATGTGAGAGGCTTCCTCTACAAGTATATTATAATCTTTGTGATTTCTAAATATATTGGGTGGATTTTGGAGTGTGGGGTTTTTCTCCCGAAAGGGTTTTCCCCACGTAAATCATTGTGTTGTGGTATGTGAGATATTTATGTTTATGTTTGTTTAAGTTTATGTAACTGTTGAAAAGATTTGTAAAGTTTTAAATTATCCTCCTCTCAAGATTAGTGCTACAAGAAGTTGTTCCACTACCTTAGCTTCCTTACAAGTGGTATTAGAGCCTACCTTTGGTTTTAGTTGTGGGTTGGGTTTTTTGAACTAATCCAGATTTGAGTGGGAGCTTGTGTAGAAGATACTTTATGATCTTGTTGGAAGAATTTTTAGATGGCAAGTGTAGAGGAGGGAGACCGACTATTGCTCAGGACCCCAGGTCACGAGAGGGTCTAGAACAATTAGTTTCCCTGATCTACCTCATGCTAAAGGATTTTTTAAGATAAGTTTGATGTTTTAAGAGGGTGAAAAGGAGGGAAAATTGATCTGTCACTTTCCTTTTTTCAACTTGATATTTTACAAAGTTAGGTGAGTGGATTTTTGGAATCCAAACTATGACTTTGGAATCTCTCTACCAAAGGACTCTAGCATAGAAGACAAACAATAGCACGAAACACTAGCATCCTAGTCGACAGCTAGCATCCACACGGATAAAGAACGTAAATTATAGTCTAAGAATCTAGAAAAACCTACTATACACTCGACAAGGATAGTTTGACACGATAACAAAAATCTAAAAAACAAATAAATGACTAAAACAACAAGAAGAATACTTTAACTTGAAAGATAGGTTGATTAAGAGAAAAATAATGAGCAAGGGTGGTAGAAATCCAACTTACAATTGGTCTAGCCTCTTGCAAGCTCCACACGAATGAAACACCTACATACATTAGAACAGGGAAAATTTTTGGGGTTGTTTCAGAGCTTGCCATAGTCAAACCCCTGTTTCAATGTTCCCACCTCCACAGATAGACAAAATAGCCACAATAAAGAAAGAATTGAAAGGAATAATAAGAAACAATGCTAACGACAATATTCTACAAAATCAATACAATGATGCTAAATGAATGGATATCACCTCCCAACAAGATGCTCTCAAGGCTTGTGAATGCTCACATTGCCGCAACAACGAGAGGAGATAAACCAATAGAGTGTCAACTTGGAGCTTCAAAAATGGTGGCGATGTGAATGAAGTGTGGAATGCTCAAGAAGTGTGAAGAAGTGTGTAGTGAGATTCAAGAAGATGAATTGAATGAATAAGATAGTCTTTTGAAGATGAAATGGGAGCAAAAAGAGTCGTTCAAGGTCAATCAAAGGGGTAGAGGCATTATGCTTCATCACCAATGGAGAAGTGTAATGCCTCTACATATTCCAAAGGAAAGAATCATGTCAAGATGGTAGCACGTTGTGTAGATGTTTGTGCATCAAGCTAGCATCCCCAACACAAATTGCCCCATTGACACTACAGACAACCGCCAAATGGATGGAGAGCAGATGGAGGACATGGAATAGCATCATCGAGTTTGATTTTCCTAAGGTAAGGGGTGTAAATGGGGAATTCGTAAGGGGTGAAAATTCACACCACTACATTTTTCCCCCACTTTAGTGAGCATATGTTCTACCAAATGTGAGGTAAAGTAGGTAGAAAGAGTTTAAAGAAAGTATACATGAACTGTTAAGGAAGTAGACCGCAATCTGACACACCTAAATGCATAGGAGGAGGAGATGGCTCTACAAGTACTAAGTCTCAAGGAGAGTTGAATAAAATGTGCTACAGGTCTGTATACTTATGAAAGGGTGAACAAAAGACTCTACAGGTGCTTGGTCCTACAAAGTTGAACAAAGAGAACCCATAGGATGAAAGTTCTTTACAGGTCCTCAAACTTGTAAAGGAGGCACCCCAGGTGCTCGGTCCTAAGGGAAGAAAAATGTGAAAGAAAGAATAGTCCCTCTCAAGAGAAAGTTTTTAAACTTCATCAGAAAAAGTACTCCCTTCTTGAAGGCATGTTTTCAGATTCTATCGTACGAATCCATGATGAAAGAAAATTCCCACTAGGGGTCCTTGTTGAAGAATGCAATTTTTGAAAATTAAATGATTTTCAAGGAGTGATTTGTTGGCCATTGAATACATATTTTGAAAATTGGAGTAGTATGATAGCCCCCCCTTAGGAAGGTGTGTGCTAAACTCAGAAGCACACAACATCCTAAGGAGAGAAAATCAAGAATTGAAGTGATGTTGTGGCCCATAGAACATGATGAGATGTAACTGTGGTAATGTTGTCACACATGTGAGGGACAACACATAAGCACTACAACATCACAAAGCAAGCAAATAAGAGAGAAGGATAAAAAAACAACATAAACAACAACACATACATCAAGAGATAGGGGAATTTGATATTTCAGGGTCAAAGATGCTCATAAATATAAATAGATAAGTATAATATATTAATATATGTATGAATTGTCATCAACCCCCTACCATATTAGACCATGTGAAGAAATTTATGTGAAAAAAAATGAAAATAAAAAATTGGGTCAACATGGAAGGGAGGGCTAAATGCCCCCAACACTTTGCATCATCCCCAATTGTCAAAATTCAAGGCACAATAAATAGAAGAATGATGTGACTATGGATTTCAAATCCTTAGAGCTCCCTTCGGGTTGGTATTGTTGGTTTTACATGGTCCTAGCCCGTGCTTCACATGTTACATATTTTGAGCTCTCTTTTGTAGCGCCTTCGTCCATTGCGCCACGTGTCTGCAACGCGTGCCTTTGAGGATCCTCTCTCTTTTCTTTCTCCTCCAAGCCCTGCCCGTGTGCCAGATTGCATCCTATCATGGGAACCTTTTTGGGTGGGCCTCATAGTCAAAGCTTAATACATTCACTGTGCCACGTGTCTTCTCCATAGGGATTTTGATCACAAGGGAAGGATGAATGAATGTGAAGCCTCGTCGCTACACCACGTGTCCTAACCAACTCTATGGGTGGGAAACATGTATCATCTGGAGATTTTTGCTGCTTTCACTTTTAGACCACATTCATCATTGCAAGAGGGTGCATTTTGTTCGAGGCAACTAAATGCCACATTTTAGAATCTTTTGTTGCAATAGTCTTTGAGAATCATTGCAACAGGTGATATAGCTCATGCCTGGGGAATCTTTTCAATTATTGGCTTTCAAGCGATGGAGGGATCTATATATACTAATTTGACTCTTTGAAAAAGGGTTCAAAAATGCGCAAAAAAGTGTTGAAAGACTGTAGGCCTTTGTATTGTTTTTAATTATTGTATTAAGACTCACAGACTGTGCCAATTTGTTCAACCTCTCTATTTCCTAGTTAATTGATAAGACATTATACGTGTTGCTTACTGTACTGAGTAGTTTATCTACAAGACTTCTATAATTTCAATATAAATTTGCTAATTCAGATCATGTCTTGAACTCTTCTCGTTCAATGAATGTATATGGAAGTTATGTTATGTTATTTGATGAACTTCTTAGGTTTTTCCTCTATGCTTTTTGGTATTTTTGATGTGCAGATTGTTGAACAGGCCCTCAAATCTCATCCGAAAGGAAAATTTCACATGCCTACACACTTAACTCTTGGCACATCACCTTACATTAGATTTTATTTTAATATATCTCCTTCCTTTTCTCTTTCCAACCCCCTAGTACATGGAAGAGCTAGCTTCTTTAAAACTTGAAGGTTACTCAGTTTAGCACAATTGGTCCCCCCATTAACTAAGTTTCCCATAAGGTTGTTTGCCTAGCAATTTTAGGCATCAACAGTTCCTTTTCTAGCATGCCCGGTGGGACTTGTTTGAATGTATCTAAATTTAAAGTGGGTGTATGAGCCATAGACCTGTCACTAGATCCCGGACAACGAACCCTAGCCTGTTAGTGCCACTGCTGGTAACAGTACAAGAAATAACCCATCTAGTAAACGTCCTGACTCCTCCTCCAGTCCCATTACCAATGGCTAATAAAAATTTTGTAGCATGGGATTTCAGAATGCCTCTCATAGCACCAGTAGCATCGACTGTTTGGGCTCCTATCCCAATGTTTGCTTTAAAAGCTTTACCAAAATTTACCAGTGAAGGGTCAAAAACACCATTCAGTCACCTGCAAGATGTGGTAGACGTGTGTTTGGTGCATGGTATAACTGATCAAAATGTAGCACTGAGATTGCTGGCAACCTCTTTCAAAGGCAAGGCACTAGATTGGTACCGCACTTTGGAAGCCAATACTATCAGTACCTGGGATCAACTCAGAGAGCCTTTTTATGAGCAATTTTCAAACAATGGAGATCGATCTTCACTATTTCAATAGTTGGTGACCATAAAGCATGCTCCTCAAGAGGCCATGACTAGCTTTAATGTCCGATTTCACACAACTTGGAAAAGGATCCAGCTACTATTTGTCCGCTTGTTGATTTGGCATTCATGCTCTATCTAAATTCTCTCAATGTTGACATTTCGGTGATGATCCAGTCCCTTGGTGGGAACACCTTGCCAGATGCATATAAATTGTTGTTAAGGAAAAGAATAATTTGATCGATGCCAGAAAATTACCGCCTTGGCTCGCTATGCCTATATTTGCAAAGTTTTCAATTCTCGCCCAGGAGATAGCTTCTACTAGTGCGTTTACTCCTCCCCAATCTATGTATGCAAATTTGAGCGTGCCACAGAACGTTGCTTCTACATATAACTTTTCAAAAGATGAGATGAGAAACATCAAGGAGTTATTGCAGAACATCTCAAATGAAATAACTAGTATCAAGCGGCAACAATCCATGCTTCTGAAGCTAGCTTACCAAAATTATCAAGGCGGAAGATCTTCCTATCAACAAAATCAGTTCCAAGGAGGTGTGTACATGAATGCATAGGCTCATAAAAATAATTAGATAGTGTTGGTGCCTACTCCGCTACAAAATGTTCACCCAAGTTCGAATAGAGAACTGGTAGCGGGGAAAAATAATCTTGTTGATAACATCAATCCTCGGTGCTTCCCCTGCAACAAAGCCAATATGCCTCAAAATTGTTTGTGTGGAAATTTACAACAAAGAGTGGTGGAACAGTGTAGTCAAGGGGTTGCATCAGATTCAGGACATTATGAATATGCCTCTCCATCAATGGAAAATGTGGTACTCACCGCGCAAATGCAAGGAATGTCCTTGGAGCAATAAATAGATATAGCTCCCGATCACGCACTCTTCTCTTGGATGGAAGAAGAAGAGGAGGTTTTTGCAAATGATGTGTCCACATCAAAGGCCCCACAAGTGCAATCAGATTATAACACTCGCTCAAAGAGGAGATTCACGGGAGAACCAATTTCTCAATAACCCAAAAGTGTTCCCGACCAAGCTCCTAGTACCTCTGCAATTGCACATAAATCTTAGCCGCGCAAGGAGATCATTATAACAAGGTCTATGGAATAGAATTACTTGAATCCATAGCCATTCAATGTGGTAGAACAATTGAAGAAAGCCTCTGCTAATGTATCTCTTTGGGATCTCTTAGCTATTCCAGAGCAAAATTCGTTACTGCAGAGGGCCCTACTGGAAGATGCAAGCATAGAGCCAACATAGAAACCATTTAAGGGAAAGGTCATTGATTCATCACTTCATGCCAAAGTCCTCACAAACAATGGAGAGGAAGCCTCTACCAAAAGTAAAGGTAATCCTAAACCAAAACCCTTCTTCTTGACTCTCATAGTGGGTAAGAAATTGTTGCACAATTCTATGATTGACTTTGGTGCTAGCACCACGGTCAGGCCCAAGCAGATGGCTAAAGTCTTAGGACTTAGCTATGAAACTTTAAACAAAGGGTTTATGTAGCTTGATGGGAATAAGGTTGAAAATATAGGTGTCATTAAGAACCTCCCCTTGACTCTATTCTCCTACCCTAGTATCACTATTCCATAAGATATCGTGATCTTTCACATCCCCTCCATGTTTGGTCTTTTCTTATCCCAGGAGTTCGCTGCCAAGATAGGCGGGTATCTTTCCTTAGATTGGTCACACTTGATTCTTAGGACCAAGCATGGAGCTAAGATGAAGATAGCGTTCAAACCTTTACATTCGGAACATGTAGCAAATGAAGCCATGACAAATTTTGAGGCTACTCATACCTCTATCACTAAAGATGGGATGTATTATATTGAGTTACTTGAGGATGAGAAGGTGATCGGAGACTAGACGGACAAAGAAGAGGTCCTCTTGAGTGAATTTATAGATAATGATCCTTTCAGAAATTATCATGCCACCAGATTGGGAACTTATGTCATCTATGATGAGGAACAAGTGATTTCGAAGGTGATGAAGGAATTTGAGGGTTGACAAGCCTCAGAACTATGGATGTTGCATTTTGATGGAGCAAGATGTAAAGTTGGTGTAGGATCCAGGATATGTTTTGCATCCCCATCTAATGAAAAGACACTTAGATCTTTTCACTTTTAGTTTCCTTGTTCAAACAATGAAGTTGCATATGAAGGCCTTGTGCAAGTTCTAACTTTGTAGAGCGAACGAGAGTTAAACAAATAATGGTGTTCGGATATTTTCAGTTAATATTCAATCAAGTATGAGGATTCTCCATAGCAAAGAATGTTTACATGAGATCTTATAGATAAAGATTCTAGGACTTGATTGAAATCTTTGAAGCCTTCAATATCCAAATGGTCCCCAGAGAGCAGAATGCAATTGCGGATCGCATGGTGATGATAGGATCTCAATTTGACCCTATTTCTAACCTAATTGATAACCCAATGGTGCGAGTGATTGTCCAACCTAAAATCCCAAATAATGACCAAAGTTGGCAAGTGTTCGAAAGTAACAAACAAATCGCCTCATTCATTTAGCATTTAGGAGAATTTTCTGATTAACTCCAACCAAAAATTGCAAAAGCTTACGAAGGACAAATTATTCAGCTGAGGACCAACAAGCTTCCAAAAGGACTGGTCACTCTCGAAAACCTATTCGATTGTGACGATGTAAGGAATGACAAGAGGAATTTTGTAGTGGACAAGGGTGACTATGTAGATCTTCAAG
The DNA here is from genome assembly GCA_007258455.2 of Sequoia sempervirens. Taxonomy (NCBI): domain Eukaryota; kingdom Viridiplantae; phylum Streptophyta; class Pinopsida; order Cupressales; family Cupressaceae; genus Sequoia; species Sequoia sempervirens. The sequence continues at coordinate 14,315,998 of VDFB02109042.1, forward strand.
TTAGAAATGGATGGAAGCTTAAGGCCAGAAAAGATGTTTCACAACTTGATAAAGAAAGGCTAATGCAGGAGCATCCTTGGGTCATGGCAATCTTGCATCACCCAAAAAAAAAAAAATTTCATTCCAGTTTGTCTTTGTTCAGTTTCTATTTAGTTCAAGTTGGAAAATTCGATAATTCTTCATGTTTTCTTGCCAGACCTTACGAATCCATGTTAATTTTCCTTATTCCAAGATTTGAGCGTGATTGGCTCATTTTCCAGAAAGTTATCGCTTCTAGATTATGTGGTAGTTTCTTGAACCAACATTGGAATAATTTTCTTATCTGACAGCTAGTTTGATCACTTGTGGATTGTTTCTATATATTGTGGATCTTGTCGATGTGATTCGAATTGTTCTATGGAGTGTCCTCAACCTTAATTTAGGTCCACACTTCATCCTATGCATTCAATGAGGATTAATTCAAATTTGATGTCAACATATGCATGCACACATTACATTTTCTCTAATCAGAGATTGTAATAATCTTTGGGACGATGTGGATGTTTCTTGATTTGCGAATGTATATAAAGCATTGTAATTGATCATTAGAAGGAATAAGAGTTAGAGATTTGAGAAAGATAAGATTTGATCTGTAGGATTTTTGCTCACATCGAGGATCATGTAGGAAGATGGTATTTTAAGCATGTTGTAATCAGGCCTGAAATCTATAAACCCAGATGTTTCTGGCTAGTTGTAATTGATATTTCTGATAATAAGAATGTTTGAATTTGTATTTGCATCCATTGTGTGACTCTTACTGCATGGTTCAAATTGTTCTCTTTGAGGACCCTCCGATCATGGTTGTATCAGATGGTATCATAGCCAAGTTGTGAACCTGCAAATCTTGAGATGAGAATTGGTTGCGAACCTTGAGTGGGTTACGGTCCTTGTGGCATTCTTTGGGTGAACAGATCGTCGAGTTTAGGCAGTTGCACTGAGCAGGGGGAGAGATGGCACCGAGAAGGATGAACCCTAGAAGAATGGAGCAGATGATGGAGGACTTTAGAAATGAGATGAGGAATGACATCTAAAACCTCTTGGGTGGTTTGAGGAGAAACCCTGAACCAAAGGATGAATATGAAGAGGATGCAAAATAACTTGAGGCTGGAGAGGCTAAAGGACCGATAGATGGGAGAGAAGAGAGATTGTTGAGATCAGTGGTAGAAGTAAGTGAAATTCATAGGGTGGAGGTTTCTAATTTTTCTTGTACATTGAATCTGGAACACTTGATAGACTAGATAGGTGAGTTGGAAGACTATTTTGACCTTGAGGATATTAGACACTCATTGAGGGTTAGATTGGCACAAACTAAGTTGAAAGGGCATGTTGCCTTGTGGTGGAAAGCATTGCAGAAGGACAAAGTGGAAAATTGTGAAACAAGAATCACTTGGTGGAGACAGATGGTTGCAAGGCTGAAGGCTAAGTTTATCCTGGAAGACTATGAGTTGGAATTGTTCAAGAAGTTGCAGAACTTGAAGCAGAAGGACATGAGTGTGAAAGAGTATACTGAGGAATTTTACAAGATGACAATCAAATTTGGGCACCGAGAGATGACTAAGGAGAAGGTGGCAAGTTATATAAATGGCCTTAGATTTAACATTCAAGATGAGATGAGTATGTTGAGAATTTCCATAGTTGAAGATGCCTACCACTATGCTCTTAAGGTAGCAGACAAAGTGAAGAAAAGATAGCAGAATAATCCTAGAGGGAAAGAAACTCAGATGAGCAGCAGCAAGGAGAGGCAGGAAAGTGAAGAAGAATCAAGATCTAAGTAGAGTAAAGAATTGGATCAGAGAGTACAAAGGAGAGGAAATAACAACAAGGAAATCTTGGGTAAATGTTTCAAGTGTGGAGAATTTGGACATCAATATTTTGAGTGTCCTAAGGGGTCAAATAAAAGAACTAGTAAAAATAATTGTGTGGTAAATGATGAGTAGGTAACTGAAGATGGGATAGAACCAGAGGAGGGAGAATCTCTTATGCGTAGGAGAGTCTTGATAAGGAAAAGCAGGGAAGAGACTGAGACTTCACAAAGGAAGAATCTTTTCCAGACTGTGTGTAAATCAGGAGGTAAGTGTTGTAAGGTTATTGTGGATACTAGAAGTATTGATAACTTGGTATCCGAGGAGATGGTGGAGAAACTTGGTTTGAAGAGGTTTATGCATCCTTCTCCTTATAGGATAAGTTGGTTACAAGATGATCATGTAAAGGAGGTAAGAGAGCAGTGTTGGGTGAACTTTAATATTGGCCCCTTCAGATGAAGTTTTGTGTGATGTTTTATCTATGAGTGTTTTCCATGTTTTGTTGGGTAGACCTTGGAAGTTTGATAGAGGAGCTATATATGATTGCAGAAGGAATCTGATTACTATAGAGAAGGATGGGTAGAGGTTTATTTTGGCTTCCTTGAAGAATAAGAAGAAGGAAGTGAGGAACTTGAGTCTTGTGAAGAGTTGTAGTATTGAGAAGCGAGATGCAGAGGTTGTAATGGAGGATGGAATGGATTTGAAGAAGAACCTTGTGGCTAAATCTGAAAGTGAGATGGAACAGGAAGAATGTAAGGGCATAATTGTGCAGCAAAAGACTTTGGTTGCAAATAAGATAGCAGATAAGATGAAGTCATATAGAAGAGGTAGATCAAATGGGAAGAAGAAGGTAAGTGGTAGTACGTGTCCTTTACTACCTTGTGCAGGTATGAGGCAGGGAAAGGAAGGTAGAGAGAAGAAGAAGTTGGAGGATCTGACAGAGGAAGGAAGAGAGGTTAGGAGGAAGAGAAGTACAGACAAAGAAGACATTTCGATCAAGAATGAGCATGGGATCTATATCCCAAACCCAATCCGATGTTCATGAGTTCCTCTCATGGAACATCTTTTCTCACCAGGGATGTCTAATGCAGGAGCATCCTTGGGTCGTGGCAAGCATCACCCAAAAAAAAAGTATTCTCATTCCAGTTTGTCTTTGTTCAGTTTTTGTTTAGTTCAAGTTGGCAGATTCGGTTATTCTTCATGTTTTCTCACCAGACCTTGCAAATCTATGTTCATTTTCCTTATTCCAATTTTTGAGCGTGATTGGTTCATTTTCTGGCAAGTTATTGCTTCTAGATTATGTGGTAGTTTCTTGAACCGACGCCAGAATAATTTTCTTATCTAACGGCTAGTTCGATCACTTGTGAATCATTTATGTATCTTGTAGATCTTGTCGGTGTGATTCGAATTGTTCTATGGAGTGTCCTCGACCTTAATTTAGGTCCACACTTCATCCTATGCATTCACCAAGGAGTAATTCAAATTTGAGGCTGACATATGCACACACACATTACATTTTCTCTAATCGGAGATTGTAATAATCTTTGGGCCGACGTGGATGTTTTTGAATTTGTGAATGTATATTAAGCATTGTAATTGATTATTAGAAGGAAATAGAGTTAGATATTTGAGAAAGATAAGATTTGATCTGTAGGATTTTCGTTCACATCGAGGAGCATGTAGGAAGATGGTATCTTGAGCATGTTTTAATCAAGCCTGTGAGTTGAATCTGTAAACCCGGATGTTACCGGCTAGTTTTAATTGAGATTTTTGATAATAAGAATGTTTGAATTTGTATTTGCCTCCATTTTTTATGTTGCTTCCATTGTGTGACTCTTGTTGCATGGTCTAGATTGTTCTCTTTGAAGACCATTTGGCCGTGGTTACATCAAAGGCTCATACATTTTTTATGAAAAATATGAAGTAGTGGCTTGGTTATATGACGACCTTAAGGGATATGATCTTGAAGTCATCCATCATACCATAGAAATAATGGAAGGGGAAAAACCTGTCCGCCAGAAGCAAAGGCCAATAAATCCAACTATTGAGGCATTATTGGTGCAAGAGTTGACAAAGCTAATTCACTCTTGGATCATCTTCTCAATCAAGCACAACACATGGGTGTCCAACCTAGTTCCTATCTAAAATAATAATGGATACATCCACCTATGTATTAATTTTTTAGAATCTGAATAGAGCATCCGTGAAGGACCACTACCTCTTGCCTTCAATGGAGTGAATCTTGCAAACAATGGCTAGCTCAGAAATTTTTTATTTGTTGGACGAATTCTCTGGTTACAACCAAATTTGGGTGAAGGAGGACGACTGACACAAGACAACATTCACTACCAAGTGGGGAATGTTTTCTTATGCAAAAATTCCCTTTGGCCTCTCAAACACGGGAGCTACCTTCTAGTGCACGATGGACATTTCCTTTAGAGAATTGATCAATAAGATCATCTTGATCTACTTGGATGATCTAATGGTATTATCAAACTCAAAAGATGATCATTTTGATCATCTTGAAATGGTTTTTAAATTTTTTTAGGAGTTTGGGATATCCTTGAACCCAAAAAAATGTGTTTTCAGAGTGTCGCAAGCAAAACTATTAGGACATGTAGTGTCTAAAGATGGAATTGCAATCGATCTGGAGTGGGTGAAGGAAATCGGGGAACTTCCCCTACCAGTCAACAAAAAGGGAGTTCAGTCCTTCCTGGGAAAGGTAAATTTTGTAAGCAAATTCATTTTTTATTTTGCTCGTTTAATTAGACCTTACACCCTGATGCTCAAGAAGGATCAATTGTTCAAATGGGAAAAGGAGGCGAGAGAAGCCTTTGAGAAGGTTAAGGATGCTATTTCTTCAACTCCTATTATGGTAAACCCAGACCTATCAAAGAACTTCATAATGTATGTGTTCAGTAGAAAATCTAGCATCGCTATTTTTTTAACCCAAAAGGATGATGAAGGAAAGGGAGAACATACAATATCCTTCCACTCCCAGACCTTAAAAGACTATGAGATGACCTATAACTTCATTGAAAGGAAATAATTTTCCATCATTAAGGGGCTTAAAAAGTTTTGACACCTCATATCTTGCAATAAGGTGATTGTATATGTAGCACATTCCAGTGTGCATGAGTATGTTATGGAGGGAGAAATCATAGAAAAAGGCCCAACTGGATTACCAAGATCCTTCAATATGACATTGAGTTTAGGCCCATAAAGACTGTGTGGGGAAGAGGATTGTGAGAGTATTTGGCACGTGATGAAGAAATGATAGCTGAGAAGGAATAGCCTAAGCTAGTTCTACTTAATGAATCCAAGTCTGAAAGTTGTTGGTTGGCAGACAAAATGAGATTCATGCAAATTGGGAAATATCTGGCAAGCCCCCCTTCAGAAGAAGAGGTTTTACAGATTGCAAAATGACAAGTATGTTCTTATTGAAGGGGTACTCTTCATGATGAATTTCAATGGTGTTCTTCTGCAATGTGTCACCCAAGAGCAAGAGAAAAAAATTGTAGGCATATTTCATAGCAGTCCTACGGGTGGAAATTTCTCTGCAAAGACCACCGCCATCAAATCTATGTGTGCCGGATATTTTTGGCCTACACTTTTCAACAACTCAATTCTCTAGTCAAATCCTGCAAAGAATGCCAATTCTTCATAGGAAGGAGGAATAACTAGGAAATTCAGCTAAATCCGATAGTGGTTGAAGAACCCTTCATACAATGGGGGCTGGATTTCATCAGGATGATTAATTCCACCTCCAGTGGCAGACATAAATGGATCCTCATGGCCACAGATTACTTTACCAGATGGACCGATGCCATGCCCCTGAAGAAGGTGACTGAGGCAGAGATTGTGACTTTCCTCGAGGAACTGGTAATAAGGTTCAGACTACCAAGGACCATCATCTTCGACAATGCGACAACCTTCCTAGGTTCAAAGGTATGTTAATTCACACTTAAACATAGCATATTCCTAAAGACATTTTCAAACTATTACCCATAGGGAAATGGTTTTTCCGAGTCGACTAATAAGAATTTAGTCTGACTCATCAAAAGAATTAGGTCATAACACCAGAGAGAGTGGCATAAGAACCTCAAAGCAGCACTTTGGGCAAACTGAATAATCCCCAAGCAATTCTTAAAGACTTTGTCGTATGAGCTGGTATACAAGAAGGAAGCGTTATTGCCTCTCTATGGAAATTCTCGCACTACAGTTGCTTAAGTCTCTGGAGGTGGAGCAAAATGGGGTCATGGAGGTCCAGTTGGCTAATTTGTTGGAGGTACAAGAGAAAAGAGAAAAATCCTTTACGGCCATGTGTAACCGTCAATAGGTGGTTAAGAAGTGCTTTGACAAGAAAACCTCTTACTAGGGTCTTAAATGCAAAGACTTAGTGATGAAATTTAATGAGAGAGTTGCAAAGCCTGTCCAACATAACAAATTTGATAGTCTATGGGAAGGCCCTTTTTGAATTATTCAATGCAAACAACATAATGCATTTGAATTAGAGAACATGGAAAAAGAAGCATTGGGAATTCCAATCAATGGAATTCACCTCAAATTGTTTAATTAGCTTCTTAAATCGTTTTTCTAGTGTAAATATGTAATTATGTAAATATTTTTGTGTGTTTTGTTCGGTTGAGTCTTTATTAAATGGAACCCATGATTCAAGAATCAAAGAAAAGAAAAGGAGACAAAAAAAATGACAAAAGAGCTATATATTCATTATATGGTAATATATACTTTGAGATATTACAATTCAAAATGGAACTTAGGCCAAGCTTTCTAAGTATATATATTAGCAGCTTTTTGATATATATATAAAAAGAGAAGAGAAAAAATTTCATTCATCAATAGGGGCAGCAAGTTCAATAAGAGCAACAACATGAACATCATCACGTTTAGTAGGAGCATCGACAGTAGCAACAACAAGTGGATGAGGAAACACCAAGTTTTTCAAGTCAGTATACCACTCCACGTCATAGAAAAGCACTACATTGTAGCACCTGTGTAAGAAGTGGCAGGAACATGAAACCCTTTGGTGATGTTCCCCAATAGCCATAATGTGAAATTCACTCAAAAATGGCACCCAATGCACCACTGCATCCTCTTCAATATGTCGACAAAGATTACTTGTTATTGGAATTCCAAGGCTATAGACTGCATTCATCACAACTTCACCAAGGCCTCCAAGGTAGCACTTTGGAAAAATTTCCATGGTAAGCCTTATTATCATTTCCTTCGGTATCTGAATATCAAGCAAAGATGCAACAAAGTAAGAACAAATATCAGTGTTTACACGATACTTGTCCTCATACTCTATACAATCCCTCCGTTGAACCCATTTCATTTCAATTATGGCCAAAGAATGTTTATTCTTTGTCATGCGCTTCAAACACCTACTGGAAATTTCCCCTAGAAAAGTTGCCTGAGACCTAGAGCTAGTTAGCCTAATGGGAGTATTCATTGCTTCTATCAATAAGCCCAATTACCAAGTGTAAATTCTATTGTTATCCTTAGGTCTATTTATAGACGTAGCTAGGGTACAATATGTGTGATAAGCATGATGTTAATCGAGGTGCAAACTAAAAAATCCCACCAGGTTGTGTGTGCTACGTGTGAATTAAGATGGGGTAATTAAGCAGTTAAAAATTGTGGCAAGTGCAAGTGGTAGTTCGCACGATTGAAGTGTTAAGTGTCACACTGTGGACGCTTTTTAGACTCCAAGGATAACTCAAATCTTTTTGTGTAATTATTACGCCCTCTTGCTTAATCATTCTTCTAAAGTTATTAATTGAAAAAGCATGCGAAAAATCTCATGCACCTTCAATTTGTGGCTCAATTTCCCAAGAGATGGTACCATAAAAAATGATGGCTAATTATCATTATGAATTGTTGTTATTTCAAAAGACTGGGAATTCATGTTGCATACATGCAAGAGATGAAAGTACGTACCGAATTTATTTCTTGAAACAACTATTGTTTCCAACCCTTGAATAAGGAAAGGCTAAAGTTGCATGCAAAAGGATAGAACTGCAAAGAAGTTTGAGCATACAATTCACAAAGGAAATATTCAAAGGCAAGTTATGGAGAGAAATTGAGCATTTTTAAAAATCTACAAAATCTTTTAATGGCACAAAATCCTAGAACAAAGTAGAATCCTAAGATGGAAGCACAAGGAGAAGTTGTTGGGAGCTTTTTTGATGCCATCTTGATAGCACCAGTGGCCAATTTTTTCAATAACATCTCTTATGCTTCACTTGGGATGTCAAAAACTCCAAAGTGGCTTCACACGCAAGCTGTGTAAAAGACAAACCACAAGAGCAGAGCCAAAATAGTGGAAGATTGGGATAGTATTCATGATCCTGAACTCAAAACCAACCCTAAGATTCCTAGGGAAGCATCCTGCGAGAGAATGAAAAATACTAATAACTAAGAGTCTTTGGGGTACAAGTTGTGGTTCTGCAGTCTTCCGCAGTATATGGTCCCCTTGGTGCATCACTGCCCAGAACTAGTTCATGAATGTGCTCAAAATTTTGATTTAGATAATGGAATCATAAAAGGTTGGAACTTGATGGTGGTAATTAGAATTCAAGCTATTAGGGATATGTTATACATCTGTACAAAAAAGGGGACAGGTTTGTTGGGGAGATTCATTGTAGGTGGCTCACAAAATCTATGGAGAACTAGAAAACATGCTCTAAGATTTTATAATTAAGAAACAAAAATGCCTAAGGAAGATAATCGCCCACCACAGTTTCTGGTTGGGCATAATGTTTTCAAATCGGACCTGCAAGATGTCTTTTCTATGTTGGCTTGTATTTGCAGCATGGACAGTGACAAGGAGGTTCAGGAGTTCCAAATGGGTTTGGGGTTTCAGTTAAGAAGACAACATTCCTTTTTCTGGTATGTCTTCGCAGAGGTCATTGTTCGGGAGATGCTGGACCAATTCAAGGAATATCGCACACAGTATAGGTTCAGGTTTTCTGCTTTCCTTGCTCACATGTTTTTGCATCAAAACCTTGATTCCTTTAGGAACTGTATGGGTTTGTCTATCTTTGATGAAAGTGGGGCAAGGAAGCCAGTTTTTGTGTGGACTCCTCTCCTTTCCATAACTCATGATTACTGTGCATTTTTTGAGTTTTTCCTACCTCCAATTTTGCAAGATTTTCATAAAGAGGGTGAGGGTGGTTGTTATCGGTTCTTTGTCGAGCAAGTAAGGTGGATGTAGGATTTTGTTCCTCCTTGCAACTAGTTCCATGGGGAGGATTTTTCATTTGTTAGGTTGCATGGTTTTATTAAGGAACCATTTAGGCTCCTGGTTTGTGTCACAAACAAGGTGTTGGCCCTTGAGGTATTTTGGAAAATGGTGATTATAAACATCATGTTTTGTGGGGGGAAGAATAAGAAAGGTTTCTTCAAATTCCCCTTAAGCATCGGTATGGTAATAATGGAAAAGAAGCAAACACATGGTTTTCTAGCTATGAAGCTTGCTCATCTGGGGTTAGTATTGATTTGTGATAAATGGGATTATAATCCCGATAATGACTTAGTGAGTCTAAACGTTAAAGTGACTCACATTCTCGGCCCTACTGGGAAGCTCGACGGAGTCCACTATCAGGGGACCTAAATCTCCTTGTAGACTTGGCTTATGTTCCCACTGATGATAAGAAGTCACCCTAGCTATCTTTCTATTTTCCTTTGGCCAAGCCCAGTGACAAGTGTAAAATTGGGGCCACCCTTCATAATCAATTGGCCAAGAAATACCAGTGGAGTGAGGAAAAGATTGCCCAATTTTGGATTTATCGTCAAGAGACCAAATTCCTTGATGTCATATTCTAGGAGCCTGACATGGATGACATATTTGATGATCTCTAGAATAGAGAGCATGATGATATCAATGCAAGCAGAGATGAAGATGTACACTTAGAGGAAGCAGTTGCAATAATGGAAAGAAAAGAGGCACATAAGGCCTCGATACAAGGAGGTGGAAAAGCAACAAAATAGCCCGACGGAGCTCCACTGAGTGCGCAAGTGACTGCATCCCATTCGGTGGCTACACTACCACATACATGAGCTACAAAGAGCATCCCAACAATCTCAGGAGGTCATAGAGGTGGGAAATTCTCCACCCGATAAGAGGTTGTGCACCGATGCCACTTCAAGATAAATCTTGCAAGTACTTGCAATGAGCCAAGGATCTGAGCATGCAAAAACTTAGGTATCTTTCTCTCCCTCTCTTCTTGCTTCTCAATCTTTGGTTAACCCCATTGCGTCTGCATCTCCAATTACTTCCAGTGTCGGCCTTTCATTTTTTTCTTCTACACCTATGGGAGGTTTCCCTCAATCTCCCTTCTCTCCAACCAAATAGACAACTTTTACTCCCTCACGGTTCATTCCATCTTTTGTCGGGGCCTAATCTGGACCTGCCATTGCTAGCCCTTTTGCTTCCATTGCGTCGGATTTGACTCAACTTTCCCAATAGATGGTAACCTCTACATCTCCGCCACTGCCACCTCTCCCTATGAGTCCTCCCACTTCCCCGATTGGACCCTGGCATAACATTCCCCCTTTCTCCACATTGACAGTCGCTCTGTCAAAGAAAATATCATCCAAGATCACAATGATTTCATTCCCTTTTTCTCATCCTCTCGGTGCACCTTTTGTCAATGAACTAATTAGGTTACTAGCAAAATTTATTGGGAAAAATATCAGGACTAAGGCAGCATGGGCTATAAGAACCCAGAAGATAAAAGAAAAAGATGCAACAAAGCCTACCGAGCCATGCGTGCAAAACCTCTTTAGTGAAATTTAGGGGTTGTTAACATTTTCAACTATGACTCCTAACATCACCAAACCGCAAGGGAAGATGCAACATGAGGATTATACAATCCATGCTGTAGGGTTCGATCTTCACTCAACCCGACCACAAGACAAGGTTGAGCTAATGGAGGAGACTCAGTGAGTGGTGACTACAGACTTTTTGAAGCTCAAGAACATTAAGGAAAGAGTGCAGATTCTACAGAAAAGGGAAACTGCTAAGGATGCTAAAATTGCACACTTGTCTCAACAAGTGCAGGCAGAAAATGCCAAACTCTAGGAGGAACTTGCAAGGTTCTAGTCCTAGGATCCCAACTTGGTTACCAGACTACAGCAGAAAAACTAGGAGCTTCAAGACTGGTTGGCTCAAGCGGAGAGAGAAATACAACAAAAGAATAAAGAGCTCTGAGATCAACGATCTCAATTGGAGCAAGAAATGCAGCAAAAGAACAAGGAGCTCTAGGACCGACAAGCTCAATTTGAAAAGGAGATCCAAGAAATAAAGCTCTTCCTGGAAAAGGAATATGAAACTTGAGGTCAAGTTGACGATCTATTGAAAAGCAAGGATGTCGAGTTGGGAACTTTACAAGAACAGCTCACCACATCTACCAGGAAAATTGACGAGTTGATGGAAGAGATCGGGTCTAAGGAGTTGGAGATAAGTCTTTTGAAAATTCCTTCCCAACCCCCTATTCCTCAATCTCATTTTGGTGGCTCAACAGTTATATGCCTCATACTGGGAGAAAGTCAAGTCTTTCTATTTGACCCTGCAACCGACACTCCAATTTATGGCAGATGTGGAAAATTTAAGTAGGGAAGTGCATGGAATGATTGAGTAGGTTCCACAGTTCATTGTTGAAAGGGTGCTCAAGGCCGAGAAGTTGCTAGAAAAATTATACATTGTGGAAAATATAGACTTGGTGAAGGCAGGGATTGATGAACAGAGGTCAGCTGCCAAAAAGGCGAAGGAATTCATCTATTGTCACGCAACCATCCTCCAGGCTAGCAATTTTTTGGTAATACTAAGTTGGACTATGAATAATATATGGAAGCAATTCTTTCAATTGACTCAAATGGGCTTTCCCTCATGGAGCACATTGCAACAAAGATCGAGGAAAATCAACGGGATTTATCTTCCTTCCAATCATTGAGTCAACCTCCCACAACAACAAACATTGAAAGTTCCACCCATCAGATAGTGCATCTTCTTTTTCAGCTTGAGTTTGGGATAGGGATCTCTATGGAGCTACTATTCAAATAAATTATCTATCTGCACGAGGTGCAAGAGAATCTGTGCGATTTATCACTACCATCTAAGGCTAACTGGCTGCCTCTATAGACCACCCTTTCAAAGCTTTGATTCTACCCAATGGATGAGGCTCTGGTCTTCGAACCAAAAGTTTTGGGTTCCCATTCCACAGGTGAAATTCCCCTGATAGTCGCCAAAAGCTATGGTTTAAAATCCTTAGAGCTCCCTTCAGGTTGGTATTGTTGGTTTTGCATGGTCCCGACCCCCACTTCACATGTTACATATTTTAATGCATCTTGTAGCAGGAACCTTTTTGGGCAGGCCCCACAATCAAATCTTAATGCATTCGCTATGCCACATGTCTTCTTCATGGGGATTTTGATCACAAGGGAGGGATGAATGAATGTGAAGCCCCATTGTTGTGCCACATGTCCTAACCAACTCTATGGGTAGGAAACATGTGTCATCTAGAGATTTATGTTGCTTTCTCTTTTGGACCACATTCATCATTGCAGGAGGGTGCATTTTGTTCGAGGCAACTGAATGCCATGTTTTAGAATTTTTTGTTGCAACAGTCTTTGAGAATCATTACGATGAGTGGAATAGCCCGTGCCTAAGGAATCTTTTTCGGTTATTGGCTTTCAAGCGGTGGAGGGATCTATATATACTACTTTGACTCTCTGAAAAAGGGTTCAGAAAATACACAAAAAAAGTGTTGAAATACGACATTATGTTGTGCTATTTATTGTAACAAGTAGTTTATCTACAAGAATTCTATACTTTCAATATAAATTTGTTGATTCAAATCATGTCTTGAACTCTTCTCATTCAGTGAATGTATATGGAAGTTATGCTATGTTATTTGATAAAATTCTTAGGTTTTTCCTCTATGCTTTCCGGTGTTTTCGGACATGCAGATTGTTGAACGAGCCCTAAAATCTCATTTGAAAGGAAGATTTCATGTGCCTACATACTTAACTCTTGGCACATCACCTTAGATTAGATTTTATTTTAATATATATGCTTCATTTTCCCTTTCCAACCCCCTAGTACATGGAAGAGTCGGCTTCTTTAAAACCTCAAGGTTATTTAGTTTAGCGCAATCGATCCCCCCATTAACTAAGTTTCCCATAAGGTTGTTGCATTAACAGTGAAAAATAGAAGAATTTTATGACACAAAACACTCTTGTATCCAAGCACCTACGAGGGTGAAAAGGGTCCTCCAAGAACACATAAATCAAGCATGGGGGAAACACAACACACACACAAATCTAATCTATAGATAAAGAAGAGGTGCCCCTAGTCCTCATAAACCAAGAGGTCAACATTCTCTCAATATAGATCATTGTAAGGGGAAGGTGGATGAGCTTGCAAGGGTGAGATAGCAAGAGTACCCTCCAACTCTCTTTTGACAAGAGCCAATGAAGAGGGCCCCTCGAGGTCTTCTTCACTCAACTCTTGTGAGGTAAATGTCATCAATTTTGCAAAACTCACTGACAGAGTCGAGACATCATCTACCGAGTTGAGCATGCACTTGATAGGAGTGCCATGTGTCAACTGAGTGGGTGATGAAGGAGGCACCTGCGATCCACTGCTGACCTCACCAAAAGACTCAAAGGCAGTGAAAAAATTTGAGGATGCTAGGGTTGCATCATCACTAGAATCGCATAGGCCAACACAGAACCAACTTCCGAAGAAGGAAATCCTTTCTTCCAACCCCAATTAGAAGTAGGTTCATCCTCCAACTTTCACTTCATTAGAGGATGCAAGATCCCATAGATGAAGCAGAAGGCGAGGAGGAAGAGGAGAAAATCGCAATGGACACTACCAAGGTATTCGACATATCCACAGGTTTGGGGAAAGGTGGGATGTCTGAAAGGAACATCGGGAGGGGAGGCTCAACCGAAGGAGCAATGAATAATTGCACCCTTCTAAGGTGAGGATCATCCATGCTCGTAGGGGGAGCCAGAAGCAAGGTTGAGGCAGTGGGAACTGAAGCAGAAGGGGTGGAAGAGGAGGACACAATAGAAGATACCAAAAAATGAGTTGCTAACTCCCCTTCCTCCTTCTGCAAAGCAGCCTGCTCAGTGGCCAGAGCCTTCCTCTGGTGCTTATGATGACGCTCAAGGTAGTTTCTTTAGCTCTGGGAGCTAGAGGTTGTAACTTGAGGAGGAACAAAAGGCTCCTATTCAGTCATCAAAGTATCCATCACAACCATTTCTAATGGAGGGAGTGACTCCTAGATAGGAATGGGAGGAAGAGATACAGGAATGGAGGCAATAACAGGTGGAGAAGTAGACTCAAGTGCCTCAACAGTTGGACTCTTCCCATTCACTACCCTAGGAGAAAGAGCAGTAGGAGGTTGTGGAGACTGAGACATAGAGGAGACTCCATGAGGACCCTTCCCCTTACCATCCAAGATGGACTGAGGCACCATGGGTAAGATAGCAAGGTCGAACACCTGACACTTTTCCTTTCGCCAAGCAGGCACCATCATACTCCCCAAGAAATGCATAGGGGATAAATTCAAAGGCGTTGTAGTAGGGCAAGAGATAGAAGCGGGTGGAACTACAAATGAGGAAGAGGAAGGTCCCTAAGTGGAATTCTCCTCCTTTGTTTGAGTGACAGAGGTAACCTTATGTTACGCTATCATGGAAGCCTTAACTGAAATAGCATAGGGAGAAGGAGGGTACGTCACTTTTCGTGCTATGCCCCCATTCTTGTATTTTACATAAGTGTGATACAAAAGTTCCATCCTAGGAGGAAGCGGGCCAGCAAGGGCAGGCCAGAAGTGATTGAGTGAGTAGCCTCCACACACTACCATCAGTTTGTAATTGGTGTCTTGGACTACATCTACGGAACCCTCGTGAGAGAACTTCAAGAATTTGTGGATCATCGAGGGGACTGTGTTCATGGAAACTAGCCAAGAAATGCCTAGATTCACTCTGAACAAGTCAGACCTCAAGATAATGTCAAAGAGGGAATTCATAGTCCTAGGCCCAACCAAGACTGATAGGGTGATAGAACCGATGGGAGGAATGGAAATCCCATCATGTGTGCGTATGGTGCTTTTAGACTCATCGTACCCATCCTTATGTAAGAATTTTATTAACATGATCTCCTCTGTAATAACATTAACCCGACATGCAGGGTCAATGAGAATGCTAGTTACGGTATACCCATTGATATGAGTGAGAATGTACAAAGGAGAGGGTTCTTTATTAGCATTCATCAAAAAATATTGTGAGGTAAAGGTTATAGCAGGAGACCCACTCGCAAGCTACATGGATGGGATGGGGAGATGCATGAAAGAATCCATCTCTACGTATACAAGAAAGTAATTTCTCAAAATCCCCCAAGCATTTCACAATTAGACAATGAACTATTCAAGGTTTTGCTTCACAATGCTCTAAGACTCTTCTAGCTATGTCGCTATGGTTCGTAGGTCGGGTTGCAAGGCTAGGAACCCTGCAATGCACACACCTAGAACATGCCTAGAACACAAGAGAAGACTCCTTCAACCTTATGAAAAAAAACTAGAACAATTCACATCGGGTTCACCAAAATGTAGAGGAAGGGGACCGACTGCTTAGGACCCTAGCTCATGGGAGGGTCTAGAACAATTAGTCACCCAAATCTACCTCACACTAAGGGATTGTTTAAGATAAATTTTATGTTTTAGGTTGAGGTGAAAAGGAAGGAAAAACTGATCTGTCACTTTCCTTCTATCAACCCGAGAGTTTAGGAAGTCAGGTGAGTGGGTTTATAGAGTCCAGATTGTGACTTAGGTAGCTCTTTCCCAAAGGACTCCAGCACAGAAGTTGGACGATAGCGTGGCATGCTGGCATCCGCATGGATAAAGAACATAAAGTCTAGTCTAAGAATCTATAAAACCTAATATCAACCCGACAAGAATAGTTTGACATGATAACAGAAAGATGAAAACAACTAAATGACTAATACAACAAGAAGAATACTTTAACTTGAAAGATAAATTGATTAAGAGAAAAATAATGAGCAAGGGTGGTAGAAATCCAATTGATGGTCGATCCAACCTCCCGTAAGCTCCACACAAATGAAACACCTACACACAACAGAATGGAGAAAAATGTTGGGGATGTTTCAGGGCTTTTCATAGTCAAACCCTCGTTTCGGTGTTCCTACCTCCACAGACAGCTAGAATAGCCACAATAGAGAAAGTACGATAAAGAAAGCATTGAAAGGTAGAATACAAAACAATGCTAACAACAATATGCTACAAAATCAATACAACAATGCTAAATGAATGGATATCACCTCCCAACAAGATGCTCTCAAGGCATGTGAAGGAAGATGTGAGCTCACAAGCTTGTGAATGCTAACGTTGTCACAACAATGAGAGGAGAAAAACCAGTAGAGTGTCAACTTGGAGCTTCAAAAATGGTGGAGATGTTGTGAATGAAGTCTAGAATGCTCAAGAAGTGTGAAGAAGTGTGTATTGAGATTCAAGAAGATGAATTGGATGAATAATATAGTCTTTTGAAGATGAAATGGGAGCCAAAATATCCATTAAGGTTGGTCGAAGGGGCATAGGCGTTATGCTTCATCGTTAATGGAGAAGTGTAATGCCTTTGTAGATTCTAGAGGAGAGAATCCTATCAGGATGGTAGCACACCGCGTGGACATCCACATGCCGCGCTAGTGCCCCCGACAGAAATTCCCCCATCGACAATATAGATAGCCACTAAATAGATGGAGAGTGGATGAAGGACATGGAATAGCATCATCAAGTTTGATTTTTCTAAGGTAAGGGGTGTAAATGGGGAATTTGGGAGGGGTGAAAATTCACACCATTACAACAAGTTCATCAAGGAGAATAAAGGTGGATAAATTTTCTAGAAATAATTTTTAAATTTGGAAGCTCTTGGGTCCTCTTTAAAGGATGAAGAATAAATTCAAAAATATAATTATTTTAATAAATCCTCTAATCTACCTATAGTACTAGTCACTCAAGTTGGACTTATATTTCCTCCAAAGATTATTATTGCTAATGTCTCAACTACATCAATAAAGCAACCACGTAAATTTTTCCATGACAATCGAGGAGGGATAGTTTTTCTTATGGAGGTTGAAAAATTAAATAATATTCCCCCATCATTATCTATCTATAGTGGGATTACAAAAGGAAAAATAAGTGATAGTTAAATAAGCCTAGGATGTAGTTGTCCCTTTGGTTGACTATGAGTTGATATAGTGCATGAGAGATTACTTGAGCCATAAAAAATGAAGAAACTACAAAACTCAATCCTATAATGGGGATGATATCAAGATTTCTAACCCTCCCCAACTCTAGATCTAATGTAAGATATTTTGAGATATGTGAGGTAGAATGTTTGTGTGATATTTCTTGTCGATGACTATTTTAGTAAGAATAATGAATTTGAAGAATTTCCTAATATTTTTGAGTTATAGATAAGATAGTTATAGAGGATAATAATAATTTAAATGAGAATATGAGCTAGATACAATAAAAAATGTAAATCCTCACCTAAAGTTTGAATACAATACACAAAATAATACTTTAGAGAAAGGAAGGAGAATGATTAGTGAGAGTGGTTTCCTCTTGTTGCTACGATGGAGTACCTAAAATTCCATGGCAATGGACACCATCAAGATTAGGAAATAGGAATTTCTTACAATCTAAAAATAAGCTTGCAGGTTCATGGAGGGTTCTGATTTTGATTGTCAAAGTGAAACATTAGAAATATAGGCACTTGCCTCTACAAAGAATAAACAATATGTGGAATAAATTTATCTTCAAATATGTATTGAAATTTAATTGTGAAGAGTTAGAGATTTATATTCGCTAATGACTTCTTATTTAGCAATAAATATAACCCAATTTAGTGAGGCCACTATTACAATATATACAAATAACAAGGAGATACCAATGCTAAAATAATTAAATTAAAGAAAATTCTAACCAATGAGAAATTAATGACTAAGAGGTTGAGAGAGAACATATAAGGGCTTGATATAAAAGCATTACCCCCACCCAACATAGCACAAGATAACAATACCCTATAGGAAGAGGTGATTAAATTGAAAGGCTTACTACAAAAGGCACAATAAAATGAGCATTGAATACCAGAGGACTGAGAATATGCTAAATGGAATTTTTAGGGATAAGATCAAAAATCTAACAATGATTATTAAGGACCTATGGAAATGTAATGATATATTGTTAAATATTTACATAAAAGGGAAAAATTTCATTCTAAGCTAGTTGAATTCAATGTCAAATGGATACCCAATGTGTTTTCATGAGGGATATGCAAAAAATGCAAAATATTCTAAAAATAACCCTTAATCAAAAAATTAAATTTATGAGTTAAGCTACTTCATGAAACTATAGCCTTCATGAATAGATTAAGGATGGAATTGAAAGAAAAGTTGCAAGAATTCAAAATTTTAGTACACTTAGATATTTAAAATATTTTGGATGCTAGTGGAGAGAAGAGGATAATGATCTTCTTGATGGATGAATTTAATAACCTCATCCCTGTGTTTAAAAATATACTCCTCACCAATGATGAAGTTGACCTAATTTAATGCTAAGTTATCAAGTGGATAAGATAAGTACCTTCAAAATGAATATGGGAAGCTTCATAAAAGATTAAAAAAAAGTGATGTTGGATGCCAATTACAAGAATACAATGAAAAAATAAACTATTAATAATTCTTATTGGCCAAAAAATGAAGAGTGGGGGGAGTGGGTACATAAATACAAGGATACATATGTTGCAAGTATGAGCAAGATTGGTGGTGTTGTCATTAATGTTGTCATTGATTTCAACACAGTTTAGTATGTTGCAAATTGTACATGTATAGTTGAGATACTTTTGAGATGTTGTGAGTACATGGAGCTATCTTTATGATGTTGCAGATGTGTTAAATTGATGAGTTTCCAAGTACTTTTGAGAAAATTAATAAAGAGAGAATTCAGAGTGACGAATATCTTCAGAATATGCTCTATGTTTCTTCTATGTTGATCCTATGCTTGTGTGGATCTAAATGTTTTCTAATGGTGATCTGATAGTGATATCTCTTGAGTTTTAGCTTCTGGTTTGATGGTATGTGAAAGTTATGTTCACTGGTGTGTGAATTGTTCTAGCAGAGTTGGTCTTATGTGGACTAGGAGAAATGTTTCTTCTCTACATTCCTCTGTTGTTCTATTTTAGAACTTACAGATCTGGAATGAGTCTTGTAATGGTGTTCTTGTGGTTATGACAAAGAAGTTTGTGGTTTGGTGATCCAAAAGTTGAGTTTCAAAGTTGTATGTGTTTACACAGTCTAGATGGACTGATGGAAGAAGTTCAGTGTTCAAATATTGTTGCACTTGTTGCAAATGTATCTGAAGGAACCTGAGATTTGTACTTGTGCATAATGAAGCGTGGTGCATTGTTTGTATGTCATCTTCTTGTTGGGAAGCATGTACATCAATGTTCATTTGTGTTTTCAGTAGGTTTGGCTAACCTGGTGTTTACACTTCATTTGAAGAACTAAATTTAATTAAGGAAGTGTTTGGTTAATCCGAGACATTATCTTTTGGTCTTGGATAAATATTTTATTGGTCCACTCTCATTCTTTTCCACAGCAGGAATATTGAGTTGTCGACCTAATTTGAATCTCATGAAATGAAGCTTATGTGGCCGACCTTGGAAAAAGTTTCTAAGGTTCAATATGGTATAAATTTAAGTCGATTTGGGAAGAATTTGTGTGATGCAAAGTGACGAAGTAAGCCACAAATCAAAAGAGTAGAAGTGTGTGTGAGTGAGTTCAGGCATCAGTACTTCATTGTGTTAGATTCCTGAACGTAGTGAGCTGAAGGTTTCTGCAATCTTCTGATCAAGGTTGCAGATGTGTGTTAATTGTTGTGGTGGATCTTTTGTTCTCTTTTGTATTAGTAGGCAGTGAGCCTCCTTGTTGGACAGTGAGTTCTTTTTGTAGGTAGTGATCCTTTGTATTTGGATAGTGAGTCCTCTTCTGGGCAGTGAGCCTCTATATTTAGTTTTTATAATCTATTTATATTGTGAGTTAATCCTCACCGTGGTTTTTCCCTCATTGGGTTTTCAATGTAAAAATATGTTGTTCATTGTGTTGATTTACTTTTTGTTATTTTTGTTTCATGCTCATACTTAATAACATAATAGTGTGGTTGCGGAATTAATAAGGGTTGAATTTTTAAGTTTGAATTTGTGTGACAACTGTTTCACCCCCCCTCTTAGTTCTCCTGCGCCTTTTAACAAGATATTAGTTGTATTGGGGGAATTATTTATTATTTATTGTTTTTATCTATTATTCAAGATAAGATTTATTAAATCTACATAATTTATTTGTTCAATTTTTCCTTTCATTTCAAGTGCACTATAAATTTAGAAAAATTAGTAGAATGATAAAGGTATTATTAAATTAAAAACATTCACAAATTTTCATGGATGTTTTAGAGATGCAAAATTTTTGGCTTAGACTGCATCATTTGGCAACAATATACTAGTACAAAATGGGTATACAATTGTGTTGGTTCTCCAACCTACATCCAATAACTTCTAAGAAGTTACAAATTTATATGATCAAAGTCACTAGGTAGATGGCCAAAAGATGATGGAATAGGGTATTCTCTCATGCACTTCAATCTCTATAAGACCTAGGAGGTAGTCATATTAACACACTAGATTTCTTTATGAATATATTAGGCTTATCATCGTGTATAATAGATAAAATGCTTTTAAAAGCATGGAAAGGGTCTTATAAGATTATTCACACTATTAAAATATCCCTTGTATCTTAATGCTCAAGTATGAATATGGGAAAATAAATAGAAAATAACTTACACATAGAATGACTTTTCTCCTTTAGTGTATGAGAGGGATGTAAGGAATTTTTCTGGCTAATCATGGATGTCTAGGGAAAACATAGCCATCAAATATTTTTACCATTTTTTTCTTGACCGCGACTCTTCTAGTGGTTCAAAAAATAAATCACTACCTTACAATAAATTTATTACTATAAAATAGTATGAAATATCAAATATAATCCAAATACAAAGTTTTAATTAACAATTGCGTTCTTATTGCTATAATCCCAATTGTTTCCTATAAATATTTCTCACCCTCCTTGAAGATGTACTAGCCAAAATAGAAAATCATATAGCGAAAGTACAAGTAAATATTTTCTACCCTCTTTGAAGGTATAATTCTCTTAAATAATAAACAATATATTTAACAAAGGAGACAATTATGCAAATTAGACATTCATTCATATAAATCAATTATAAGTTTGTATCACTACATATTGCATAGAAAATATTAAGTATACTATATTTTTTAAGATAAACTATGGCATACAATATAATTTCTTTCCTCCTTTTTTAACCTTGTTAAAATGAAAAATCATTCCATATATAGAAAACATGTATAGAGGTAGTCCCATTAAATGGGTGACATGTGTCAAGTCAAGACAATAATATGAATTGCCAAAAGCTACCTAGAAATGGATCAAGTGAAACCCTCATTAGGAAAATCATGATTTTGTTATATTTTTTACAACAACCTTAAGCTAGGAAAAATATGATTTGTGTGCCAATAGCCATCAAACTTTGTTGTGTAATCCAAAAAAATAAAATCCTAGAAATATGTTATAATAATTACTAGGACGTTATCTAAGAACCATTGGGAATTGAAAAATTGATTGCTATGTTAATGGTCATGTGAGTCATCTTGTTCTTCTCCACCACTGATAGTGCAATAAAATTTATGCATTTATATTGAATAGTTACTTCTAGTTGGGAAAAATCAATTATGATAGTTACAAGATCGGGTTCTGTCATTAATAGAATTTTAGGACAAGTGGAAATATTGACAAGAATAAAATATGAAAATGTGAGAATCAGGACCTGAATTGAACCTAGAACCAAATTACACCTTCACAAAATTTATGAAATTATGATCTTTATTACTTTTAGAACTTACTCCCTTTTTCTCTCATATTCTTTCGGTCTCATTTTTGCTTTGTCTTTTCTTTAGCATGTCATAGTTTTGGAAAAATCAAAAACCTATATCACATTTTCAATGTACTTGTGAACCTTGTGACATGAATAACTTTATTTTTATTCCTCGTTTCTCTCTTTTCTTCATATTTCTTTATTTCTCTATTCTCATTGTCACACTTTTTGTGACCTAGAGAACCACATCAAACTTTTGCAAAGTTTGTGAAATCCCAAACTTTGTGACATCATAAACCATGTGACTCTTTGATCATTTGAACTTCTTATTTCACTTTCATTGTTCACTTTATCACACTTTTTTGTGAAATTTCAAACCTTGTCGGGTCTTTGTAAAGTTTGCAAACTTCTAAGCTTTGCAACATTTTGAACTTCAACACTTTCCTTTATTGAGGTTTCATAAGGTTTCTAAAATCATAAAATTTTTAAATTTTTGAAACTAAATTAGTCAAAACTCTTAGAAAATTAACCATGTGCCCCCATAATTAGAAATTTTTATATTTTTTTAGAATGAAAATTTATAATAGGAACATGTGGGTGGAGAAAAGAAACACTCAAGAAAATTTTGACTAAGGAAATATCCAATTAGATTATCTTAAATTGGATATAAATGGTGAGTAGAACAAGAAAATTACAACAAAGTGGAGGAGAACTTAATTTTTTAACAATTCAAGGCATGTAAAATAGGGATCCAAAACAAGATCCTATTTTGAGTCGTATATTTTTTTAGAATATGAAAAGGATCTAGAGAACTCTGAGATGTAGACTACACACTAACATTCTTCATCATGAAAAAATAAGGATTATGATTACACATAGACAAAAACACTTCACTATGAATCACAAACAACCATGGCTATAAAAGACACACAAAATGAGAGTAATAAAAGTGTGCATGGAATAATAGGATGAAGCCTAAGAGAAATAGTGTTTATGGACTTGTCCATGCACTAAAATTTCCTAAATTCTCCATTCAAGCTCCTGATGAAGTATAAATCTTCACCATATGAATTCTTCTAGCCACATGGAATCAAAATTTCCATGCTTTCCTTTATCCTATACTCTAGAATTTCATACTAGGACCAAATCTTTAATCTCAAAATTTCCTACCAGGTCATTGATCTTCATGTTGACTTGGCATATTGTGCAAATTCAAGCACCATGGTGGTGCATTATTTAATGACCAATTTATCCTATTGTGTTATTTTATTGAATGGTATGTGATGGTTCTAGGAGCCTAATATATAATTATAATATCCATCAAGGTAATGTGGTTATCTCACACATCTCTTGAGGGTGGTATTGAAAGGTATGATTTTGGATTATACTAGGTTATTGATTTCTACATCAACTCATAGCATTCCTACCTTTCTTTTATTTATTTTTCATGAACCCATAGTTGTGATATTAACAAGTCTCATGTTGTGATTCCACATCTCTAAATGTTGGTTTGTTTTTTGTTTCACCCTTAGATAGTGGTCTCCATGTCATTTAGTGGTGGGGCCCTTGCCTTTGTCTATTTATATGATTATAGATCATACATATACCCATTAATCTCAATGTTGATTTGGAGGATCATGTAGTTGGTGCAACCTTATCTGGTGTTAAGTTCATTAGTTCAATCAAGCTATACCATTGGTTCATATATGTGGTTCCAAAATTATGGTGGGGACCCCAATAGTGTGATTGTAACACCTTAAATATTCTAGAAGTGTTAATTTTGTACAAAGGTATTCCATCTTATTGTATGTGCAATCCCTTCGGCTCAATATAGCGTATCATTTATATGATTGTACCATTGGCCATGATAAATATAGATTATAATTATGGTTAGTTGTGAAGGTATACATTATGGATCTCATGGAACTATGGGTGTGTGCGCTCAATGATCTTATGAAATATTTTTTAATGAAATCTAGTTATAGCATTGTGAGATAAAAAAAAAATTATTGATCCTTCAAACCAATCTATGGTATTATCATTAATGTTTATATATAATAAAGAAGTGATCAAGTGTCCTGTGGATTTAATAAAGTGGGATGTGGTGTGCCTATGTATAATTTTGGTAGTTGTTAGCAAGAAATTTGGGGAAACACAAACCAGAGTTTTGATCCCAAAGTATTCTCTAAGTGTTGTATTTTATACCTTGGACATGGTAATATAAAGGTGAAAACCAATGTAATTAAACATATTATTACCTATTTATATATCCATGGAATAATAGATAACATCATATAGATAGAACTCCGGTATCCATTCTATTAATCAAATAAAACTTGGTACAATATAATATCTTCCCCCATACTCTTGTTTAACTCTTATATAATCTATAAACATTTGTCCTTCTATACATTAGTCTCTTGCACATATATTTTCCTATATTTGGTACATATATCCTCTTCTTCTCCCCTCTTACATTATGTCATTTATATCTCCTTTTATACACATATCTATGAGATGGGACATGGCCCACCCATGATACCCCTAGTCTAGTAATATCTTTACAATATTATGGTTTGCAAGTCTTTTGTGCCAAAATATGGTATGTTCTACTAGCCGATGTCTTCACTGTCTTGCTTTCTGGCTAACATCGTCCCCCCTTTCAAAATGTTGAATTGTCCTCAATTCAACACTATTCTACTGGAATGATATCTTTGTAGGTCTTGGAGACTAGAATTTTTTTTATCCCATTGTGTTTTGGGTAGGTGTAGATGTTGTGTTTCTACCTAGATCTAGAGTAGGAGTTTCTTTGCTTTTGGTAATATTTAAGGAATTTGAATATTTTGTGTAAGTATTCATGCCTCCTGAAGGATTCCAATAATGTGTGCTAGCCTTAAGCCGACTACCTCTTGGAGTTAGTTGAATATGTTATGTATCTTATCTCTTTGATCTTATAGTTGTTGAAACTGTGCATGTAGGGCTTCTATCTCTTCCCTTGATTCACCATTTGTGTCTTGTAATGCCTTGTATGGTGTTTCTCATTGAAGGATTTGGACTTCCAATTGATCCATTTGAGCCTTTGTTGGTGTAGTTACAATTTTCCATTGTAAGCAAAACTGATAGAGGGCATTCACATCTCCTTCTATGTTCTTCAAGGTTCGGATTTGTGACTCCAAAGAAAGTGTGTTGTAGCACACTTTTTCCTTTCCTCATCCATCTTGATCTTCTGCAACTCTATTTGGATTTATTGTTGTATTGTTTTATTCTATAGTTGGTTTTCCTTAATCACCCCCTCCACCAAATGTCTCAATTGTGTCACCAATGCTTGTGATGAGTCCCCTAAGATGTGAGGGAACTTTCCTTGTATATCCTTCACTAGCTCCTCTAATTAGTATGAGCTCTCCACATCATGTTGCATAATTTATTCTCTTTTTGTTTGGTGGAGGATTTTTCCTAAATGAAACTTATGTAATGGTGATATGCTCCTAGGTCAACTTGTGAACCTACCGGCAATAGTTGTAGGATTTTTGGAGAAGCCATGATCTAAATCTGCTTTTGCTTAGCCAAGAATTCATTAATGGATTACATAGAAGATGTTGTAGAAGAGGAAGGTGTCTTAGAGTACAGAGGAGGAGAATCATGTTCATGCTCTAATGATGTTGTCTTAAACTTTTCCTCCTCTTCTTGTAGCTTGTGATAGTATTTTTTGTATCCTCTTTTATCTCCTTCTATACTACTTGGGCCACCTTTAGTTTCTTTATCATTAATTTATCTAGCCTTTGTTTGAATCAGAGGTCTTTTTTTTTAATCTCTATTATCCTCTCTTTTGTGGAGGTGTGATTGTACCAACCAACTCTCCAATGGCTAATACCTTTAGTTGTTCTTCTTCCTTGGTTGCTTTCTCCCTTTTGTTCTTCAATGCAGTAGTTAGGGAATTTAGAAACTATTCAATCAGGTCTTATAAGGTTGTGTTGGATGCAATCATATATCTTATGATTCCCCTTTTTGTGATATGTTGGTTTGGTACTACTATTTTTGAGTACTTTTGTAGAGTCATAGCCAACACTTCTTTGCATAATAACCCACTGAAAATTTGATCTTCATCTACCAGTGAGGAGAGTTCCAGAATAGTTTTGGTATCTGAGATGGATGTATCGTCTAGGATTGATGTATTCTTTGGAATTGGCTACTCCTCTTCTTCTACATCTACCATTTTGGGAGAAACCTGACTTTGAGATTTTTCATTGCTCCTCTTGGATTTCTTCTGTGAAATAATTTTCAAAAATGCTTTTGTAGCTTCTTCTATTGTTGGTTCAACTCTAGGAGGGGTGGTTGGGATCCTCCTCTTTCATGGCCAACTAGGTTCACTTTGGGAAGGGCCTACTGGTGGAGTGTCTAGGTGGAGTCTTCTGAACCTCTTGGGAGAGCACATGCTCAGTTCATCTATCTTTGAATTTGGTAGACCCCATTTTTCATGTAGCTTCTCTTTATTTTTGTTGAATTGTTCCTCGACCTTCTTTTTAGTCAGTTTATCCATGTATTCTCAGTAAGTAGTAAATTTCTCTGCACGTGGGTATTTAGGAAGGCTAAGAAGTGTAGAAGTGTAGCTATGGATCTTTGTGTTAGATACTTCATATGGGATTTTGGGAATCCATGAGGTTCTAGGATCGATGGATTCCATAAAAGTGCAAATATTTTCCACTAAGAAGATAATATCTATGATATACTGGTGAACCACCTCATAAGAGATGTGTTCCCTATCTTGGATTTTTTTGGAGGGATTTGAAGAATCCCTAATAGGTCATGGTGAATGAAGTGGCATCTTGGAAGTGTTCGACATGATCTTGTATTTGGTCTGCTACTAGCCGGGTTGGGTCTCATGTTTTTCTCACATACCTCAACAATTGTTTGATGAAATAGAAGGTGAGACATATCAAGAGAGTCCCATACCTAAATTGATAGTGGAATTGCTTTGTTCATTAGATTTTTTCCATTATTTCTTTCCATAGAACCTCACATAGGTCTATGTCCTTTCCTCTTGTGACCATTTGTGTGATGTTTGAATTCCAGTTGATGTGGCTAAATCCTCTTGGTTTATGTAGTAAACCTTGTAAGAAATTCCCATAGTGGCATACTTGATTATTGGGTTTGTGATCTTAGTAACATCTAGGCTCTAACCATCATATGTTGCTCCAATGAGCCATGTGACTTTTGCATTCTTGATGGCCTTCTTTGACATAACTTCTCCCTAATACCATAGGCCTATGATGGCTTCGATGGTCTCCTTAGTGATTCAATACGAGTAGTCCAAATAGAGTTATTTGTTATGTATTTGACTCATGATAATGGAAACCCATTCTTCTTTCCTAGTGAAATAAGGAAATTCTCACCATACGTCCAACCTCTTCATGGCTATATTTTGATAGTGTGGTGAGTATTGATATGTGCTTGGTTGTAGGAGGCTGAACCATAGGATTTCAAACTTTGCATGGTTAATTTTTGTGAGAGTCACATGAATGCATTTTCGGATGTCCTCGATATAAATAACATATGTAGGCACCCTAGAGAATGCCCCTACTAGGTCGATCTATATTTCCTTATATGTGAAATGTTTGTATTTGGGCCTTTATTTTTGAGAGATATCTACGAGGGTACGTGCAACCATTATCGGATATGATATTTTATAGCAGAGTAGTAATTAGCTTAGGGATGAGTGTGGTACTATGACTTAGCAAAATAGAGTGTGTAGTGAATAATAATGAAGCGATGAGGGGTTTATTCATAACTTTTGTGGGATGAGTGCAATAAATGGTGTAGTTGTTTCCCACATTTTTCCTCCTATTGACTTTCTATGGCTTTATTTCTCCCATGAGTGTTTCGCTTTTGTGGTGGATGGGAGAATTATGGTACATACATAGGTTAACTTTGATTAAGTGGTATTAATTTGTTTTCTTATTAGTTTTTTTATTATCCCACATTTTATCTATTTGGGGTTAGGTTGAGGAAATTGACGTTCAAACTCAGACTTGCCTATGTCTTGTAAAGATTTAAGTGTTAATGATGTAATTGTTCTATGAGGCTTTATTCATCTATATTGTCTTGATTTGTGGAGCCCATGTGTGTGCCTTAGGTTTCCTTTCTTTCTTTTAGGGGTTACTAGTTTGGGATGTCTCAAATTCTATTTTATTTTTACCTTGAACAAGTTCAGAACCTATTGGATTGGTGTTTGTATGACGTCTTGATGTATTTGCGGTATGTTTCCTAAATTTGTGGTATTTTATGGAAGTCAGATAGATTGAATGTGTATCACAAATGTTCTACAAAAGCTATATACCTTCCAAGATGTTAATTATTGATCATCCTATATCCATGCCTCTAAAACATCATCATTGTCAGTACTAGCATTGTCACTGTCTAATTTGATTTCTTTGCAACTATTAGGATCTTCATCCTCTTCTGTGGTGGGTAAATTTGAGATAGAATAAAGGTTCTTAGGGTTTGTGTATTCTTTGTCTTGTGCAATTTCCTCTACGTAGGTTTTTGTCTTCTCTTTTACCTAGGGCCCAAGGGTATGTGGACTATTTCGTTGTCATCTGCTAAGGATATCTCTTATTTTTTTGAATCTATTATGCCATTAGAATTTACAAACCATTTCAGCCCAAACAATGCTCTAAATGTGTTGAAGACCTCCTTCATCTCTATAACTTCAAAATTAACTATTTGTTTGACCCCTTTTATGTTTACTTCGACGTTCTTCCATGTGCCTTATGTCTCCATGCCAAAACATTTGGCTAGACTAATGTTCATAGGTGTTCTAATAATTTTAGGTCTTCCTAGCCTCTCCTAAGTAGTTTTTGGAATGATGTTGAGGTCTGCACCAAGATCAATCATTACATGTTTAATTTTATTGTCATTTAGGTTGATGGTAATTCGCAGAGGACCATTTTTCCAATTTTGATCTTTGGTAATTCGATGCACCTATTGTTGTTTCTATTTATTCCAATACTTTCCTAATTATTTCAATTTTATTAAAAGATATTTTTGTTGAGCCAATGAGGCTAGACTCTTCAACATCCTTACCTCTTCCTCTGAGAAATAGGAAATTTCATCCTTTTGTTGTTGGATAATTTATTTCCTTGCTCTTTCCACTATTTAGTCATGTTGTTTTTTAGTAGGCCAGAAGTGGTCATACTCTTCTTCTTATTTTTATTTTGATTCATCAGTAATCTATTCTTCCTAGTATATGTTCCTTGTCTAGTTAGAATTGTGGCTTTGTTTTTCTTTACTCTATATTTCTTCTTTTTGCTCTCTTGCGATGTTTGTTCTTCTCCATAGTAATCCTCATTTGATGTGTCTGAAGACCAGTTATCTATTATTTGGTAGCTTTTAACTACTTGTGTTAGTCTTCTAATCACCATGGCTCCATTGTTGTCCTATAATTAATCACTTCTTGAATGTGGGGTATTTTGGTTATACCGTTGATCCTTATCACACTTAAATATATCATGTGAATCATCTTCACAGAAATTAAATTTCCTTCTCTTCTCTGACCAACATTTTGTGGCATAATGACCTATTTTCCCACAATTATAACATGTTTCCTTGCTCCTTTGGTGGTTGTTGTATAAGTTGAGGAATCCAACTTCACAGTCCCCAAGAATCACCTACATGCAATCACCTATCACGTGCAACAGATATCCAAAACAATGAAGAATATGTTTTGTAAACCTCAGAGCAAATATGTGCAAGAAAAATCCAGAATTTGATTATTAAATGTAATATAATATACAATGAGATCAATCCTTATGAAGGAGATCATGAAACCCTAAAAAAAACCTAAAAAGGAAAACCCTAGTGTGCACACTTAATAATTAATAAATATAATTAATTATTAATGTGCCTAAGTTTAGCTTAAGTAAACCTAAAGTAATAAGTGACTTAATTAATTAACCAATATGATTAAATTAATTAAGTGAGATACCTTATTACTCTAACAGTTTTTTCTACCGTGTCCTCTTCCTCTATAATTAGATTGTCTATTTTCCCCATATAGTCTTGCAGTGGGTTTTTTTATAATGCATATGAATTTTTGTTATCCCTCCATGGTGGTTGTCTATACCCTGCACATTATAGAGAGGTCCTTCTACCAACCCTTTAACATATGCCAAGTTTCTATCTATGTTTGCATCATACTTGTGGTGCATCTAGGGCATCTTGGATCAAGATGATTTTGTGTGTTCCAAACCTAAAATTGATTGGTAGGATAGTCCTATGCAAGGTGACTATCCCACTCTTGGCATGACCCATAGTACATTAAGTTAGTTTTAGCTAGAACTATATTTAGTTCTACATGTAATGTGGCAACAGTTCTTTCTCCTTGAGCTCTAGGGCAGTCATTCCAAAGGTGGCCTTATTGTGAGCAATAGGTGCACCATATTTCTTTGGTTTTTTAATTTCTCCTTTCACCAAAATTGAGTTTTGTATGGTTAGTTGTTCTACCACAAGTTATAGCTTCTCAATATTCTCCTTCATATCATCCTTCTGAGGTCTGTGCCAAGTTTGGGCCTCAATGTGATAGGCCATAGTGATTAAATTTGTGTAGGTGCTGAATATTTTTCCATCCAAAGCTACTCATATATATTTTTGAAGTCCAAAACTAAACCACTCTATCTTCTACATCTCTATCAATGATTCCTATAGTTTACAACAAACTTCTTTAAATTGTTTATCACTTTTTTTTACAAATTCATCTTCTCTCTATATTAGATCTCTCATCTTACTTACACTTTCTATTGGGATGTCTGAAGTATCAAGATTAGTGAGCAAGTCTTATTTTACTTCATTCCAATTTTTCCCATGTTTAGGGTATGTCTTCTTATACCAATCTAAAACATGTTTCCAAAGTGAGGATACAAATTCAAGTAGTTTTGGTTTATCTTCATCAATATCATGTCTTTCCCATAGAGATTCTAATAAGAATATGTGCTCTGCTACATATGTGGTATCTTTTTCCAAATATATGGATCTTAATTGAAGAATCCATCTTTTCATTTCTCTGTTTAATTCCAATCTTATGGATCGGTGGGTTTGAATTCTCTTCTTTTTCTTTCTTTTGTTTTCTGACCATGTAGGGTTTTTGTTCTCTACCCTTGTATCTTGCTAGTATTATATCAAAGTATTCTTTTCCTAGTATTTCTTCCCACTCTGCTTCTTTTCCTTATTATTTTCTTTTTTTCTTTTCTTGCGGTATCTCTTTTGAATTTATTTGACTCTTATATGGTTGAGGGGATGGGTCCTAGTTAGGGGGTTGTGACTCTTCAAAATATATTTCATTCTCTTATTCGTTAATATAGTTTTATTTGACTATAAACATACTTCTTCGCCCAAATTCAATCTATTTCTTTGATTTTTCTAATTTATTCTTCTTTTAATTTATTTATGCCTATATTGATTAGTTCTTCTAAATAATTTCCTTGAATGGACAGGTTCTCTGGAGTTTTCAGAAATTCCACAAATTTATCATCCAAGTTGATGGTAAGGTTTGATAAGTCTGGTCTAATTATTGTACCTTTAGAAGATTGTGGTAATAATATATTTTGTGTTATTATAAGGTCCTAATAACAATCTTTCGGATTCTACATACTCCTTGATATTCTTCTTTAAGCTAGTTATTAACTTTCCTACTTTTTCCCAACAATTTTTTGATCTTTCCATAGTTTCCCAATTCACTTCCTTATTCAATTTTTCTTTTTCCTTGGAAACACCCCCTTTGGCATGCTCAACAACACCATCATTGGCACACTCACTTCTATTCTTTATGTATTCTCCATTCTTCTGTGGTGTCTTTCTTCTCTTTCAATCCTATGTTGTTGTCTTTTCTCTTCTCCATTTGAGCTAGCCATGTTTACTTTTCTTACAAACTTGGTTTGTTTGCTAATATTTCTTGTGGTTGTTTTATCTCCATTTTCAATGGGTGTAATTGATTTGGAGTTTCATTAATCCTTTCATCACTTCCCATGGTAGTTACTTGGTATCTTTTCTCTTAGGAGTCACATCTCTTCGGGGAGCCCTTTTAGAATCTTCCCCCTTTCCATTCCTCATCCCCTTGGTGCCTAATCCCCTCTCATAGGGTAAACACCAAGAAGATAGTCCTTCATATTTTCATACATTTTTTTAGTGTCTCTATTCTTTGATGTCTAGTTTTAAATTTTAAAATTTTGGGGTGTTTTGTTGTTTATATCACCTAACCAAGGTCCCAAAAATGGAACCAATGTTAGTAAGAAATATAGGGAAACACATACCTAAGTTATGAGCCCCAATTATTTTCTAAGTGTTCTAGTTTCTACCCTAGACTCAATAATATAAAGTTGAACACCAATGCAATAAATATATGATTAACTATTTATATATCCATAGAATAATAGATAGCATCATAGATAGAACTCTAGTATCCATATTGAACACATAGAAGTACTGAGAGGAAGGGTGAATCAGTACTTAATCAAATTATTTACATCCAATAGCAATTAATCAAGTGAAAAATTATGATAAGAAGAAAAACACATAAGCATGCAACCATAACACCAGATTTATGTGGAAAAACCTACAAGGAAAAAACCATGGTTAGCAAGTTTCTTGGATCTACTATCCAAATCCAACCTCACAAATAAAAAATAAGATTTACTATATGTTTTATGGGCTACAACCCAAAGGAAGCTACAACTCCCTCAAGCACTACAACATTTACAATCAAGAATGAGGCTACAACCTCAGTATAGAGATACTGATTGGATTCTGATATTTCTTTCACAAAAGTATACTTCAAATTTTTGTTGATCTTTCAAAACTTTTCATTACCATATTACTTTTGCACAATCACTCCATAAATCTGCACAACATCAAAATACATTTCCTCTAGCATCACAACTAACACATTATCTTAGTAGCAACATCAATGTTGAGCTACCAATCCTGAACTGATCTTCTCTACATTTCATTATCAAAATTGCTTATGCGGTTTTCTTACTTGCACATTATCTTTTTAAAAACACTAACAATGCATTCACATTCCCTTTCAATAATCTTGATCTTTTATTTATATCCTCTACAAGCTTCAAAAAAATTCTCCTTTGTCGGCCAAGATGAAATATATAATGTGAGACATGCAATAGCCATGAATGTCGACCTCCAAGACCTCTGCACGAGGTAGGAATCAAATGTGACACATTCCGGGAGATAAGAAAGACCTATTTTACCTTAGCATACACTTCCATACTGGTGCACACTTCTAGACACCTAGCACAAGCATCTCAACATGTCAAGTCAGCTCAATAAAAACTTATCCTTATTCATATTAGCTCCAAAATAAAAGTGATACTAAAGAAGAAAAAAATAATATCATGCAGATCATGTCATGAACAATATATGCCTTTCCAAACATTCCTATACACCCCTTTTTATCAATTCAGACCATTTCATGTTGGTGCAAACACATGAGAACTAATACTAGTATCCCTAATACATATTGGTTACATAGACTTGATGTAAAACAAAAACATGCTTATGGTAGACAAAATCATCTGAAACTTAAGTTGAGCATACCAACTGATCATATGAGCTTATATTTCAAACAACAAAGCCAAATGACAAGATGCATTGCAAGGTGGTGGCATCTATTATCTCCCTCAACATTCCTTAGCCAGTAACAAGACTTGTATTCACTCAAATGAATCCAAAAAATGTTGTGATACAAATTATCACTTGAGACTTGGAGAATAGGTGTGCTTGACCTATATCTAGCAAACCTCCAAAACTCAAGACTATATCATCAAGTGTGGAGAAATGCAAAGAATTCTTCTGACTCATCCTAACTACAACCACACTATATAATTGTCTTCATTTTGGTAGCTATAAAACATTTTGTGATAGGAATCATGATCATAAATTTTAATCACACATACTTGAGATTAGTTGCTAGTAATCTTCTCTATTTGCAATCTCATACCACCAAATGAGAGAATGTGGTAGAATTTCTTGAGCCAGTAACACCCTTTCTGACATGAAATTTTCTTAGCTAAGTTTCTTCAAACCTTTTTCAACATATTCTACTCAGTGCCAAACTATATGACTTCATAGCTTCTATGATATTCATTATCAACACAACTAATCAAGATTATTCATGACATGCACTTATGTTACATATGAACATCAGAAGATAAATTACATAAACTTAAGAAGATAAGGTACAACTATGTACATATGATACCAATCCAACATCATCACAACTCTTCATTAAAGACTAGTGTTATTTCTATAGAAATATAAGTTGACATCAATGAGAACACACTAACAACACATTTACAACAATTCATTCTATTAATTAGCTGAAAATTGGTACAATATAATAACTTCCCCTATACTCTTGTTTAACTCTTATCTAATCTCTATACATCTA
The DNA here is from genome assembly GCA_007258455.2 of Sequoia sempervirens. Classification (NCBI taxonomy): domain Eukaryota; kingdom Viridiplantae; phylum Streptophyta; class Pinopsida; order Cupressales; family Cupressaceae; genus Sequoia; species Sequoia sempervirens. The sequence goes on from VDFB02109042.1 coordinate 14,350,350, forward strand.
TCCTTTTATACATTAGTCTCTTGTACATATATTTTCCTCTGTTTGGTATATATCATCTTCTTCTCCCCTCTTACATTATATCATTCATGTCTCCTTTTATACACATATCTATGAGATGGGACATGACCCATCCATGATCCCCCTATTCTAAATGATATCTTTACAATATTATGGTCCACAAGTCTTTTGCTTCAAAATGTGGTATGTTCTACTAGTTGATGTCTTCACTTTCCTATTTTATAGCTAACAATAGTTATCTTATATTATCATGTGGTGTGATCAAAGAGGATGTGTTCATCTTAAGGTTCCCACAATGATTTTATATGATAATCATTTGTATCATTATATCAAGTGTGTGTAGCCTACAAGTGGTTGTGAATTGAGTGTGCCAATGGTGGCATGGTTAAAAGAGACTTGTGGTGGCTAGTGTTGATTTATGGGTGGTAGGAATAATGTGGTGGTCCCTTATTGAATTTTTCTAAGGTATTTTTGGGTGTTTTATTTACATAGAATTTTCCATGCCATGAACCAAGAATATTGTGCAAAACCAAATGTTTGGCATGGTTTGATATCATAACACTTATTGAGATTAAATCCCTATACAAATTTTATTGGTTGTAGGTGTTGTGTGCAATAATGAAAATAATTTTACCTTGTTCCCATTAATTGAGATATCACATACATATACATAAAGGTCATATATGATTATGTTTTTTCGATGAATTTATTTCTTTGTAGAGGTTGTTACTAGATAGAGAATTTGATTTGTGTCATGTGTCATGTGTGTAAGAGATCTAAGATAGATTTGAAATGTTATAAATACATGGTCATATGTATGATAGATCTTTTGGCCACTCTTGTACAAGGTTTCTTAAGTGTATTCTAGGGGATTAATTGTGGTATGTCATAGCTTGTAAATGTTAGGTTTAATTTTTAATAAATCTAAAGAAGTCATTGTAATTCAAAGACATCTCCATAGTTGGATTTCTCCACATGTAAATTTAAAAATTCATATGGAAAATGAAAATATTTCAAAAATCATGTGTTGATGATATGGTGCCATTTGTGTTTAGTTGTTTTGCAACACTATAAAATTTCCTTAAGCTTTTAGGAAGAAATTTACATGATGGCTTATGGGATTTTTTTGAGTATATATGGATATTTCAATTATATTTGGCTATGTGTACATCTCATCTCATTGATTCATAAGTGTGAGTATGGGTTTTATTTGTATATTCATATGACCATCCCATTCTCTTTCTCATTATGACTATGTTTTTCAATAAATAGGCATAGGTCTTAATGGTTAAATGATCAAAATGTTTTAATTCATGATTCTCTTCATCCTACCTAATAGATTAGGTTTTTCCCATATACATGATTCAATTTTATCTTTTGTTAAATCCTTGGTGAGATCAAATTGATAAATCTTTAGGGAACCATGCTTGTGTGGTCTACAAGTTGCATATGTGTATGTAAAGTTTAATGGGATTCATTTGAGTGGAATAAATCCATTTTTAATCATTTTTTGCATGTGTAGTATTATGTTTATCTACTTAATCAAGGTCTTTGGGAAACTCACAACAATTCAATACACTCTAATACTTAATGATAAATATTTAGAGTGTTAGTGTGCATTGGGTATGACTTGTTGAGGACTAATATGTTGTTTCTATTTCTCTTTAATTTTCATGTGAAAAACTCTTGGATCACCCTCTATGGTTTTATAGAGGTAAAAGTGAAGGGGAGTTATTTGGTCCTATCAATTAGTCCATTATTGCCACTATCTCATCATAATCCTATGTGGACCCTCAATGAACTTAGGTTTTGGTGTTATATTTATGATTTTTGGAGCTACAATGGTGATTATAATCATAAATAAAGTATAAACCCCTAACAAAATAGTGTAATGTGCACTTTTGGGTTCTTAAGCAGTTATGTAATGAGTATAATACTATAAGCAAATTCTTTAGAGAAATACTCAACTAACACTTTGTTGGACTATCAAGGATTTTGTGTAGATATATAATAACTAAAAAAGTGTAAGAAAACTCCATTGCCCCCCAAAAAGAGAATTATTTAAACTCCCAAAGGTTTCAAGTAGATTTAAGAAATGAACATCTCTAGTTTCTTACAAAATTAGTACATGGATTGTTTGCTTCCCTAGAAAATGAAGTTGGATATTTTTATCTTCTATGAAGTACAGGAACCATTGCAATAAACGTTAAAAATATATCTAAACACTACTCCAACAACAAGAATAAACTCTAACAAATAGTTAAACCCTGGTGCTTAGAGGGATGATTTGGTTAAATGAGATATGAAAAGTTAGTATAGGCATGAAATAGGGTTTGTAACATGCTATTAGAGTTTTCATGCTCTAACAATAAATGTAAGGTATTTTAGCTATGTTTTGGTAGAAATGTAGGGTTGTTATAGTTTTGCAAAAGATACCAAACTACATGAAAAGTTTAGATTATTGACATTCAAGCCATTCTTAGCTTTTTGGGGTATTGAAGGGTAAAAGTATAAACCTATGTCACACTTTATAAAGGAATCAACCAACACAAACAAAAATTCTCAACGTTGATTACATAAAAGTGGTATTTATGTTTTAAATTTCAAAATGATGTAAACTAGTGAAATGTAGAACTCTCGATGAAGTTTATTCCTATACTTTTTCAAAAAAAATAAAATTTGTTTTTATATTTTTTTATAAATTTAAGAGTAGATTTTGAATTGTTGAAAATTTCAAGAAAAAAATATAAATAACTTTATTTTCCCTTTAATTTTTTTCCCAAATAGATAACTTCAATATCTAGTGTATGGAAAAATAAAATAAAATTTTGATGTATATTTTCCTTGTAATAACATGTTAAAGTCAAATGTACCATAATTTGATAGTTTTCATTTGATGTCAACTATTGTCTATTTTTTTTATTATTTTCAAAAAACAAATTATACCTTTTTGGAGAGGATTCTCTCCTCTAGTGCACCATATATTTTTCATTTTTTTTCAATATTTTTTAGTTTTTTTTTTAATTTCTAATTAGCCTCATTTTTTATTTTAATAGCCTACTTGCATTATTTAAAATTAAAAGAAAAAATTATTAAAACTAATTAAAATATCAAAAAATTATATATTTGGATTCTTGACTCTGAGCTCTACAAAAGGGTATTTTTAGTTTTTTGAAAAAAATCATTCTAATTGAAGGAATATCATGTTAAAGTGGAAAGTTTTAAAAAAAATTGAAAAAAAGATGAGCTGGCTACCAACAAGGATGTCACTTAAATAGTTCCAGGTGAAAGGGTTTTGACCGAAACTCTTTTGACTAAAACCCTTTCACCTAAAAATATACATGTGAATTGAGTCAAATTTTAAATCGACCCAGGAAAAAAATTGTTTTTTTTTTTTTGAGTGAAATATTTTCACTCAAAACCTTGTCTGCCACGTATAGGCCACGTAGTTTCAAGTGAAACTGTTTAGGGTGAAACTGTTCCGCTCAAAACTATTTAGTTGGCCAAAAGTGTGACATGAGTTCATGCTTTTACCTTGAAGTAATCTTATAATAACTATAAAATTGTATGAACTCCCTAAATTCCCAATTAGAATTGCAATGACAAACTATTAGGCTTTTGACATGGTTATGTAGCAACTACAAGATTGCATAAATGCTTTGGTTTCCCATTTTCTTATAACTTGGAAGAATTTTGAACTTTTACTATAGCCTTACAAAACCACAAGATTGATTGAAAAGTTTGGATTCTTATTGAATAAAAGTTTTCTAGGTTATAGCAATACCAAACTAAATAAGAAATTTAACTCGTTAACAATATAGAGAAAACGGGGTCTTAAGACCCTTGTGGTTTTCAACAAAATTGGACAATTAAATGAAAATATGAAATCCCTATTTGAATTCATATTGGTACTTTGCCTCTAATTTTTCTACTAATTTTTGAAAACCAAATTCACACCTAATCACCTAAGACCACAAACTCTTTGATATAAATTTTTTTACTATTAATTTATAAAATTAAGACTCAACCTCAAAACTCTACAAACATAACCCAATTGACAAAGTGTAAATACACAACCAATTCTCTTATATGCTTTATAATTTCTCCTTGTGAAAATGTGCATCAAAACCCCACTTCCCTAACAACCAACTTTTACAACTTGAACAATTTTCAAGGATTTTAAATGATCAACTTCACACCCAAACCAAATGTGATGTGGACTTTGACATTTAAATTTTCATCAATTGAAAAGCTCAAAAGTTTGATCAACCAAATTAACATAAATAGATTTATAAATAATTAAAATTTAGAAATTAGTGTTACAATTTCTATTATCATATGAAAATGAGACCTTATCATAGAAAAGAAACAAAAACTAAATTAAAAAAATTACTAATCTTATTATTAGTTTCCATATAAAAATAATGTATCATGCCTCTATAGATCTAAAACTCAAATAATTTAAAAATAAAAAAATGCCATCCTTTACTTCTCATTATAACAATATAGAAATATCAATGAAAATGTTTTTCAAACTTAAAATCACCTTATCTTGTTGAAAGAATGAAGAAGGTGTGTTATTGATTCCAATATGTTATTTGTGGATGCCACTAGCATCAAAATTCAGAATTTCAAATGGTCTGGTTAAATGGTTCAAAAGTTGCATGTGACAAAAGTTCAGTAAATAAGGTTTTGTCAGTTTTTTGTAATAAGTATGACCTATTCTATCTGCACTCTGCAAATTTGAGTTAGGACTTCCAGTTTTGGTAGAATGCTTATAGGTGTCTATGTATTGAGGTTTCCATTTGGCATGATGTTTTGTGATCCACGTGTTTTTTGATTAACAATTGGTCGGAGTATTTTATTTTTAGGTCTTATGCTAGTTGACCTAAAATATGTAAAGGGTTGTGAAGTTTAATGATGTGATGTGAATGTAAGATGGAGCCATTATAGGTCCATGCCAACCTATATCACATGTGTTGTGGTGTGACGGTAATTTAATTTGAATTGGGTGCTGACAAGGTACATTTTTGTATTGCCTTAGGTGACCATCTAATTAGGCCAAACTAATTAATATTTGCAATGACACTAATATATATAGAAGATCATTTTGAATTTATGATAACAACAATTTTGATAAATATGTTATCTGAATACAAGAAGAAGAGCAAAATTTTGTAGAGGATTAAGAAAAGGTTGTGCGAATATAACACTAAGCAGATATTTGTAGTTTGTATCAGGTGAAGTGTGTTGAGTCAGGATGTTGAGCTTCAAAGGAACTGAATTCAACATATGACAGATGCATTTTGTATCAGTTCAAATCTTAGTTGTGTAGCCACTTTCTCTATCTTACTTTTCTCTGTGAATAGTGAGTTCACTTGGACAGTGAGTCCACTTGGCAATGAGCCCTTCTATAATATTTTATGGCCTGTCATAATATATTGTGAGCCAATCCTCACCGTTGTTTTTCCCACTTTGGGATTTCCACATATAAATCCAAGTGTTCATGTGGTGTATGTGCTATGGTATGTTTATGCTTTCATTTCTATTAATTACTAAGTATGTTGTGACAATTGGATGGTTAGTAATTAAATGGTTTTTACTAATTCACCCCCCCTCTCAGTATTCTGGGTGTTCAACACATGGTTGATAATGGATGCTTTGAAAAAGATTGCATACTTGACATGTTGGTATGTGGTGACTAATCATGCTATATTGTACACTCTTCATGTATCTTCTTCAGGGTCCGGGGTTGGGCTAGGCCCCGGGTGGGGGTTCGAGGGTGGAAACCCCTGAAAAGAAGGGGTTCAAGGGCAATAGCCCCCGAGAAAAAAAATTCTCTTTTTTTTTTGCTTCATCACTAACAAAAAAAAAACCGACTTTGTAAAACCCTAATTCTGGAAGCTTCTAAAAAGCTTGTAATAAGCGGTTGGGATGGGAATTGTAGTAATGCATTTTTTGTGAGATTGTAATATGTTTTTCATTGGATAATAAAATCATTGGATGGCTGTAGTTTTTTGGATGTAGCCCATATTGGGTGAACCGCATTAAATTTTTTGTGTTGTCTTGTTGCTGCTATAATTTTCTATGTGTTTTATTTCTCTTTTTTATTGATCAAATTTACATTTAACTATTAGATATCTGCCTTCTAACCCTAACATGACATGGATGGAGAACTCAAAATTTCTCTTGAAGATCTTGATAGTTGAAGGTGAAAATAAAGACCTAAAGGAAAATCTCAATGAAGCTAATGAATGCATCAAGAAACTAAGAGAGAAGATCAAGAAATTCAGAGAAAGGCATAAGGAAGTCAATGTACAATTGTGACAAGCAAATGAAGACATCATTGAATTAAGAGTACAAGCGGAAGAAAAGAAAATAATTGAGGAATGTATGAATACTATGGTAAAAATAAAAATTGATGAATGCACAAGGCTTGAACAAGAAGTGGTAAATCTGAGTTCATATTTGGAAAAAGCGAGAATTCATGAAGATAAGTTCTATAATTCTTGATGAGTTAATTGCAGGTTAGAAAGTATCTAAATACAAAGGTGGTTTGGGACTTGAGAGAGGTGAAATTTCAAGATCATATGCAAAGAAGACCAATGAACTTGAAAAGATTGAAGATAAGAAGAATAATGAAAAGTACCAAAGAAACAATACAAAAAGACCTCTTATCAAACAACCAAATGCTCAAAGGTTCTCATCCTTCAATGGTATTTGTTATTTCTACAATAAGTTTGGACACAAAGAAAAAGAATGTAGAAGTAAAATAAATCAAAATGTTTCATCCTTTACTGGTCAATGCTTTACATGCAAGAAGTTTGGACATAGAGCAAGTGAATGCAAAAATCAAATGAGGAATATATATATAACCATGGTAGAATATTTCAATCTTTCAATGGCTACTGTTATACATGTTATGGATTTGGACACAAGGCTAACCAATGCAAATCCAGAATGAATGAAAAGAATAACTCTCAGAGGAATGTTGTATGTCACAATTGCAATAAACTTGGACATATTGCTAGAATTTGCAGAAACATAAGAAAGAACAATCCTAAAAAGAGAAATGATCCAGTCACAAAGATTGATCCAACATAATTAAAGAAGGAAATGGAGAAGGACCTGGAGGAAGAAAGAAGATCCTAAGGACAAGAAAGAATTAAAAACTACAAATGAATCTATACCACCCTCCGGTGTAGATAGTTCTCTCAAAAATTGAACCTAGGCATTGGCTTAGGGGGAGAAATAACATAAAATCAAAGGCCCCCTTTCCTATATAAGGTGTCAAGGCTTGGCATGAAGACATAAGTTGTAAATTGACAATTTAGATCTTGTGAAGGAAATTCAAGAAGAAATTATGATTTTGTGGAGTTTTGCGGAATGATTAAGGGTTTGTTGTTGCACAATAAAGAGTTTTCATCAGCTTTATTGATTGGTACATTAAATGCCAATTTGTGGAAATAAAAGAACTATAAGTTTCTAAACTTGGTATAATTTACTCACTTTTATGTGTTTGGAGTGAATTGAAGTGAATTCAAGAGTTCAGGAAGTAGAGCATTCAAACCCTAGTTTCAGCCAAGCAAAGAAAAGGTATTTACCATTGTCTTAGAATTTATTTTACAAAGCATTTGAATTCTATAGAGATGGCTACACCTATACTAGTGAATGTAAATGAGAAGCCTCAACCAAAATTCAAGAAGTACCCTATGAAGATATTTGAGGATGACTCACTTGAAGATTTTTTGAGCATTCCACATAGGGTTTTTCCTATAGAGGACACTAGGGCTTATATCAATGGAAAAATGGAAGAATATAACCATGTGAAATTCATCGACCCATGGTGAATGAGTTAACTAGAGATGATCATTAGATCAAGCTCGAATACAAAAACCTAAGGGGAAAAGAAATTAGATGTTTGGAAACTAGTTCCAAATTTCACCTATGATCATGCAGCTAAGTTTGTGAGAATGACATTGAGTAGAGTACATGACTGCTACTTATGGACTGATAAGACCAACATGATATCAAAGGAATTTTTAAGGGAAGTGATAGGATTGTGTGCTACTAGACTAGTACAATATTGAAATATGTAAAGAATAAAGATGTGATGGAATTGATTGGAGCCACATTCGATCATATAGCTCTCACGATGGATACTATTTGAAACCAAATAGTAAGGTATCCAACAATGGTCATAGGATACAAAATTTACTACAAAAATAGGGAAAATTCGGTGTCAGCTATAGCTATCCATGTTGCCTATGAAATGTTGGAAAAAGGTAAGGATTATGATCTATGTGAGTTTCTCTGATAACTTGAAGCAAACCAAAGATAAGAAATATCTATTCAAGTTTGGTTCCTTGGTAGTTTGTTTTCTATTTTACTTTTCGAGGGAGCTTCTAGGAAGAAGTAATGTCATATGGGATCAAAGGATACTAGTATCACATCAGATTCTGGAAAACTTACACAGACTTGGTGACATGAAATTTCAAGAAGAAGCACTTATTGCATTCTTCACAATATTCTAGAAGAGAATGCATGAAAGAGAAAGAATCCCTAAGTCCTTGGTTGAAAATATTGAAATGATATCACATTTTTAGTTTCTACTTATTTTTGTATCGTTGAAGCTGTAGAACCCATAACAGTCTAGATTCCTCCAATCAGCTATGAGATGAATGAAGTTGAGGTTGATGGTATTATTAAAATATTACTAAATAGCCTGAGGGATCTTGCATGAGAAAGACATGTAACTTTTGAACAAAAATCCACGGAAGTGCACTTGGAACTATTAAAACCTTTAAGAAAGAAGAGAGTGACAAAAGCTATGAATGAATATTTTAAAGGACATGTATAGATGAAGAAATACAAATATTAAGAACAAAAGCAACAAAATTAGCAAGTGCAGTTGGTGAGTCCTCTAGACCCAAAATATCTGGTCGAACTATTTCCACTACCTCCCCCAGTACTCAACAACCTTTTCGATCAGTTATTACCTCACTCAAAACTAAGAAAACGGAGACCAGTGCTCCGGTGGTAGAAGAATATCAGTCAAAGAAAAGAAAATCTACTTTGGTAGCCTCCACATCTACCACTCATTCAAAAATAGGAAAAAACCTAAGCATTGTGTCATTGAGGAAGAAATTGAGCTAGGATTAGAGCATAAGGAACAACTGACAAGAAGAAAAAGTAATGCTACTGAGAGTGATGAAGGTGCTTCACAAGAGGCAAGCACTGGAACTAAGAAACAAAAAGTAGATATTATGGATACATCTAAGGAAGAAGAAATTGAAAGAGAAAAGGAAGCCTTTACTGTACATGTTCATGAAAATCCTGAGAAGAAGAAAGGGAAGAAGATAGAGGAAGGCCCTTCGGAATAGAAGAAGAAGCAAAAAAAATCTCCTTCGATAAGAGCACTCACTCCAATGAAATTGGATGTTTTAGTTAGCAACATGTTACAGTATGATGATATGTTAGAAGCTACAACAAAATTGTATGAAGAAGTTGATGAAACTTATAAGAATATAATTATTGAAGTTATTATCAAGTATAACATTGTTATAGAAGCTAACATGAGCAATATTAAGAAAAATGTTCCTAGATTTGTTTGGGATGCTTTAATAGAAAGAAGAAGTGAGGCTATTGAAGTAGAAGAAAAAATGAAAACTAGTGCCTTGGAGTAAATTGGATCCTCCTTATCTGGAGATGATAAAGCTACATTGATAGAGGTATACACCAAGGAGTTTAGAGTTAAGCAACAAGTTACAATTCTTATGGGAAAACAAAAGGATTAGGTTGAAGAGCTTAAGCAAGAAACAATAAAGACAGTCAAAGATATTGTTGAGAAATTTGGCATGATAACTGCTTCCACATCCGATACACCTCAAGAAAAGGAGAAGGTTGAAGAAAAGGTTACTGATGCAAAAGAAAATTTTCTTCCTGATTCAAACTTGTCAGTAGTCAAAGAGTTCATGAAATAATAAACTCCAATGGTTGATGATACAAATAATGTTGTGTCCCCCCCACCATCGGTTGATAAAACACAAACTAACTTAGAGACTTTTGTTCCTCCAAAAGACACTGATAATCCCACCGGTTATGATGGAAAACAAGGTGCAAAGCAAGAAAAAGAAAATAATGATGTAGATGGCACAAAGGATAACATTAACAAAAAAGGAAAAGAATGCAAGAAAATAAAATGAAGAAAAAAAATGAGAAAGGTAAAGAAGAGAAAGGAGAGAAAGAGAAGGATAACAAGAAAGACAGTGACAGGAAGGAGGATGAAAATAAGAAAAAGGGCAAGTCCTCCGGTGAAGAAAAGGAAAAGGAAGAAGAAGAAGAAGAAGAAGATACCAACACTGGAAAGAATTAAAAAGATGAAAAATATGAGAGGTTACCCAAGACCTCTGGTGAATCTTTTGGCAATCCTTTAAAGAGTCTACTACCTAAATAGACATGGTACCAACCGGTTGTCTCTTCACAATTGTTACAATTCACTACTATTGATTTAAGTAAGATGCCTCTTGAGCATAATATGTGGCTAAGTGATGTATTAAATGTATTAGCAAGAAAAGAGATTCTTGAAACATGTCAAAAGAGTAATGAGTTGATGGAAGAATTTGTGAAGACATTACTAGAGATCATTCCAGATACTAATATTCACACATCATTGTTTTCTATAGAGAAATTCAAATTGCTAATTGATTCTTTTAAGGAGTATGCCTTTGATTTGAAAGGACATATGGAAACAAAGGCTATAACAAGGCTTACAAAAATTTGTGCATCAACCCATGTCAAGATTGAAGAATTCCTAAAAGAGGTACAAGACTATGAGGATAAGGAAAAGACACTGATTTTATACTGCATAGGGTGGTCGGAAGCCACACATAATATAAAAGTTGAAATGACTTGATTAAGTCTCAAATTGTCAAAGCATCAAGTGCCTATGATCTGGCACTAGACATAAAGTATCACACCTGGACTACTATAATAGATTTGTATGACAGATTCCTCACATTGCAGAATCAAAAGGAAAAGATCATCAAGAAACTTGGAAAGCTAAGGGACTTGGTACAATCACAACACATACCTATTTTTAATGCCCTTACCATGTTGGTGTAATTAATATTTAATTACACATTTGCATAAGTTTACTTAGGCATATTTAATTCCTAAGTTATAGGTTCTTATCTTTATCTTGTTGAGCTATCATATTGCTCAAGATAAGATTAGGTTTATGCATATCTTTGCTTTTATAAAGCAAATTATCTCTTGTAATATTTTGTACTTCGAATATATCAATTTGCACATCTTCTTGCAAATCTCTGCTTTTTTGTTTCTCTTCTGTGGAAGGTGATTTTTTTGGTTTGCAATCAGATCTTGGTTTCTAAAATGGTATCAGAGCCTTGATTTGTAGCCCCTTCTTAGATTTTTGAGAAAATCATTGCAGGTTCGTTTGGGATTCCTCAAGGGTATCATGCCTTGAGTTCATTCCTGAGGCATTTTGGATTAGATCGGGCTTCAACATTGGATTCAGAACGCTGAAACAAGTCAGGATTGGCTTTTGTTTTGCAGATTTTGGCCATCATTTGCCAGATTTGTGAGGGTTTCAAGTTGGGAGATTGTTTGCAAGTTTTGGAGGTAGTCAGTTTTTTCAGAGCATTTTGGGCAGAAACGGAGGTCACCATCGCGTTTGCAGTGGCCAAAAACCCTAAAAACGCCCTTCATTTCATTGATTTTGGTGCAGTTGATCTGGGAGGAAAAAAAATTGTCTAGGGGGTTGTACAGCCTCCCTAGCACACAAACCGAGGCACGTTTTTAAAAAAAATACATGTTTTTGGAAACCACGCCCAGTGTAAATCGAGCCCGCCACCCGGCGGCCACCAGCCTGACACCGCCACTGGTGGCTCCCTCCTTCCAGCACCGTTGGGCCAGTCTGCAGCCCCCATGGGCTCCTTTGCGGACTGCCTCGGTCACATGGAGGACCGGGGGCTTTTCGCCTAGCCCCCGCGGGCTCTGCTAAGCCCCAGCGGTGGTCCTATTAAGGACTAGGTGCTATGCGCCAGCCCCGCCGACCCCCTCAGCTCTACCGGTGGTCGTATGGGCGACCAGGGGCTCTGCCCCAGCCCCCAGCTACCGGCCCCCTAGTCCTGCATGGGACCAGGGGCTCATTTTTTTTAGCCCCCTGGGCGCCCTGCAACCCTTATTGGGCATTTTGGAGCAGTGTTCACGAAATTATGCGTATTTTTTGCATACGATCTCTGTTTTTTGCAAATGAGATACCATTGGAAAGTTGATTATGACGCCGATCTAGTGGTGCAGGTTTTTTTACCAGATTTTACTCCAGATTTATTTTGCAGGCCTTTGAACTTAGATGTTGTTGTTTTCACTCCGGAGGGCATATCTTTTGACTTGGTGATCTGTTTTTCATCATTCTTGCGGTGTTGGAAAGATGATTCAGTCCTCTACATAGATCTGAGGTCTATTTTATTTTTATGCAAATTTAGGATTCTATCCTTTTACAATCATTGGGTTATTGTAATAAATGAACTGAGATAAGTTCCATCAGGGGGGTTTCTTGCATAATAAATCTAATTAGAGTGTGCATGCACTTTGATCTCCATATCCATTTTGATTTGATGATAGCTCGTATGGGTTATCTGGTTTCCTAGTTTCTTTTGGCCACATTTTTGCTTTAGCTTGACACATATCAGATTCACATCAGTTCACACTTTAGATTGAGAGCCTATGGTTAATGATCCGCATTGGATCCATCTCAATTTGAGGGCCATGTTTTTATGGTTAATGTTCTAGATTCTTCATGGTACTCCTTCCCATGGAAGAGTTTTAGTCTTAGTTTGGCATTGGCATCGAGATACACGATTTCCATATTTTGTCATCATCTCATTTACTGTTGCTTCACAGATTCCAAGGTTGTTCCAATTTGTGAGTTTTCCAGTGTTCCATGGCATCGGTTCTGTCACATTATCATGGTTCCAGTGTTCTTCCATTTGTATCTCAGTTTCCTTCTCTACCTCATCATTGCATTTGTAAATGAGTACCTGATTAGGCCTTGTTGTCGGGACTCATCTTTGCATAATAATTTGCTTCTCCCTAAGTTGCACTTATGGGGGGTGTTGGTGTAATTAATATTTAATTACACTTTACATAAGTTTACTTAGGTAATTATTTAATTCCTAGGTTAATTAGTTGCCATCCTTATCTTGTTGAGCTATCTTGTTGCTCAAGATAAGATTAGGGCTATGCATCTTTGCTTTTATAAAGCAAATCATTCTCATGTAATTAATGAATTCTCGAATAATATTATGTTGCGCATCTTTTTGCAACCTCTCTTGCTATTTCATTTTTCTCTTTTGTGGAAGGTATTTTCGGTTTGCAAATCTAATCTTGGTTTCTAACATACTAGTGCTAACAAAATTTCACAGATAAATCTAAAACCCGATACTGTGGAAGAAGGAGAAGATGCTTTGATGGAGCTTGAGTCCCTACATAGGTTGCTTGCAGCAGGAAAAAGAAGTTGGGAAGAAGGAAAGCCTACTTGGTAAACCATGCTACAAAAGCTTGGGTCAACATCTTCGAGTTGACCATTTCAATCTTCATTGCATTTTTTATGTTTTTAGATTTCTTTGTACATATGAAAATGTATTATGAGTTTTTGGCTAATTTCCTAATGCAGAGTCAATTATTTTCAGTTCAGTTCAATCTATATATATGGTCGAGAAGGAGTATACAAGTTCTTTTTGTGCACCGTTTACCCTTGATGTCAATGGAGGAGAGATGTGTGAAGAAGTGTTTTGGCACATGTTGACATCAATTATAAAGGGGGAGATTGTTGAAAGAATGAAGAAGTTTTATGTTGTTATTGTTGTCAACACTACATGGTAAATATTATAATAGTATGGAAAATATTTTCCATAGACAAATTGATTCATAGTTAAGCACTTCTACTATGTAACTACACCAATAATTTTTGCTCTTTGTTCCCTTCGCAGATTGGTTTGCATTCCATCACACATCCAGATCTACCTTTTCAATTCCCATATGTTGTTTTTGGACTTCATTAGCATCAAAATTTAGAATTTATGATGGTTTGGTTAAATGGTTCAAAATTTGCATGTGACAAAAGTTCAATATATAAGGTTTTGTCATTTTTTTGTAATAAGTATGACCTATTCTATTCGTGCTCCTCCGCGAATTTGAGTTAGGACTTGTAGTTTTGGGAGAATTCTTACATGTATCTATTAATTGAGATTTCTAGTTGGCATGATAATTTGCGATCAACATGTTTAAAGATTGGTGATCAACTGGAGTATTTTTTTAGTTCTTATGTCTGATTGACCTAAAATATGTAAAGAGTTGTGAAGTTTAATGATGCGATGCAAATGTAAGAGGGAGCCATTATAGGTCCTGCCGACCTATATCACGTGTTGTGACATGAAGGTAATTTAATTTGAATTGGGTGATGACAAGGCATGTTTTGCATTGCCTTAGGTGACATCTAATTAGGTTGACCTAATTAATGTTTGCAATGGTGTTGATTATATAGAAGATAATTTTGAATTTTTTATGATGACGATTTTGATAAAGATGTGATCCGAATACAAGCAAAAGAGAAAAAATTGTAGAGATTGAGAAAAGGTTGTGCGAATATAATACTGAGGAAAGATTTGTAGTCTATATCAGATGAAGTGTTTTGATTCAGGATCTTGAGCTTCAAAGGAACTAAATTCAACATATGATAGATGCATTTGGTATCAGTTCAAACCTTGGTTGTGTAGCCACTTTCTCTATCTTACTTTTCTTTGCGAACAATGAGTTTTGGACAGTGAGTCCACCTAGCAGTGAGCCCTCTTGTAATATTTGATGACCAGTCATAATATATTGTTAGCTAATCCTTACTGTTGTTTTTCCCACTTTGGGCTTTCCACATAAAAATCCTGGTGTTCATGTGTTGTATGTGCTATGGTTTGTTTATGCTTTCATTTTTGTTAATTGTTAAGTATGTTCTAACAATGGGATGGTTGGTAATTAAATAGTTTTTAGGAATATTGATTCACCCCCCAGTCTCAGTATTTCAGGTGTTTAAAATATCTCACTGACATCTTACCAAGATCAGAAAAATAAAAATGAGTAGCAAAAACATTGAAATTGCATGCCAAATATAGTATAAATTGATAACATGGCCACCAAATAAATCAATGTGTAATTAAATATTAACTATGTACTAGCATTTAATTTTGGTAGTGCTTGAACTCCCTATAATATTGTTCAAAAATTTTACTTCTAACTCCATTAACCTGTAGGCATTCAATTGTGGTGGGCCTAGTCAATGTCCATGTCATCAACCTTTGCAAATTTTTGTGATAGATAACCTAGCCAGAAGGGAGTTGTTTTCATCTTTGACCACAATATTTTTTTTGCCTTTTTATGAAAAATATAAGATATCACAAAAATATAGAGTTGTGTTCCTAAAATGTTGTACAATACTTGACTCAAATACATTTGCTTTAATTTATGCTTGTTATCTTCATTAAACAAGTTTTGGCATGTGACACCACAAGTGTCTTTGGGTGCAAGGTGGGGGACATGTTTCTTGGTAATGTGGAAAATAAATATTTCACATTTTGGTAATATTAATTTTTTTTTGGGAGAACCCTCTTAACTCCAATCTTCTTTTTTTCACCTTTCAACTATGAACCCAAGTTCTACTTATCAACTCTCAATGTTGTATCTCATTTTTCACAAGATTTTTCCAACATAGTTAATCAATGATATGAAGGTTGTGCTTCAAGCTTTGCATATTATGGAGCATTTTTGTTACCAAAAATGATAGTCATAAAAGAGCATAAAATATGCATTATATAAACCCAATACGATGGCTTTTATTCAAAGCAATGTGTAATTAAGAAATGTGATTTAAGAGGTTAGTGTGGCATCACCAACATGCTAATGGAGCACCTTCACACTAGTTATGTTATTTGTTAAACCAATAACAAATTCCAATAAGATATGTGGAATTAGAATTTACTAAAACTGTGATTTATTATGAGCCTTATTAAGGTCAAATAATTTATGTGTAGCCCTTCAATTATTTAAGTATTTAAAAACTTCTCACCTTTTTAATGAAATATGATGAATTTATAAGGGATAAAAGTGCATATGTCTTTTTTATTTAGATTGGAGATTTACAAAATAAACTTGAATAAAATATATAATTCATGAGAAGTCTTTCATGTTGATTTGATAGATAAAAAAGATATGAAAATCACCCACAAATTGATTGGTAGCCCTATCTATGAATATAAACAAATAATATCTCTAAAACCAACTATTGTCATTTTTGGCTTTCATATTGCTCTTAAAAATTAAATATGACTATGATGATAATTTTCTCTTGACTCAATCAAGGGTTTTGGTTGAGGAAAATTACTGATTTTGCAAAACTCTAGGTAGTTCATGAACACTCTTTCTTTATGTATTATATGATCAATTACTATGCTTTCAAGACAACAATTTCCCTCTTTTTAGCCATTTTACATTTAAAATCTGCATAGGGTTCAATTTGAAGACTCATGGTCCTCCAAGCATATGCTAATATTTTTAATTAGTTTAAATCTTAAACAAAATTAGCAAGTGTTATATAAGAATAACACACTAACAAAACAAAATACATATTAATTTTAAAGTAGGTTTGATGATCCATACATATACATACTTATATACTTGCATACATACATATATACACATTTAATTCTTAATGTATTAAGATAAACAAATTTGGCCTAGTGTTGTATAGGAAATCATGTTACTAGATACTAGCATCAATAACATGACATTATAAGATAAATTACTTTATCATTTATGAAAATTGCAATTTTTTGGCATGGTCCATTATTGCCACTATCTAATCGTAAGTTTAACCCATTATCCTATGTGGACCTCCCATGAACTTATTTTTCGGTGTTATATTTATGGTTTACGGGGCTGCAATAGTGATCATCAACATAAAGAAAGCCTAAATTCCTAATAAAATAGTGCAATGCGAGTTTTTGGCTTCTTAAGTAGTTGTGTAATACTACAAGGAAAGTCTATATCCCTACTCAAGTAAGTGTTTTGTTGGACTCTCATGGGTTTTGTGTATATATCTACTAACTAAAAAATTGCAAGAAAACTCCACTTCCTCATTGAAAGAGAATTAGTCAAACTCCTAAAGGTTTCAAGTAGGTTTATAAAATAAATGTCTACATTCATACAAAATTAGTACATGGATTTTTTATTTTCTACCAAATGAATTTTTTAGAATTTTGGAGCTCCTATGTAGTATGAGAATCACTACAATCAAGGTTGAAAATATAGTTACTAGTGCAACAATAATAAGAGACTTTGGTTGAATGAGATATGAAAATGGAGTACATGGTTGTGAAATAGGGTTTGTAAGATGCTATTATATTTTGTATGCTCTAACAATATATTAAGGTATTTTAGTCATATTTTGGTAGAACTTAGGTTTTCTACATAGTTTTACAAAAGATACCAAACTACACATAAAGGCTAGAGTCTTGACTTTTGAATTGTTCTTAGGTTTTTTGGGTTTGAATTAATCTTCTAATTGTTGGATCTCAGTTGTGTTTATGGTTTGTCCTTGATGACAAAATCACTTTCAGTTGGTTCTATTTGATGTCAGATGGTTCTCTTTGATGATCAGTTTCAGTTTGGTTTCTCATGCTCTATATTGGTACAGTTTTGTATAAATGGTTTAATTGTCTTGGCTTTTTTGTGGTTCAGTTCAAGGTGAAGGTTCATCTTTTTAAAATGAAAAGGATTCACATTTCGGTAGGAGTTTGGTCTTCAGCATGTTGTTTCATCGAGCGCTTTGTGTCTCGCTGATCGACACAAGAAAGAACATATCAGCGTGAGAATGCCAGGGTCTCCTTGATCCATTTTTTCTGATAAACGTCTATGTTGCTTATCGGCAAGACATTTCTAATGTCATGTCGATTGGATTTTACATATAGGCAGCTTTCGGCAGGAGTTATACCGTCGGTATGAGGTCACAGCGAGATTGTTATGTCTCACCGACTCGAGGTTGAATGGGAACACATCGGCATGAGTTGCGGCATCGATATAATGTCATTGCGAACCCTGTGGGTCTCACCGATGGAAAAAATATGGACCTTTTCGGCATAGGCATTGAGTTGTCTCAGTGAACAAGAATGTTCACGTGGGCCTTCAGTAAGACATAGGATGCTCTACGAGAGGTCACCCCGACTATGCTTTGTCTTAGCGAAGGCGAATGATGGTTACATTTTGGTGAGAGAACTATTTTATCTCAATGACCAGAAGAATGTTATATGGCTCTCGGCGTGACATAGGATATTAGATATAATTTCTCCTCGACGGTTGAAGGTTACAGCAACACATAAGAGATAAAAAGTCTTTCGGTGAAACATAATGAAATCTACATATGGTCTCCCCGATAAAAATTTGTCATGGCGACACACATGAGATTGAAGGTTACTTTTCGGCGAGAGGTTGGTAATTTCTCAGAAATCAAGTATGTATCGTGTGGTGTTTCGGTATGACTCAATGAATTCTATGGGACCTCTCCTCGATTATGAATTGTCTCAGCGACACCGGTTGAAAGGATGACTTTCGAGCATTATCTATGAAACATCTCCCTAACAACAGAATGTCACAACGACAAACAGTGGGATGACTGATGGCGTTAAATTTTCCTTCGGCATAAATTTACATTGATGGAAAGGAGAGAATAGGGAAAAGTGCTTTTTTTATTATTATGATATCTCTTTGCAAGGCAATGAATGGTATGGTTGCTATGTTTGTTGTGCCTCTCTGGCTGGAAGCTCGACAGTGGTTGATGGAGCCATGGGAGTTGCAAATTTGACTGGTATTTATGTGTTTCATGTTGCACATACTGGTTTATAATCACCATTTTTAGAACTACTCTCTGCATCTCAGTTACTAATGTGGCAAATGATGCCCTGACAGAGTATTGTTATTCATGCATTAGAGGTTATGATTTACAGTGGTGGGCAGTTGTGCTTTTTAAGCAGTGAAATGATCTCATACGTTTCAGATTTGTGGAGGACAGCTCTTAGCTAGGTGAAACGGCTCTTGTATTGGTAAATTAATTTCACCTTGACTAATAATCTTGTTGGGTACAAGATGAAAATTTCAATTGTAAAAAGCCTTGTTAAGTTCAGTCAAAATCTTTTCAGTTTGGTTGTTCAGTCATTACTCTTGAAGACAGTTACTTATCTGGCATTTAATTCAAAAAGAGTTATCTTTACTCTATGCTCCTTTGACCACGAAATTCATTGAAGTCTTGATACCTAAAATGATGTATAAATAGAAGCAGAAAACTTTTTTCTGTTTGGTTGTTGTAATTCTGAGATTATCATTCCTTGGATGTATGAAAATGTATGGATAAACTATGCAATAAAATATGAATAACAAGAGGCAAAGACATTGTAAATTTCTTCTCTATATAGTATTTTAAGGATTCAATTATTGAATCTTTAGGTATTCTGTAGACGAGAAAACAGAGAAATATGTGCTTAAGTGAAAACAGAGAAATCCTCTGAGTTATTATTATTGTTCAAAACATAATTTGAGGGGTTGGTACTCCTTGAGATGGATGTCTCAAAACAAGGGGTTGGTGCTCCTTGAGTGGGTGCTCTAAAATTGGCCTATAAGGCATTGTGAACAGTTGATTAAAAGATTAAGCCTGCAAGGCATTTCGGGAGTGGTTTTTATACCCTAGGAGGGTTTTCCACTCAGCAAAATCTTGTCTCTTTGTTCTTCTGAGTTCTCACTACTTTACTGTGTTGTTGTTGTTTTAGTTCACTGTTGGGTTACTACTTTTCTCAATTATGTTTATGAATGATTACATTCAACTCATGAATGTATTAATCAGAGTAATATTGAGATCAAATCTGAGCTATGTTTTTGAATTTTTGAAAATTGGTCAAATCTGTTAAGACACTGATTCACCCCCCCCCCCTCTCAGTGTCATTTTAACTCCAACACTAATAACTAAAAACTTGTATGAGCATCCTTCTCTCACAATTTATTTTACAGTATCAAACTATCAAGCATTTGATATAGTTATGTAGCAACTAAAAGACTACATAAATACTTTGGTTTCCCACTTACTTATAACTTGGATGAATTTTGAACTTTGAGTGTAGCCTTACAAAACTACTTGAAATCTTTGGATTACTACTGAATAATGATTTTATAGGCTTTTGAGTATTTTATGTAGTTCCATAGAAGCTACCAAACTAAATAAGAACTTTGAATCTTTGACAATATAGAGAAAATTGGGGTTTTTAGATTCATGTGGTTTTGAACAAAACTACACAATTTGTAACATGCCCATTGTTCTACCTAGTAATTTTACTAATTTTTACCCACATGTAAATTGTCTATGCATCTAATGTAATAAGCAATAAAAAATTTCTGTTCTATTCAATAATAAATGCATCATTTGAAATATAACTTTATCCAAACTTTTCCATTGCATAATCAAAGAGTCATTCCAATAATATAAGTATGATTTAACTTTACATAAATATATTCAAGATAAATTTTTACATTAAAATTTCCATTTAGATGGACACATGATTACATACATTGCTTCAAAAGCTTACAAGAACCAGAAATACAAATGGTCCAAAATGTCCTCCCAAATCTTGGCCACCAACTGCATGAGGATAAGCATCACTCAAGCAATTTTCCTCCAACCATGGACTTACTACGATCCCCCGCACATCTACCAAACTTGGTGAGATGGCCCTCCCTTTGATGAAGAGATTAGTTTGGTAACCTCGTCCTTCAAATAGACTTTTCTGAGCATAGTGATGTGTCCTACATATCTAGAGCTACCATAATGTCTATTACCTCATATTTGATTACCTCAACCTAGAATGTAAATTGGATCACACGGTGAACTGGTAGTATAGATAGTGGCTACCTACACTACTTTGGCCAAAGATTCATCACCCAATAAATTCGAGTGAAATCATCTATTCAACACATTTAATTGCTCAATTTGCATTTACCATTAGTATTCTATTCTAAGGTTATCCCCTTTCTCATGGATTATCCTAACCCCAGGAATAACCTTCCCGTTAACTTATATCTAATTGACATTGTTATAAGAATCACTATTCAACTCTTTCTTATGCTAAGCACCTAGAGTGTTGTCATACTATGTATAGTACTTGACTTTCTACATATAGTATAAATAGTATATAGTGGTATAAAATCCATTATAATATAAATAACTATGTACGTATAAACACAAAAGAAAGGTTTCCCAATACAAGAAACAATCAAATAACATTAAAAAGATATGCAACCATCAAAACACACATAAAAGATAATCTTTCCAACATAATAACAAAGGAGTAGAAATCAGCATGCCTATTTAAAGTTCCAAAAGAATAATCTTCCCTCTTAGCTTAATGGCTCAAGATTGCTTGCAACTTCCACTATGAACAACCCAAATTCCTCTACTAGATTATTTCTAGATCTCTCGACAAAACCAATGTAAAACAACAAAAAATGCTCTAACTCACAACTCTCAACTCACTTAGCACAAAAATTGCAGCAAAATAACACAAGAAAATTAGATTGATAAGTGTAACAACTGGTAGAATGAGCACCTCTATTTATACTAAATTATGAGAAACCAAAGGCTACAAAGAAGTTAATATTTGTGCCACCTTTCTATCCTCATGCAATGACTCACCAAGCTAACTCACGGGTTTGTAACACATAACAGTCCTCACCATTTAAATGGTTGAGTCGACTTGTTGTAAGCGACAACAAGACTCATTTACTTAGTCAAATGAACAACAAGCTCTCAAACAAGTTTCCTAATTTGAATTCCTTCACATAACGCTACCAAGTTTACTCTTGACTAAGTCTCCAGGATATTTCCAAATGCATTCACATTTTGTAGACTTCATTTGCATCCCAAACACTTACAAAATGGTGCCACATTCATAAGTTGACGTCCCTCGTTTATAGCATGGGTAGAATTATTCCTTGATACAACAGTTTGCAAATTCATACATGCCTTTAAACTTGTTTGACTTGGTCTTAATACTAATTTATGCGATGGTCACATTGCTTTGATGATTATCACTAATGGCTTTTAATCATATATAATATATATATAATATACATATATATGTATATAATTATAATTATATATCCTCCTTTGATATATATATACATATTTCACAAGGTTTAACAAATACATTAATTATCGATTATCAAACATAGAATAATATTACATATATATACAATTATATATATATATATATATATATTAATATATGTCACTATATTACTTTCCATATATATATTAATATATATATATAGTATATATATATATGTATATACAAAATATTATTTTAATACCTTTATAAAACACTTATACTTATAACCTTTGATTGACATATATACACAATGTGTACACACACACACACACATATATATGTCACCTTAGTCCAATCAATATTCCCATGCATATGGGTAATCCATCCATGAGCATGCATGGATACGTCTACCTATGTATACTCATGTACATATTCACTCATATGTATGAGTTTACCATAGATGCGTACACATATACATATATATATATATAATGCATATATCTCATTGATATAACAGTAAATATACAAGGAAGGACTTCAAGTCAACTTCAAGACTTCATCACATTCCTCATTCCAAACCTTCATAAAATAAGATTGCAAACCATTATAAACATGCACAATCAAAACTAAAGATCACTTACCCATTACACGAATTGACTTGAATTAACTAAGACCAACTAGGGCATGAGTGTGTGAATGCTCAATAAGGCCAAATTAAAGGTTATCAGACCAAGTTCTTCTCTTGAGTGATACTTCCCCTCTCTTCTGGAGGTTTGAACCTGTTCTTGCATTCAGCTTAGTTCACTATAACAGTAGCTAGTTGAATCAATGCATTCATAAACATCACATACATGTCATATTCATAATATATATTTCATATACTAAAGCATAAATCATTTAACTCAATCAAACATTCATTCATCATATTTCCATCAGAATTCATAAATAAAACACATTCACATTTATTGAAGTAGTTTACCAAACTTGGTAATAGTAAATAGGTAATAACTCACAGCGTGTAACATATTCCTCCTTGTGAATCATCGTCCTTGATGATTTGTAAGTATCAAATATGACCATAGTATAAAGCACAACATCACAAAACATCGTTGTTTTCTAGAGTTTTTAAAATCTAGCAATAATTGTGGAAACTTTTGCTTCATTTCAGTATAGTCTTCCCATGTGGCAAAACTTTTACATACTGATCCCACTAGACCTTACATTGTAGAACCTCTCTATTATGCAAGTGGAGCCTATGTGTTTCAAGCACCTTGAGAGGCTCGATTATTACCCCCTTGGGTCTTGCACCTATAAAGCATTCCAATCAATAACATGGTTATCACTTGGTATATACTTCTTAAGCTATGAGGCATGAAAGATGTTATGCATCCTGGTAAGAGTTGGTGGCAAGGCAATCCTATATGTGATAGGGTTGATTTCCTCAAGAACCTCAAAAGGTCCAACGTACCGTAGAGCTAGTTTGGATGACTTTCCAAACTTGATAGAACTCTTGTGAGGTTTAACTCTCAACAATACCCTATCCCCTACTATGAAATTCCTAGGTACTCGTTTAGAATCACCGTAACTTTTTTGCCTATTGTTAGCTTCTGCTAACCTTTGCTTGATAATTCCAACTTATTCCTCCATTTTTTACAACATATTTGGCCCAAGGCTTATCCTATCTTCCAATTTATCCTAGCTAATAGGATTTTGACACTTCCTACCATATAATGCTTCAAACAGAAGCATCTTAATCACAGAATGATAGGAGTTATTATATGCAAACTCTACCAAGGTAGGTAATCTTCCCACTTGTATAGTTGATCCATACAATACATCCTTAGTAGGTCTTCTAATACTTGGTTTACCCTTTCATTTCTCCCATATGTTTCCAGATGATAAGCATAACTTATGTTCAGTTGTGTCCCAAGCGAAGGAAACAAGGTTTTCCAAAACCTAGATGTCACTCTATCATCCCTATCAGAAATGATCTTTTCAGGAATCCCATGTAATCTAAATATCGCTTGGATAAAATTTCATGTTATTATAGGAGGTCCATTAGTTAGATTCCCTAGTATGAAGGGATCTACCTTTGTGAGCTTGTCAACCACTACTAGAATGGCATTATGCTTGTTCCTTGACATAGGGAGACCTTGCACAAAATCCATGCTAATAATTTTCCACTTACTTTCTAGATCCTCATGTGGATATAATAGACATGTAGGGTGATGATGCTTTGCCTTCACTCTTTGTAACTCTAAACAACTTGCTACAAATATCACTGCATCCCCTTTCATACCCTTCCAAAAATATAATGGCTTTACATCGGCTAACATCTTAGTTATACCAGGATTTCCTAAATATGGTGCATTGTGAACTTATTTCCACACCATGCTCCTTAATTCCCCAATGTTAGGTACATAAATCCTTCCCTTAAATTTCAATAATCCATTAGGTTGAAAGTGATATCCCTCATTCCTTTGACCTTGCAGATTCTTTGACACTCTAAACAACTTGCTACAAATATCACTACATCCCCTTTCATACCCTTCCAAAAATATAATGGATTTACATCATCTAACATCTTAGTTACACCAGGATGTCCCGAATATGGTTCATTGTGAACTTCTTTCCACACCATGCTCCTTAATTCCCCAATGTTAGGTACATAAAGCCTTCCCTTAAATCTCAATAATCCATTAGGTTCAAAGTGATATCCTTTGTACCTTTGACCTTGCAGATTGTCCATGAGTTCTTGCTTAACTTGTTCATAGAACTTGTCACCTTTAGATTTTTGCAACACTTGATCCTTGAAGTCAATTTGGATTGATATCATAGATGAGATATGCCTCCTATGACTTAAGGCATCAACAACCCAATTCTCTTTTCCCTTGATATAACTAATGTTGAAATCATAGTTAGATATCAACTCCAACCATCTCCTTTGTCGTGCATTCAGATTGGGTTGAGTAAAAAAATACTTTAGACCATGATGATTAGTCTTCAATTCAAATGGTTTTCCCAAAAAATAATGTCTCCACATCTGTAACATATGGACAACTATTGCTAACTCTAAATTATGTGAAGCATAATTTTTTTCATAGGGCTTCAAATTCCTTGATTCATAAGTTATGACTTGCCCCTCTTACTTTAATACTCCACCCAATCCTTCTCTAGATGTATTTGTAATAACTACAAAGTTACCATCTAGATCTGGTACTTTTAGCATCAGTGTTATGGTCAACCTTTCCTTAAGTTGGTTAAATGTTCCTTGACACTTCTCAGAACACTCAAAATCATTCCCCTTCCTTTTCAATGACATGATGGGAAAATATATTCTCAAAAAGTTTGTGACAAAATTACGGTAATACCCAACCAAACTCATAAAACTTCTAATTTTCAACACATTCTTGGGCACTAGCCACTCTAACACTACTTTTATCTTCGCTAGATCTATTGTAATCCCATTAGCCAAAATCACATGACCTAAATAGTGTACTTTCTTCTAGAAGAAGGTACACTTTGAGAGTTATTTGTATAACTTATTCTCTCTCAATTGTTGGAGAACAATCTCTAGATGCTTGAGATGTTCTTCTTCATTCTTGGAGTAAATTAAGATGTCATCCAAGAAGACCAACACAAAATTATCCAAACAGTCTCTAAATACATTGTTCATTAGGTTCATGAACACTTCTGGTGCATTCGCCAACTTGAATGGTAGGACTATGAACTCATAATGTCCATATCCAGACCTCAAAATAGTTTTAAAAATACCTTCATCCTTGATTCTTAGTTGGTGATATCTGGAACATAGATCAATCTTCAAAAATATTGTCACTCCTCACATCTAATCAAAGAGATCATCAATACGTGGCAACAAATACTTGTTCTTTATCGTTTCTTTATTAAGCAACTGATAATCAATAAATAAGCCTAGTGTACCATCCTTCTTCTTTACAAAGATCACTGGCGCTCCCTAGGGTGAAACACCGGGTCTTATCAATCCATTAGACAACAACTCTTCTAGTTGTTCCTTTAACTCCATTAATTCAATTGTGGTAATCCTATAAGGTACTTTTGATATAGGTTCTGACCCTGATAATATAAGAGAAATCAAATATCCTCTTAGGTGGTAATCCAAGTAATTCTTCTAGAAATACATCCACAAAATTATGTAAAATAGGATATTTCTCCATATCCATTTTTCTGAATTCCAATACTTCACTATCTTCAACATCTTGGGATTCTTGAGGTCCATAATATACTATATCATCTTGAGAAATGAATTCCTGGCATTCCTCAAGTTTCTCAATTTTTATTGCAAAGAGTTGACAACCTTTCTTCTTTGCTCTATGCATCTAAACATCGGATATTTTTTGTAACTTAACCTCTCAAGGCATTCCTTGTATTGGCACCCAGTTACCTAGATCGTCAAAGAATTCAATTGTTTTAGCATGAAAAATTACCTTGGCCCTATGTTTCCATAACTAATTCATCCCTAATATGACATCATAAGAACCTAAGGGAGCTACGTACAGATTTACTTATGTTGAGAAACTTGGAAGTTCAACTCTTGCTTTGAATAGACTGTGGCTTACTTCAGCTCTTGTCTGGTTTGCATATTCTACAACCTAAGAATTTTTCATGTAGCTATATTTTCTAGACATTTGACATGCTACTCTAGGAGAAATGAATTTTTTTGTTGCACCAATAACTATTAAAATTGAAATGGGAATTCCAAAAAAAGTACCTGAAACTTCTACTAGAGTAATTTGGTACTTTGCTTCCCAATTATCCACAGTAGCATGAATCCTTTGTTGGAACAAAGCTCTTTGAAGTGGAAGAGAGTCATCATGTGGTTGTGTCCTAGATGGTTTTCTTGGACAATTACTCGCATAGTGATCCCCACCACATGTAAAACATCCCTTCATTGGTCCCCTCCTTTTTGCAAGTCTTCTAGAATTACTTTTGTTTCCACCAACATTTCTTTTGTAGTTGTTATTGAAATTATTATTGTTTCCTCTTTGATCTCTCCTTGGTTCACTCAAATATTTTGGGGTACCTTATCCCCTTATTTTTGAATTTTTTTCCCTTCACTAGGATTCCTTGGAGCTTGATTGGTCTGCATCCAAACAAGCTTCTTTCTATTTATCTCCTAGTAGTTTGACATAGACTTAAGCCTTTGTTCTTGCTTAATTACCTTCTCATACACCAAATCCATGGTAGTTGGACAGTGTACGTCTACCTCACCACCTATTTGCACATTTAGACCTATGATAAACTTATACAAAATTTCTCATCCTTCTAGTACATAGGTACATACTTTAGGAGTTGAGTGAACTTCTCCCAATACTCATTCACTGAGGAGTCACCCTACCTCAAGTTTTGGAATTCAATGAGCTTTTGGTCATAGAAGAGTTGGGGCAACCATCGCTTTCAGAAAATCTCTACAAACTTGCTCCATGTGAGACTTAAAGAACTAAGCCCAAGCTCCATTTTCATACTTATCCACCAATTGGATGCTTCACCAACCAACTGAAATGCTCCCCATACGACTTTAGTGGCCTCAGAGTAATTTCTGATTTTGAAATACTTCTCCATCTTTGTAAGCCATGCTTTCGCCACATCTCTAGTAGTACTACCTTCAAATTTTGGTGGTGTTATCTTTCTCACGTTACGCGATAACTCACTTGTCAAACACTTTCTTTTGGTTCCCTCAGAATATGATTGTGACCTATCACTCTCTTGATCAATAGTTGAGTGTGATCATGGGAATTCTCCCCTTCTTCCTCATTGTTGGGAACTTCTTCCTCATTATTTGGGACTTCTTGCTCCTCTCTTTCCATTCCCCTAAATTCTTGTTTGAGGTTTCCTATTTTTGTTCTAGTTTCATCCATGATAGCCAGAATACGGTTCAACTTAGCTTCAACATTCTCAGTGCCTTGACCTACTTGTTGACTATCCCCAAAGTTAGTTCTTGTCCTAACCATTTTTCCAAGAATAGTTATACTTGAAGGTTTCATTTTAATTAGATCTATGAATGTTTTCTCAATGCTAACAATATTCCAAAAAGCTTTATCATTCACATAAGAAATTCTAAAAATTGCTCATTCATAATTTTTTCCAAAACAAGATTTTAAAATTATAATAAAAAAGGATTTCAATTTCCTTGGATTTACATAGAATGACTATTTATATAGTCTAATGGAGAATATCCCTTTGATTCACTTTTTGATAAGTAACTTTGTGCAAAACCCTCATATTTTTGCTCATATACATCATCAAAAGGATAATAACCCTCTAATCTATCCTCAAACACATAGTTTTGAGGTATATAACCCTCTGATTCACCACTTGTGGCTGTTACAATAACTTACATTAAGGGAAGAAATTGAGGATCCCTAAATATCATGACTAGACTAACACTACATTCTGAGGCCATATTCTTGGAAAGTGACAAAGAGTCTGACTTGACTGGAGAGACAAAAGGTAAGAAGTTGAAGTTGGCAACCTCTTTCATCCTTCTCTTCTCTTGACTGATTTGTGAAAGGGCATGACTAAAAGTCTCAGTATTGCTCAACTAAATGGCGATGTCATAATTAGTTCCCTCATTGGTTCAAACAAGAGCTTCTCTTTTCTTCTTGGCCCATAGGTAGTGCTCATTTCTAATTACTGACTTTCTCATAGTCATCTTGAGATGCACCATCCTAGCACAATAATTTCCAAACATTAGACTTATGTAATGTTGGATTGGAAACATAGAAAGCACATAAGTTCTAGAGTTGAACCTGGTAGCTTTGATACCACGTGTAACATTCCCATTATTCTACCAAGTAATTTTACTAATTTTTACCCACATGTAAATTGTCTATAACTTTATAACTTTATCAAAAAATTTCCATTGCATAATCAAAGAATCATTCCAATAATATAAGTATGATTTAACTTTACATAAATATATTCAAGATAACATTTCACATTATAATTTCCATTTATATGGACACATGATTACATACATTGCTTCAACAAGCTTACAAGAACTAGAAATACAAATGGTCTAGAATGTCCTCCCAAATCTTGGTCGCTAACTGCATGAGGAGAAGCATCACTCAAGCGCTTTTATGCCAACCATGAACTTACTACGGTCCCCGCACATCTACCAAACTTGATGAGATGGCCCTCCCTTCGACGAAGAGATTGGTTTGGTAACCTCATCCTTAAAATAGCCTTTTCTGAGCATAGCAATGTGTCCTACATATCTAGAGCTACCATAATGTCTATTACCTCATATATTATTACCTTATCCTAGAATGTAAATTGGATCACACAGTGAACTGACAATGTAGACAATGGCTACCTACACTACTTTGGCCAAAGATTCATCACCCAATAACTTTGAGTGAGATCATCTATTCACCACATTTAATTGCTCGATTTGTATTTACCATTAGTATTTTATTCTAAGGTTATCCCCTTTCTTGTGGATTATCCTAATCCTGGGAATATCCTTCTCGTTAACTTATATCTAATTGACATTGCTATAAGAATCACTATACAACTTTATCTTATACTACACACCTAGAGTTTTGTCATACTACGTATAGTACTTGACTTTCTACGTATAGTATAAATAGTATACAGTGGTATAAAAGTCATTATACCATAAATAACTATGTACATATAAACCCAAAAGAAAGGTTTCCCAATACAAGAAACATTCAAAGAACATTCAAAAGGTATGCAAGCATCAAAACACACATAAAAGACAATCTTTCCAACATGGCAACATAATAAACAATCTTTCGAACATAATAACAAAGGAGTAGAAATCAACATGCCTATTTAAAGTTCCAATAGAATAATCTTCCCTCTTAGCTTAATGGCTCAAGATCAATTACAACTTCCACTACGAACAACCCAAATTCCTCTACTAGCTTCTCTCTAGATCTCTCAACAAAACCAATGTAAAACAACAAACAACTCTAACTCACAACTCTCAACTCACTTAGCACAAAAATTGTAGTAGAATAACACGAGGAAATCAGATTGACAAGTGTAACAATTGGTAGAATGAGCACCTCTATTTATACTAAATTGTGAGCAACCAAAGGCTACAAACAAGTTAATATTTTTTCCACCTTTCTATCCTCATGCAACAACTCACAAAGGTAACTCACAGGTTTACAACACATAACAATCCTCACCATTTAAATGGTTGAGTCAACTTGTTGTAAGGGACAACAAGACTCATTTACTGAGTCAAATGAACAACAAGCTCACAAACAAGTTTCATAATTTGAATTCCTTCACATAATGCTACCAATTTTACTCTTGATTGATTCCCAAGGCTATTTCCAAACTCATGCACATTTTGAAAACTTCTTTTACATCCCAAACACTTACAAAATGGTGCCACAATCATAAGTTGACATCCCTCATTTATAGTACAGGTGGACTTATTCCTTAATGCTTTAAAACTGTATTAACTTCTCTTTGAAATGTATGCACATCATTTTGCAAGCTCATACATGCCTTTAAATTTTTTTGACTTGGTATTAATACTACTTTATGCATTGGTCACAATACTTTAAAAGTTGTGCCATATTATCATATGGGCCTTTATTGTCTTAAGCGCTTCACAAATATTAGCAATAACAATAGTGCTATATATATTATGCTTTGATGATTATCACTAATGGCTTTTAATCATATATATGCGTATATATATATATATATATATAATATGTATATCTATATATGTGTATATATATCATAAACATATTTCACAAGGTTTAACAAATACATTAATTATCAATTGTCAAACATATAATAACATTATGTATATATATATACAATTATATATAAATATGTCACTATATTACTTTCCACATATATACAATATTATTTCAATACCTTTATAAAACTCTTATACTCATAACCTTCAATTGAAATATATACACGAAATGTATATATGCATACATATATATATATATATATATGTCACCTTAGTCCAATTGATACTCCCATGCATATAGGTAATCCATCCATGAGCATATGCAGGTACGTCTACCTACATATACTCATGTACATATTCACTCACATGTATGAGTTTACCATAGACACATACACGTATACATAAATACATTTAATGCATATATCTCATCAATATAACCATAAATATACAAGGAAGGACTTCAGCTCAACTTCAAGACTTCATCACATTCCTCATTCCAAATGTTCATAAAACAAGATTGCAAACCAATATAAACATTCACAATCAAAACAAAAGATCACTCGCCCATTACCCAAATTGACTTGACTTAACTAAGACCAATTAGGGTGTGAGTGTGTGAATGCTCAGTAAGGCCAAACTAAAGGTTATCAGACCAAGTTCTTCTCCTAAGTGATACTTCCCCTCTTTCAGAGGTTTGAACCTGTTCATACATTCAGCTTAGTTCACCATAACAGTAGTTAGCTGAATCAATGCATTCATATACATCGCATACATATCATATTCATAATATATATTTTATCTATTGAATCATAAAGCATTTAATTGAATCAAACATTTATTCATCATGTTTCCATCATAATTCATAAATAAAACACATCCACATTTATTGAAGCAATTTACCAAACTAGGTAATAGTACATAGGTAATAACACACGGGATGTAACATAATTTCACAAAAAACTATGAAATCCCTATTTGCACTCATTTCAATGTTTTACCTCTACTTTTTTTACTAAATTTCGAAGACCAAATTCACACCTATTTACCTAAGACTACAAACTTTGATGTATATTTTTTATTATTAATTTTATAAAATTGAGACCAAACCTTGATTCCCTAATATGCCTTGTGACTTATTATTTTCAATCTTTTAGGGTTCCCCTACACCATTTTACAAAGTACAAATGTGCTTGGAAACCCCAATTTCCTAACAAGCAACTTTTACAACTTGAATAATTTTTCAACAATTTCAAATGATCAACTTCACACCTAAACCAAATATGACATGCACTTTCACATTTAAAATTTTATTAATTGGAATGCTCAAAAGTTTGACTCAATCAAATTGATACAAACAGATGTATAAATAATTAAAAACCAAATTTTAATGTTATGATGTCTATTATCATATAAAAAGAAGACCTTATTGGCTCGTTAAGGGGCTTGGTTGGGTTAATCCAACTTCTAAGGGGACAGTTGAGGTAAGGTGGGAAAAACTGATGGAGGGATAGTGGAAATTGAATTTTGATGGGGCATCTAAAGGGAACCCCGGACCATCAAGGGCAGGTTTTATTGTTCGAGATTGGAGAGGAAATGTATTGACTTTGGGAGCAAAGAAGTTGGAGGAAGGGGCTAATAACACAGTTGAAGCCTTAGTAGCATTAACGACTGTCAGACTTGGTAAACAATTAGGGGCTTCAAAAGTTCATTTGGAAGGTGATTCTCTAGTAATTATCCAGGTAGTGATGAAAGGGAATACTGGAGCCTGGCATCTACAGAATATAATTGGAAAAATTAAAGAGGAGTTGGCAGCTTTTGATGAGTTCTATGTAAGTCATGTTAGGAGAGCGAGAAATGCAGAGGCAGATACATTATCAAAGTGGGCTTTATCGTTTAAATAAGTTGGTGAAACGAGAATTGAAGACTTTACACAATTAGAATTAGAAGAGGCAACTCTATGAAAGATGGTACGCTTGCAGAAATTAATGCAAGGAGTACTTGAATGCTCTCCAAATTTTGAAGTGAATGAGAGAATTTTTGTGGAGTTGAGTGGCAATGATGAATGTACACCTAACATTAATGGTGAAGTATGTGACTTAATGCTTATTAATCTCTTGAGGTGCCTCCTTCTCGATGCTTCCTTCATTGTGGCAAAAAATGAGTGCATAAACGGTGGATAGGAGGTGGTGGCTCTGTAGTTGCAGAGGAGATGGAGGCAAATTTTTTGCTCATGACAAGGAAACAACTCTCCCCCTTTCATGGTGAAGCATCGACAAAGAGGATAAAAGGCTTGTTCCTTTATAGTGATGAGAGATTAGTGCAGTCGGTGCAATTAATACTGGGAAAAGGTTTCAGAGACCTCAAACATAGGTATAGGACGAATATGGACATTTATTCACTGATAATGGCTTGGGGTTTAGATTTGGGAGAGTCAATTGCATTTGTAAAAGGGGTGATGAAAGCACTCATGCATGAGGATTACTTGGAGGGCATGGACACAATCTTGGAATGGGCCATCCCGAGAGTAGGAATGGACAAAAGTGAAGGAATTGAAATTGCAAAAAATGAAGAGGTCGAGAAGTGTGTTCCCTTTGTGAGATGGCCAGAAGGAAGACGTAAAGCCAGATGGAGAGAGGAGGTAGCACACAGGTGGAAAGCTTTAAAGTTGTTTGTGGAATTGATGGAGGTTGAGGCGATAATAGCACAAGCAGAGCGATTGGAGAAGAAGGAACTGCAACCTCAGAAGAAGAAGAAGAAGATGAATGGGGTCAAAACAGAAGCTACATCGGGTAGCTCGGCCAGAGCTTCTCAATAAATTTAATCCCCTGTCATGAAATCTTGAGTCTTTTTGGATTCCTTTTGTTAAATTTTGGGTTAAACTCTATGGGGAATGTAGGGAAGTTGGTGTCGGATTGTAGGGTATTTAGTAATTAAACGAAAAAACTGTGAATGTAATTTTAAACGTTAATTTTGATTCTGAAGTAGATGTATGAGGTTTGGTAGTGGAAGTTATTGTGGGTAAAATGTAAATTTTTGAGAAAATGGGGTTACAGTAGATGAAATTTGGTGGTAGATGGTTTTTCAGGAAAATCAAGATGATGATGTAATTTGACTTATCTTTTTCAATAAAGAAAAATATTATTACTAATCAAAAAAGAAAAATAAAAAGAAGACCTTATCATATGAAAGAAACAAAAAATAAATACCAAAAAAACTTAATAATAACATTGTTAGTTTCCATATTGGTTCTAGTTTCCTGTGCATTTCTGGAGGGGTTTGATCAGTAGCTTTCTTGTGTTGCTCTCTTCATCTTCTGTTTGTTGATCCTTCTTGTGCTTTTGATGCGGCCATTATGAAGCTAGTTGAGGGTTTTGGAAGCTTGGTGATTGTCGATGGTTACTCTTTTTGGTGGCTGATTTGTTCAGCCAGTGATGCTTGTGTGGGGCTAATCTTTTGGCCTCTATGCTTGCTTGTTGGGTTCGTTCTCTGGAGGTGCTTCTTGGTTGTCACCTTGATTGTTGGTCCCAAAGGATGGTGTTGTTGGTTCCCTATTTGGGGATGTTCGTCTCGCTTGGTGCAAGGGATTCTTGCCCCTATTCTTTTTGTATCCCTGTTGCTGGGTTGTTTGTAGCTTTGGTGGTTTGCTTTCAGGTTTGGTTGTGGGCTTGTCTAGTGGGGTTGTGGTCCCTTGCGAGATGTTGTTCAGGGTGGTGGATTATTTTGGGCTTGGATCGGCCTATCGGGTTTGAAGTTGTGCTTTCTTGTTTGGTCATCTCCCCGCTTCTTCCTTGCTTGGTGTCCTCTTGCCTTGGTGGATTTGTTCTTCCTCCCTTTGACCTAGTGCTGCCTTTTGGTTGCTCTCTTTCTGGGCTCGAGTTGGCCTTTTGTGGGGTTTCCTCTGTTGCTCCTCTTGTCTTGGAGGATGCTTTGATTAAGTTCCCCTTTTGGAGTATGATGATGTTGAGGTCTGTTGGGGAAATTCTTTTTTGGTTTTGGGTGATGCCTTTGGAGGTTTTTTCAAAGGTTTTGGTGTGTGTGCTCTCTTTGTTGAGGGCCGACTTGATCTTGATGGTTGGTTTCTTATCTCCATCTTTTCTGATGCCTAAGGTTGTTGTGAGTGCTTTTCTTACTAGAGTGGTCTCTTTCGGCTAGATTCTTCAGATGGTTTCTTCTCTAGAGGTGAAGTTTTCTCTTGTTGAGGTAGAGCTCACTCCTTTTGAGGTGGAGTTGTTTGTTGCATGTATAGTGGAGTTGGGTTGCTTTGGTTTTTTGAGCTCTTGCATATTTCTCTCCTATAGAGGGGGACCTGGTCCTATGGAGGTGGAGTGTGGGATGGTTTTTCAAAATGGATGGAGTTGCAAGAAGGTTGTTGCTTTTCAGTATTTTTTGTTTTGGGGTTTGAGGTCCCAGCCAAAACCTGATGATGGCTCTCTTTTGGGTTCATGGTCCTTGAAAAACCAGGTTAAGGGTTTAAGGTCCCTTCAAAACCTTTGGGTTTAAGGCCTCAGGTAAAACCTATTTGTATTTGGAGTGGACTTTAGGCCCCTGCTTGTTGATGGGTTGTGGCTGGGTTTGATGATTATTCTTCTTACAACATCTTTGCCTTGTATTGGGTTGTAGGTCCCATCAAAACCTTCTTGTAATGGGTTTTGGGTCCCATCAAAACCTTCTTTTCCTCATCAAAAACATTGTTAGTTTCCATATAAAAATCAAATATTTTGATCTATAAAACTATAACTCAAAATGATTAAAAAAAATTACCATCATTTATTTCTCATTGTAATGATATAGAAATATCAATACAAAGATTTATCAAAGTAAAAAACACATTATCTTACCTATTAGGAAAAATGAAAATGAGCAACAAAAACATTGAAATCACACATCAAATATAGTATAAGTTGGTAGCATGGCTACCAAATCAGTAAATGCATGTAATTAAATGTCAACTATGTACTAGCATTTAATTTTGATAACAGTTGAACTCCCTATAATATTATTCCAAAATTTGACTTCTAACTCCATTAACCTATAGGCATTTACTTGTGGTAGGGCTAGTCAATGTCCATATCATCAACCTTTACAAACTTGTGTGATATATAACCTAGTCATTAAGGAAGTTGATTGTGTCTTTGACCATAATAATTTTTTTTTCCTTTTTCTATGAAAAATACAAGCACGTATCACAACAAGAATAGATTTATGTTCCTACATAAATATTGCACAACACCTAACTCAAATACATCTTATATAATTTATGATTGTTATCTTCATTAAACAAGTTTTGACATGTGATGCTACAAGTATCTTTGGATGCAAAGTGGGAAACATATTGCTTGTTAATGTGCAAAAAATATTTCATGTTTTGGTAATATTAAATTGTTGGTAGGAGAACCCATTAAACTCGCAATTCACACAAGATCTTTGCACACTCCAAGCTAACTTCTTTAAATTCACTTTTGTCTCTCAACTATGAACCTAATTTCAACCTATCAACTCTCAATGTTGTGGATTTTTTCACAAGCTTTTGTTAGTATAGTTAATCAATTATATGAAGGCTATGTTTCAAGTTTGCATATTATATAACATTTTTGTTACCAAAAATAATAGTTACAAAAGAACATAAAATTTGTATTATATAAAATCAATATGATTTCTTTGATTTGAAGCAATGTGTAATTGAGCAAATGAGATTTAAGAGGTTGGTATGGCATCACCAACATGGTAATGGAGCATCTTTACACTAACTATATTGTTTATTAACCCAACAACAATAGTCAATAAGATACATGGCATTGGAATTTACTAAAACTATAATTTATGATGAGCCCCATCAAGAACAAATAATTTATGTGAAGCCCTTCAATTAAAACTTCACCTTTTCATGAAAATATGATGAAATTTTATAAGGGCTAAAAGTATATATATATAGTCTTTTGATCAAAGATTAAAGATAAACTTGAACAAAATCTATAATTTATGAAAAGTAGATTTTATGTTGATTTGATAGATAAAAAAAAAAAAAGATATGAAAATCACTCTCAATCAAGATCACACTCAACTTGATTGGTAGCCTTATCTATGAATATAAACAAATAATACCTCCAAAATTAACTATTCTCATTGTTGGCTTTTGTATTGCTCTTAAAACTAAATATTATAGTGATGAATACGATTGCATTTTGCTCTTGACTCAATCAAGGTTTTTATTGGGAAAAATTAGTGGTTTTGCAAACTGTAGGTAGTTCATGAACACTCTTTCTATATGTATTATGTGAGTTATTACTATGCTTTCAAAACAACACCTACCCTTAATTTTTTTTTAGCTATTTTACATTTAAAATCTGCACAAGGTTCAATTTGAAGACTTTTGCTTCTTCCTCCAAACATATGCTAATAGTTTTAATTAATTTAAATCTTAAATAAATTTAGCTAGTGTTATATAAGAATAGCACACTAACAAAACAAAATACATTTTGATTTTAAAGCTAGTTTGATGGTCCATATATATACATTTAAATTCTTAATGTATTAAGCTAAACAAGTTTGGCCTAGTGTTATATAGGAAATCATGTTGTTAGGTACAAGCGTCGATATGTTAAAACATGACATTATGTAAGACAAATCACTTTATCATGTATGAACACTAAAAGTTGAAGTGTATTTCTTGTGTGGTGCACACTTCAACTATTCAATCAAACAATAACATAACATAAACA
Source organism: Sequoia sempervirens (assembly GCA_007258455.2). NCBI lineage: Eukaryota > Viridiplantae > Streptophyta > Pinopsida > Cupressales > Cupressaceae > Sequoia > Sequoia sempervirens. The sequence goes on from VDFB02109042.1 coordinate 14,388,035, forward strand.
TTATCGTGACTACTATGTACTTGTTGCACTACAAAACCCATATAAACTTGTAACATGGTTTCTTGAATATGACTTTCTCAGAGTGTAAGAATTGCTAATTTCTACTACCTTTCAAAATTCACTAAATAGTTATTCCTTTTGCTACAACCTATTATAGTAGTAATATCTACATCAGTTCCAAAATTCCAAACACACTTTCTCTCAAAGTCCAAATCAACGACATGACCTTACGACCCTGACGATGTGTCGTGTATTCTAATGTTAGATCACGAGTTGTGCTCTCACATATCAATTAAAAAATTGACGAATTTATATAAAAACATAGAATAATAAACTATTGTCAGGACGCTAATTTATTGTACATATCTACATAGTTATTCCTTTTACTACAACCTATTATAGTAGTAATATCTACATCTATTCCAAAATTCCAAATACAACTTTTTCTCGAAATCCAAATCAACGACACGACCCTACAACCCTCACAATGTGTCTTGTATTTCAATGTTGGATCACGAGTTGTACTCTCACATATTGATTAAAAAACTATCAAATGTATATAAAAACATAGAATAATAAATAATTGTTGGGACACTAATTTATTGTACATACTTTTGACATGAAAATACATAAACGAACTTGTTTTTTATTATTTGTTTTACTCGTTATTTATTGAGGTGTACAACCCTACTTCAAAAATGTTAAGTCTTCCATCACCATCAACCTTATTAAAGGTGTACCAAACTCTAAGATACCTCCAGTGGAGACAAACAATGTGAGCTCTAAAGATGGCAACACATGCCACCTGACCAACTCTCACATCCAAAGAAAAAAGATCCAAATTTGCAAATACCCTTGTAGGGGAGAGGGGCCCATAGTGGAGCACCCTAACTTCGCCTTTCTCAAAATCCTAAGTAGAAATTTCAAATCACTCCCAATTTTGTACAATAGTTTATTTGACAACTTGCGTGCTTCTATATTTCGTTTTAGGGACACATCAACATGTTTTTTGTTTAGGTATCCAAAAAAGGCCCAAAAAAAAAGTGAGACCGATAGTGGTGCACTAAGACATGTTTTATTGGTGCGCTGATGTGGCATCACACGATTTGTTAGTTTGTGTATTTTATGGATAAAAAGTGTTTTGCAATTGGATATTACGGTGCTCCACTATGGGATCCACTAAGGACTACTTCTATCCCATTATTAGGACCCGCTCCACGATGGTCCCCTCTCCCCTACAATGCCTTACAAGGCCACCTAATTCTTATTATCATGCTAACTCACAAAGCACCCACTGAGTCATGGGGATGGGCATTGAGCAGGTACCTACTTTGGTTAAGCATAAAAAGAGAAAAATAAAGAAGATAATGACCCGCCACATGAGTTTCCCTTCCTTACAATTATGATGATGCAGATAGATTTTCCCTCCTCTTTTACCACGTGAAGCACAGTCGCAACAAGACAAGCTTTTCCCATGGCCGCCCAAACCGACCCGGCGCGAGTCGAACTCAAGACCAGCAGGTTGCAAAAAGCCAAACTCCTGTTCCTCAAATAATTCATCCTTTTCCCCCTGTGTGCCAGAAAAATACGAAACCGTAAGCGCTGGATTTGCACGGTACGGCCGATCTTAATGACTTCATTAACTAATTCAGCCCATGCTTTATGACAGTCGACGTCATGTACATTCGGCATCTCATGCACGTCTACATCTGTCACTTGATGCTCAGAGAGATGCTTCAATTTTAGGGGAGGGCAAGCGAGCGTACCCACTGACCAGACTGCACCGCTTTAATTGCGTGTCGTTTCGTGTGTTCCCGAATCCCCAGCCTCTTTCTCTCCCCCTCTGCGCCTCTGCCTTACCTATCTTGGTTTCATCGAATCATCACCCACTTCCACCCCTGCGAATCTGCGGACCTTTTTCTGTGATTTTTTGAATTTTTTTTTCCCAACTGAAGATTGTCTGTAATGGCGCAAAAGTTTGGATTGACTTTCAACAGTGGAATGTCCCTGCAACATAAATTTGCGCTTTTTGAAAAAATTCGGGTGAAATTGTAAACCTAACTGGGTTGTGCTCTGTTCATGTTGTTTCAGTTTTATCTGCCAATCAAGATGTGGCTGTTCCGACGGGTTTTGTGGTCCGTGATGCAGTGTACTTTGAAATCAATAGTATAACAACTCTACTGTAAATTCCATCTGCTATAAAAGCTTGTGAAAAGTTATAAATGAGTAGTACAGAATTTCTGGATTAAAACTCCGTGTAATTTTTATCATTAACGGCTCAGATCAAATTCTATGGTCTATCGTCCATCATGAGGATGTTGTGCAGAAAGAGAGAAGAATGATTGACTGTTTGGTCTTCTGGATGTCGTTAAATTTTTCTATCTGTCTTCATTTCAGTTGATAAGATCAAGTGGTTATGGTATTGAGATTTTATTGTGAAGATCCAAATTCAAATTCTCAAAACGGTATCTTGGTTCAAATGTTCAATTGAACTACATTTGTAGAACATAGAACTTTTTAACTTTTTCGGATATTGGGATCATGATTCCACGTGTATTTTTTCGAATTGAACTAATTGACCCATGTTTCATGAGTAGTGGTTGACAAGAACTCATTTTCTCCTAGAAATTTCAAATTTGTTATTTACAAGTCAATGATCTTAAGAAACTAAGAATTTATTGATAAAAAACAACCATCAACATTAATTGGCTCAAATCCTCAACTAAGTTATATTTGTAGACCATGGATTTTTTTTTTGCTTTAAATCATTTTATAATATTGGATTTGTTTGCGTATTGTGTTTTTAAGACCTTTGAAGGTATCAACTTTGAAAGGATGAAGACACGTCGTTTATGAATTATTGTTATTTTTTATATCTAAAGTGTGAGGTATGAGCCAATGTTATTATTTTGATATCCTCAACCTTGTTATGATTGTATTAGATATTTTTATTTCTATTAATATGCATAAACATGCTAGGGAACTATTTCCTAGAAGAAAGCCTACATACAAAATTGGATTATTGATATCAAAAACTACAAAATGTCCAATGGGTCAAGATCAAGAGGTTAAAATGTTGGGTTTCATTCTCCACCTTGATGACATCTAAGATGAAAATCTAAATGAGGACTCATGGTCTTCCACAATTTGGTTTTTAACACTAATGTCTAAGTTGTTGCTCTTAAGGAGTTAAATATTGTTGTGCTTGTAATGAGTTAAATATTTATAGACTATCATAAAATATTTTTAAAAAGTCAGAAAACAACAAAATAAAGAGAAAATAACAACTATGAGTTTTCTTGCTCATTCTTGCATTTCCCCTACTCCCAACAACATCTAGTCCTCATAATGAATTTGTTCACCTAATGTACCTTCTTTAACTCACTCCCTATTTTGGTGGGAGAAAGGGGACTTGACAAGACATAAAAATTAAGTCAAAAGTGGAAACATTTCCCATCCCAAGACCTTTTTCTATTAAGGATTGAAATCACTCATTGCCCTAGCAAAGCCACAAACTTTATCTTTGGTCCCGTCCCCTTGAATGAAGCAATTGAAACTAGTCCTCTAAATTCAACACTCAAAATTAGAAAAACACAAACAAAGTTGGCCATTGTGTATTCTAGGGCCATATCCAAACCCCCTTTGAATTTTGTCCTTATAAAGCTCATCACCAAGCCCTCACTTCAAGATTGTCCCTCACAAAGGCTACGAGGTTGGAAATGAACTTGGACACCACCTCCAAGTGAACCCTACTACAAATTTCAACCTCCAAATAATCTAAACCCTAAGGCCTCTTTGATCCTACTTTACATTCTCATTTTGAATAATGATAAATATTGTTATTCTTGCATTACACATTAGACCCTCGAAACCCATCTCTGACTCCTAAGCTTCGTTTCCTCATCTCCACACAATAGAAATACCACCTTTTTTTGTCTTTTTTATTGATTGTTTATATGTTTTTTGTGCTTAGCATCAATGTAGCTTTCCACAAGTGAGAAAATTTGTTCTAATAAAATAAAATTGTTGATATGTTGTGGCCTATTGGAAAGTGTTGCCACAATCACTTGTCCTTGCTCGAGAATGATTAATACATAAAGAAATTTTATGATATACATTGGTATCCCAATTCCCATACTTTAGAAAGATCCACCTAGCACTCGATGACATTGTCAATGATGAGTGACTCTTTGGACTCAATCCCAAAATTTGTTAGAAAGTTTGTTATTTTTTTTTCTCTAAAATAATTGACATATATTTAAAGCCTTCAAAGCTTTCTAATAGCAATCAAGTGACTCTAAGAACATTTTCCAACTTTCAATTGGGTAGGCTTGGTTGAGAATGTAATTAATTATGAACATCAAATCTCCTTTGAAACAATTTTTTGATATTCTATATTTGATTATAGCTTGAAGGCCCAAAGTTAAAAAAAAATGAGCTTCTAAATTTCATTATTTATGCCCTCAATTAATGTGTTAGAAGCTACTCTTACTAGAAGATCAACAAAATCCCAAATAATATGCCCAACTTTGAAAAGCTTTAAGATTACCCTAACAGCTCTATTACAAATAAATTTGAAAATTCTTAAAGAAAGAAGATTTCATTTTACAATAACACTTAAATTATAATAATTCATCTTAAACAATTAACAAGACACATTCAAAATCTCAAATTCAGTACTATAATTTCTATAATTTTTTCAGATTCTAACACCATATAATCATTTTACATTCTATATATTTAGTAATATAATTCTCTAAAATTTTATCCTTGGTATTTTATATAAAATGTTATTTTAAACTTTCGTTTCATTAACTTTCATTATATAACTACTCTTAATATGATTATGAATATTTGAGAGCCTTAAACATAAATTTTTATATTGAATTAAAATATATTGTTTTGTAAATGTATGTTGAAAAACAATTGAGAAGAGTCACACTTCATGATCTATCATCATTTTCTATTTTTGCTCCGTGCTTTCTAACAATGGATCACAAAGTCTGATCCAAAACGTTGATACCAAAAATTTCAAACACCATTTAATCTTATAAGTTTTATTCAAATCAACATGAATTGTGGAAATCAACAATTTATCTAAGATGACAGCTTAAAAACAACTCAAAACAAATATAATTTATATTCAATAACTACTAAAAACATCAATCCGAGACAATAACAATCGAATACAATGATCTATAATAGAATAATATTAATTACAAACAAAAACTACAATCTTCAAAAATATAATGTATAAACAAAAACAACCAATCCATTTAAGTCTGGTCCATTTCCTTCAGCTCTCTATCCTGATGATGGATCACGGAGTGTGATCCGAAACGTTGATAAAAAAACTTATACACAATCAAATCCAGAAATAACAAAGTTGATGTTCTTCTAATAGCACTGAAAAACAACCAAAACAACACGAACTACAACATAAAATGATAATTTATATCATTAACGTTACATGGACAAATATGTTAACTGTACACTTAAATCATAAGACATGAACAGATATGTTAACTGTAACTGTACACTTCTTTCTCACCCAACATTATTTGCTAATTGTACATAGAACCAGATGTTAAAATTTTACCCAAAACCCAACATTATTTGTCAATTATACAGAGAACCAGATGTCAACCTTTTGCCAAAAACAAAACACCCACAAAAGCATAAGACCATAATTTATGTTATGAATGCTATATACAGATCTGTGTTAATGTACGCTTCTTTCCCATCCAAGTGCAGAGAGAAGTGGGTGTCAATTATTGTTTCCCAAAAACACAGTTACAGCAGCATGAAATCATATTATGTCATGAGAGCTCCCTGCACAAATGTGTTAACTGTACCCTTCTTTCTCACCTAGCATAGTTTGACAATTGTACAGAGAACTCTGCTATTTTTTTAGCCCAACTGTCACACATCACAGGCTGTCCAGTACGATATACACTTAGTTTTAGCATTGATACATTGAAAAGCAATTCCACATATGTAAAAATTCACTATTAAAGGTGGTGGTGGTCATCTATGTTAAAGAGACCTTTTGGCATTGGATTGAAGTATAAGAGACTGAAGTACATGGATTCATTATCAAATGCAAGTGGACGAATGGTGAAGGTGTAAGAGATTTTTATTTGGGACCTAGAATAATTAGGTTATCTTTATCATAGTTCAAATTTTTAGATATTTTTACAATCATGGATTTAAATTCTTATTTAAGTTAAATTTAAATGTCTTAATTTGATCTATGTTTCTATTTCTTATTAGTTATTGTGGGTCTACAAAAATGCAGTTTATTTCCTTATTTCAAATTGCATGTTAGATTGGTGTATTTAATGATTGGTCATAATTTAAAAAGAATCATCAAAGATTGAGTAGGTAAATTTGAATTAACTCTAGATGATTCTTTTTGTAACATCACAGTTAATTTATTGTATTTCTACTTTTATCATGTGGCATTAGTTATATTATTTGATATTAGTCTCCATAGGTTAATTGTTTTATATCATTTATTTAGTTATTTGATTAGGCTAGATTACAGTTCATGTGATTATGATTTTTCTCTTACATAAAATAGTGAACTCAAATTTCTTACACGCCTAGGGTTTATTCCTTCTCTATTAGGGTGTCATATTTGATGTTTTCTATTGTTATACATTTATCTCAAATTTGATTAGGGTTCATATTAAACCCTTGAGTGTTTATTATTGCTTTATTAATTTCCTAGGGTTTGGACTTTAGTGAGAAATGTTTCTATCATTACCTTCTACCCTTTGGATTTAGGGTTTTACCTTCAAATTTAGGTATGATCTTACTATTTTTTTCTAATCCAATATCAAATATAACATTTATCATGAAATCATCTTTGTGTGTTAATGATGTTTTTTCTTCACTCTTTCATGACCATAACATAGGCCCAATGATTGTATTTCTATGTTAATTCCTTGTTGATTATCTTGTATATATGGTTCCTTGTAAGGTGCATGATTTTCATACATATATACAATTTGGAACCCTAACTAGCATATGTGTCATAATGTTCACATGTGTTAGCTTTGATAGGAATTTTTCATTTGCATCTACATTATATTAGATCACTAGTCATGTACATGTACATGGTTTTATGCTTTATCATCCTATAAAAATATTTTCCATGTTTATTCTTGCAAATGACCTAATTTGATGTCCATTTATGCTTTGTTGTTTTATCATTTCAATGGTCATACCTCTAAATACCTTAGGAATATCTCTTTGACATTGTATGATGATATTTCTCTTGATTGTCCTTCCTCATTTCATGATATCTTAACTTTGAACATTCTTCCTATATGTCATGATGATCCTTTTTTGTACATCTTTATCTCACTATTCATATGGCTTATGTATCTTTACGTTCTACCTTTTGTGTTGAGTCATCTTCTCCTAGAGGTGTACCTATTTTCTCTACCATATACTCCATAGAGTTATCATACAATTAGGCATACACATCAAAAAATGACTAAAGAATGTGATTTAATTGATCATATTTTTAACATACTAGTTAATTTAATCTCTTTCTTGGATTTAATCCATTCATCTAAGGGGCCTGTCAAAATATTTTTAGACTAGATTTACCTAAAATCAATATTCCATCTATTGTTACTCCTAAAGAGTTAGTTATCATTATTGAACATATTTATTAGTATAATTATAAGATTTCATATGTGCCTCATGAGTTTACTCTTCCCCATATTATTCAAGAAAATAAACCATTATATGTTGTGGTTGAATAAGGGATGGTCATATCAAATGAACCTTAGTTTCAATAATGGACCCACTTTAAATATATAATGCAAAAAAAATCTTGGATATTATCAAAATTGATTTTACTATTTTTTAAAAATATGTATGAATTCACTATTAAATGGTTTGATAAATTGGGTCATGATTTTTTTTATTATATTATTTTTCTCATTACTTTTGCACCTATTACACTTGATTTTGCATTTTGTGTGATGCCTAGCTTTTTTGTGTATGACATTCTTTTGAGTCATCCTTTAATACATGTCATAGATGTTGTACACCTTCTACACTTCATTAGATTATGAAGTTTATTCATAAAAATAAAAGGTGCATAGTCAAAGCCAATGACTATCCTTAGTATTATATTGGTTGAAAAAAATGTTAGTTCCTCCTAACCAATTGATTACACTTATATTGTTAGTGAGAAATTAATCTCTTTCACCTAAACCACTTGTTGATCCTAAGAATGATTGGGGTTCTCTTAATTTCACATGTTTATGCGATATAGAATATAAAGTGGATGATAAAGGTTAAATACCATTCATCCTTTAAATATGGATGGATACCTTTAACTTGACATGAGGAAAATTATTACAAATGAGGATTCCCTTAGTATTGAATTAAATATGGTTTGTTTCCTTCTCGACCAACTAACTAATATGGTAAAGGTCTTTTTTCTAAAATATATTTTATAGTAGGAAAGGAATATGTTTTAAGGATAAAGGTATCTAGAAGAACCCATTTTAAAAAAATTATAAAATTTTAATACTACTATACTAGGTTCTTCTCCTGCTAAGGATAAGAATACAAAAGGTATGTTTAAAATAAATTTGAGTTACAACCATGACACAAAATTATAGTTGTTATGCCACAAGTTAATTTATATAGGCATTGGCTCCATATTCTACTCCTTTAGGAACTTTTTCTAATGATGAATCACTTCTTGAACCCTTGAATGTTGATGAGAATTTTCTTCACTTCCATCATGATAGAGGCTTGCCATATGTTCTTGAGGTTTGTTCTTATTTTGGGTAAACCTCTCCTTCATTCCCCAAAATTATCTAATCGTTTAACCACTAAAAAATTCATTAAGGATAGAAAAACATGTCATTCATCAAATCTTTGATGTGGAAACAAACAAAATTAATTAAAAATAAATAAAAAATTAATGAATGTTTAAATAATTTTTAATAACACTATATGTCCACACTAATTCAAGATTATATGACTTATTCATGTGGCCTTATAAGGTTATTCCTATAATCTCTAGTGATATTGTCATGCATAACATTGTTATTGATCCAAATGCTAAACCTCTAAGCTAGAAAATTAGGAATATGTGTCCTAAAGTTGATTGAATGGTCAAAGATGTAATAAAAAAATTATTGAAAGCTTTCTCATCAAAATCATTAACTACTTTCCATGGATTTCAAATATGGTGCATGTAGTTAAATCTAATGAATGTGTTTTTATATGTACTAGTTTTAGATATCTTAATAGGGTATCACCAAAGATGATTTTTCATTACCTAATATTGATATGGTTCTTAATTCCACAATGCAACATGAGATGGTTTCATTCATGGATGTATTTTCAAACTATAACTAGATAATTATAAATCCCTAAGACCAACACAAGACTAAATGTACTATCCATGGGATACATTTTATTTTGTAATTATTCCTTTTGGGTTAAGAAATACTAGTTCTACTTATGAAAGAGATATAACTTTGATTTCCCATGATATGGTGCATATTTTTTAGAGGATTATGTGGATAACATTTTGGGTAAATATAAGAAACAAACTAACCATCTTTAATATTTAAGGACTAACTTTGAGAGGTTGAGACAATATCAAGCTCACTTGAATTCTAAGAAATACATAGTTTATATCAATGATGGTTGCTTATTGATCTTCATTGTATCTAGGTGACCAGTGAGGTCGATCCTAAGAAGATCTAGATTATATTTTTATTATGTCTCTACCTCTAAATATTACACAAATTTTTATTCTATAAGGTAAAATCTATAGTATTCAACACTTTATCCTACAATTAGTAGAATGTACTTTTAACTTTAACTAAATTATATCAAAGAAAGTAATAAGTTTCAATGGATTGACAAATACCAAAAGGATTGATGGTATGAACTAATATATGATGAATCCACCAATTATTATGCCCCTTATTCATGGTATACCTGTGTAACTATATATTTATTCTCCTAAGATTGTTATTGGTGGGTGGGCTATTGGAACAAAATGATGAGAGTGGTAAATAACATGTTGTTTATTATATTAGTCTCAATTTTAGGATTATGAGTCAATATATTCTATTATGAAAAATTGTGCTTGGTCATGGTCATCTCTTTACAAAAGTTGAGATATTAGATGTTACACATTGAAACACATGTGATAACATAGGAAGATCCTTTGAATTCTATGTTTTATAAGGCTAATATTTTGGTTCATGTAACATAATGGGTCATGTTATGAATACAAGTTTGGACTTAATTTTATTTCTCACAAATCTATTAAAGAACAAGTTGTAGTCAATTAGTTAACCACAACGCCATGTCATGTTCATGCACTTAATGATGCATCATTTCATGGTGAGTATATACTACAAACTAATTTTCCATCACTTTAAACCATGTTCTTTGATGGTTATATATGTATCACCAATTTAAGGGTGAGTTTGATAAAGTGATTTGATTCCTTTATCTATTTTTGTTAAATTTTCCATGCACTAATAATAAATACAATTATGAGGTATTGATAAAGATTGTGTATGATAATTTCCTTGGAAGCTAAGTCCATTAATATACATGGTGATTCATAATTAATGTCTAGAAAAATCACCATTGGTTATAAGACAAGATGTTAGACTTAGACAATATCATAAGTTGGATTTACAACTACTTGTTTGACTCATTCACAATTGATGATACTCCCTACAAAGATAATAGACATGTAAATTTCATAACTAGTGTTGTCTCAATTATGTGTATGGATGATGGTAATTCTCATTTTACATTTCTTATTTATAGGTTACACCAATTGGATATACAATACACTTATTTATTGATTTATGCAACATTTACTAGTGATAAATGTTTTCATGATATTTATACTTATCTTTATTTGAAGGCCTTTCCCCCTAATTATTCTTAAAGTACCTATATTTGTATCTATAATTTTAAATGAAGAAAGATAAACAAAAATGCTTCCTAAACTAATCTTAGAGGATAATATTGTGCAAATTTAATATTTATAATCACATAAAAGAGTGCCACATATAAAACATATAAAAATTATACTGCAGTTCATGATGGTTTATGTGGGGAAAACCCTTTTGAGAGAAAAACCTCCCACTCCAAAAGTAAAACCATTTGTATTATTTAGAAACAACCACAATTATAATATAATCAAGGTTGTGCCTTTTATAGGAGTATCACCAACATACAATTATGGAATGATTATGGTAGCATAATAGTACCTACAAAATTAACCATACAAAATACATCTCCAAGCACCAATAAATAGGCAAGGCTCAAACTAGAAACCATGAATGGTTTAGTAAAACCATTTACAATACCATAAGAGATATGGTACCCAAAATCATGGGTCCAAATTCCAACACCCCTCTTTGTTCTTGGTCCTCTTAACTATCTTTTATCATATTTCTTGCACTCTTACATTGTCATAATCCATCATATTTGACCACCCAAGCTTGGACATCCCAATTTTTCCTCATCCAACCCATTTAAAGATGCTTTGTGAAAATTTTCCAGGATTGTAATAATTATGGTCAAGATTCAAATTTAACCTCACTCTTGCATGCTCTTAATAATCATAATAATCTATTATATGTAACTACCAATGTGATGACCTTACACACACCACATTATGTTGACACATGGCTAAAGAATGTCACATAAATGCGGGCTTCATACCTTCTCATGTGCAAATAAAATATAATAAAGATGAATTTCATATCACCTCCAAATGGGATGCCAAATCTCCCACATGAATAAAAAATACACAAAAGATGAAATAGATAAGGCATATAAAAGTATTATAATTAAATATGAGGAATGTAACTTGTGCATATTTTCCCAACATTTTTTTACTTGTTGACACCTTCAAAGAGAAAAAGAGAAGCTTACCAACACTGGAATCTAACAGCTAAGGTTTGTGAGGCTAATAGATTCATTGTACCACCTAAAATTATATGTGACTATGGGTTTAGTCAAAGGATCAACATCATTCATCAAAGTATCAACCTTCTCTAGAATCACCCTCACATCCTCTACCATATAAAAAAATGGTATATCAATGTGCTTTTTCCTTCCATGAAATGTCAAGTTCTTTGGAAAACATGTGCTACCCTTATTGTCACATAGAATTGCAATAGCTCTTGGATCTATCCCAACATATAAACATATTATCTTTTACTAGATGGATTCCTTACAAACACAAGTACTCTACCTCTATAGTGAACAAAGTGACCGCATCTTGTTGCTTGCTCATCTAACTAATAACACCACCAACCATGGTGAAACCATATCAATTGGTGAATCTATTATTGTCAACATCTCCATCCCAATCTAAATCCACAAACCCATGAATAGTCACAGAGTGTTGGTCCTTTATAGAATAACCATGATAGAAAATAAAATAGTCTAAGGTACATCATAAATATCTAAATACCCTATTTACTACATCCCAATGTACTCATCTAGGATTATTCATAAAATGGCCAAATAATCTCACTACTTGAGCAATATTTGGTCTTATGTAGATTATATGATACATCAAACTCCCAACTACAGTAGAATAAGGTAATTTGGCCATATTCTCCATCTCGTTAGGGGAACTCAGAAACTACTCAACTAATAGCTTAGTCCCCATAATAATAGGAACACAAAATGATCTTTAAGATAACATGTTGAATCTCTCCAACACTAGGTTCACATACTTACTCTATCCCAACCAAGTATTTATGTTATCTCAAATTATTTTGATCTCCATTTCCAAATGAATCTAGTTGCCCCTAAGTCCATCTCAAATTATGCTAAAAGTTGAGACTTCAATTCCTAAATCATATAAAAAATAACATATCATCAACATATAATACAATAATAAGGAATTTTTCACCATTCATATTATAATAGATGCATTTATATAATTTGTAATAAAAAATATCAAACCCAACACAAAAAATCAAACTTTTTGTATCACATCCTAAGAGATTACTTTATACCACATAAAGATTTCTTCAACTTACAAACCAAAATTTTCTTTACCTCTTTCAATATAGTTCTTTGGCTCTAACAAACAAATCTCTTCCTCTTAATTATTATGAAGGAAAGTTGTCTTTACATCCATTTCTCAACCTCAAAATCAAACATTATTGCAATAGAAAATAGAAAATGAATATATGTTAGCTTAGAAATTATGGAGAAAAGATCACCATAACCAATTCCCTTGACTTGAGAATGTCCCTTAACCAATCTTTCCTTGTAATTCTCAATGCTATCATTTGAATCAAATTTATTTTACACCCATTTCATTCCAATGGGTTTATGTTCATCAAGGAAAGGTAATAAGTCTCGTGTGTTATTTTTATTCAATGCAGTCATCTCATTCATGAACACTTTCCATGAATTTGTATCATATATACCCATAGCCTCCCTTACAATCCTAGACTCATTAGTATTAGTAATCAAAGAAAAAATGCATCTCCAAATAGAAGGAGCATACCTATCTAGTTTTTTATCTTTTCTAAATGGATATGCTCAATGAAGAAGTGGAGTTCTATCTCTTCTTCAAAACTATTTGAATTATTTGATATTTCTTTCTCATTAGATCATTCTTGGGCTTCTAACTCAACTTTACTGATTTTTGGGGGTAGTTGAACCACTTTTTTTGTCCTTTTTGGTTGAATAATAGTGAATAAGGCTTAACTTCTCTATAGATAAAGTGTTATATAAAAATCTCTTGGCCATAAGATAATAAAGCTTGTACACTTTCACACCAATACCATAATTGATGGAGATACATTTTGCAACCTCGTTCTCCAACTTTGACCTCTTCTCCCTAAGTAAATGAGCATGTGCCTCATAAGAAAAGACTCTAAGATGTCTCAATGTGTTAGTATATGTGTCTCAACCTTGATCCTAATGTTGAGTATATGAAGCATGCAATTTTTGGAATATGAAAAAAAAAAATCAATTTCTAAATTGTAAACTTAATTTTTGGATAGAATAAAAATTCTAGATTGGTTGACATTTCTTTTAGTGATGCTTGTTGCATAGACTTTTTTGAGCTCTATAATTTAAAAAATGGACCCTAACAACCCTCCAGATCAAAATTTATGGCCTCTAGAATTTGGGCCTCATATATTAGAAATGTAAAAACATTTCAAACATAGAAGAGAGTTGTAAGAGGAAGTTACACTTTTTGACCGAGTTATGATGTGTATTACAATGCATCATAATGTATCTTTGAATGGATATAATAAATCCAAAATTTGAAACACCCAAGTTGTGAGTGTAGTACAAAACCTTTATGACAAGTAGAATAAATATGTTATTTTTATCCTATGAACTCATCTCAAGGTTTGGTTGTTGGTTTTATAACTAGGTATTCAGGTGCCACTTTTTGGGTGGTTTTTGGTCATGGTTTTGTAATTACCATTAGATAGTTTTGTGTACTTATCCTATTTATAGAATTTTTGAGATGGAGGTATTGGTTGCAAGTTTATAGGTATTGTATGTTATCAAAATTAATCTAGATCTCTAGTTAGCGATACTCCTATAAAATCTTGTTGCGTAAGTGTATTATGACTATGCTTAGATTACTAAATGATACATTGGGATTCTTCGGAGTGTGGGATTTTCTCCCAAAATATTTTTACCCATGTACACCTATATTGTGGTATGATTTTTATTTGTATTTTATGTGTTTATACTTTATATAATTGTAACTCTAAATTTTACACAATAATCTCCTCTAAGATTATTTTAGGAAGCATTTCCAAATACCTTGCTTCCTTTCATTTGGTATAAAATTTTAATCACCTTATATTCTAAGTGTTGGGTAGAGGGATTTTTTTACTAATCTATGTTTAAGTGACATCTTGCATAGAAGGATTTAATCTTATTGTAGGAAGAGATAGAAAGCACATCCAAAATATAAATAGATAAGCTCTCAAGCACAAGATTTGAGCTTTGGAAGCTCAAGATGGAGGATATACATATGGGTATAGATCTATGGGTTGTAGTATCCAAATCTAAATCTACTACTATGTCACAAGAAGACTAAGACAAAGTGAATAAAAAATCTAAGAGTCTCATAAGACTCTAGGTTGATTCAAATTTGTTAAATGTACATGAAGAGACCATCATAACACTTATTTGGAAGAAATTAGGAGATTTGTGTCAAGATAAATCTTCAATTAACAAACTCTTCTTAAGAAAGAAGTTGTTTATCCTTAGGATGGAGGATGGTGGCTTTGTGGATGAATAGTTCAATGCATTTAGCATTTTTTTACACCTAAATTCACTTTGTTGGAGAAAAATGGAGGAGTGTTCACAACTTTGTTGTATTCTTTTCAAATTTATGGGACTATCTTGTTATAGTTAATGGGAGCACTACCATTGAGTTGAAAATGGATGAGGTGGTGGCATCATTGCTTTCTAAAGATATTTAAAGAAAGAATTATAAATATTACAAGAAGGCCTTAGTTATTTGTGGTAGATAGAAATAAAATGATAAGAAGAAGGACAAGAACCAAGAGAATTCTATATCTAAATCTCCTGGTAAGTCTAAGGAAAAATGTTGGAACTGTAGCAAGATTGGTCATTATAGAAGAGGTTATACTGAGGAAAAAAGAAAATTATGATGATGAATCCAAGAATCCCTACCAAGATGATGGTGATTCCTTTTTTGTAGCCTTTGTTGCACATGCATCAAAAGGTGTGTAGTTGTTTGAATCTAGTGTATCTTTTCACATGAACTCACATTATGGTTGGTTTATAAAATATAAGAATATGATGGTGGGAAAGTGTACCTTGGAGATGGTTCTCACCTAAAGATTGTTGGCTAATTTATAGATTCCTAATTCAACTCCTTGATAGATGAGTGAATATGATTGATGGTGTATTGTGTATCCTTGGTTTGGCATGAAGCATAATTTTTGTAAGTAAATTGAATGATTCAAGTGTGTGTTTTATTTTCTAGAGTGCAGGTTGTAATATGGTCAAAGGAGCTAGGTGCTTGCTAAGGGTGTTCATACAGGCACTTTGTTTTAGTGGGATGCATGCATGGTTCAATATAATAGCTATTTTGTTCATGTAGTGAAGAGAAATGAAAAATATTTACCTTCACCATTGGAACCAACAACAAAGAGGAGTGTTGTATCCAAATTTTATGGCCATTATTTTTGGTTACCTAAGGGTTATCATGATTTATATACTAAGCTTCCTACACAAAAAAGTATGTTAATACACTAGCAAATGGGTCACACAGGTGAGAAGAGTTTAATTACCTTGAAAAAAAATTGTTGGGAGGGATCAATTATTGTAACCTTGAGTTTTATTTTTTAAGTTAACACTATGTTTATGAAAAATAAAAGTATGTTTAGTTTTATTCTAGTTCTCATAAATATTCTCGGGTACTAGACTTGATATATGTTATGATAGTTTTGGTCATGTTAATATTCTTGTGAATTCAAAATATATTATTATGTTTCATTCATTCAAGAATACAGTAGAAGAACATGGGTATATTTTATTGGGAGTAAATCTAGATCTTTAGTCGATTTAAATAGTTTAAGGCTTGTGTTGATAATCAAACTTGTAAAAATGTTAAGATTTTAAGGATTGATAAAGGTGGTGAGTTTTTACCAAAAAAAATTAATAGTTTGCACAAATCATGAAATAAAAATACATAAGATAACTCCATACACCCCTAAGTAAAATAGTCTTGTAGAAAGTATGAACAAGATATTGATAGAGAGGGTTCAGAGTATCCTTAGTGGGGTTGGGTTGGAACCATTTTTTTTGGGTAGAAGAATATGTTATAGGTTTTTACCTAGTAAATAGGTCTCCTACATCAACTCTTACTAATAAGACACCTATAGAGGTGTGAATAGGAAAAAATGATCCATTGATATATCTTAGAGGTTTTGGTTGCAAAGCATATATTCATGTGTATAGGGATAAGAGGTCAAAGTTGGAGAGCAAGGTTGTAAAATGTATCTTCTTCAATTGTAATGCCCCGCCACGTATCCTAAAATAATGTTGCAATGACTACGAAAGTGTAATAATTTTTTTTTTAAAAGTGTATACATGAACTTCATTAATGCAAACATTCCCTAAGATACATGACAATGCACTACATGTAAATCCCATAGATGACAAAAGTAATTAAACATAGCATGTGTTTAATTCTCATAAACTTAAGAACATACATTCAATAACAAATAAATTACATCAATGAAGGTATAATGTACATAAATAATTCATTCTTACATTGCATTTATAATAACATTTACAATACTCATTTCCAAATGAGGCAAGTCATACAAAAGTGTACAATTACATGTTACAAGATTTCTCCCCGATTACAATTGAGGAGTGATACATAAATAAGGTATCCACTGATACAAATGGGAAATATGAGAAAGTACATATCCACACATGAGCTCTCCAATCAAGAAGTACTCGTCGCCATGAACAAGAACTGGGGACCCAACGGTGTAAGGTGCGCGTTCCACCCAACCAAGTGGTACCCATAGGCCCACCCCCCATGCTAGGAGATAGTAAAAAGGTTCCCTAGACATAACCTACAAACCCTAAACACAGGCAAAACCATAAACAAACTATACAAGTACAAACTTAACTTAATGGTTACATTGCTTCCAGAACTGAAAGATCAAGTACAATAAGTTCACAAAGATACTGTTATTATAGATGGAGTGTCATCACAATGTTGCATAGGTTACCCAGACAAATCTTCCTAGGTTTTGGCCCCCGTCTTGGGTTACCCTCGTAACCTCTTACGAAACCCAGCCCCACATGCAATCTATTGCAGAATCGATTATCTTTCATAATGACAAGATATCGATCTTGCCATTCCAGGCCTTCTCAACTCATCCCCAAGTCTGAACTAGCCCTTGAGTCCATGAGTGAGGCATAATTAATCCAGTTAAAGGTTTTAGACTACCTAATGTGTTGATTTAGTTTTCACTGATTAAATACATATATATATATATAAATTCATATATGAAATTTTAAATTCTATAACAATAGTTGGAAGAACATAAAATTAACAAATAAAGTTTTCTACAGGTAAATTTGACAATTACCAGAGGTTTTGAGTTTTACAATTTTGACAGAAGATTTTCAATTTCCATAAAAGGGAATCTCATTTTCAACTCAATTTCTCAGAATATTTTCTACAGGAAATTCATTGAGGTTTCTATTTCACAATTCTGATAGAGGGTTTCAATTTCCGTAACAGAGGATTTCATTTTCAATCTAAATTCTCAAAATCTTTTCTACAGGAAATATTTAGAAAAGTTTATCACAGAGGTTTTCGTTTCCTCAAATTAATCAGAGAATTTCATTTACAAATCTACTAAGATTTCTTATGTTTTCATTTGAAAATTTTCTATTGTTTAACAATAACTTTCTGTGAGGCTCTTTGATTTTACTGTAAAGTTTTCTATAGAAACATAAAATATTTTGGGTAATTTTACACAGAGAGGTAACAAGTTTTCTACAAAATTGTTTTAACAATTTTTTTTTTTACCGAGAAGAATTCAATATATAAATTTTCTACAAAAGTTTCAATCAAATTTTCTTCTTCAGGCAATCTTTCTATTTAACAAATTTAACAAAACTTCTACTAAAATAAATCTTTATACAGGCAATCTTTTCAAATCAGCAAAATAACTAAATAAATAACAAAGAGCCTATTTTTCTGAAGCTTGAAGAATTGAAAGTTGGAGAAAAGCTTCGCCTTCTGAGTGCAATTTCCAAAGCCCTTTCCAAATCTCCACTTCCAGAAAGATGCAAATTACTGAACCAAAAAAATAAACCCGAGAACCTCTTCCAGATTTTTTTTTAACCAAAACCCAAAAAAAAAAAAAAATTCCAGCAATTCTCTCTTTCTTTTCCTTTCTGTGAAAAGACTTCTTGCCTTTCCCAGTTCTGGCAATATTCTCTCCGAGAATAATCTTTCAACAAGAATTTTGCATTTAATTTTATTCACACACATGGCTAATCAAAAATTTCTTCTAACAAATTCACAGATTTATAAAGAATTTATTCTATTTTATTGAATTTAAAAATTAAAAATTAATTTCATTTTCTTTATACAAATTTAAAATTCTAATTCACATAAAAGCATTTAAATTATATTTAATCTATTCACTCAATAAAGGGAATTTAATCTATTTATTTATTTATTTATTTAATAAAATAACTTTAATCACAAGGAATAAATTATTTTACCAAATAAATTAATTTAATTAATTAAATAAAATAAGAAGCTTTTAACTACAATATTTAAAATTAATTAAATAAGCACTGAATTATTAAGAACATTAATCTAACATTAAATTCACAAAATAATCCTTGCATAACAAATAACAAGACAAACATAGACGTGACAACCAAACATACTAGACTTAAACTGACGACACACTATGACTAGGTTTGTGGCTAGACTAGGAAAAACCTCATTACTATCTCCCAATCAACATTACTGTTGAGCCTGGACACGCTTAGACCTGTGAGACCAGGTGGAGTCGATGTCATGTACCTGCAATCTTGCAATCAAACATATATCATACATGTATATAAACCATGATTCAAACACACTGTGAAGAGAAAATTGTGGAAATCATAGGGCACTCGCAAGCGAGTGATGCAATTCCATTCTCCTCACCAATAAAATGTCACACCGAACTGATGAAATAAATATCAATTAATCTACCATAAGCATATATAGCAATATCATCTCAAGTAAACATCTATGCTAACATAAAACATGTCACAAATAATCACCATCCAGTTAGTGTATTATCACATCATAAAATAAATCCACCATCGCTCTATTGTCAACGATCGAATATATCAAAACAAAGTATTAGGGTCTATCAAAGTAAAAACATACTGTCAGAAAACATGAGCAAAATAGAGGGGTACTACATCAATTATAGTGTTAGTTTGAAAGGGTACAAGCTTTAGGATCTTATGGCTACAAGAATTTTAAATAGAATAATTATTATATTTAGAGAAGTTAAGCCTTATTCCATTATATTGCAGCTAGAAAAGGATGAAAAGAAGGATGTGGCTTAGTTGCCCCCAAATATTGAGAAAGTTGAACCAAAATCCCACAAATAATTTGAAGACGAGGAGAGATTAGATAGTCTAGAAATTTTTAAAGAGTGGGTATTGTTGAATGAACAAGACAACTGAGAGGGGGGTGAATCAATTGTATCTTATCAAAACATCAAAAACCCTCAATAGTAATCAGATCCACATGCATTCAATGTACCCTTATTCTGTTAATGTGATTAATCATGAAATGTAGATAACATAAATTGAAATAACAACACCATACACAAGAGAACACTAGATTTACATGGGAAACCCAATGAGGGAAAAAACACGGTGAGGATTAGCTCATAATATAAGTAATTGCAAAACTAGTACAAAGGGGCTCACTGCCATAATAGGACACACTGTCCAAAAAGGCTAACAAATAGAGCTCATTGCCACAAAAAGAACAAGAAGATAGAAGAGAAATGTTACATAGAGAACACTTTCTCAATGCAACAAGGAATCCACCACAATGCTCCAACACTTTGAAGTCTAGCATGAAGATTTCGGACACCTTCGGCTCACTGCATTCAGGAATCCAATACTTTGAATTTTTCACTTATCTGCTCAAACTCGCATCGCACACATCACTTGCATTGACCTTGCATCTATCTTGATTCTCTCTTGATTCTTTCTCCTTCAACTCTTAACAACTCCACTCTTATTTATATCAACCTCAACCTTAAACATCTTCTCTAAGGTCAACATTTTATCCATTGTATTTACAAATTCAAATTAGGTCAACACCTAAACATTGTCGTGGTGGATAGGAATGAAAGGGGACCAAAACAACACTTAACTAAGACACAAAATTTAAGTCTCACATGCCATGCTACACATCCATTAATACTTGAACATTTTTTAATGTAGTGTAGACACCAGGTCAGTCGTTACCCATGAAAACACATTAAACATTAAGTACATGCTTTTGAAACTTCCAATACACCTAACCACGAATCCTCTTGACACAAACAAGAGAACAAAACCATTAACTCTCATTCAAAACTACAAGTCCTGAAAAGAAACTACAGAGAAATGTGGAGCAAATACATTTCTCCCTGACACCTCTATACAACACTACAAAACCAGTTCTCATACTGGTAAACACAACTTCCTTTTACCAATGATCCAGAGCCCAAGATTTTGAATATAGAAACCTCTAACAACCTCGTAAAACATACTAAATCCACACAGGCATAACATCAATATAGAAGAAACGCAGAGCACGATCCAGAGCACACTCTGAACAATTACACAATACTATTTTCTTTGTTTATCAAATTTTCTCAAAAGCACTTGGAAATCAAGTACCAAAGACATCATCTTAGCTCATTACTTCATTCCAACTCACCTCCATACATTGCAATGAAAGATAGCTCCATGTACTCACAACACATCCTTAATATCTCAACTAAACATGCACAACCCGCAATGACATGTTTTCCTCTTTTCCACAATTTACTCAATATCCTTGACATTTTCATCATGCAACAACTTCCTTAACACATAGATGAGATCAATGAAAATACCAAACAATAGACATCCTATTGACATTAATGACAACACCTTCATACTTGCAACAATCTCCCCCTTTGTCATAGATGGAAACACATGATGTGAAAAACCATCAAAGACCAATGCAACAGCTTTGAACACACTTTCTTTTTCTCCCCCTAAATGATTTGACAATGTGCACAACTTTCTCCACTGATACCTTACACTTTTTCACATGATACTTTCTCCCCCTTTGACATCAATGGTAAAGGAAATCTTTTTGCATTATTCTCCCCCTTTGACACTAAACCAACATACCTGCTCTGAATACTCCCCTTTAGGAGTATACCCAATCAAATCAACAACTCAATGACAACACATGACACTACCTACTCCCCTTGAGAGGTAGCTACCAACATCAGTCCAAAACAAGAGATAGATCCATAGATCCACTGGACTGATGCATCTCCATATGCATCTAGTTCAATGAAGGAGGGGTAATAACTCCCAACCTCTCCTGAAGATACTCAAAAGTATCCTTAGGAAGATCCTTAGTAAATATGTCAACAATCTAATCCTTTGTAGGCACACACACGTATCACCTCATTCTCCATAACCTTCTCTCTCAGAAAGTGATACCTAATTGATATATGCTTTTTCCTTGAGTGCATCAATGGATTCTTTGAAATGTAAATTGCACTTATATTGTCACAAAAGATAGATATAGGCTCGTCATATACAACTCTGATATCCTTCAATGTCTGTCTATCTCAGCCTCTATAGTAGAAAAAGAAATTGAATCCCGCTTCTTACTCAACCATGACACCAATCTACATCTAAGAAAGAATGCACCACCACTTGTACTTTTCCTGGCATCAATGCAACCAACCCAATCTGCATTTATATAAGCACTTAATGTGAAATCAATATCCTTAGGATACCATAAGCCATAATTCATAGTGCCTCTTAAATATTTGAATATCCTCTTTACTACCGCAACATGTGTTTCTTTAGGATCTTCTTGAAATCTAGCCACAAGACAAACTGCATGCATAATATCTGGTCTAGTAGTAGTTATATATAGCATTCCACCAGTCATAGATCTATATTTTCTCTAATTAGTCTTAGGGGAATCATCATCTTTTCTCGAATTACAACTAGTCACCATAGGAGTGCATACTGGTTTGGATTCATTCTTTCTAAACTTCTTCAACATCTCTTTGACATTGGATTCATTCTTTCTAAACTTCTTCAACATCTCTTTGACATACTTAGATTGTGAAATGAAAATCCCTTTATCTTTTTGATTAATTTATATCCCAAGGAAGAAATTCATCTCCCTAAACATTGACATTTCAAACTTTGTTAGCATCTCTTCAAAAAAATTCGTACACATAGCTTCATTTCCACCAAAGATAATATCATCCACATATACAACCACTATCAAGATTTTTTCTTCCTCAACTTTGAATTTTTTTTTACTATCTATAGTTCCCTTATTGAATCCTTGTTGTATCAAATATTTATTCAATCTTGCATACCAAGCTTTGGGATCTTGCTTCAACCCATATAGCACCCTTTTTAATTTGCATACCATATTTGGTTGATCTGATAACTAAAATCCTTCTAGTTGCTCCATGTAAACTTCTTCTTCCAATTCACCATTCAGAAAAGCAGACTTAACATCTGTCTTATAAACTAAGTTAAATTCCTTGTATGCTACAAATTCCAAAAACATTCTAATAGCTTTCATCCTAGCCACAGGAGAAAATGTCTCCTCAAAGTTTATTCCTTCCACTTGTGAGTAACCCTTACACACAAGTCTTGCCTTATTCCTTACCACTTCTCCATTCTCATTCAACTTGTTTTTGAACACCCACTTAGTTCCAATTATATTCTTATTTACTGATCTAGGAACCAATTCCCAAGTTTGACTTTTCTCAATTTGCATAAGTTTTTATTTCATTTCCTTCATCCAATGTTCATCCTTGCATGCTTCACTCACTATTTTAGGTTCAACTTTAGAAAGTAAACACATATTTACCTCAACTTCAACAACTTTGCTTCTTTTCAATTCACGTTTCCTTTTGTCTCCAATGATTTTTTCTTCATAATGATTCTTTTGCACATACTTAGGGGTCTTAGGGGTCTTCTCTAGATCTTCTTCCTCTTCATTCTACACTTCTTCTTCATCAGCTTTGTCTTCTTCTACTTCTCTACAATCAGGTTCATCTAACACATATCCATCCACTACAATTGAATTCTACAAGTTTTCATCAACCTTAACATTTGCAATTTCAACTATCTTTCTTAGCCTTTTTTTGTAACATTTGTAAGCTTTGTTTTTGGTAGAATATCCAAGGAAGATACCTTCATTAGACCTTACATCAAACTTTCCTAAGTTTTCTTCTTCTCTACATTTGCTTCCAAATACTCTAAAGTACTTCGTAGTAGGAATCCTTCCATACCATAACTCATAGGGAGTATTTGTGATGTTAGCTTTGGCTTGTACTCTGTTAAGTATCTAAATAACAGTATGAATTGCTTCTCTCCAGTAGACTTCCAGTAGATTTTCCTCTTTCATCATAGTCCTAGCATCTTCTTGAATCATCTAGTTTTTCCTTTCAACCACTCCATTCTTCTGAGGAGTTTTAGGGGCAAACAAATATCCCTTTATTCCATGAACTTCACAAAACATGTTAAACTCATTGGAGGTGAATTCACCACCTCTGTCAGACCTCAAGCATTTGATTTTTAGATCCATTTCATTCTCAACCATAGATTTATATGCCTTGAATTTATCTAGTGCATTAGATTTTTCTCTAAGAAAATTAACCCATGTCATTCAATAATAATCATCAATCAAAAGCGTAAAGTACCTGTCACCTTGTAGACTTCTCACTCTTGTAGGACCACAAATATCTATATGAATTAATTCCAGTATTCCAATAGCATATTGTTCCTTTCCCTTGAAACTACTCCTTACTTGCTTTCCAAATTGACAATCCTTGCAGACAATATTGATAGGCTTTGTGATCATTGGTAGGTCTCTCACTATATGAATTGCACTAATTCTCATCAAATTATCAAGATTCATATGACACATCCTTTGGTGCCATAACCAACTATCACTAATATGTGACATAATGCAATGACCATCAACATGCTTAAGATGATAAATGTTTCCATATGTTCTCTTACCAACAACAATCACAATTCTGGGCCCTTTTTTGATCTCACATGTTTCATCCTTAAACACAAGATTATATCCCTTGCTACATATTTGACCAACACTCAAAATTTTATGCCTTAAACCCTTAACATAGTAAACATTATTAGTGTTATGCTTTCCATCAAAACTGATTGAACCTATTCCACAAATCTTAGCTCACGAGTCATCTCCAAATTTAACTAGTCCTCCACCATATTTTTCAAGTTTAACAAACTTACTCTTGTCTCTAGTCATGTGATTAGAGTAGCCACTGTCAACAACCTAGTAATTTTTATCCTCTTTAACATGAAAATTATATACCAAAGTAAATTCAACCTTATCCTTCTTCTCTATAGTACATTCTTTC
Organism: Sequoia sempervirens; assembly: GCA_007258455.2. NCBI lineage: Eukaryota > Viridiplantae > Streptophyta > Pinopsida > Cupressales > Cupressaceae > Sequoia > Sequoia sempervirens. The sequence continues at coordinate 14,413,291 of VDFB02109042.1, forward strand.
ACACAACTTTTAGAGTTAGTAGAACTAGGTTATTCTTTTATAGCCAGAAACAAGCATTTGTTTTCATCAAAGTCTCCATAATTAGATTCATCATCAAAAATTCCAACATCTTCTCTAGCATAGTAAGATTTCTTAATCATCTTTATTCTCCTTACTCTTGTTGTTTACAACTCTTTTTGGACATCTAGAAGCATAATGACCTATATCACCATAGCTAAAACATTTGAAAGGTAATTTACCTTTGTACTTACCAATACCCTTCTTCATTCTTCTTACAAAATTAGCTTCCACATCATCAAGATCTTCCTTATTTGAATCTTCAAAATTTTTAGATACTCCATCCTTGAAAGCAGTCTCTACAGCTATACCATTTTGCAAACCCTTTTTCCTCATTTCAAAAGAAGTTAGTGTACCAATCATTTGATCTCTAGAATAAGTATCAAGATTTTCAATTTCCTTAATAGCAAATACCGTTTCACTATAAGAATTAGGAAGAGATCTAAGAACTTTCTTTACCACTTTAGATTATTTGACTTGTGCACCAAGACCTCTCATAGCGACCCTCATAGTGCTCACCAACTCATCAACTCTCTGCATGTATATTTTGATTGTTTCATCTTCAAACATATGTAGGATCTCAAATTGTGCCTTCAAATTCTGCAACTTTGCTTGTTTTACTTTTTCATTTCCTTGATAAATGCTTTCTAGCTTATCCCAAACCTCTTTAGCAGTCTTCAAATTCATAAATTTTACTAATTTAGTATTTGAAAGACTATTCACAATAATAAATCTTGCCTTGGCATTGATCTCATGTTCCTTGATCTCTGCACTTGTACTTGGACCATTTCTAGGTGGACTATGTGCAATCCGATAAGCCTTTTCAACCTCAAATCCCTAAGCTGCTAGATATCCTTCCATCTTTATCTTCTAGAATGCATAATTTGTGCCATCGAATCTAGGGCATTCCAAAAAAAACTTGTTCGCCATCCCAGATCTACCTCAAGCAGTTAAGCTCTTCTCCATGTAACCTTGCTCTAATACCAATTGTTGAATGAACAAGACAACTAAGAGGGGGTGAATTGGTTGTATCTAATCAAAACATCAAAAACCATCAATAGTAATAAGATCCACATGCATTCAATATACCCTTATTATGTTAATGTGATTAATCATGAAATCCATATAACAAAAATTGAAATAACAAAACCATACACAAGAGAACACCAAATTTACATGGAAAATCCAATGAGGGAAAAACAACGGTGAGGATTAGCTCATAATATAAGTAATTGCAAGACCGATACAAAGGGGCTCACTACCGCAAAAAGAACAAGATAGAAGAGAAATGTTACACAAAGAACACTTTCTTAATGAAACAAGGAATCCACCATAATTCTCCAACAATTTTGTAGTCTAGCATGAAATATTTTAGACACCTTCGACTCACTGCATTCAAGAATCCAATACTTTGAAGTTCACACTACTTTGCTCAAATTCGCATCACACACATCACTTGCATTGACCTCACATCTATCTTTCTTCTCTCTTGATTCTTTCTCCTTCAAATCTCAACAAAACTACTCTTATTTATATCAACCTCAACCTTAAACATCTTCTCCAAGGTCGACATTCTATCCATTGTATTTTCAAATTCAAATTAGGTCAGAACCTAAACATTCCCACAGTGTATAGGAATGAAAGGGGACCAAAAAATCACTTAACAAGACCCAAAATTAAGTATCACATGCCACTCTATGCATCCATTAATAGTTGAACATTTTTTAATGTAGTGTAGACACCAGGTTGGCCATTACCCGTAAAAACACATTAAACATTAAGTACATGCTTCTAAAACTACCAATACACCTAACCATGAATCCTCTTGACACAAACAAGAGAACAACAACATTAAATCTCCTTCAAAACCACAAGTCCTGAAAAGCAACTGTGGAGAAATGTGGAGCTAATACATTTCTCCTTGACACCTCTATACAACACTGCAAAACCAGTTCTCATACTTGTAAACACAACTTCCTCTTACCAACAATCCAGAACCCAAGATTCTGAATATATCAACCTCTAACAACCTTGAACAACATACTAAATCCACACAGGCATAACATCAATACAAAAGAAATGTGGAGCACGATCCAGAGCACACTTTGAACACTTGCACAATACTATTTTCTCTGTTTATCAAAATTTCTCAAAAGCACTTGGAAATAAAGTACCAGAGACATCATCTCAGCTCATTACTTCATTCCAACTCATCTCCAAACACTGCAATGAAAGATAGCTTTGTGTACTCATAACAGTTCCTCAATATCTCAACTACGCATGCACAACTTGCAACAACCTGTTTTCCTCTTTTCCACAATTTTCTCAATATCCTCGACATTTTCATCATGCAACAACTTCCTTAACACACAAATGACATCAATGGAAATTTCAGATAGTAGACATCCTTTTGACATTAATGACAACACCTTCATACTTGCAACAGGTATAACCTCTACCTTAGCTCTTGAGGAGGTCTAATGGTCATGGACAACAACCATACATGTATACTCCTCTTGATTGGAGATGTATTTTTTCTATTACTAACACTAATGATCCTAAGATTGTAAAGAATGTTATGGGTATGAGTGATGTAGATTATTGGATAGTGGTCATGAATGAAGTGATGACTACATTGAAGAAAAATGACACGTGGGACCTATTACCCTTTCATAAGACATAAACCTTTTGGATGCCAAGATAAAATTGGTTTATATAGTAGTGTTGAGAATTATAAGGCGTGATTTGTTATGAAGGGTTATTCCCAAGTTGATGTAATTGATTATGATGTGAATTTATCCTCAATTTCTAAGTTGACATCCATTAATTTCTATTATCTATTATAAAAAAATTTGATAGCGAGGTTGAGAAAATGGAAGTGAAGATAACTTTCTTTTGTGGTGATTTGGAGGAAGAGACTTCTATGTCACATTCAGAGTACTATATTTAAAAAGGTGAAGAAAATTTGGTTTGTATGTTGAAGAAATATTTGTGTGGTTTAAAAAAATCTCCTAGGATGTGTTACCACAAGTTTGATACATTTTTGTTGGAATTGAAATTTTTGGCATTCAAATTGGATCATTGTATCTATTATAAGATGGAAAATGATCACTTCCTTATTATTGTATTATATGTTGATGATATGTTATTTTCAATAATACAAAATATATGATTTATGAATTGAAGTATCAACTTTTAGTATAGTTTGATATGGACTTAGGGGTAACCAAGTTCATCTTGGGGGTGGAGTATAGAAAAGATAGAGGTAACATAAAAAAAATTTGGGTCAAAGTAAATAAGAAAATTTAATATTGAAGAGATTAAATATGTTAGCTTGTATACCTTTGCATGTTCAAATTTCAATGGGGACTAAATTACCAATTGAGCGATGTGTGACTTATCCTAGTGAGATGGAGGATATGGCTCTAGAGTACCTTATGATATTATTGTTGGGAGCTTAATATATGTTATGCTTTGCATAGGAGAATAAAATTACCAAGCAATTGGAGTCCTTAGTTGTTTCATGGATAGTCTTGGACAGGTACATTATAATGTAGTGAAGAGGGTTCTTATATATTTGCAGGGTACCTCTGAGTACTCCATTTATTATTGTGGTAAATTTACAATGGAAAAATAATCAATGACTATTCATGGATTTGTGGTTTCTTTTTCCACTATATAAGCATATTACATGTCAACTACTTATGCTTGTAAGTAATCCTTTTCAATTAAACAATTTTGTATATATGTGGGGTTGAATCTAGGAGTTTTTATAGTTCTATGTGATAGTTAAAGTGTCATATGTCTAGCAAAGAAATTGACCTTTCATGTGAGGACAAAACATATTGATGTATAGTACCATTTTATTCATGATATGGTAGAGAATGGGAGGGTGTTACTAGAAAAAGTTGATAATTTTTAGAATATTAAATAGATACATTGATGAAGCCAAAGAGCACAAAAAAAATTCGGTGGTGTTATGAGTCTATGTGCCTCTCGACCCCTAGCAATTAGTTCAAAAGTGTTGGTACTCCATTTTCTTTTACAAGGTGTTCAAAAAGTGAGAAAATATTTAGGAAAGGTGTCTCAACCTTTCTCCTAAATTTGATTATATGAAGAATGTAGTTGTCATATTATGATACATGAAACTTAATTTCTAGATTGTAGACTTTTTTGGAGAAAAATAAAAAAATTGGGTTGTTCAACATTTCTTTAAGGGATGCCTATTTTGTATAGATTCTTGAGCTCTAAATTTTTTAGGTAGGGTCCCAATGACTTACTAGATCAAAATTTATGGCCTCCAAAAATTGGGCTTCTTATATTGAAAATATAAAAAACATATCATTTGAACATAGAAAAGAGCTATAAGAGTGGGTTACACTTGGTGACCAACTTATTATGCATGTTATGACACATCATAAGACATCTTTGAAAGCATATAATGAAACTAAAATAAAATAGTTAAGTTGGTGAGTGGATAATAACGTGTTTATGATAGTTGGAAGAAATATGCTAATTTGGCTTGTGAACTCATCTTGGGATTTGGATGTTATTTTTTTAGTGGTTTTAGCTCATGGTTTTCTAATTAATATTTGATGGCTTTGTGTACTACTTCTCCTAGTTATAAGATTCTTGAGACAAAGATATTGATAGTGAACTTCAATATGTACTGTTAGGGTGCTAGAATTACTTTAAATCAGTGATTGATATACTCCTATCAAGGCTTTCTCTACAAGTGTATCATACTTATGTTTAGATTATTGAATAATATATTGGGTTTATTTGGAGTGTGAATTTTTTCTTGAAATGGTTTTTCCCATGTGCAACTATGTTATGGTATGATTTTTGTTGATGTTTTATATGTGTTTCTTCTTTCTGAAATTTTTGAAGATCTAAATTTTGTGCAGTAATATCCTCTGATATTAGTTTAGGGAGCATTTTTCATACATTTCTTCCTTTCACGATGAATTTTTTTTCCTAACCACACCTCCATGGGTGTCTTGTTAACAAGAGTTGATCATGTAGGAGACTTATTTACCAAGTAACAAGTCATTGTAACCACTTTTTCCCCAAAAAAAAATATTCTAGTTTAGTCACAATAAGCATACTCCTAGCCCTCTCCATCAACATCCTATTCATTCTTTTGGAAACTCAATTTTTCTAATGGGTTTAAAATTTGTCTTACATTTTTATATTCCATTATATCGGTAGAAATCATTGAAATCTACCAAACAAAGCTCACTTCCACTATCATTCCTCAAAATATTAATCTTTTTATCAATTTGATTCTCTACAATAGTCTTAATCTCTTTAAAATGACTAATTACTTATGCTTTACTCTTAAAAAAAATATCCATGTCCTACTATAATCATCAATGAATAAAATATAATATATATTTTTTTTGAAATTGAAATAACATTAACAAGACCAAAAATATTAGAATGTATCAAGTCCAATACCCCAAAATATTTATGAGAACTAGAATAAATCTAAACATAATTTTATTTTCCTTAAACACAATGTTCTAAAAAATTAAACTCAAGGTTACAATCATTTAACCCCTAAAAAAGGATTTTATTTTTTAAGATCCTTAGACCCTTCTCACCAATGTGGTCCATCCTATTGTGGTGTCATAACATAGTTTTCTCTCTAGGAATATTAGTATCCAAAGAATGCGCATCCTTAGCTATCCAAAAATCATGAGCATCAAAAGTGGATGCAATAATCCTCTTTGATTCTAGTTTTAATGGTGAAGATGAAGATTTTGTAGCTCTTTTTATGATAGGAATAAAAAACTATTACATTGAATTATGTATCCATCTAGCTAAAATAAAGATCCTATATGAGCACCCTTATAAAACACCATAACACCTTATAACATCTTACACCCTCAACTCAAGAAAATTACTTGCACAACTAAACATTAAATTTACTTACATAAAGTGGGTTGTATGCCAAACCAAGTATATGTACAGTACACCATTGATCCCTTCACTTATCCGTCAAAGAGTCGAATATAGAATTTTCCATGAACAACAATATTTAGTTGAGAATCATCACCGAGGTATAAATTCTCACCATTACATTCTCCGTATTTTGTAAACCAAATTTTATGGGAGGTGTGAAAAGACACATTGGATTCAATCAACCATATACCTTTTGATACATTGTAGCTCCAAGGCCACAACAAAATGCTTCATCATCATCCTAGGAGGACTTCTCAAACTCATCATTAGAATGTTTCTTTTTCTTTTTCTCCTCCTCCTTACAATCTTTTTGAAAATGACTAGTTTTGTCACAATTCCAACATTTTCTATTAGACTTACTAGAAGATTTGGATCTCCCTTTGGATTTTTATTTAGACTTATCTTTCTTCTTGTCCTTCTTCTTTCCTTTTTTCTTTTTTTATACCATAAATTTCTAGGGCCTCCTTGGCTAATTTAAAAGTTATTATACACATCTCTTTGGAAATAAAAAATTCTACTACCTCATCCATTTTAAGTTTAGAGGTAGTACTCCCAATGACCACCATCAAGTGATCCCATGAATTTGAAAAAGAAGACATGAAATTCATGCACCAATCCTCCTCCTCCATCTTCACTCTAACAAAGTGTAATTGGATTAAAAACATGTTAAACACATAAATAGGTGTTTGGCTAGAGAGCCACTATCCTTCATTTGAAGTGTATACAACTTCTTTCTTAGAAATAGTTTGTTAACCATAATTTGGCTTGATACAAATTTCCCATTTTATTCCAAAGAAGTTTAGTGGTGGTTTATTCATGAACATTAAATAGCATTGAATCTATCATAAACAATTGAATAAGATCATTTGATTTTCTATCCTATATGTCCTCTAGTCTTCTTATTTTATTGTAGTAGGCTTCGTACCAACCATTGCAATTCATAAATATTTGTCTATAGGCATATCTTCTATTTTGAGTTTTTACATCTTAAAATTTGTGCCAATAAACTTCTCCATGTTTATTTTGGATGTGCTTGTGATATTTTCCTGCAACAATATCAAACCCTTTTGCACAAGGCCTCACTCAAATGAAGATTATTACAAAAACCATCTACCCAACACCTAGAACTTGAGATGATCATATGCTGATGCCAAATGAAAGGGAGAAAGGTATGTGGAAATGACTCCTAAACTAATCTTAGAGGAGAGTATTATGCAAATTTAATATTTTTACAATTATAGAAAAGAGAAACACATAAAGCATATAAACAATATACCGCAACATGGGTTTACATGGAGAAACCCCTTTTGGAAGAAAAACTTACACACTCAAACCACTTGTATTATTTAGCAAAAACCATGGTTAAATATAATCAACGTGATGCATTTTACAAGAGTATCACCAACATACAATTTTGGATTGATTTAAACAACATAACAATACATGTAAAATTAACCTTGCAACTACATCTCCACTCACCATTAAATAGGCAAGGTTTAAACTAGAAACCATGAATAATTTAGGAAAACCATTTAAAAAACCATAAGAGGTATGGAACCCAAAAGCATTGGTCCAATTTCTAACACACATCTTTTCTCAAGTAGTCCTCCTAGCTATTTTTTAGTATATTCCCTACACTCTTATATTCTTATAATTCATCCTATTCGACCACCCAAACTTGAGCACCCAAAATTTTCTCATTCAAACCATTCAAAGATGCTTCATGACAAGTGTCCAAGATTGACATTATGTTCAAGATTCTATTTTGACCCCCCTCTTACATGCTCTTATGCATCATAATGATCTATCATATGTAACTCTTGACATGTTGATCTTACACACACCACAAGATGCCAAACACAAGGACAAATAATTCCACCTCAATGTAGAATGGATAACTCCTCATCTAAGGACAAAATATAGTAAAAACGAATTCCACGTCACCTTAAAATGGGATGCCAACTTTCCCACATGAAGACAAAATAGACAAAAGATGAAATAGTGAATACATACAAAAGTATTAATATTGAACATTAGGAATGCAAGATTGAGACACACACAATTAAGTCTTTGATTATTGTGAGAATACTTTACTAGTTGGTCATGAAAAATCTATTTCCCTTCAAGAAGCTCATGGGGCAACATGATGGTCATGTTAGTGCTAATTGTTGACTCACATTCATATTAAGTATTTAAGGTAATCACATATTTCCTATTGGATGTAACAAATTGGTCTCCAATAACCATAATTTATTAGGGGCTATTTTTATTTTTTATATATAATCCATTTCAACATTTTATTTAAAAATTATATATTGATAAAAACATTAAATATTGAATAATCATAATTTTTATATTATTAGGAAAATTTAGTCTAGATGAAATTAGATAGGATCCGCCATAATTGCAGTATAATTTAGTCTTGGTGACTTATTACTTGTAAGAGAATAAATGCCTTTTGACACTTTTTTTTTAATCTTTAATTTATGATTATGTAATGATATTTTTGCAAGTGTCTTAGGATGATGTCCTTAAAACATAATCCTAGATGCATAATTTAAAATTTTGGTGCCCATGCAAATGTGCAATGGTTATATCCAATGATTGCTAACCTTGAAATGCATGAATTCAATTTCAAAAGCTAAGGATTTGATTGTGCTATTGACCTTGTTCATGGGACATAAGCAATTGTAAACTTGTTCAGGATGAGTAAACTAACAAGAACATAGTCAAACAAGTTCTAAACACAGTGATATGACATAACTAATGTTAGATTAGATCTTAGGTCAATAATTATATCAAAATAGTCAAATTATGTACTAAAATTATACATAAAAGACATTAATTGAAAATAACGTAAAATCAAAAAATATAAAATATAAACTTTTTCTCTTCTATAATAAAAAATACTCTTATCACCATCTCGCTCACAAATTCTCATATGAAAAATAATGCACCACTCCACTCTTATAACAAATAATAATTTTTATTTTTATTTTGTTAACGACGGGGGTATCCCCATGACCTAGCCCTACGTCCAACGGAACGAGCTGAGACAAGACTAGTCCCCAACAACCCATAAATTTATTTTCGTTTTTAATCATATTTTTTACAACCATATGTTCTTCAATCAAATGAAAAAATATTAAATTAACATATGCATCATTCCTCGGTAATAACTGCATACAATAAAGAGCTAAGCCCCTCCACTCAAAATATTTTAAGAGACTGAAAAATAGCACACTTCTAAATATGTGGAAAAATAGCACTCTTCTAAATATGTGGAAAAACACTGAAATCTTAGAAATCTTAAATAAGAAGTGTCGGTATGTCCTTATCCTTGCAAGGAATGAATTGTATTAAAAAAAAATCATACCATGCATATGTGTTTGTAACCTTAAAAGCCTACGAATAAAGGTAATCCATTTAGCCAATAACATTGTAAGGTGTTTGGTCGGAGAATCCCGGGCCCCTCCTTTACAAGTTGAAGGAGGCCATCTTAAACGTGAGGTTAGTGGGAAGAAGTCCCACACAAGGGAACTCTGCAATGAATACTCAACTTGCTTGCTAAGTACATTTGAAAAAGACATTGAAACTTGGGAGGGAACATTGAAAAACATATTTTAGATAGAGACAGATGCTGATTTTTTTATAAAATAAGTGGATTATATAAATATCAGTATTCTTGTTTGATTATAATATGGTGAACAAGTATATAAATTTAATTAATATGGAAAAATGGTAAAGGATCAAGCTTGTTGAAGGTAGAGGTTTGGTCATGAGGTCTAGTCTCCCCCGTCTCTGTGGTATCGGAAGGCATGTTGTGCCAACGACATTAGTCATGCAATTTTTTTTTTATCAGGTGCATTGTTGTTTATAGGAAGGGTTACTCGATTCCTGTAGTCTAAAATAATTCACACTCTTAGATATTAATGGATTGTTTAAAAAATAATTATTTATTCTCTGAACAATTTTTTTCTCTATATTATAATGTAAGGAGGAATAATTAAACTGCATACATAATACATGCATGTACATAGATTTCACTTAAACATCAAATAATTAAATAATCAAACAATCAAATAACAAAAATAAATTATGTCGATCATGAACTACCTTCACTTCACATTTTTAATATTAAAATTATGCTCTTTCATAATAACAAATTCTCTAATATTAAAAGTAAAATGTTTGAACCTATTTTTAGATTATTATGTGGATATAAAAAATTAGGATGGTCCATATAATTTGTATTTCACATTAAAAAACTGATGTGAAATAATTAAGAGAATAATTTATATGTACTTTATAATTAGGAAGAATATTTGAATATTTTTATAAATAATTTTATTATAAATTAAATCTATTCAAATTTTATAGTGACAATTTTATGTTATTTAAATGAGTAACTTTTAATCCAATTTATAAACTATTATATTTATTTTTTCACTTTTATAAATTTTTATGGATATTGATATTTATTTATAGCATTTTAATTTATATAATTTTTTAATCAAATATTAACTTTTCACTTAAATATCTTTATATTTAATTTTCTTCTTATTTTTTTATTCATACGAATTATGATGTGAAATTTGAAGACAACACATTAATGATGTACTAAATATATTAAATGAATTATGTTGGAAAATCTAAAGACACTACCTAATTATAGATTGAATATATTATAGCTAGTAATTTGAGAAAACAAAAAATAAATAAATGGGCAATTCGTGCAAAAAGTAAAAATAAAATAATTTTATTGAGAGCTTATAAATTTCACAAACTTTATAGAAGAGATGCATACTTTCTACTCATTGAAATCATTAAATTTGTGTCCTCATTAAAAGTTGAAATGGATAGAAAGATGAAGACAAACTAGTAACAAAATTAAAAGTTACAATATAAATAATTTGATTTTGGTAATGAAACTTAGTGAGGTCACAACTTCTAACTCATTGGATGAAAACTATAGGAAGATGAAGACAAACTAACAACAAAATTAAAAGTTACGATATAAATAATTTGACTTTGGTACTCCAACTTAGTGAGGTCACAACTTCTAACTCATTGGATGAAAACTATAGGAAGATGAAGACAAACTAACAACAAAATTAAAAGTTACGATATAAATAATTTGACTTTGGTACTCCAACTTAGTGAGGTCACAACTTCTAACTCATTGGATGAAAACTATAGGAAGATGAAGACAAACTAACAACAAAATTAAAAGTTTCGACATAAAGAATTTGATTTTGGTACTCCAACTTAGTGAGGTCACAACTTCTAACTCATTGGATGAAAACTAGATTGAAGATATGTGGGAAAGATTTTCAACAAATCTAATTTGAATTGTTCCAAAAGAACCTCCAACCAAATTTTTTTGGTCCTATTCTTAAATTCAACCAAATACCACCTAAATGCCCCCTAATATCAATCAGATAATTTATTGTGCACATCTCCTTGTTATCAACATTAAATTCTCGGTAAATCACCTTTATGTTTATGTTTCTCCCTACATCTTTAATGTGCACCTATCTATTAGCTAGCCATTTAGAAAACTCCTTTGTCAAACATTAAATTCCTGTTCATGGAACCTGTTCATATTACTTCCTACATCTCTTATTGAGCAACTCTCTTTGACTTGTCAAGGAAGCTATGATTTAGATGGTTAAGCATTCAAAGTCCACGAATGCATTAGTGGGGGAAATAGTCTTTAATCGAAGAGAATTTGACGGTTGTGGAGTTTGATAAGAAGCAATGATTGTTCCAAGCGAGTGACAAACATGGCTAATGATGAAGCATGGTGAGATTTCCCCTCTGAGCTGCAGGGGAAACATCTGCCTCACTTCTTAACACCAATGGAATAAAAAAGCCCTTTACCGCCTCAATTAGATCGAAAAAAGGTGGCCCTATTTCGTAGGGCAATAGGGGCCTGGTTTTGTATGAGAATTGGCAGCGGTAGGTGGTTTGGATGAAACAGAGGAGAGAAACATAGAGAAGGGGCCCCCAAATGGAGCATGATTTGCTCTATCTAGAAGAAAGGGAAAGGGGAACAATAATGGCGAGGTGTTGCTTGTAAAATGTTTAAAGAGTTGGCGAAATTTGATGGAGGGAGGAGAGAGAAGGTAGAGGGGGGAGAGAGAAGGTGGCACTGGCGGTGGCACTCACACAAAGTTGTGACGCCTACTAGTCAGCAGGAAAGTCACACCGCCATCAAAAAGCAGGCAGCTAGGCCTGCAATGGTCCCCACCCTAAGTGAACAAACATGCACACTTGTTACCGACTGTCCACTCAGAGGCAACAGCAGAGAAAGCATTTATGGTTCATGTGCACAGTCTTGCTGGCAGATATTGAAGTTTGTAATCCCGGACCCCTGGCGCATTAAATGTGTGTATGTGTGGGAGAGAGAGATTGAGTAGATTAGCAAGGGAATTAAGTTGCTTACCTGAAATATATGGTGTCCTATATCTCCAGAATCAATTGGAATGTCCAACAAAAAAGCCTGATACATGAAAGGACGGACAGACAGACAGACAGACTGCGTCTCTACCACACTTGTCAACACCTTGATTTACTCCCAAATTATGATTAAATTAATGACAACACTAAAAAACACCGTGGGTTGAGTTAGGTTGTCTTGAATAACACCCACATTTTTGAATCAGCCCAGAATTAATAATTGTTTCTATTTTTTTATATGGGTATTCTATCCTATCCGATCTATACATTGCCCATTTGAATGTACTGCACCATTGTGATTGTTCTGCATGAACATCAAACTTGCTATTGCTGAGGGCTATCCTTATGCCAGTGATTTGGCTCTTTCATTGTTGATTCTCTCTTGTATACATTATATTATTAGAAGAAACCCCTGCGTCTCTGCTCCTACTGCTTCTGCCCATTTACAGATTCCTCTCAGGCTCCAACAAACCCCCGCCTCCTCCTCAGTGCAGTAGTCAGGTAGCATGTTTCAGTAGGATCTGAAGTCACACAACAGAAGGAAACCCGTCTGCAGTCCCCTTTTACACTCTCCAAGAGCAGAGGCGGCCCTATATACTAATTACCATAAAAATAGTAATATTTGGTCATTCAAGGCCGAGACAAGTGGGGTATGTTTTATTAATATGCTTTAGGGTTTATATCCACAAGAAGCAAAAACAACATAATAATTACTGATGGAAGGGGGTGCTATAAGAAGGGTTTTAGGGATAAAGGAAGGATGACAAGTGGAATAATGCTAGTATAAACCTGATTGCAAATGAAAAACCAGCATCTTGGGCCCTTTTGCATGGATCACTTATTGCCATCTTGAGGGGTGCAGAAACAACAAATCTGAAGTGTGTCTAGTAAATCTTTGAATCCCTTGGTGTTCCCATTTTGGGGAATGCAGTGGGCTTGAGCAAAATCAGAGCTTATAGAATCTAGAGAGATCAGTGTATGTATGGGAGTAGAGACAATGAACCATCACAGCAGTGGAATGCAAATGCAAATGCAGATGCAGATGCAGATGCAGATACATGGGGCCAGGCCTCCTTTCACCCCATCGCAGTGGCAGGAACTGGAGCATCAAGCATTGATCTTCAAATACATGGTGGCTGGAATACCTGTGCCTCCTGATCTTCTCATTCCTATCAGGAAAAGCTTGGAGGCTATCTCTGCAGGCCTCTTTCATCCGCATCATCATCCTCCAGATAGTAAGATTGCTGCATAGCCTTTCTTATACCTATATTATTATAACCCAATTTTTTTTATGAGAGCAACTTTACATACGTTCTAAATGTCAGCATAGTCGGTAATGGATAGGTTGCCTTGTGCTGCATATATATCATAACCTTTGGTGTACTGCGCAATTTGCACTCCTGCTATTATAGCTGGTATGCTTCACAATTAGATGACTTTCAAGCATCCTTTTGGTCATATTGTTCTATATCTAGTTGCTTTAGATGATTGCTTCCATGGATCTCGATCAGAACATGTCTATCAGTTTCAGATGATCGTTTCCATGGGTGCCCATCAAAACATATCTCTGGTTTTTATTGTTAGTTTTATATGTTTGTTTTTATTGGGCGTCTATCAGAGGAAATGCTTTATGTTAGATGATTGTTTTCATGGGTGTATGCTTATACAACAAATCACTTATATACCTTTAAATATCTGCGCAGTTGTGGATGATAAAACCCACAACCCAGTCATATTTGGGTGTATTTTGATTGATCTCAAAATTCTCAACATCCCATAATCTATAGTAATGCATTTGGTACAAACAGATTGAAATGGAAATGCCACTAAGACATTCACACAGATATGGATTACGTAACTCAGCGAGATTTCCACCGACTATGATTAAAACCAAAACGTGATTTGAACTTGTACTTGCAAAGATTCTTTAACGGGGCCTGCAATTTTCTGTTTTCAAGATTAAAGTCTCTGATAAAAGATTAAATTTTGTGGGGTTGTTGAACATGGCTTCTTTAATGGTGCAGTGCCCTGGAGCAGTACATTTCAGTTGGGGTACGGAAAAAACTGTGACCCAGAGCCTGGTAGATGCAGGAGAACAGATGGCAAAAAGTGGCGTTGCTCAAAGGATGCATTTCCTGATTCGAAGTACTGTGAACGCCACATGCACAGAGGCAGAAACCGTTCAAGAAAGCCTGTGGAAACACCTCACGCTTCTTCCCATTCTTCATCTCTAACTCTCTCAACTACAGCACGTCCCACTAATAACAACAGCAGCAGCATAACCTCCAACACCAACAACTCACACAGCTTCAGCTCACCTGCTCCTTATTCTTCTTCTTCAAGACTTGGTGGTGCAGGAATAGTTGTACAGCCTAACACCAACCTCAACCACTTCAACCTGGATTCACCCTCCTTTGCAAGAGACTACAGGTTAATTTATTCAAAGTTAATCTTTGTTTTGGCTCATTTAGGTTAATTTGGCATGTTTTAGTCCTGATTTTAGTGTTTGCAACTTTGCAGGTACATGAAGGGGGACATGGATGAGCATATATTTTTCTCCAGTGAAGGTTCAGGAACAGCCTCGAGAGGTCTGGGGATCGATTCTCAATCCCTGCTGAGTTCTACTTCTTCCATGGATGGCGGCTGGCGTTCTATGCAGCAGCAGCAGCCGCCTTCAGCCAAAGTAAATGCTCTATTCAATAATTTTCCCAAACAGCAACATCAACATTCTTTTTTAAACAGCAGTTTTGGGGGTACGGTAAAAATGGAAGCACAAGATCATGATGAAGACAATGCACAAGAACAGGATCATGAACATGAACAGCCTCTTCGACATTTTTTTGATGACTGGCCTGCAAGATCAAGGGATTCTTCTTCTGGGCTTTCATGGTGTGATTTGGAGGAGAGATGCAACACCAGTACTCATGCTAATCATAGGGCTAGTGCTACTAGTTCCTCCACTACCCAGCTTTCCATTTCCATTCCAATCAGCTCCTCAGATTTCTCAGCATCTAAAAGTAAGTAAGAAATCACTGGTTTTTTTTCAATCTCCCAAACGGTTTGAACTTCTGTTCTTTTCTTTATGTAGTAGTTGCTATCTACGCTCTTGAACTTTGCGAAAAAAACATTCAGTCTCCTATTTCCTATTTCCTTCCCAATGCCTATAATGTTGTGCACTGACTATAGTACACTTATAATCCAACGGTAGCAAGAGAAATGCAGTTACCACTGATGGGGAATATGATTAGTTTGAGACAGTCTTGAATATTGTATATCTGATTCTGAAACTGGCACAAATAATGATGTTTTTTAGCTATATGTATTGAAGAGATTTTTGAATGTTGTGCTCCTGGTTTGCAGTATGATATTGTATTACTTGTTACTTCACTGGATCTTAATAAATGCTTCTGTTAAACTATTTTTTTTGCCCATGTGAAAGGTAAAGAGATTAAAAAACACCAATAAACGTACACAGTTCATTGGCATCACCAAAGCGTCATGGTAGTATAAAATAAGTTGAAATTACCTGTTCCCAAGACTATTACAGAGAAAATAAAATGTTTCAGAAAAAAAAAAAAAACCATTTGATTTGAATATCAAACCGAGGATTTTCCTCTACTTGCTCAGACTGTGGCAGCCCATTTTTGTTGTTGTCATTGACTGCTCAACCATCTTATTTTTGTTAAGCTGACAGTAAATTTTATCATGTGATTTGTTGCTTCAGATTTTAATATGATTTAAAAACAATTGTATGGATGTTTTAGATCAGAAGGTAAATAGGTTTTGATGGGCTCCTAAAATCTGGTTTAGTTACATCAAAAAATATTTACGGACCATCAACAAAATTGTATGGATCTTATTTTAGAATTGATTCTTTGCCATGAATTGCAGTTTTATACTTCCATTGGATTTAAGTTTTCTCTATTTTTTTTCAAATATATTTACAAAACTGAAACAATTAGAGACCTTTAAAATGTTCAAGTTGGGGTGGGGTTTGCTTTTTTAAGTATCCATGAAGATGGAAAAATAATAGATGAAGTGAATTAGAATCTTTTTTCATGAAAATTGTTGAAATTCTTTTTTCAATATTGGATCATATTTTGTAATTTGTTATTGTATTTTTAAATATTGATATTTTGAACATAATTTTTATCAAAAGTATTTTAATTTATTATCATGTCTCAAAAAAGTAGGATAATAATAATAATAATATTTGTTTTCATAAAAACAAAACCATTAATTTAACTTGATTGGGATAATCAAATAAGTGTGTTAAATTGGTGTTAAATTGTTATCATGTTTCAAAAGAATAGGTTAATAATAATTGAGAAAAAATTATTTATTTTTTTCAACTAATCTTCTCATCTTTATAATAATATTAATATTTTTTTTATAAAAACAAAACCATTAATTTAACTTGATTGGGATAATCAAATAGATGTGTCAAATTGTTATCATGTCTCAAAAGAGTAGATTAATAATAATTGTAATTTTTTTTAATTTTTCAAATAATCCTCTCATCTTTATTTTAATGTTAATATTATTTTTCATAAAAATAAAACCATTAATTTAACTTGATTGGGGTAATCAAAGAAATGTGTCAAATTGCAATTGCAACTCGTGATGAAATTAGAAGCAAAACTAATTCATATATAAGATAATTAAATAATTAAAATGTATGTATGAAAAAATGATAATTATTTGAAGTGTCTTAACTTCAAAATTTGAAAGAAAATGATAATCATTTGAAGTGTCTTAACTTCAAAATCATCAAAACTAATTCATATATAAGATAATTAAATAATTAAAATGTATGTATGAAAAAATGATAATCATTTGAAGTGTCTTAACTTCAAAATTTGAAAGAAAATGATAATCATTTGAAGTGTCTTTAACTTCAAAATTTGAAAGATTTGATTCTCATGTATGTTCAAGATCAAATTAAAATTACATCAAGTTATAATCTAAATCTGAAATTATCAAATGGAAAAAAACGAATGGCTAGAAAAAACTATTTTCATTTGATTCTCATGTATGTTTAAGATCAAATTAAAATTACATCAAGATATAATCCAAATCCAAATCTGATATTATCAAATGGAAAAAAACAAATGGCTAGAAAAAACTATTTTCATTTGTATCAAGGAAAAAAATGAATGGTTAGAACAAATTATTTTCATTTTAATTATTTAGATCTATACTTAGATTTATACTTGTAATGAAATGAAACTGAAATTAGATGTAAGAATTATTGAATCATATTCAAAATCAATAGATTGAAGAAAAAATACTTTTTTATAAAATATTGAAAAATAAATAATTTGATTATAAGGAGAATTATTTTTCAAAATAAAAAACAAACAAAAGTAAGAAAATTGAAAGATTATAAAAATAATAATTAGAGCACGTGTTTTTCAAAACTTAAAATTCAAAATGATTAAAAACATATGGAAAAAAAATAATTGAAGCATTACAATTTATGAAAATATCAATTAGAGACTCAAAATGTATTAAATAGGTAATTATTTGTTTGTGATTTAATTTTTTAAGAGTTTTAAGTTTTACTGTATAATTTTTAAAATAATAATTTGAGATGGTGATGAAAATATTATCATAAAGGTTCATATGTAATGGAAAAAATATTTCTTATTTTATTTTTATATATTGACAAGTTTTTGATGTTTGTATAATTATTTATGTGGATAATTTATAAGAACCAATTTCTTAATAATATGTTCATATGAAAGTTATGATAGTATTCTAGCAAGGTGAAGAATCTAATTGAAGATTTTGACTCCTTCAACATCAAGGCTATACCAAGGAAAAATAATGATAATAAAAATACCATAGATATAGTTGCCAGTACAATGAAACATACAATTCACTTGAGTTTGAACATATTCTCAATTAAATTAGCTTCTATGTTTCATTTTTGGGTAATATAAAGAAATTTTTGATCTTTGATGATGACAAGTACATCCTAGAATTTATTTGTCATTTAGATGTTTTCTAAGACCAAATGATTAATGAAGAAACCATAATGATGCCAAATGGGATGAGCAAGGGGTTTTGAATTTGAAATTTCAACACCATACCTAGGGGTATGATAGCATTGGAAAAGTTGTTTCCATAGCCACAAGAATACATTAGAATTAAAGAAATTAAAAAATTCCTTAGTTGAACCTTATCAGAAAAGAATGTAAGAAGAAGAGCGAACAAAGATAGTATAACTTCTCAATATATACTCACACTTTATAGCCACATGATATGAAGATGTAAAAAGCTTATGATCCTTCTATAATCACTCGCCCAACTCCTCTAAAGCTAGGAGTTGAGGCATTTAGGAGTAGAGGCCTATAAATCCATTATTGGAACCTTTAATATTTAAGGAAGTATACAAGCTTATGTTAGTTTGAATCATCTTTCTAGTTAGACATTTGACTTGGGTTGTAGATTTGGTTCTAGTGAGAAAGAACAAAGAGATAAGACTATGCATTAATTTTTGAAATCTCAATAAGGTGCTAGAGAAAGACAATTATCCTTTGCTCTCGCTAGACAATGTCTTATAACTTGTTAATGGATCACAAATGATATCATTTCTAGATGGCTATTCAGGGTACAATTAGGTCATAGTGGATCCTTAGAATAGACTAAAGACTACATTCACAACAAAATGGGAAACATTCACATATGAAACAATGTCTTTTCCTAATCAAAGTAGGGGAAAATTTTCAAATGGCCATGGTCATTACTTTCATGGAATTGGTTGGAAAGTGCATAGTTATTTATATAAATGACTTGACTATGTTCTCTAAGAAACATGGCGATCACATTAAATATTTGAGAAAAGTCCTTCAAAGGTGTTAGGAGCGTGGAATATCTTTAAAATTGAAGAAATGTCTCTTTGGGGTTATTCAAGGAAAATTACTTGGCCACATCATTTTATTGAAAAGAATTTTGATAGAATTCAAGATTGAATTGATGCTATATTGTAGATTCTCTTGCTAGTAAAAAGAGTTAAAAAAATTCTTAAGAAAAATTAATTTTGTCAAAAAGTTCATATCTAGTTTCATTGAGGTTGTCGGACCCTTGAAAACAATGTTGAAGAAGGATGTAAAGTTGGAATGGACCTCAGTGTTAGGAATAGGATCATAGAGCAATATGCAATAAAATAAATGCAAAAATAAAATATAAAATGACACAAAACACATACACAAATTTACGTGATTCACCCAATATGAGCTACATCCATGGAGAAAAAACTAGTCCTTCCTTTATTTCGTCCAACAAAATGAAGGGATGCAACCTACAACACATTCAATGTAACTTCATCTTCTCTCTATCACAGTCTCTTCATAATACAATGCCATGCAATACTCAATTGTAATGCAATGCCCCCATAAAAAAGGGGTTGCCTTCAAGGGAAAGAAAAACCAACATAATCTCTATCATCAGAGTTGTGACCTAATGATGAACAGTCTAGATTTACAATGAATAAATACATATCAAATGTGGCTTTTGAGGGTGTTGCCCTCAAACCCCCACCAGGGTGCGCGACCCTCAGACCCCCTAGACCTCATAGGGGGGTACCCCCTTGCACCCCCCTTCCCCCCGCACTATAAATATTAACTAATAAGATCAGGCTCTATAACCAACACTCTGAAGCCAAGGACTTTGATGAAATTAAACATGCTATTATTGACACACCCATCATAATCAACCTTGATTATCAATTACCATTTCATAATTATTTATTTTATATTAGACCATTTAGTGGTTGTTGTACTTACTCATAAAAGGGGTGTAATAAATGAAATATCTATCACCTTTATGAGTAGCCTACACTATGGAGTAGAGGCTAAATATTCAATGACAAAGAAAGAAGCCTTTTCTCTAGTTAAAGTGGTTAGAAAATTTAGGCACTATATTCTAAGGAGTAAGAAATGTGTCATAGTACCTAGCCCAACTATGAAAGATATGTTGATCCAAAATGAGTGGGAGAAATAAGGGGTAAATGGGCTACACTTTTACAAGAGTTTAATATTCAAATATAAACCATAAAAATAGTACGAGGCCAAGGTTTGAGCAAGACCATTGCTAAGGTAGACCTTCATATCATTTGTCAATATGATAAAGCATAGAATATGGTAAATTATGATTGGTTTGATGTCATTTCCTACTTGCCACATCAAAGGTATTTGACTAAAATGAATTCCACTCAAAGAAGGGCTTTGATGATTGAGTCAACAAATTTTATGATAAAGGCAAGCATTTTATATAGGAGGAATCATGAGGGAATCTACTTGTGGTGTTTGAAAAAAAATGAAGCAACATAAGTTTAAGAGGAATTTCATTGAAAGTTTTGGGCTAGTCATGGATCCAAAGAAGCTACAATGCATAATTTTTTTAGAGCTAGATATTATAGGTCCACTGTCTTTAAGGGTGTACAAATACATTCAAAAACTTGCTAGTTTTCTTAGTTATCATCAAATAGAGAATACAACCCAACAATGTCATTAGAGACAATAATGGAAGCTCATGTGTTCGCTAAATGGTGAGTGGCCTTCATCAATGTCATAAAACCTAATTCAAATTTTAGGACTTTAATTCATTATCACCACTACTAATTACTTTACCAAGTGGACTAAAGTGCAAAAATCTTAAGAATTGTACCATAGATACAATAATAAATTTCTTAGAAGAATTCATTATCGCTAAGTTTAGAATGCCATATGTGTTGGTATGTGATAATGGTATGGCCTTTTTTTCTTTGCAATTTGTTGAATGAGCATATGACTATAAGATTACTATAAAATATTCTTTCAATTACTATCCTTAGGTTAACAACTTGTTTGAGTCCACAAATGAAATTATTTTGATGTTATGAAAAGAATGTTAGAGAAAACCCAAGAGATTGACACACTTGATTCAAATACACACTATGGATAGATAAGATTAGGACATGTTGCCTTAAAAACATTGCCTTGCCTTTTAATTTGTGGACAAGAACCCATATTTTTGAGGAACCTAAAAATTCTTTTGCTACGAGTTATGAATGAATATTTTGAAAATGATAAAGTTGGGAAAACACATTTAGCCAACCTTCTATAATTGGAAGAAAAGTATGATGCTACTTTGTAGCACTTTAGTAAACATTAGGAGGTTATAAAACATTGATTCAATAAATGACCAAAAACTTAGGCATTTAAGATTTCAAATCTTGTCTTGTTTTGGGACAATGTAACAAGCCCAATGTTTTACCTATTGTTTTCACCTAAGTTTAACCCATACGCGAATAGTTTAAGTTCACCAACACATAGCAATAAATTTTTTCCATAATTTCCATTTTAGTATTAAAGATGCACATTCAAAATAATCTCATTTCAAATTCCCATTGAATTTCAATAACAAAGATGCATATTCGAAATAATCCCATTTCAAATTTCCATTACATTCCAAGAAAGTAACATTATGTAATCCCAAGTAATGTTTACATTTTCATATACATTTTTCATAAAGATATAAGATCATGATTAGATACATAGCTTTCAATAGCTCAATGGAATAAAGTACAAATGGTCCAGATGTCCTTGCTGGCATACATCCTCAAATTTTAGTTGCTTACTACATGAGGGAGAGCATCACCCAAGTGTTTTTCCTCCACCCACAGACTTACTGTGGTCCCTCGCACATCTACCTAACTAGTAAGATGAACCTACCCTTCAAAAAAGAGTTTGGACTGGTATCCCTCATAAATGATAATAGCCTACCTGAGCTTGGTGTTGTGTCCTACATAACTAGAGCTACCATACAAGGAATACTGCCTACATGCATGACATTCCCAACCTAGTTATGCAACCTTGGCCCATAGTGAACTGATAGTATAATCAGTGGCGACTTACACTACTTTGGCCAAAGATTTGTTCATTACATTCAAACTCACTTTTTAAGAAGTGGTGTCTCACCTCTATGAAGTGGATGTCATATGTTCACCCACCCTATTGCTTGATTTGGTAAATAATATGACCACACTAACCCTTAATGAGTTTTTTACATAACATGATTCCATCCCATAGGATAATGTATTTTCTAGTGATCTAACTGACCATCTAGGTTGCTCCCAACCTCGGTTTATCCTAATCCTAGGAACAAACCCCAAACCATATACATGTTTACATAACATCACAAATGAGATTTCTAACATAGTAACTCTATATCTTCCCATTTTTCCCAACATAACATTTAATATTGTCATATATTTGACTTACGTTAACCTATATGTTATGATAATACCCTCTAGTTGTCACTATTCAACTATTATCATCAAGTACCACAAACATGCATATCAAATAAATATGATTTCTCTCTTCAACATTCCCTTTTATATTATTCTCCATTTCTCATAGATCTTTCCAAGTTATCCTATGAGGTTTCTTGTTCATAAACAATCACAAATCCTTTCTTTCAATGAGACTCAAATATTTACATGTGTACAATGTACACTAAATTCATATCTAATCTGGAGGGCATTATAAACTTGAGACGAGGTTGTGCTTCTACACCTTTAAGTCCTCTCATATTACAACTTTGGGTTGTCGAAACATAAGCCCTCTTCTTTAAGACTAGAATACCGTGAAAAGGTATAGACTCTTGGTCAAGTATAGATACTAGCATAATTAGAAAATGTATATATCACTTATACATTTTTCAACCCTAATGTTGAATATTAATATAATCATATTCAAGAGTATACCCTAACCCTAGGGAATAGACTTTTCTCCTATACTCAAGGAAATATGAGTAACCGATCAAGGATGGACTACCATTATGGTTTACATAACATCATAACCTATCAATGATGACATATCTAACATGTTATCATTCTCGTTGCATTACTAACATCATAATTCATGCAAACATATAAGTAACATGCAATCATCTTGGTGTCATATACATATACCTTCTAGATAGTTAATATAACTACGTCATAAAATCATGGTAATCATTATAGCTCTATGCACAAGCTTGTTTCAATATCTATGATAACAGCGAATATCTTGCATAACATTGGCAATCAACAGAAGAGAACACCAAAGTAAGAAAGACTAACATGCTTGGATAGTTCATTTCCAAGGGAGAATTTCTCTCAAGATCAATCCCAAACACATGCTTGCTACTCCTACTTTTAGCCTATCCCAAAATTAAACCTTTTTCCAACACTTAGAAACTCTCACTAAATATCTCATAAACTCCCAAGAACTCTCACACTCTTCACTACTTGCACTCAATAGTACTTGCACAAAAAAACTATAGCTCAGAATGGAAGCAAATGAACTCCAAAAGAATGAATGTCAAAAGACTAAGGCACTGCCTCTATTTATACTAAACATTGAGAAGCTTAAGGCTACAATTTAGCTTCTTTATTCACCACTTTTTGCCCTCCTTTTGCCACCTCTAAATTGCAAATACAATTCTAAAACCAATTTTACTTCAAAATAGGCCAACTAAGAAAGATTGATGAAATGTGGCTACTAGAAGAAATATAATAGAAACACATATACAGTCCCAACAAACTCAGTTTCTTTTCCTTGGTTGAGTCGCCTCCAAAAACTGCCAACAATAGCTATTTTACTTTGTCAAACTCAACAATGGTTTCCTATAAGTTCTTACTCTTATCGTGGTTGTTGGTTGCTTGCCACAGGCTGCCTATGGCACCTAGAAAGAAGACTGCTAAACAAATGCAAATCAAACTCTTTTAATCACTGCCAACTCATGGATTTGACCAAGTCCATCACCACATTAAATGTTGTGTGTGGATTTTTTAGCACTTAGCCATTTAATATTCTTATATCTTTCTACCTTACATGGGACATCACATCATATTCCATATTAAATGCCTTTCATAATGTTTCATATGTGCTTGATATTTGCAGCAGTATTAATCCTCACACATATATGAATATATGTGTAGCATTTATGCTATGTTATATCTATGCTACCTGTTTAACATAAGCATTGCCTTATTCATATAATTCATTTTACATATGCATTGGAAACTATTCATATTATTCAATATATATATATATATATATATATATATATATATATATATATATATATATATATATATATATTGCATAGACGTTATAACATATATATTAAAGTCATTTAGTTGACAATCATATACATATTTATATATCAAATGTATATACATATATTAATATATACATATGTATGTATGTATGTATTATCAAATACGTACATATATACATATATATCATTATTTAACATCTAATAATAATAACATATATATATATATATATATATATATATATATATATATATATATATATATATATATATATATATATATATATATATATATTTATCGATAAGTATATATATCAAGTGTATATATATCCAATCAATTTATGAAGTATATGCTTGGATATATGTATATGTGTATACGTGTGCACATACGTGTATATGCTCATACACACGAGTTATCCCATATACATATATGCATATATATACATCTAATGTATATACATGTTGATTAACATATATCAAATACATGAAGAACAACATTTACCTAAAACAGAGACTCAATCACTATAATTCAAACCAAGGAAACAATCCTAGAAATAACCAAAGGAATAAAGACTAATAAACATTCCAAATTTCCCAAAAGTTACGACCAAGGATTTACTTACCAAATCTCAAACTGAATTGACTTAACTTGACCAAACTAAGATGTGAGTGTGTGATAGCTCAAGTAGGTTCATTAGGGTTACCAAACCAAATTCCTCTCCTGGGTGATACTCTCCCTCTCCTAATTGGAGGGATTGATTCTTTCTTGCATCCAACTTAGTGCATCATATAAACATAGTTAGTTGATCATATGGAAATCATATTCATCATATATCATTTGCATCATTAAAGCATTAAAAAGTAATAATCAATATTCATGTATTTCATTCATCCATTGAACATATTAAAGTCATGATTTTGTATTTAGTACCATATTTACTCATAAAGGTAAAAGTAATTTGGTAATTCAAAAACGAGGTGTAACAGACAAGGCTTAAGAGAAAAAAGAGACCATGGAAATTGGAGGCATTATGGTTAGGTCCCTACCTAGTTTTTGACGCATTATTTTTAGGCTTGAAGGATATAATCTTTTTATATTGTTTTTTTTAAAAAAAAAATTGGCTTTTTTTGTTTTGGTGCGTGTTTTGATGTTGTCAAAATTTTGTATTTATTTGTTTTCCAACTTTTTAAAATTAATCTTAAAGATTTATCAATTTTAGGTTAGAAGTAGACTTGATGTGTCGGGATGAGTATCAATTATTCTACTAGATTAATTTTAAAAAAATTCCTACTACATTAATGATAAATTAATTCCCAAACACATGAATTTTTGTTTTTGTTTTTCCTTCTTTAGAGCATTAGAGCTACATTCATGCAATCACATATAAATCTTTCTAAAGATATACTTAACATATTTTCTATCCATCACTCTCTACAAATTAGTATTCTTGAAATATGTGGATGAAGTATCCATGGTTAAGGAATCAAGTGGAAATCAATTCTGTAATATTATATTTTGATTATCATTAGGACCTGAACCTAGAGGTATATTTTAATGTCCGTGGGATGAGAGAAAAATAAATTAAAAAAATTTAAACACCTCATTCATTTTGGGTGACTCAATTATCTTTGTTAGGGCTATAGACACATGAATGGTAGTAGAACTATGCTTGAACAAGACTAGAGGTATCTCCATTGGAGATATAAATGTCTAGATAGTAGTGTAGCTATGCCTAGGTAATCAATAAAGGTATGTCTTGTGATATACACTTTCATATCTAAATATGACATGTACCTCCATTATATTAAATTTATAAATATATAACTTGATACTTGAAGCTATTGTCACTAAATATTAATATACCAAATGTGAAACCCCTCCTTTCCATAATCTTGTTATGTCTAAATATCTTTGATGGTTCATGTCCAATGGTTTATATGCTTCTATGTTAGGATATTGTACCTGCATTTGTGAGTGATGGTTGTTCTTATAAATTAATGATGATCATTTTTTAGGATATGAATGTTATACATATATACAATGAATGTTGTGATTTATGTGATAAACAAATGGTTTTTCTTTCACTGATTAAGTGTGTGTTGATCAAGATACTTAGTTATGATGTGTTTTGGTTATTATTAGTAGTATAACAGACATGATGTATTATGTGTTAGGGGGTGTTGAAACAATTGTTTTTATTAATAGATGGAATTATTATTGGGTGAGTTCATAATATAAATATGTGGGTAGGTGATATTAAGGTGGAAGTGGTTATATTTTAATGTTACTTGTGGAGGTTAACGATTTAAATTGGGTAGAGCCAAAAGTAGTGTTATTGTAATGATGTATTGTATGATAAACCATTGCTTGATTTCATTTGATGTTGCTATTTTGATTTTGAGTTAACTATTATTCTTGAAATGTTATATTACATATTTATATACTTATGGATGTTATGTTTTTTGAATTGTTCATGTGATACTCCTTGATAAGAACATTTGTGATTAATGTATCTGTGAAGTGATGAATTTTATATGTTATCTTATAGTTGTTAGTTGATTTATGATGATATATAATTATGATGTCCATTTATTTTGGATATATATACATTACTGACACCTCTTGTTGAGTGTACAAGGATTTTAATACCAATGAAATTAATGGGGGGTCATTTAGCCTCTTTATGTCATACTATGTGGTGTTGGACCTAGGCATGGGATCCTAAGGTCTATTGGACATCATTATAAAAAAGTGTGTGATTTTCAAGTGTTACGTGTAATGTGGTTATGTTTTGTGCAAGTTATAATTTGCAAATTTAAAAAATATTTTTTAAGTGTTTTTAAATATTTTTCAAGTGTTTTTAGGAGGACTAGGATGTATTTTATGTGTTGTAAATTAGCCTAGGACTTATGTATATAGGTTAGAAGGTTATTTTTGTCATTTATAACCTTATAAAAAGTGTTTAGACCCTTTTTTACTCCTCACAAAAGTGGCAAAAAAAAGAGGGTAGTTGGGTTAGTTGTGGGAAAAAGTTACTCCTCCCTTCTCTTTAAAACTCACCTTTCATGGAGAGGAGAGGGGGTTGCTTGCTCATTTTTGCTTCTTTGTGATTTGGAGATTTTGTGAGTTTTCTTTAGAGAGAGAGAGAGAGAGAGAGAGAGAGAGAGAGAGAGAGATTATGTGGGGTGAAGAGGAGTGGGAGGAGAAGGCCTGGAGGAAGGAGTCACATCCAAGGTTTCCACCATTAGTGGGATAAAGCTTTCTTGAGGTAGAAAACTTACCCTCTTTAATGGTTAAATGTTAAGTAAATGTATTTGATTTTTGAGAATTTTGTATTTGGGGTTTTTCCTTGTTTTGGTCACATGCTCTTTTGTGTTGTGTTTTATGTTGTCTTTCTTTGTGTGTTTTTTAGGGGAGTTGACCCCCTCTTGCGAAGAGGTAGACTTTGGTCTTCTATGTGCAAGGGGCTCGAGTGGACGCGACTCCCACAAATAGGAGCATCTTTACATTTTGGGATATGAGTATCCCTTGTGCATATTGGCCATTTTTAGGGTATGAGTACCCTTGCTTATTTAAGGATATGAGTATCCCATATCTTATATAGATTGGTTTTGCTTTTGGAGGGATAATGGTGTTTGATGTGGTGTTTGATGTGGTATTTGATGTGGATTTTGATGTGGAGATTTGACTATGGTGTTTATGTGATATGCATATGCTTTCCCCTAACTGGTCGAACCCCCACTCCCCCTATGTGGTTTTCCTTTGTGGTAAACCAATGTGCTAGTTAAGTGTCTTTGTGAGGTTGGTTAAATGCGAGAGTCCTTTTGTGAGTACATATGATGTGTATTGTGTTAAAGTGTTTTATGTTATGTGTTAAATCTCTCCAAGTGGCTAAGTGCTTCCCCATGATCAAGGGTGGATTGTCTCACAACCCTACGGATGGGTGGAGAGCCCATTAACATCTTGTGTTTTTTCCTTTTTTGATTATTTTCAGGTTTCATGATGGAGGTAGAAGGTGTTTTGGAATTGATCAAGACCTTAGGAAAGGAAGCAAATGTTGTGTTGGGTTCAAAGAAAAACTTCTTTGTTTCATAATGTATTAAGTGTATTCATTATTGTAATTTTTTTTTTAAGTGTTAAAGTTGTAATGATATCGTATGTATACATTTGGGAGTAAAGAAAGTAAAGACATTTGTTATGTTGTAAATTAAAAGTATGTATTTCTTTGAAAGCAAAGTTTGTACTCTTGCATTATTCCGTTATTAAGAAGGTTATGATCTCTTTTGGTACATTGCTCATAATTAATAGTAGTATTGTAATTGTTGAAATCTAAGGCATTAAGTTTTGGCAATTGTTTCTAAATGAGATACTTATAATTAGTTGAAAATATTTAAATTAAACTTATTTCTTGTTTTTGCCTTCCTTGTAGTTCGATGAAAGAAGCGACTGAAGAGTCTTGTAAGAAAACTTAAATATGTATGTTTAAAAAGAAAGTGTATTATAGATTTGATAAGTGTAACACATATAGTGTAGTAGAATATAAGGGAAAAGAAAGAAAGAAAAAACATGAACTATTATGGGTTTGAAGTAATGATAAAGAAAAAACTTAGGCTTGTTTAGGAAACAAGTCTTGTGCAAATAGACTTGAATGTTACCACCTGATTTCCTAAACTAAGAGAAACAATTTGTACGATACTTCAAATAATAGTAAGTGCTGTGCAATATCTGTATTCTGGAATACCTATTAATTCATCCAATCCATTTCAGACCTGCGAAGAGAAGAAATAAATATTAACACATTTGAAATACCAGAATTTAAATCAAATAAAACTAAATTTTAAAAAAGTTGCAATGCAAATTAATTAAGGGCCCAGCGACCTGGGTGGTCGGCCTGTGAGGCCGCCACCGCAAGGCCAAATTAGATATGTTCGTCCATCGACATTAATATAAACTTTAGCATCGTCTGCCTTAAATCTGGTTTCAGTGAAGGTTGTTCCTTGCGGCTGCACTATTTTGGCTCGATCAACAGGAATCAATGTATGCAGCCACAAAATAGAAATTAGAAACTTCAGACCTGAAACACGCAATAAACAAAATAAACTCACGTAGACTCAAGTATCATGAACTTCCTGCAATCTGGAAATAGCAAGTACGTAAATCAACCTGAAATCTTCAGCAAGAAGATGAAAAATAAGCCATTCGAAATAAGGGAAAACAAATTAGTTGTAAATCAGTTGTTTTTTAGACTGTAGTGCGTTTGGTAAACTTTTTTCACGTGACCGAGTAGCCGCCCTCTATAAACTGCAGTGCGCCTAACAAACTTTTTTCATTGACCAAGTAGCCACCCCCTATAAACTGCAGTGCGCCTAGGAAACTTTTTTCACATGACCAAGTAGCTGCCCCCCTAAGTGTGCCTAGTAAACTTTTTTCATGTGATCGAGTAGCCATCCCCCTATAAACTATAGTGCGCTTGGTAAACTTTTCCCATGTGACCGAGTAGCCGCCCCCTATAAATTGCAGTGCGCCTGGTAAAATTTTTTAACTTGACCGAGTAGCGCCCCTATATAAACTGTAGTGCGCCTTGAAAAAAGTACTTTTTTCACGTGACTAAGTAGTCGTCCCCTATAAACTGCAGTGCGCCTGGTAAAAAATTTTCACGTGACCGAGTAGCCACCCCCTATGAACTTTGGTAAACTTTTTTCACATGACCAAGTAGTCGCCCCGCTATAAACTGCAGTGCACCTAGTAAACTTTTATCACTGACCAAGTAGCCACCCCCTATAAACTACAGTGTGCATGTTAAACTTTTTTCACATGACCAAGTAGCCGCCCCCCTAAGTGTGCCTAGTAAACTTTTTTCACGTGATTGAGTAGCTGCTCCCCTATAAACTACAATGCGCTTGGTAAAAAAATTTCACGTGATCGAGTAGCTGCCCCTATAAACTGCAGTGTGCCTAGTAAACTTTTTTGCGCTTGGTAAAGTTTTTTCACGTGGCCGAGTAGCTGCCCCCGTATAAACTGTAGTGCGCCTTGAAAAAAGTATTTTTTTCACGTGATCGAGTAGCTACCCCCTATAAACTGCAGTGCGCCTAGTAATTTTTTTTGCACTTGGTAAACTTTTTTCACGTGACCGAGTAGCCGCCCCCTATAAATTGCAGTGCGCCTAGTAAACTTTTTTCACTAACCAAGTAGCCACCCCCTATAAAATACAGTGCACCTAGTAAAAAAATTTCACATGATCGAGTAGTTGCCCCCTAAGTGCGCCTAGTAAACTTTTTTCATGTGATCGAGTAGCCGCCCCCCTATAAACTACAGTGCACTGGTAAACTTTTTCACGTGACTAGTAACGCTAGCGCAACATGCCCTCTGGTACCACAAGGATGGTGAGGAGACTAGACCTCGTGACCTCTTGCCTGCAACAAGATGCTTTAGCCAATCAAGCTAGGACCACCACCCCAAAACTGTTGCAAATCAATTGTTGTTAAGATAGCCAAATAAATGATTGTTGATTAAAGAAGAGATTATAACTTAAGGATGAAATTTAATTTAGTTTTGGGAAAGAATTAATACAGAGTTAGTAGGAAGGAATTCAAAGGGAAAAAAAAAAGACAATTAAATGTATGAGTTATTAGCGGATAAAAGCATGGATCACAAATAATTAAAAGTCTAAATTCCAAATTCATCATCATCAACAAAGGTTTTAGTGTATAGTTTTGGGTGAAGCCACAATAGTGGTTTATAATTCAAGTGAGGAAGGAAAACTCACAAAAAATGACCCCAAGGCAAAAAATGTGATTTTGGGGGTTCGCACGAACCTACTAGTTCGACCGAACCCATAAGGGGTTCACTCGAACCATGGTTTGAGCGAACCCCTTTGAATCTTGGGCGCCAAAAAAACAAAAAAAAATGCATTGGCAAGGGGTTTGAGCGAACCCCTTTGAAGAGGTTTGCTCGAACTCCCAAGGGTTCGTACGAACCCCCCTTATCTCTCATCCCCCCTGAGACTCAAAAAAAACCTAAATTTTGGTACTTCGGAGTTCGGGTTGACGATGAAAATAGAGGAATCTTCACAAACCCAACTAGAATAAAGTAGTCCTCGGAACGAGCTATCCAACGAATATAATTTTAATATGTTTTGGTTTTATTATGTATTTGTTTTTTTAGTTTTATTAAATATAGGTTTTTCATCGAAAATGAAGGTCTTTGTTTTGCACATGTGGAAAAATAGCAAATTATCAAAAAAAAAAAATTAAAATATGAGTGCACTAGATATTGAAGTTCTTGATCCAACCAAAAAAAAAAAAATCGATATATACAAAAAAAGTTACGCGTTATACAGTCGCGCTATGTCTGAATTGTAATTGGTTTGACTTTGAAACTTGATTAAAGAAAAAATGTTCAATAAAAAACTATCTAACTAAGTGGAAGCACTAGATATCGGAGTTACAAATCTAAATTTGAAAGAATTAGAATTTTATCCTTCATGGAAAAAAAGTTATGCATTATACGGTGTGCGTCACTTTTTAAAAATGTTGTTTTATGAAAAAAACCAGTTTTCGTGGGAGATGGAAAAAGAAGTGCAATCTGATTCCAAAAATTTTGAAAAAAATATTTTTAGAATCTACAAACAAAATGTGACGAGACTCTAGTTTGCATATCTTCAAATTCCTCACAGTTTAGCCGCTATAGGTGCCCGAATGTGAAGATTTAGTTAAAAATAATCATTTCAGTGTCCAGTTTGGCCAAAAATTGTAAACCACTATTGTGGGATCACCCTTTTGTAAGTTTCAAGATAAATACAGTTAATATAAAAAAAATCATTCATAAATATATATGAATTATCTCATAGTAAATTAAATAATGGTGTTCGAATTTAAAATGGGATAGGTATAATTACCATCTATTTATTAAAATAAGGCATTGCAAAATTTTAGATACTCTCTTTAAAAGTGGTGTATATATATAAGAAAACTTAATTCTATAATAGATAAATACAATAGAAATCATTTAACATTAATATATCCACGATGAAATGTCTATTTTAAAACTTGAATAAAAATAAAATTAACTCCAATAGACAAATTTAAATTATCAACTCTTGTCGATAAGGGCGTGGTTCGGTGGTCAAGTCACTTGGTTGTAGTGACAGCCACCAGGGTTCAAACCCTTGCTAGGCCAAAGTGCTCACAGGTCTTGTGCCTTCGTTGGGCCAATGCGCTTGCGGGTTTGGTAGTATCTTGTGGTTTCTTGTACCCAGTTCATAGCTCCGGTCAAAAGCGTTTACCCCTAATAATATGGGTGTGTTGCGCCTTTTCAAAAAAAAAAAAAAAATGATCAACTCTTGAATTACAAGAATATAAACATGGAAGAAATACTTGCCATTGTTAAATTAAGCTATATAGTGGGTGTAGAGACTGATAGGATTATTGTTGCATAGAAGAACTAGCATTATGAATCAAGTGGGCCATTGTACAATTGTAATAGGAAGGATTCAATCAGGCTATGTTTGTTGATTGACAATTCAAGAGAATTTAGAATTGAACTTAAATGGAATATATAAGCATCACCCATTAACATTTAGCATAGGTCTCACAAATTAAGGTTGATAAGAGACAAATTTATCCTTATGTTGTTGATCTACCAAGTGTAGTTGTGAATTGTTTTCATTTACTTTAAATTTTGTTTCCAAGCATGTTATTTTAGTGTAAGGTTATTTATTTGTACGTGTTACTTTCTTTACTAATCTCTTATGCAATCATATTTCTCTTTATAGCTTAAATAGAGAAACAATTATAGTTGGAAAAAAGAGAGAATTGGTAATTGATATTAGTTCAACAATTTAAAGAGTGATCCTTAGTTATGCTTTTGTACACCTAGGAAGGAATGGTAGTGTTCAAATTCGAAGCATCTAGAACAATTGCAAACTAGGATGGTTTAAGCAATGTGATGATATCGTAAATTTTATGTCATCAACTATCAATTTACTATAGAACTTGAATAAAATTAGTAAGTTGAAAAAAATTGATAGTTGTGTTGAGTTTAAGTTGAGTAAAATTTTAGGGCATGACACCAAAGAGTGAATTTAATAATCATATGCACACATTTGGATGGAAAAAATGCAAGTATCATCTAAAGACTTTATCTTACTAAAGCATAAACTTAATTTTGTATGCTTGTGCAAGTTAAGCACAAGAAATTATTTATGCCTAGAAATTTCTCTTATTTTAAAGATTTGAGGAGAATACACTTGAAGAACCTGTTATAGTACAAACATGAAAGATTCATATGATTGATCATGACTAATTATTATTGTTGTCACCTTCATTTCTTTGGGTTGTGGGAGTTTATTTTATTTCATGTTATGGGTGAGGGTGTGCAACATTTATTTTGACCCTTTAAAACATGCCCCTATTTCATCACCTCAATTGGAGACCCTATTTAATATCTTCATTATATTCATCATTTGTTATAGTGTGATTATGTTTTTTATAAAAGTAAAAGGGAATATATCAATACATTAAAGTTTACAAAAAAATATTTAAAAAATTCCAGGGCTTTGGTAAAAAGTGAAAATTACATACTTGGGATTATTGGAATCCTATTCTAGATTGTACAACTGTAATTGAAGCAAGACAATTTCATTTGCCTTTTCTATTTTGGCATGCCACTATATTTTCTTAACTTTTGGGTTTCCTTTTGATGATTTATCTACCATTAGCATATACACTATGTTCATCCTTGCAATTTCTCCTTTGTGTAGGTTTGCATTTTGTATCTTCCAAGTTAGATTCTTCATTTTTCACCTTGATTTTTGTATTTATTCATTTTCACAAACTATTTCATTTTGTAAAGTTTAATTTTAGGGTAATTTTGAATTATCTTGCTTATGCAAGAATCTATTTTAGGTTTTGAATATATTTCTAGGCTTTGATCATTTTGGATCTTAGGGTGTTCATTTGCATTCATGAAAAACTTTAGAATTATTTTTTTCTATCTTGATATACCTCTTTTACTTTGCACTTTGCAAATAATTGTAATTGATAAGATGGTATTGTGAGCTAACTTGCAAGTAGGGGAAATATGCACTTGGCCCAATTTGAGACATTCTCTAAGTGTGAAAAACCAACATTGAGAAAATTTTACAGTTTTTGTATTAAGTGGGTCAAAACCAATGAATTAAGTGAAAAATTTACAAAAATGAGCCAACACCATGAGCTATTGGGTACCATGATGAAATTTACAAAAAATACAAAAAGAAAGTATGTGCTAGTCATCAATGTGAAAAAGGTAGTTAATTTTATACTTAGAAAATTTTAGAAAGCTTACATGTAAGGTGGCCTTGCAAGCCGATGCATAACTCATTAAAAAATTTAAAACTTATAAAGTGTACATTGACATTGTGATTTGAAATGTAACAGTTCAAAAATATGAATCTTGCAAAATGCAATCCAATGCTAAGAATCAGTTTGCATCTCAAGGTATGCACTAGGTTTTCCAGGTTGCAATGCAAAATATGAGCTTGAACCCTAAATTGAAAAAACACCTCTTAATAATTTGGAAAGTTTTAATTTTAACAAACTAACCTATTGAATAAGTGCTATTAAATAAATTTAAAGTTAATCTTGAATATTAATTACACATTTTGTTTCCTTTACTATGGATACTAAGGCATGTCTAGTTTTGGCAAGGACCTCTTTTCAAGGAATGTGTCCACCTATTAGAATAAAGTATAAATACAAAGGAATAGTACCATCCTCAAAGCTATTATTTAAGGTAAATAAAATTTTGGAGACAAACTTTGGACATGTTAGATTAGAACAATTTCACAAAAGGATAATATAGTACAAAAAGATAAAAATGATTTAGAACCTCATCAATCAAAGTGGCCTTGTTGAAGCAACATTTTTTTTAGTATTTGTGTAGTCTCTTGACTTGATCGTGACATGCATTATGTTCTATAATCAAAATGATAAGGTGGTTAAAGTAGTAGATGGAAAAATTAATCATGCAAATGCAATCACTATATATAGAGGATATGTTGAATCTCTTTGTAATTGATGCTTTTCTTAGAATCTCTATGGAATCATATATAGAGATTACTTTGAGACTCATATTGAATAATGTATTAAAATAATGAACAAGAATTGGTTAATGAAGCCTAGAGATTTAATCTCCAAGTTGCCAAAGAAGCTTTCCCAAAGAGAATTCAAGGAGGATATTAATGATACAACTTTAATCTCTTAAACTCATGTGGTTGGAATTGACGTTTCTAGGGAATTTCACCCATGGATGTTTTAGTATATTGTGAAAGTCATTTCCAAAAAATATTTATTGATTGGGCTACCCTCATTAGTGATAGTCTCCACAAATAATTATGTGCATTCATAGAGTCAAAATAGTTTTATATGACTCTATATTTGGTATATGCTTCAAGGCTAGGAGGTAATAATTTTTTAGGAATCAAACAAGTTGGAACTATGGGTTTTGGTAGGAAATTATTGTACCAATACTACCCCCAACTAGAGATGAGGTAGACCAACAAAAAAATTTAAGTGAGTGAATGATGATTTTACATTTACAATTTTAGGAATACTATAGGATGAAACAATGAAAATAATGTCTTTAGAAGTGATGAAACAAATTCAAAATTTAGGGAATGGGTATACTAGTTTGTCGACTTTACCTATATCAAGATTACCGAATTTTTAGGACCACCATATAAAATCCTAATCCATTTTAGTGATCGAATTTGTTGATTGGAGGTATATAGATAGGTCATTGAAGTTCAAAATATATCTATATAAAAGAAAATGAAGGGGACTTATTTTCCTAATCAATTGAGAGGTATAATTGTCCAACTATTTTGGTTGCAAAAAGTGCAAGTATTGAATTGATCCTATTGATTCTTAGGCCTTACAAACTAAGGGATTCATTCAACCAAAGGGAGCATATTTAAGGTCTGAAATCCACCATTCTGCATAAACCCCATCCGTAGGATTTTTGGGCTAGTTGTATAGATGAAATTGAAGTATGCAAAGGGTTCTATTTGTGTAAAACTACTTCTTAGATGAAGATTACTAGATATCTCAAGTACCTAAAGGGTTGCAAGACAAAGGTGATACACTAGATCCATCATTTGAAATCCATAAGGTTTTTTCTCAGCCATTTCCCCTGCTAGATTAGAGTTCTAGATAATTTAAAAATATAGAAGCGAGAACTAATATTGCAATAAAAGGGATAAAGAATGAATAGAGGAAGTGATGAAGAATTTAAAAAAGGAAAAACAACTTGATAAAGTAGTGACATTACCATATTAACAAGAACAAGAACAAGAAGAATAGATAAGGCTAATAAAAAAGAAGTCTCTTAAGATAAAGTTCATGTGTTCAAAGTTAGATAAAACCAAACAAGGGAAAAATCAATGTGTGGATACTTCTCCTACCCATCATAACCCTCTCTTTGAAGCATCTTCTTATAATTTTTATGCTAATACAAATATACTATCCTTTCTTGAAGAATCCTTCAAGTATCCATCACAATATCTGTTGACTTTGATTCTCAATCTCCAACTATAGAATTCTCCTTTGTCTATTCCTCTTGGGGATGATATAAAAAATTCTCCTACTCAATCTCCTATAATAGTATTGTATCCTCACAAGTTTCCATTTCATTTATATAGAATCCACCCTTTACTTCATGTTCCTAATGATCAAAACAAACATCAACAACATTTAAACACTACCCAACATCTAGGGAATCTCAAATTAAAAATTCTCCAAAGTAGTTTGATTATATTATTTAGAAAAGGAAGAGGGTGGTCAAGATAGAATTAGATGATCTTAATCAATTAGTTGCCACATTCCCAAATACCAATCCTCTTAAAAGGTATTTTTCATTATTAAAAACTATAATTAATCATAAAACTCTACTATATTACAAAGATATTCAAAGATCACATAATCATGTATCAATATAGTGTATCATCTTCAATGCTTTTAAATACTTAAAATATATGAAAAAGGTTTAGAAATGTCTTTGAAAATTAGCAAAAATATGATAAAAAGTATGAAACTAAAGCAAGGAAATTGGACATTTCTAGGGCTCATCAAGCAACCCTCTTTCTAAAGAGATTTATTGTAGGTCCTTGAAGATCCTTGAATACCATTTGGTTTAGGGGTTGGTTCATGACCCAAGGGTCTTCCCAAAAATTAATCCTAAAACCATTCACCAATTTCCATCTTAGCCCTCCCTATAATAGCTTCTATGATTTGAGAATATTGTTCCAAATCAATGATCCATGAGGATGTTCAGGATTAGATATACTTCTAACAAATTGAATGTTGTTTAAATACTTTTCTCTTTCATTATTTCACACTATTCATTTTTCATTCTACAAGAGTTCTCATCCAATCTTAGGCATAAGAGCTTTATTGATAGATTGGATTTTCTTTATTCCTAGACCTCCATAGACCTTAGGAAGAAAAAATGTGTCCCAATTGAGAATAGCTCCATATTTTTCTTTTCCTCCATACTAGACCACAAAAAATTCCTTTGGATTCTCTCAAATTTATCAACAATGTATCTAGGAATCTTAAATAAGGAAAGGAAGTAAATAGGAATACCTTGCAGTGCAATAGCAAGGAGTTGGAGTTTTCCCACATGACTTAAGAATGTACCCTTCCACCTTGCAAGATTTTTCTACATCCTTTCCAACACTGAATTCTAGAATGAGGGGTAAAATATTTGATAGTTAAAGGGAGACCCACAACAAGAAGAGAAGCACTATCATGCAATCCAAAATAGCAGTAACTTTTTCATGTAACATCTGATTGGTATTAAAGAATTAAATCTTACTTTTCTCATAGTTAATGCATTGGCCAAAGATGGTGGCATAATTGTTGAGGCATAAATTCAATTTATGAGCTTCCACAACCAAAGCTTTCCCAAAAATAATCATGCCATCCACAAATTGTTGAATTGTTGAGGGGTTAAGGGAGGTGGCAGGTTTGATTCCCTTAAGGGTACTCTCACGAAACAATTTAAGAATATTCCTACTCATAAAATCCATAACCATTATGAATAGATAGGGAGATAAGGGGTCCCACTATCTAATCCCATTTTTAGCATTGAAGAAACCTTTAGGCACTTCATTGAAAAGGACTAGGAATTTAATCATGGACACATGTTCCTTGATGAGGTTTAGAATCATCTTATTGAAGCCAAATTTTTTTAAGAATTTAAAGAGGAACCTCCATGTAACCTTATCACAGGCTTTGGATATGTCAAATTTAAAGGACATGCTAGCAATGTTACTCCTATCCATAGAATATAGGATTTCATGGGTGGAAAAAACAATATCCTAATTTGACGGCCTAACACAAAACCTTTCTAATAGTGACAAATCATTTTATCCAAAAGATATTTTAGTCTATTAGCAAGCACTTTGGAGAATATCTTATAAATGGTGTTACAAAGGCTTATGGGCCTAAAATCTATCATAGTTGTAGGATCACACATTTTAGGGATGAGGGCAATGAAATTTTTATTTCGTTGCTTAAGAAACTTCCCAGATTTGAAGAAATCTTTAGCAGCTAAGAAGACACCATCTCCAATAATGTCCTTGAAATCCTGAAATTTTTTTAAAGGGAAACAATTTGGGCTAGGAGATTTAAAGGCCCCATACTGAAAGTTGTAGTCCTAATTTCCTCTTGGGTTAAAATCCTTACAAGGAGGAAATTATCATTCTTTGTTAAAGAAATTGGGGTGTTGTCCAACAACTGTTCTTCTAAAGCAACAAAATGGTTAATATTAGATTGCATCATTGAGTGTTGAAAATACTCAGAGGCTATTTTCCTATTTTTTTCATTCATAGTACCCTCCACCCCCTTATCATCCATAAGTCTAGAGATTAGGTTTCTTTTCATGTGCTTTAGGGTAGATAGGTGGAAGAAAATAGAGTTACAATCACCTTCTTTTAGTTATTGGATTCAAGATTACTATTTCTAGAATATCTCTTCCCTTTTTAACACTTTAGCCTAGTCAAAATGAATCTCCTTCTCAATCTAGCAGGTTTCCTCATTTACATCACCACCAGCCATTTTAGCTTGAATGTCCTTTAGATTAGTTGCAATATTACTCTTAAGGTGAAAAACATCCTGAAAGATCCTCTTATTCCACTATCACTTTGTTTTTGATATATTTGAGTTTCTAACTCACTCTAGACATAGAAGAACACTGAATGGGGATGTTCCACGAGATAGAGATATAATCCTTGAAACTATGATGAGTGGCCCATATGATCTCATAGCTAAAGCGGAAGGGCCCAGAAGTAGTAGACTCTTTCCAACTGAGAAGGAGAGGGTTATGGTTTGACGCGGTTCTCAATAGAGCTAGGAGGTTGAGATCATTGATAAACTCCTAGCTAGGGGAGATTAGAAACCAATCCAATCTAACCTGGATAAGGTGTTCACCAAATCTCCTATTAGTCCAAGTGAAGAGTTGACCATGGAGGTCTATGTCCATGAGACCAATAGAGTTCAACAACTCCACCAAATTAGCCACACTATCGGTGTAGTCCATTAGACCCCAAATTTTTTCAAAAGGAAAAAGAGGGGAGTTGAAGTCCCCAACAATCATCTAACGAGCCTCCTTATTACCCAAAACCTTTGTGGCCAAATCAAGCTAGAGAGATTTTCTGGCATTTCACATGTTGGGGGCATAAATATTTAAGATATTCCAAGAAGAACCAACAACAAAGAACTCAATTCCCAAACAATGCCTATGCATATATGAGGTTTGGTGAATATATTTTTCTATGGTATGTATATCCATATATACCCAAGAAGTATTATCTACTATTGTAACTTCATCTAAAGATAATGCAATAAAATTTTGATTAATTTATTTTTCCTATACATCATGTTTCTCCACCTTAATAAGATAACTTTCCCATTTCTATCCATTTTATTTTTACCAATGTGTGTTAGGAAATTCAAGAATGCTTATATAGATAATAGTTATTATATTCTAGTTAGTCTCACATAGGACACCCTCTAGTCAAACTATGAAAATCAATAATCAACTAAATATTTTTCCATTTGTTTTTCTCTCATCATCTTTCTAATTTGAGCTTGAGTTGTACCTCTACGTGCAACGAGCTTCATTTTTTTAAGATATTCATCATATTCTATGACATGCTTAACTTGAAGAAATTATTCCTTTATTTTCCATCATATCACTAATATGTTATCTATGTTTATGCTTTATTTTTATAAACTTTACTAACATAATTTGTTATAGTGTCAAGTTTTAGCTACAACTTCTTGTCACTACCATATTTTCAATTAAAAATTTTACAACTAAATTTTGTGGGAGGTTCATCTTTATTTTCATTGTCCACCAATTCAATGAATGGGTAATTTGATAGTCAATTAGTCTAAAAGTTCCTTGATAGATCCTACTCATATGCATTTTTTACTTTTATTATCCCCTTTTGTGTAGGATCTCCA
Organism: Sequoia sempervirens; assembly: GCA_007258455.2. Lineage (NCBI taxonomy): Eukaryota > Viridiplantae > Streptophyta > Pinopsida > Cupressales > Cupressaceae > Sequoia > Sequoia sempervirens. Next base: position 14,454,376 of record VDFB02109042.1, read on the forward strand.
TTTTTTTATCAATTTGGAGGTGTTCGAAGTAATATTATTCTTATTACCCAAAAACTTATATGTAAAATCATCTCTAGCATTGTCAAGCAACTCATTACAATCTTCCTTTGAGGCATTACCCTATTCATCAATAGATGGTGCAAATTCTAATTTTGTAGTTTAATCTATTTGTGTTGAAATACACACATAGCCAAAGTACGAAATTATGTTTCTATGTTTTGTTGAGGACCCTTTACAACTTCCAAGAAACTAGCTCATTCCTGAAACCTCTCACAAATTATAAACTACAAAAAAAAATCATTGTATTTAAGGTCACCATCAAATAATCAACACTAACAATTTTAGTATCATATGTAACAATTAAATTAAATAGACAAAATCATCAAAAGGAATCATAGATCCCTGACGCCTAGATGTATTTCTACTCAATATCATATATATAGCAATGAAACCAAATGGATAAATAAATAGGATGAATCTAATATTATAGAATAATAAATAAATTATCACTTGTCCCTCACTAAATCACTAAGGTATGTAATTGTTTATGGGTCACTAAAAATAGAATTTCTTGCACAAATTTGGTGAAAGGTATAGAAGAAACCAAATAAAGGAGTCCAAAATAGAATTCTTCAAATAATGTAAATATTTAAGAATTGAGACAAACTAAATCAAGAACACTAAGTAGAACAAAATATATAAAACATTATTTTATATTTTAGTTATATTTATATCAATTAAAATTTGGTGAAAGTTGTCAAACTATAAAATGATGGAGAAAAAATGTGGCAAATCTTGAATGATTCTAAAATGGTTGATATAATTTTTGGATGATTAGGACCATAAACCAAAACATATTTCATTATTTCAAGTTGATTATGGTCCCAACCATAGCATAGAATTATAATGGTATTGATGACTTGGTCCTCATACATGGTTGAATTTTGATGAATTAGCAAAGATGTTGGCTAATTGAAACATGCCCCCAAAATTTTAGGTGATTCCCCATTACAAACACATAGCATATAATGGTAAAAATATTATGATATAAATGTTTTATAAATAATTTGGTAGTAATTTAACACACATTACAACAATAAATCATAAAATTCCTTGTGATTTGGCCCCATGACTATTTTATTAAATTTTCCGAAATTAGTTTAGCCCAAATATACTATTCACCAATTAGCAAATATTTACCACTAAAAAATTAGTTTCCATTACCCCATTCAAATATGCCTTATGAAGCATCATACCATGTGTCACAAAGTTGGTGTAATGTCAAAATTACATACCTTCAATTATAAAATTATTTTTTGAGATCACCTTGGTGTTTGTTCCCCATAGCATGTTCTAGGATCATTTTAGCCCAACCTTAGCCTTTTACCCCCTCCTAGTACTAATGATTTATTGTGTTTTTGTGTGTTTATCCTTGTTCAGTGTATTCCCTTGTGTTTTTTTGTCCCCATCCTAGGAATTTTATGAGAAAATTATGTTTGGACACTAGTATAGTGTGTTAATATCCTCTACATATACAATTATGAAGCATTCATTTTTAAACTTCTCAATGTCCTTTAGCTTTCAAAAATTCTTGTATAGCTATCATATGTCCAGTTTTTACAAGTCTAACAATCAAATTTACATGTCTGAATTTATATTGAGCTCCCCTCTCATTCTTCAGAGAATGGATCCTCATTACTCATGCAATCTTGAGCTCTTTGATGCAACCTACAACATTTTCTAACACTCCACTGCATGTTGTAGCATATCACCACTTTGTTGCACCTCCTTAGCCTTGTGAGTATCATTTGTTATCTCTTGAAGATTGGTTTAATGTTATCTTTATTTTATCATTTTTTCTATTTAATATTTCATTTTTTCCTCTTGGTACACTATTAGAGTTACCACTCTTATTTCCTTCCATACACACTAGGGCATTTCTCCCTATAGAACAAGGATTACTGTTTATACATTTATTTAATTTATCTTTTTTTCTTAGTCCTAGACAAGCGTAGGCTAAGAAAACACACTCTTCAAATTTATTTTCCTATTTTGACTACCCATGGAGGTGAAAAGACCAAAATAGGGGCTTAATCGTTCTTGGAAAGCTCCCAATAAATCCTAAAGATTTTTCTTTTCCAAGCTATTGGCAATTTATTGCTCTACATTCTTGTAGAGGTTTTTCATTCCTTTTTTCTTTCACATTTATCATTTAATTTGGTTTGAATAGAATTAGACTAGTGTTTATCATTTATGTACATTTATAGACATCTCATGTACTTCCTATTTTGTTTCTTAGTTTCTTTGTGTGTAGATAGAGCAAGCCCAGATTAAAAACTTGATTTATCTACCATCTTGGGATGACAATGTATAGGTTGCACACCAACAAGGAATGGGATGACAACATAGATAGTGAGTTGCTAATTTTTTTCTTCAAGTTCAATATAATTTTCTATTCACTATTTTGTCAGTAATTCTCTATTCCATGTATGTATCTTCTATCATTCCATTTTTTATAACCTAGCTCTATTAATAATTGATTTTTAATATAGCTTAATTTACTTTTAGAGTTGGTCATAAGTTAATTTTAATATGTAACTCCTTATAATCATGATCTTGTGTGCATCATAGAGACTTTCATAAGTAACCCCCATTTCTTATAAATCCATAATTATGTTAAATGTTATTTCAAATTCTCACACATTACAAAGTATCTAACACATGGCCAAAAGTTCCACCTTAAAGTAGCATTCCATCTTTCCCATGTGAGGATAAAATAATAAATAATTAAATATAAAACATTGGGTTACAAGTTTGAGACACCTTTCCCAATAGATCTAACTATATAGATGCACCACACATTAAAAATAGGTGAGATATCCCAATCTTGTGGCAATCCAATCTCATAAGTATTGGTTGATGTCTTCATCAACACTTTACATGGACCTATCTTCTTTGAACAGAACATTTTGCATGACCCTCTTGGAAATATTTCCTTTTTGAGATGTGCTAAAACTAAATATCCTCCTACACTCATTTTCTCCCCTCTTTTTATCTTCCTTGTTCTTATGCTTCTAACAACTTTTTAAGAGGATATCTCTAGCATATTAATGATCATTTCTATATTTATGAGAAGAAAATGCCATTTCATACTTTGAATTGGAGTGTCCTTTGCACTCCTCATCTCTTCTACATGGCTAGGGCTACATCCACAAACTAATTGGAAAGGTGTATTCCCTATGATCCTAATGCCTAAATTGTTGTAGGTAAAATTTGTATGTTTCAACACTATATCCAACTACTTGGGCTTATCTCATACCAAACACCTCATCAAATTCCCTAATTTGTGGTTCACAACCTTTTTCTTTCCATAAATTTTGAATGATAGGTTGATCTAAAATTCAACTTAGTGTACTCCAAAAAGTGCCAATGAATTTGGTGTTACAATCTGACAAAATTCTCCTTGGTATTACAATCTGACAAAATTATACAATCTCACAACTCCTCTAAAAACATGCTCAATACATGTGAAGCTTCACTTATCGTCTAGAATGGAATGAAATGTATCATTTTTGTATAATTTTTTTATAACCATAAATATTGGTCCATTACCATGTTAGGTTCTAGCAACCCTAGAACAAGATCCATGCTTATGTCCTTCCACGACTTTTGTAATGCTAATAAGGGATAAGTCAAACCTATGTTTTGACTATTCATCTTAGAAAAATAACACAACTATTTTTTTGCACAAACTTGTGTAATTACACTCCCATTATTGGTCAAAAGTATCCTTCACTCGGAAGTATCATTATCGTGTCCATTCCAAAGTTCCTTGTCAATTTATTTAATTATTTTTTGTTTATTACTCAGGGTATCTCCGCGACCTAGCCCGGTGGCCCCGTCGAAGGATTGGTGGGCGAGCTAGGGCGAGACTAATCCCTATGGATGTGTGCAGCCGCCCACAAGCCATACGCATTGGGTGAGCCTGGGCCTCTGAGTCGAACCCAAGACCTTGGGGAGCAAACCCAAGACTCAAGCCAACTCGGCTACCCGTGTGGGCTAAAGTTTCTTGTCAATTAACCTCTATGTTTCTCTCTAATAAAATTATCTTGTGTTGACCCCTAAAGTATGTATAAATATTTTTTCCTAAATAGGAATCCCCCATGGACAAATTAATCTTAACCTCTATGTTTCTCTCTAATTAAATTACCATATATGTTTCTGTATAATAAAATTATCTTGTCTTTTTTCTCCCATTTATGGGAAGCATCAAGTTGATTCTTCTATCAACCCGAGAATCGATGGAAGTTGGCAACCACCAGATTTAGGATGGTTCAAAGAAAACCTCAATGAAACAGCTAGGGGTAATCCAAGACTATCAGGAGTAGGTTGTATTATAAGAGATCAATCAATGAATATTCTTGCTAAGGTGGCAAAGAAACTATCAAAAGGAACGAACAATGAAGCCAAAGTGCAAGTTGTTTGTCTAGGAATTAATCTATTCAAATGTTTGGGTTCTAAAAAAATAAATTTAGAAGGAGACTCAATGATTACAATTAATGCTATTCATCGACAAGCGACCCATAACTAAAAGCTTGGGAAACTACTACGAATAATGGAAGGCCTTGCCCAGTTTGAAGATTACAAGGTATCTCACATATATTGTGAAGGTAATATAGAGGATGATAGGTTGTCGAAACTTGTCATTGATCAAGACGATGAACAAATTGGTGTGCGGATGGTTAATGTTGGTGTGTTCACACGATTGGAGGATAGTGATGGGAGTTGGGTGGCCAAGGGTCATTAACGCCTCTGACAAGAAAGCTTAAGTGGTAAGGATGGTGGCAGCAAAGAGTTAAAAATCCAAGGCCGAGAAAAATCTCGATAAACAAAGGATGGAATCCACTATCTATCTTGGCGCAAAGGAGCCGCAGATGGCATTTCGTGGGGTGGTGACAGACGACCACCTGAGAAGATTTTTAATGTCGTGGAAGTGGAAACATTGGAGGCAATCAAAAGGATTCTGGGCGCTAGATTCCTATTTTCCAACTATCGCTACTAGGTTAACACAGACATTACTTTTGTGTTCATGGCATGGTTGTTGCAGGCGTGGGAGGGCAAAGAAGTGGTGAAGTGGTTGATGAGGAGGCTGGTGAAAGCCCAATGGAGGGAGGAAATGGACTACTACCTGAACCTGGAGGTGGTGGGTGGGGGGCTGAGGCCCACAGGAGGGGTGTGGCTACAGCTCACCCTCCAATATAACGGTCCATGGGTGTCGTTCTTGGTATGGAGCGTGGGCGAGGACATAGAGGCACAGACGTTGGAGGTGATGGGGAACATTGCACTGCTCAAAGAGATCACTGGAGCTTTCAGGCCCATGGAATTTTTGACAATATTGGCCCTTCCAATGGCTCCCGAAATGCAAGACATGGAGTAGGGGCAGGGGGAAGACACTGAAGCCATGGCAGAGAGAGACTATGATCTGCAATAACGTAGAATTCGGAGTTTTTTGATAAATTTTGTACATTTGATCATGTTTAGTTGATACGATTAACGATGTATTTACGTATTTGGCCCCCATAGTTCCATTTAATATATCAAAAAAATTATCTGTCTTTTTAAACTAGATCCCAGCATGTGCTTTATATCTCTTGTATTGTTTAACTAGATCACAGCATGTGCTTCATATCTCTTGTATTTTTTAACTAGATCCCAGCATGTTCTTCATATCTCTCAACCATATTTTTTTTTTTTGGATTTAAATCCTTCATCTCTTCAAATATTGTAACATCAACTCTCATTTATGTGAGCAATGCACTTTTACTCAAACATTTGTCATGAATTTTTTCTTACCACTTGATGTAATCTATATCAAGGTGCCGATTTAATGTTAGCCTAACTTAACAACCTAATGAAATTCACATAATCTCACAAAAGATGGAATAAAAAATAAATAAATATTGTATTAAATATTAATCAACATTCAATAGTTCATAAAATTGTTGGCAATGAAATCCCTAAATATTAAAAAATAGGAAAATGATAAATTTTCATTAAGCATGCATGGACGAACTGAGATGCTCTTTCTAGTAGTTATTTCACTCTCTTTTCTTATTTTTCCTTATCATTCCTTAATGTTATTTGAATGCACCTCTTCCATTTTCATAAACTATTGGTGGCATTTTACATTTAATGTTTGATTATTCCTTATTACTCATGACTAGGGCATATTTTCTTGCACAAACAACCTGCCCTATTTTATTTTTCCCATATTCATTTCAAGTTAGTTGTAGATCAATTAATCTCCCTAATCATCACATGATGAATTGCACATAATTTGGCTACCAAAATAACCACTTTGAGTTCTTTTTGGATTATTTTTATCCAAGAATATTATCTTTTAAAACACTTCACTTGCTCTATTTGATCCCATTTGAAATCCTATTGGATTTTTAAGAGTGGGCAAGTGTTTGAAAAAACAAATCGAGAAGAAATGCTACTAAACAAATAAATATTCCACACAACCGACATAAAAAATAGAGATATGAAAGGAGTCAAAATAGATAAGGATAAAGCCAAGTATCCCAAGAGATCCATATTGTGAAGATTAAATTTTATTATTGAGGTTGTTCCAATTGCTATAGAAGTCATAATTTTGAAGAAATAAAACTATGAAGTTGCATAACTTAATTTTTATTTTGTTGTTTTTATTAAGTAAATGCTTTTGACTAAAGCTATGAACTAGCAAGGCCAATCCAATACAAATAAATTATAAGATCACCTTAAACAACACCCAAAAATAAAATGGAACACTAAGACATGTGACACAAAGATAGGCCATGAAACCCCAGGCAAGGGGATGAAAAAGCTAAGGAGAATTTCCTTCAAGGAGTTGGATCACCACCTATAGTGGTATAAATACAAAATGCTTTAGAGATCTTTGTTTTGAATTAGCTTTACAATGATTTTCCAAATCAAAACCCAACTATATGGGATTGGAAAAGTCCCTAAACTCAAAGAGGAGGATAAAGCATTTTCCTTACAAGGGGGAAAGGATCCAAAAGGAGGAACACAAACCATTTCCTTGACTAAACCATTACAATTCTCGTTCAAAAAAGAGTAAATCTTAGAAGAATTATTATCCATAAATTGACAACCCACATCAACCAACACCAAAGAGGGGAAATTGGGGGTGGAAGGAAATTGTTGGACCTTAGGAATTTTGTGGTCACCCATGTAAAATCCACACATATAATATTGTTCCCATCTTGTGATAGTTGTGGCACATCATAATGGATCCCTCGCAATCAAATTGTTGAACACAATCTCCAAGCTTTGAAGAAAGAGTAACCAAAGAAGGGAGCTTCTTGCCAACAATAATGTTGACAAAAAATTTAGCAGAGAGGAAATGCTTTCTATATCTAGTAACCTCATCAAACATAATGATATCACCCAAAGAGCAAGCTATGGAAGTCCACACTTATTATGAATCCCAAAACTCCAACAATAGGCCAGGAAGTCTAACCTACACTAGGACTTTTTATATGCCAACATTGTTGAGATTCAACCCAAGTTCCCACCTCATAAGGAAGAGGCATGAATTGCCAAGAAACCAAGGGTCATCTTTCAAGGTTTGAAGGTAGTCATCAAGAAGAGAGAAAGAGATGATGAAGAAGCTATTGGGTAGAACATTAATCTCTAGTGCACATTTGGTTTTACACTTCCTCCTCACCCAAGATCCGAAATTGTCCACATTAGTCCTAGCACCCAAGAACTTTCCCACAAGATCATTCACTCACTTGGAGGCTAAACTCTCAATAATCTTGTTTAGAATTTTAATACATCATCCTTATACAAGGATAGGAGAAGGAATAGCAATGGGAGGAGACACAGTCCCCAGAGATAGGGGAACAGAGGACCAACCATAGCAAAAGAAAAGGGAACGTCTAAATGCCCAGCCTTAAACACAGTAGAGGAAATCAAACTCAGCCCCACAAGAACATTTACCATTCGAACATGAGCTAGAATAGGAGAGGAAAGATGCAACAAATCCCTATCAAAACTTAACCCTCCTCACCTAGCACATACCCAATCGTAGGGCATGGCGAGAGAAGGAAACCTCTCTCAAGGCCCTTATTAGAGGAGCCAAAAGAGACTAGATAATTGCCCTTCAAAGCCCTCGAAGACTCAATCCTGACAACAAGCATCACTAGGAAACTTAGAAGAAGCAATAGAACCTATGTTGCTACACACATCCAATCATAGGTCTATTAGTCTAATATCCTCATCATCAGCTAGAGGATCCCCCCAATCATATAGAACAAAAAAATTGTCATCTCCATCCTCACCAACAACACTTTGTGAGCTCCCCTCACTCTTGCTCCCACTTGTAAACCTTGAAAATACCCTACCATTCTTGGAATTCCTTCTCATCCTACTTTTTTAAAAATGAATATGTGTTGATGAAGATGAAATACACAATGCTACTGAAGTTCCCCTAGATTATGTTGATGAAGGTGTGTAGATACTATTAAAGTGACTTGTAAGTGGCTAATAAAGTTAGCGTCTTTCTTAAAAGAAATTGATTTGTTTTAGAAGATGACTAGTTCTTGAAAAAGATTCACTATACATATCTATTGCTACCACTAAACAAATTTAGACTCTTCTATTTTCTAAATATTTTGTTGCATCAAGAACACACATAAAACCAAAATTTTATCTCAACCCTCATTATTCTATTTTGGGTAATGCAAGATTTTTATCAACCCAAATTCTCATAGGTTATTGGTAACCACTCGATATGAATCTAAACATATCTCCAACTCCTTCAACTCCCTCATTTCATCCCATTTTTTAATTCACCTTATTATATCCTACAATAGTTTCATGTTCAATGGTTATTTCAAAGTGTCTTTCCACATGCTACATGCCTAGGTTAGTGACAACCACTAGAGATGAATCTAGATGTTTCTCCAACCCCTTCATCTCCCTACTTTTATCTTATATTTGAATTCATGTCTTATTATATCTCTCTCTTGAAATCCCTCTCACTCTAAATCTACTTACAACACTCTCTACAATTTCATACTAACACAACTTCAGTTCCTTCATATGAGTACACCACTGGAACTACTAGTGCAATCTTCTTTAAGGTATTATAGAATTTGACAACATCCTTGTCCTCTTTGGCTTCAACAAGATTCTAGAGGTGACATTGTTCTTATTTTATTTTCTCTTACCTTCTCTAGTTTGTCATTGTTATTGTAGTGTTCCTTATGTAGCGCCCTTGGCACATTGGGATCTTATATATTGGTTATTGTTTCGTTCCTTTACATTTATTTTAAATTACCTTTATTTTCACTGTTCTTTTGATTCCTATACAATCTTAGGATAGGATAATATACACTATTTTTATTTATTTCTACATATTGGTTACACATAGATGTCAAAAGATCTAAGAAAGGGATTGACCATTCATGAAAAACTCTTTAGCAACCCTAGAACTTATCTCTTCTCAACTATAATTTTCTCAATGATCAATTTATACAATGGTTTACATCCCCTCATCTCTTTCATGTCATGTTCATTCTCATTTCATTGAATACATAGATTATATTAATTTTCTTTATTTTTGTATCATCTAGTATCCCCTGGCTTGTTACTTTTGTTGTCTTGTATTCTATTGTATAAGTGTTTAAATTTTAATGGAAACTTTATATTTCATTACTTTTCTAGACAACAATGTGAGACTAGGATGACAATGCTTGAGAGGGACTATAATGCATCACATGGGTGTCCACATATCATGATAGCATCTTAGGTAGTAATGTCCATTTTTGGTGTGAGGTTCCCTTTTTATGTTTACACTTATGAACTCAGTTTATTAATTTTAAATGTCAAATTCCACTAAATTAGGATTTTCATTGCCAACTCAACACATAAATTTTTTAAGTAAGATTTGATATAAAATTCAAGTTACTTTAAATTTAATATCATATTAATATGAGCTAGGAAATAAAATGCTAATTTACTAGAATCTAAAATACATAATTGAAAATTTGAATTCAAAAGTGTATATAGTAGAAAATAAGGATCCCCGTGCCAAAAAATAGTGCTCATTTCCCAAAATGTTATTGCAATGCAAAAATATTCATGTGATGTACTATATCATCCTAAGTAGTGACCTCCATTTTTTGGTGCTAGCATGTTCCTTATTTTCTACTATTTACATTTCTAAATTTATTTTTTCAATTATGTATTTTAGATTCTACTAAATTAGTATTTTCTTCCCCAACTCATATTTAATGTAATATTAAAATTTAAAATAACTTAAATTATATCTTATATTTTGGTGAGCTAGTCGTTCTTTACTACCTTTGACTAGATTTATCTATACCTTTCTTGAAATTATCCTTACATCTTAACTATGAACTTATTATCTTCATTCTTCACATCACTTTCTAGCTTTGCTCAAAAATTTCAAGATATTCCATCCAATGCATGTGATATTGACTTAGCTCTTCCTATGCCACTTATTTTCTTTATCTCTATCCTAAAATTCCTCTCCCTTCTCATGATAATTTATCAAAATAAAATAACATAAAATATACTTTTATTAACATTACCTTACCATCTCTTCATTCAAATTCTCTCCCCCTTAGTGATGAAGCATTGTTGGATGAAGATCATCACCTCCCATTGTATCTTATGTAGACAAATGTTGAGCATACTATCTTTGTTTCTTCTCCTACATCAATCATTCTTAATAAATGAAATCACTCAGTTAATATAATAACTATAAATAAATGTATCCCTCTTACTAAAGTGATGTTGGAGAAGTGTATTAATGTTCCAAAAAAATATTCTACTCCTAAAGGTATCATGTGTGGGGCCTCTAAGCTCCCCCACATTCTCGTCCTATAATTACTATTCAACACTAATGTTATAATTATTCCTTCATATTTCTCAATCAATAAAGTGTAATATACATGTGGATATTGACTACCATGTGGAAACCCACACATATAGCACTTGGCCAAAAAAAAAGTTAGTCTTGTCCCAATTTCCCTTCCTCCATCGAATCCTATTCTTCCACTACCTTGTCATCTTTATTTGGAGAAAACTAAATAGAATTATCTTACTAAAGAACTATAGGCTACACAATATAAGATATCCACTTGGTAATTGACACAAAAAATTCCTTCTTATTATAGTGCCCTTCAGTAGGCCTTGTAGAATACATCCACTTCATCAAGATTCTATGAAGCTTTTTGATGTGGTTGATATTTTTTAGTGCATTCACTCAAATTCAACTTATCACTTATTTTTTAATCTAAAGTTCCTTCTCCAAAAATTTAAAAATGAAAATGACTCTCTTATGTTGATTGTTTGCATAAAATTGAATGGGATTAAGAAAACTCTTATTTATAATGTTTTTGGGATCAACTTATGTAGTTTAGACCTCTTTAATCATATCAATATTGATATTTCTTCTATTTCTCTATTGGATTTTACCATTAAGGTTTTTATAATGTGAGTCACAGAGCCCTAGGAACTATCACATTTCCTATTGCATTAGGCCCTACTGCATTATCAATTGTGGTTCATGTCATGTTAGGAATTATTTCTTACAATCTCCTCTTAGGTAGACTATGGATTCATGCCATAGTTTTAGTTCTATCTAACCTTTGTAAATCGCTTAAATTTTTCATAATTGTAGAATATACATAATAAAGGTTGATCCTAACCCCTTTCAATACTATCAATAATATGAATCAAGTCATGTGAATCTTTCTTCTCTTTTGTAATTGTGTACCTTTTTCTACACCAAATTCACAAACACCATCATCATCATTTGTTCATGATGCGGTACCTTCTTCCACTTCAAATGCATATCTTGGTGATTATTGGGGCTCCTTAGACTTCATCCCTTCTTACCCCAGTGAATATAAGGTTTATATTTCTCAATTTGACATCCCTATATTGAACAATCATTAATATTCTCATGCTAGAACCAATCATTCTTTAAATTATGCAACTCCTCCAAAATGTGGATATATGTCTCATTTCAATAAAGCTATTTATGTTGATCCTCCTATTTTTTATTTAGAGACATGTTAGGGATTGTATTAAAAATTATTTCTAAATATGGATGCAATAAAAATGGTCTTGGAAACCTAGAATAAGGGGTTAAGGTCCCTATAGAGCCTACACTGCACCTTTCTATGTTTGGTTTATCTTACTGAGCTTCTCCTCTCTGCATCCCCTCCTTCATTGGCTTATGTTTATATGACTTATTTTTAGATATTACACCTTTCCCCACATCACAAAGGGTTACTTCTTACTCTATTTACATATTTTGAATAGATTTAAAATATTCAAACTTCTTCTTCTCCACCTAAACAGTAACATATCTTTCCTATACTCTTAAAATGTTGCTTGATCAATATTCTTCCACCCACATGGAAGAAAATTCCTCAAGATTTCCAACCGACACTTTCTTCATGTGCATATCATCAAATGATCAACCATTCAACCAATTAATGTTGAGGACCTATAAAATAAAATCCAATACCTTTTTAATATGTGTGCCATCACTATTTCTCCAATTGATGCACCTATCTCTTCTTTACATAATACATGACATTGAGCTTCACTTATTTTTTATATATTCTACAGTATAAATATTATTCATTTTCCTTCTAAACCACCTCTATTATTCCATTAAGATCATCTATATCATAATATGAGAACCATCTATACCATAATCATGATATTCCTTTACTATGGTGTTGAGATCACCTCTATCATCACATTGAGATTACATCTATCTTTCATATCATTGGTGCATTATATTGAGTCTACCTCTATCTTGCTCTCTTATATTTTTTTATGATGTCTCTACACTTACCTTCATATCATGTTCTTATCCACTATATATCATATGTATCTATCTTTACTTGTTGTCACTTGTGGTGGTAAAATCTCACATGCAACTATAATCTCTTTGGTAACAACACAAATTTCATCATTTTTGTCTTTGCCTATATTTTGGGGGTATGGACAACTTATAATGGGGGTATGTTTCCTTCCCAAGGATCCTCTCTTCTTTCTTCCCCTTAATATTACCTTAAAATATTTACATATCATGCATGCAAATATTTTAAGGGGGCATACATTCTAATCACTATGAATCCACACATGCATACACATATTTGCATTTACACTTCTTGTAGTGTTGGTAGTTTATAGTATTTAGATGAAATTATAAAATTATAAAAATATAGACACTGTAAAATCATGGTTTGCAAAATTGTTACAAGATCTAAAAAGTTCTAGACATTGTAGAATACACATGGTCTATGAAATCAAACATAAATTGCATAAAATAAGTATTGATGAAAAGGTATGGTCTATAAAATTACAAAGTCAATAATGTAGAGTTAAAAAATTTAACATAAATTTGATCAGTGATTTTGGCTCCTCCATAGGACTATTTGTTGAAGTGTTTTTATGGGGCAATTGAATCAACATGGGGTGTGATAGGAGAAGATGACCAAACATATTTTCATCTAAGCCCAAAATTTTGGAATTATTTGGCAAAGGAGTGAGTGAGGCTACAACTAGTAATAACTTGAAATTTATTAATGGAAACATAAGAATATCTTAAAATTTTGTACATATCACTTAGAATCTAATAATTCTCAAGTAGGGGGTTGATGAGTACTTAGTTGGCATGGTTTGATTGCATCTATTGTTAGATTTTGTAGTGTCATAAAATTGCACCCCCTTGCAGTTTCACCTACACTTTTGAGTCCACTCCGTTAGCATTTGTGTAGGCTCATTTTAGCCCTTGCATCAACTTTTTACCCTCTCAAGATGCTCAAGACCCCTTTTCAATCACTACCCTTGCACACCAGCTTTGCATCAAAACTTGTGTCTTACCTTGTTACCACTATTTTGTATCATGATTTTTTTGGACACTAGTGCACCACACGGACATTTGTGCACCACACTAGCATCTCGCGATATTTCGACATTCAAACGACCAATTTTTGAGTATCTTGCCACTTGTCACCTACCTTTGTCATTATTAATGGATTGGGATGCCTTGTGATAGCTCATGAGCCTTCTTTTCCCTCATTTTCTCTCTCTTAAATCCATCTATTTCATTCTATTGATCTCTATTGGTCTTTTCTTGCTTGCTCTATCATTCTCTCTTCTTTGTATCTTTCTCTCTTACTTGCACAACTCTCTACATCTTGCTACAACAACACTCTCAAGTTCTCACAACATTGTCTACAACTCTCTTGGCTCTCAGAGTTCTCTCTCTCTCTTTGGCTTCCTCAAGCCTTGCAGGTGATATCTTACTTGTATTGCATCTTTGAGCATCTTGGGATTTCTCACATCCCTTATTTATGCACTTTATCATCTTGTCTATTATCATGTCTATTTACTTTCTCGTATATTATTATTGTCTATCTATCTATCTGACTTCCCATGGAGATGGGACCATTGAAATGGGGGTTTAACTGAGGTAAGCCCCTAAATAGCCCCAACAATTTTCCTTGGTCTTATGTGTGCAGGTATCAAAGACATTCATTTTCAGGAGACTTCATTTCCTGGTCTATTGTGAGCATTTTCTATCTTCTATTCTCTTTATCATTTATATTTCACTTAGTTTACTTTATTTTAATGTTTGTTATAATCTATTATTTTTTCGCATTCTAAAAGTTCTTACCAGTTAGAACAACAGTAGTCACTTAAGTTGTTTTCTAAGATATTCTTAATTTTCAGTCTATACAAGATGCCAGTGTGTCTCTAGGATGCCAATACGTCGCTCTATCATTGGTGTGTCACATTGTTGTCCTTTGGCCGGTAGCTCGTTAACCCATCCAAAAAACCTCTATGATCTACTCTTTTTTATTCTAAAACTCTTGTTATTTTATCCATCACTTGGGATTTATTCTTTGAGGTATTCTTGAGGTAGTTGAGGACCATTTTCTCCTTGAAGACACTTTCTTGTCTCGAGACTCAGGGGTAGCAAATATGCTCATCTACATTTTGGTGAACATGACGTGAACATGCTCCTTCCAAAAAAAAGGAAAAATGCAAGATTTTTCCCTCCACTAAAAAAAATTAGGGCGCTACCCCAAACCCCATTCCATGTTGTCAAAGCAAAAGTAATACGCTAACCTTCGGATAACTTGTTTATACATTATTTATTGTATTTAGCTTATTATTTTCAAAATTTATTTAATATCTTCTTGTATTAGTTCAGTTTCTAATTTTATTCAAAGTGTTAAAGTGATGATCCATTACATGCATGTGATGGTGACTTGGCTTTACCTATGCCACTTTGTATCCTTGATCCTTCTCATAAAATTCCTCTTGTTTTAGAGGATATTTTGTTACAAGAAGATGAAATCACTGATACTTTCCTTAATGTTACTCTACCTTCTTTTCATTCCAATGCACTCTCTTCTAGAGAGGATGCATTAGTGAATGTGAAATCTTGTTCCATATCTAATCCCCCATAGATCAATGTTGAGAATAATTCTTCTAAAAGTCATGATGAATTTGTACATGTAATCTATGTCTTTGTCACTCCTCAAAGGCCTAAGAGACTTATCATTTATGTGAATCTAGGTAGTCCTTCTCCTAAAATAACTTGTTACATTCATGGCGTTCCATTTAATAGTGAGGCTCTCTCTTATAGAGCAATCATCGATACTTATAATACTAGGAGGAATAAAATAAATGTTGATCAACCTAATTCTTTACCACCTTCTCAACCAAGTCTTCCTTCATCACCTAAATCCATGATTAAAGCACCTAGTGATTACAATCTTGTCGAGAAACTCCATGTTACTCTAGCTAAGATCTCATTATGAGACTTGCTTCAGTCTGTGTTGGTTTATCAAGGTATGCTTCAAGAAGCCTTGCAAAATATTATCTTTCCTTCTTATGCTATGCCAATGGATGTTAATACATTGATAGCTCATATTCATGTAGATTTACCAAATATTATGTTCTATCTACAAGAACTCCTACCCTCAGAGGTGCAGAAGCAAGCAGATCCTCTAATGATTATAGTCAACATTAATAATATTGGCATTAGACGTACTCTCATTGACACCGATTCGGCCCTCAACATATGTAGTATTGACTTAGCTTCTCTTGTTTCTTCTTCTTTTTACATTTGTAGATTCGATAATACTCGTCAGCAAGCCTTGGGAATGATAATATTACCTTTGAGGTTGGGACCTATTACTGTACCCACCCTTGTATATGTTATATTAGAAAAATTACCATATAATATTCTTCTCAATAGATCATGGATTTTCACTATGGGTGCAGTTCCATCTACCTTTCATAGATCTATTAAATTCATTCATAATAATCAAGTAGTCACAATCAGGGCTAACCCTGATGTTGTACACTTATGTGAGATGGCAGTTGTTGGTTAGGCTTCAGTTGCACCTACTCTTAAAAATTGTGTCCCTTCAATTTCTTCCAATGTGTTGATGTCTACTCCAAGAGTACCTGTTACAAAGGATTCTTTTGAGACAGATGTCCCTAAAGAAGATCCTTCTACTTCTTCTTAAGAAAATGCATGCTTTTGTGATGATTGGGGTTCCTTAGACTTTACAAAATCCTTCATTGGAGAGTATAAAGTTGACCCTACCCACCTTGAAATCCCAATAATATCATTCATACCTACTATCAAAGGTGCTCATTCTTTTGTAGCGTGAGATAATGTGAACAATAATTGTAATGTCCTTAACGCTGATCCTCCCTCTTTTAAGGAGTTGCAATCATGGTATGGCTTTGGATTTAATATTATTTCTAAGCATGGGTACAAAGGAAACAGTCTTGGGTGCATGGAACAAGGAGTTAAGGACCCTTTGGAGCCAAAATGTCACCCTTTTGCAAGGGGTTTAGGTTATAATCCTTCTCGTTTGTCTCCATCCCCTCCTCCATCATCTAGTATCTTTGTGTCTTCTTCTTGTGAGCAGTCAATTTTTTTTTCACAAGAGAAAGGGTTTCTTCCTACTCCCCATTCTTTATCTAAGCAAGACCATATCTTGTTGAGGATTTGTTGATGGTTTTTTTAGCACTACACAACATAGACAAAATACAAGTATCCTATCTCTCTTGAAACGTAAATTTCTATCAGCAAGCCTCAAGAAATGACCCCAAAGTCTTTGGTGCAAGGCACCATAGCTCTTAAAGTGAAAATGTTGCAAAGAGTTAGATTTTGAGTCTTTTGGTTTGTAATAAGGTCTATAAGACCATTTCTTATGTTTTAAAGTTGTCTTGGGTCATTTACACTCAATCTTGTAAAGGTGGTAAAAGTTGCAAAGTTGTCAAGCATTTTTGCATTTTGTGGGAGTTGGACGGTAATGAGACTTGAAAAGTAGTTAGGCTCAGTTGTTTTAGTTGGAGAATTCTTAAATACATCATGTAAGGGTTGAGTCAAGTTTCTGATGTACATTCAGAAGATTGAATAATACAAAATTCACTGTTTTACTGTGTTTTTAGAGGAAAAATTGCTGCTACAGACCTTAGTACGGCCTTGTACGGCCTATAAGTGATCAAATTTTGATTGGAATTGATGGAGATATGAATCCTTATTCTTTTTCATCTTGTTTCATTTGATTTCACCAGGATTTTTGTGAGTTAGAGTAAGTTTTCTGAAAACTAGTTGAAGCCCTGGTTTTGAGGGTTTGATTGGAAGAAAATGAATTATTGACCAATTCCACCAATGAAAATGTTTGGTAATTGGTGGAATGGGTATAGGTAGGATGCATTTTATGTTGGTGAAGTTTTCAAGAGCATGGGTTAAGGATTTGGGTAGATGGGTTGATGCCCTAGTTGATTAAACTCATGGTTTTAGGAAAAAGTGATGCATAGATGGTAGGGTTTGAATAAAAACTCTTGGGGATAGGTTGGAAGAGGTTGAAATTGAATGGGAATACCTAATTAGCATGTTGGAAGTCTTGGTATGAAGAGTGGAGACCTGGGTTTTTAAATCCTTGTTGCCACCCTTTCAAGCAAGCCTAATTAGGCCTATGGTGAAGAGTAGCAACAAAAATTAGAGGGTTGAGTTCCAAAGTAACCATCCCTGCAATTTTGATATGTTTTGAAACTTCAAAAAGGTTACTATTATCTCCTATATTTTCACCCTGTTGAATCATAAATTCAACAATCCAGTGAAAACATTGGAAAATATCTCAAAGTGTGGGCTTTGAAAATGGAGATCAACCTCTGGAGAAGGTCGGATTCCTCTTGGTTCTCACCTAAATCTAACTCACTCTACTATTTTGTTCGAGGAAAAGGAGTAAAGAAAGCGTAAACTGAAAAAATGAAAGTGAAATTGAAAGGTGATACACCAAACTAAGATAGGACATAAAACTCAAACTCCAAACACTTGACTGCTATGACATAAATTACACTTTCACAACTTATTATTGCATGCTTCTGCATAAGTTCTTCACAAAGAGGTCACAATGTTCAAACTCTTAGGAGGAAGATAAATTCATAGCTAAAATCTCTTTACATTCTTTGACACAGTTTGCAATGTGCATTAACATACTCTTGCATAAAGGCGTTAAAAACTAAGATAAAATTATAAGGAAATGTTCAACAATATTTCACGAATAACTTGATCAATCAATTGAATCCACACAATGATGTAAAGAACAAGTGGGAAAAACTTCACCAATCAATGATGTCCAAGGTTCTTATTGTATTTCATATCCAGAAAAGAGTTACAAAAGTATAACAAAAACTAATTGAGGACTAAAAAATCACTAAGTATCAAAAAATGCATAATAGGAACTGAGTATAATGAGTCAAATGAATGACTATATCATCAACTCCCAAAAAATTGCACCAAAATAGGAGCTAGAAACTGCTTTGGGTCAGATGCCTTCAAAAAGCCATGAATCTAGCAACTGCATCTCCTCCAAAAAGACTCCAATAGGCTAGAAAAGTTAAGTTTGACCAATCCCATCATCTAGGCATGCAAAACCACCCCTATATTCTCTCCATAACCTCAAAAAAATTGAATAAAGTCCCCTCTATATGCTCTCCTTGTGTTTGCAAACTAAAAAACAACCTCCCAAGATGCTCTAAAAGTCATAAAGACTCAACCATATGCTCAATGCATTCCAAAGCACGACACCTTTTACTTTGCATTCAAGAATAACAATTTGATTTAGTGCTTTATAAAACAACACTTAAATGAAATTGTTTACATTTATAGTTTATGCAAAACAAGGGTAATATTTCAACCTCACAAAGGTCAAGGCAAATAAAAGTCATAAAGGACTCTCAAATATAGCATACAAGGAAAAATAATTACATGGCATAAGCCTTGACCACGAGATGCATTGGTTGATGTATATTTTTTAGATAAAAGGTAAAAATACCTTTTACTGTTGGCCTTCATTAGGGTTTCCAAACCCTAAGAAACAAAACCATGCAAAAAGCATTTCATTTTACACTCTCACCTTTTGAAAGTTTCACTCTACCGCCATAGGGTTTCAATGAGCTACTATGAAGGATTTTCACGGTGGATTTCTACATGCAAAGAGGCTTTTCCAAGCACATTTTCTTGACAAAACTCAACCTCAGAGGCTATGGTAATTATTTTTGGAAACATTTCTCGTATTTCCTTTCATTTTCTAAAGAAGGAAAAGCTTGAATTGAGCTGCAAATACAGAAAAAATGTTGAACCATTTAGAAACAGTGTGTTTCCTTGCTTCCCTTGTCAATTTCATTCATTTTTAACTGGTTCGATGAAGAAACTTCCTTTGTATACGTGGCCTCTACAGGGTATTGATTTTCTATGCATCTCTTTGTAGTATTTCATTGATAAAAAAAAGTCAATTCAAGAAAAGTTTTTATTTTCCTATAATTTGCACTTTTTGGGTTTGTACAAGATTCTTCTTCTTGTGCCTCTATTCCTTTTCTAGAAAATAACAAGAAAAAACTCTCTATTCTACAATAGGTTTCATGTTTTCCATTCTAGTTTTTTAACTCTCTTTAGCAAAGGGTCTTTTATGGCCACACTTGCAAGTTCCCTGAGGTTTTGTTAGCCTCATTAGCCATTCTAGGCTTGCTCTTCTTTGTGGCTTTTTGAACCTTTATCTACATCCATAAAGGCTTGTTTCACAGGTCACGACTTCATGTACACCCTTGCAATGTATTTCGCAGGTTTCCTTTTTTGCAAGTACTGAAAACTTGTGCTCATTTGTGGTCAGGTTTTCATGACTCTATTCATTGTGATTTCTACCTTACTATTTTGAAGAAAAACCCAATTCGTCTCTCGAGGGTTTGTTTCCTTTTCTCGGGCCCCATCACTCTATTATGGGCTTCATTTATTTGCACATATGAATTTTTTTCATTTCTTGGTTATGCTCCTTCCCTTTTTTGTAAAACCTCAAGTGCTTGCTCTACAGTTCAGTATTGAAGACCTTGACCCTAGTGAAACAATTGTTACCACTCTCCTTTAACCCTCTCATATTGCACCATTGGAATGCTTTTCCTGTAGCATGATGCCATTATCTTTACTAGATATTGAAATGTGCTTTAAGAACTACTCCCTGTGGTTGTCCTTAACATAAGGCTTGCAACATGTAAGGTTTTCTCTTTAACTATAATGCAACTATTCTTTCACAAAGACTTTGATGAAGGGTCATTATGTTTGTTTCATGGCACTAAATATCATGACTATCACTATGCTTGCAACATAATTCTTATGCTCTACCTTGCATTCCATCATGCCCTATTCTTTTTCAAAACACTATAGTGCTAGCAAGATCTCTCATATGGATTTTGCAAACATTTGATGTGGTGCTAATAACCTTGACTCCTATAGTCACAGCAGTAGGAATTTTATCATTGCTTAGCTTATTCCATTTCATGATGATTGCATTTCACCACAAGTGATTTACCTTTGTCACTGAATTCTTATGGTGACCGTGTTACTCTTTTTTTTTGGACTATTTCTTTGCAAAAATATTTCTTTTCAGTGACAACTTCTGGGAAAACTTAAAGACACTACAATTAATACTTCCTTTTGCAATATTATCATGATTACTATTGGTTTTCATGACCTTACTATAGGCACAAAACAATCCTCTTCATTGAGTTGTCTGATGTAACTCCATTTAGCATTATCCTTTTCATACCCTTATAGTGATCACCATGTATCACCAAACCAGTTTTAGAACCTTCAACAATTGTGCACTGGGTATCTCCCTGATTTAATGGAATCACAAGAAAACCCAAGAACATTGTTGACTTTGTTTATTGGATAGTGAATAATGTATCAGATTGTTTTATTTAAGATTGTCTTCCTCATAACATAATTTTCATTCATGTCATGGATACCATCACCCTATCATCAACCCTTGTCTTATCCTCATAGCATTGGCTATTCCGCATGCTTTCATCACTACATTGGTTGCTATGTCAATAGTTTTTCATCTCAGAAGGACTATTCCTTTATTTTTTGGTTCATAGAAATATTGCACTTCTCAATTCTCTGCTATCTTTGAACTGGTTCATAACATTGCTCTTTGGGATAGAAAATGCATTGTTTCCTTTATGGTTTCATTTCCTTTCACTCATCATCTATAGTTGATCTTTGCCTTCCTTCTTTGTATTTGAAGTATTCTGAAGCTCTTTTCACACCCTTCATCACTTACATGATGCTTCCATTTGAATTGGCTATCTGTTGTTGGATGCCCAATCTTATGCCTCATGCACTATGACTTGATTGTCAATTAATTGTCCTTGATCATCTCTCATGACTTACTTCTGATATATCATGATAGAGTCCTCAAGAAATAAGGATAGGTGTCCTTAGCATAGGAATGTTCACCAATTCAGTAATTATATTCACATGCTTATCATCTTTTCAGTAGATTCCTTGCAAGTACTTGAGTAACAAGACTAGAGAGGTGGATATGCCTATGATAAGATGAATATTTTTATATCTTGATTCCTATCAAAATATATAGAAAATACTCAAGATAAGGCCCTAAGAAAAATAGCACTTCTATCCCTCTAAACATATGAGGGAAACATGTTGGGCTCAGGGAGCGGCATTTTATCCCACATGCTTTAATCAGATGAATCAAAATAGAAACAAGGATTTCACCTCTATCTACATAAGAAACAAACATGTTAGATAGAAACTGAGCATATGATGGATGTGTTTGATTATGCTCTTTGCTTTCCTGGAAATTAGTAGTAAGTTGTTTTAATGCAGATGAAGGTCAAGCTATATGTTTTCAGATTTTTGTAGATATATAGATTAGTGATCTTTCATTGCTTTAACCAAACCTCAACTCACTCATGCAGGAAACCTAGGAGTAGCCAAGAGCACCAACTAGAGGCTGGACAAATGTGAAGGACTGAAGCTGATGCAGGACAGGCTCATCCAAGAATCATCATTTAGGCAATGACGGGTCACCCTTCTCTATATGTACATTTATTTTTGGCAAATGTATAGTTTTTCTTTTATTTGCATTGAAACAGTCAGTCTCATGGCTTATGTGAGACATTATCCATTTGCATTATCAATAAAGATTACTTTTCAAGAAAAGATTGTGCACTTTCTCCTATGTTATATGTATCTGCATAAATGCAATCTAGTAATATAATCTTCTGATTTTGTTCATGCACATGAATGTAATATAGCAGAAATAAAAAATGTACCTTACTCTTTATTTAAAAATCACAAAATCTCTACCTAATTGAGCTATTAGTGAAGATAGGTAACATTTTTTGGCGACATCTACTATATTTTTGTATGCTAAACATCAGACCAGTTGCCTAGGCTTATCCATTAGGCACTAAGTCACCTAAAAGTTGACACAACTTGAAAAAAATCCTCAAAACAAAATTGTAACTCAATAGATCAGTGCAAAAGACCCTAAAAACATATTGAAACACCAAAACTTCAAGATGAAAACTACCTAACTGTGTTGAACAACACTTAGGGAAATTGAAAACTTGAATCTAAACTATGGTGCAACAACACTTATTGAAAACAAAAATCCTAATCTAGCATGTATAATGCTGATCAAACCTCAAAACAACATTTGAGGTGTATCCCATTGACTGGGATAGGCAGAATTTCTCCATCCATCTTTGATAACTAAAATGCATTGTGCTCCTTGCATTATGTAATAACAAATGGGTCACTCCAAAAGTTATCAAACTTAGTGTGCTTTCCTGGCCTACTTTTCAATTCATCCCATTTGAGTACAACATCACCCTCTCTGAATATTCTAGGTGTTGCTTTCTTATCAAAGACTCTTTTTGATTGAAGTTGATGATAGTCCAAGGATTCCATTTCTTTATCTCTTGTCTCTTCTAGCTCCATGAGCTGAGCATACCTAACTACCATTGGGTCCTGCTCCTCAAAAATTTCTAGTTGATGCATAATATCAAGAGTTGGCAGCTCCAT
Source organism: Sequoia sempervirens (assembly GCA_007258455.2). Lineage (NCBI taxonomy): Eukaryota > Viridiplantae > Streptophyta > Pinopsida > Cupressales > Cupressaceae > Sequoia > Sequoia sempervirens. Next base: position 14,477,864 of record VDFB02109042.1, read on the forward strand.
TGATAAAGACAATCTTGCCTCCTTACCATAAACTAGCACATATGGGGAATTCCCAATGGACTTTTTGGGAGTTATTCTATCTTCCCATAAGGAATATTTCAACTTGGTGTGCCAAGTTTTCTGATTATCCTCCATGATTCTTTTGGTAATCCTTATCAATTTTTTCTTTGTTGATTCTGCTAAACCATTAGCTTGAGGGTAATATTTTGATGATGTATTCAAATAAATGCCATTCTTTACAGCCCAAACACTCACTCTGAGTCCAACAAATGCTAAAGCATTATCTGAAATGACTGATTCAGGTACTCCAAACCTGGTTACTAAATCATCATAAAAGTTCAAAACAACACTTTCATTGGCTTCTTTCAAAGCCACTACTTCAGTCCACCTTGTAAAATAATCAGTTGCGGCGAGTACCCACCTGTGACCTGCACTAGAAGGTGGATTTATAGGTCCTATAAAATCAATGCCCCATTTCATGAAAGGTTGTTCCACTTGAATTGGCTGCAAAGGTAAAGCTGGCAGCCTCTCTTTTCCTACAAAAATTGCACATTTTCTTGCCCAAGCATGGGAATCTTTAAAAAAAACTTGGCCAATATTAGCTAGCTCTCATTATCTTCCATCCAGTAGTTCTTGGGAAAAAATGACCCCCAGTAGTTCCATCATGGAACTCATGAAGTACTTTATCTATTTGATCATGATCAATGCACCTTAACAACACACCATTAAGGTCCTTTCTAAAAAGAACATTATCAACCAACACATAAGGAATAGACTACAATCTAAAATATCTCCTCTTAGCCTTGTCTAAACCTGGTGAACACTCACCAGTTTGCAAGAAATGAGTCATATCATGTACCCAACTTGCACCCAATGTAGGTGCAGCATTCTAAAGCTCGTCATTAGTGACCAAAACGGTCTCTACCTCTGTCTTTTCCTCATTTTTAGACCCTGTAGCTAAATGCTCACACAACTCTTTACCCCTTACAAGCTTGGTTACCTTTATGTCTATATCATAGTCCATAACCTTCATAATCCAGCCAACCATCTTTTCATTCAGGTCCCTGCTTAACAAAAAACTCCTTCAAACTTGGGTGAGCAACCATTAGATGTATCTTATTGTTTGAAATCAAGGGCTTAAATTTTTTCATACTTTTGATAATAGCTAGAACATGCTTCTCCATGAAGGTATACCTCTATTCATAATCCTCTAAACCTTGACTAAAAAAGGCAATGGGCTATTCCAAACCATCATTATTTTGTTGTACCAACATTGCAGAAATGGAATCTATGCTACCAAAAGCATAGAGAATAAAATCTTTTGAAAATTTTGGATTTACCAGAGTAGGAGCTACTAATAAGGCCTCCTTAATAGCTTCAAAACTGCACTTGGCCTATCTGGTCTAGCTGAAACTTGTATTTTTCTTTAACATAGCAGTTAATGGTCTCAAAAGATTTGCAACATCTGGAATAAGCCTTCTCAAAAAATTAATTTTTCCCAAGAACCTTTGTAGCCCCTTCTTATGATTGGGTAAAGGCAGCTCTAAAATGGCTTTCACTCTTTCAAGATCAATGGCGATCCCCTTTTTTGACACTATGTTTCCTAAAAGCTTTCCTTCATGAACAACATAGATGCACTTTTTTGGATTAAGGGATATACCAAACTCCCTGCACCTTTCAAACACTTCTCTTAAATGAGAAAAATGCTCCTCTACATTTTTTGAGAAAATTGTTAAGTCATCAAGATATATAAGCATCAATTTATGAATCAGCCCCTGAAATGCCATGTACATGGCCTTCTGAAAGGTGGCACCAGCATTATATAAACCAAATATCATTATTTTATAGGCCATAGTGGCCCACTTTGTGGTAAAAGCAGTCTTGTATTGATCCTCTTCTTTGACCAATACCTGATTATAACTAGAATAACCATCAAGGAAAATCTTTATGAACCAGCAACTACTTGAAGGATCTGCTCCATAGAGGGCGGCAGGTAATGATCTTTCAATGAGGCTCTATTAAGGTCTCTAAAATCTACATAGAGCCTAATTTCTCCATTTTTCTTCCTAATCGGTACAAGGTTAGATACCCATGAGGTATGCTTGATTGGGAAAATAATGTCTCCCCTAATCAGCTTGGTCAATTCCTTTAGCATAAGGGGCTCAAGTTTTGGATTTAAAGGCCTCTGTTTTTTCCTAACATGCTTTGTATTTGGCTCTAATTCTATGGTATGTTGGGAAATATGGGGATCAAATCCCTTTAAATCAGAGTATTCCCATGCAAAAACATCTTGAAATTATTGACAAAGAGCAACAAAATCTTGCCTATCTACTTGTGAACAAATTTTTCCAATTTTAAGGAGCTTACCTTTAAAAATATCAAGCTCTTCATAATGCTCCTCCTTGACTTGCATGATGGTTTTGCTCTTTTTGAGATGATCATCAATGCTGAAGATAGATTCTAAGGTGACTAGACCCCTAGGTAGCTTGTTAGTTCTTAGCTAAATGATCTGATCATCATACTATTTCTTGAGCTTCTCCTAATTTACCACTGAACTCATCTTCTTCAAGCAGAAAGCTCAACACCTGCTTATCACTCTCGAATACTTGCCAATGAATTTTATTATCAGGAATAGAAGACCTTACAACAACCTTAACATATTGTTGCACTTTTCCCTTTTTAATATCATTAGGTATATCAAACTGAGCACCTATTGTGGCTAACCTATCTGTGTGCTTATTCTAATTCCTAGGAATTGAAACCAAATTAAAAGCATTGAATTCCTCTATCATATCCCATACCCTATGCTTGTAAGACTTCAAAGCATCATTTTTAGTCACGTTCAAGCCTCTTACCTGATTGACTATCAATTCACTGTCCCCAAATACCTGTAGGTAGTTTATCCCCCTTTTCCTTGCCCATTCCAAGCCATGAATCAAACCTTCATATTCGACAGTATTATTAGAACAAGAAAAAGAAAATCTGAAAGCAAAATAATACTTGTCACCTTGTGGGGACACAAGCATTTCCCCCCCACCAGCTCTGTTTTTGCTTCTGATGCCATAAAAAAACATCTTCCACACGTCATCTTGTTGTCTTAGCTATTGTTTTTCCTTCTTTTCAAGGTTTGGCATCATTGTTTCAGGTTTATGTAAGAAATATACCCCCAAACCAGCTTATTGAATATGCTCTATGTTTTATGTTGCCCATTCATTTAAAAGAAATGTCTGGTACACTTTTAGCTTACAATTCTTGAGCAGCAGCAAGCTCTCTATCCTCAAGAACAACATAGTTTGCATTAACAACATTTGGTATATAGGGTTCAATGTGATCTTTGGCAAGTGACTCAGATTTTATAGTCACTTTTGTCCCATATCTAGTCCTAAACGGCATGTGAGACCAATCTAAGGACAAATAAACCCCTATCTTGGCAGTCAAATCTCTTGACAAGCATAATGCAAAATAAGTTGGTAAGTCAATGACAAATATGTCTTGGGAAATGGAAAAGTTTGGACAAGCGTGAAGTGTAAGGCTTAAGTCCTTAATGACACCTATTGTATTAATAGATGACCCACCTAATTAGACCACTCATTTCTCAAGGGGATGATATTTTAATTCCAACTTGTCAGTAATCTGTTTGGAAATCACAGAACTTCTTGCCCCACTATCTACCATCCAATTATGGAATAGCTTATCCCCTACTATAAAATTCACATAAAACAAAGGGGGTTTGACATCTTTCGTTAATTGTTTATTGTTGCCCTGAGGTGTATTTGTAAAAAAAACTTTAACATGACCTATTGTTGTATCATTTGAAACATTTGCATCTAATAAAGCAAATTGTAATAAGTCTTTTTAGACTGGGATGGATAAAGTGTCCCATATAGATATTAATACATTCATTTTCTTCATACTTTCGATAATATTGTAAGGTGCAATAGTATTTACCTTATGTTGAGTCCTCTCAGCTTGCAAATGAGTTGATTGAAGGTGACTCCCAATCTATTCTTTGGCAGTAGCCTACGAATTTCTTTGTAATATGCATGGCACTTGAGATGTAGATAGACCAATAGTGTCTTTACCCTTGTTTGTTGAATTTTCAATCTCAAAAGCCCTCTTTTTGGCTCTTGTATTAGCTGCAACTAGAGAATCATCCACATTCACACCACACAATTCCTCTCCTTGCTAATTCAGGAGAGTTGTATCATCTAGAGGATGATTCTGTTGTTGTGGTGACTCCTCATTGGATATGCTCTACACACTTGAGACATTTTGCACCATCAAAGCTTAATTAATGACCCTATTTGGACATGTGGCTTGATTGTGGGGCTGATTGCACAGAAAACACCACTCATAATCTATTGCAAGGTTGTTTTGTATAGGAACAAGTTCACTTGTTGCACTAATTGGAGCTGGATTATATGGCTGAAAAGGCCTTGGATTCACATTTTGTATTGCTCCTTGTTGATTTCCATGAAATGGCTATCTATTAGCTTGATAAGTCTGATTCTACCCTTGGTTTTGTGGTTGATAAGATTGTCTATTATGAAACTGCTGCTTCTTAATGCTAACCAACTCATTACTAAATGTTTGAAGTAAATTTTCAATCTTTTGTTGGTTGTTTTTAATCTCTTGCAACTCTTGGGATGAACCTGAGACAGTTGTTTATTGGCTAACAACAATTGGTAATGCTGGAACAATAGGTAAAGGAGCAAAGAGTGGTATTTGTAGAGGCATTGAAGGCTGAATCTCTGGGAAAATTAGCATTGGGGTTCTAGGAGCTATCTTACCAGCTTGAATTAGACTATTTTCTGCTCTAATTGTTATTTCATAAGCATCTGGTAAAGAGACACCCCCCATAGATTGTATCATGGAAGAAATGTTACTATTGAGAGCCCTCAAATAATACAGAAAAAAACATTCCAGGGAAGGTCTTACCGTTTTAGGAATTTTGTACCATGTTTTCTAGAAATGATAATTAAAGCCTAACATATGCTCTTGGGGAGCTCTCTTGATTGTTGTCGGTTGTTCAACTAGTGACAGGTGATCAGACTTATTTTGAAACTGCTTGTGCAACTTGTCTCCTAATTCATCCCATGTTGCAATAGAACTAACCGCCAAGCCTCTGAACCATTCTAGAGCCTTTCCCTTAAATGAAGTAGCAAGTAGTCTTACTACAAAATTTTCCTGAGTAATGTGGTGGACTCCACATAATGAAGCCATGTCTCTAATGTGCTCAATGGGAGTAGTTTGATCCTCCCCTATGAAAAAAGGTAGACTTTTCAAGGAAGTCATAGGTATATCATCATGTTGTGCAAGATTTAAAGGATTTCCTCCATTAAATGGAACAAAAGGTGGATTCCTAGCCATTTGGGAAACTTGAGGTGGATTGGCTTGAGATGGAACAATAGGCACACCAACTAAAGGGATAGAAATACTTGCTAAAACTATTATTTTGAAACTAGGAGGTGTAGAATGAACTCTTTTAGATGAAATAGGAGTTCATTTTATAGTTCTTCCACTCCTCCTTGGTGGTAAAAATTATAAATATTCAAAAGGGGCAGCACTACTTCTTGTTTGTATTCTTTTCATATGTTATCTTGCACTAGTTTTGTTAACCACTAGACTCAAATTCGCCAGACATGCAAACTTAACCTCTAAAAAGGTCTAAAATTTCACTAGTTGCACATCAAAACCAGTAAAAATTAAAATTTCAAGACTGTCTTGATTCAACAGTCCCATCGGGTGTGCCAAGACTGTTATCTCTGGGATTTGCACCCTATTGAGTTAAAATTTCACTAGTTGCACATCAAAACTAGTAAAAATTAAAATTTCAAGACTGTCTTGATTCAACAGTCCCACCGGGTGTGCCAAAATTGTTATCTCCTAGATTTGCACCCTGTTGAAATTCAACAATCCGATGAAAACATTGGAAAATCTCTCAAAGTGTGGGCTTTGAAAATGGAGATCAACCTCTGGAGAAGGTCGGCTTCCCCTTGGTTCTCACCTAAATCTAACTCACTCTACTATTATGTTCAAGGAAAAGGGATAAAGAAAGAATAAACTAAAAATTGAAAGGTGATACACCAAACTAAGATAGGACATGAAACTTAGACTGCAAACACTTGACTGCTATGAAAAAAGTTACACTTGCACAACTTATTATTGCATGCTTCTGTATAAGTGCTTCACAAAGGGGTCACAATGTTTAGACTCTTAGGAGGAAGATAACTTCACATCTAAAATCTCTTTACATTCTTTCACATAGTTTGCAACCTGCATTAACATACTCTTGCATAAAGGTGTTAAGAATTGAGACAAATTTATAAGGAAATGAACAATATTTCATAAATAACTTGATCAATCAACTGAATTCACACAATGACGCAAAGAACAAGTGGGAAAAACTTCACCAATCAATGATGTCCAAGGTTCTTACTATATTTCATATCCAGAAAAGAGATGCAAAAGTATGCCAAAAACTGACTAAGGACTAAAAAATCACTAAGTATCAAAAAATGCATATTAGGAACTAAGTATAATGAGTCAAATGAATGACTATATCATCAACTCCCAAGCAATTGCACAAAAATAGGAGCCAAAAATTACTTTGGTTCAGATGCCTCCAAAAAGCCATGAATCTAGCAACTGCATCTCCTCCAAAAAGACTCCAATAGGCTAGAAAAGTCAAGTTTGACTAATCCCATCATCTAGGCATGCAAAACCACCCCTATATCTCTCCATAACCTCCAACAAAGTGAATAAAATCCCCTCTATATGATCTCCTTATGTTTGCAAACTAAATAACAAACTCCCAAGATGCTCTAAAAGTCATAAAGACACAACCATATGCTCAATGCATTCACAAAGCATGGCACCTTTTACTTTGCATTCAAGAATAACAATTTGATTTAGTGCTTTATAAAACAACACTTAAATCATTTTTTTTACATTTATAGTTTATGCAAAACAAGGGTAATATTTCGACCTCACAAAGGTCAAGGAAAATACAAGTCATAAAGGACTCTCAAATATAGTATACAAGGAAAAATAATTACAAAGTATAAGCCTTGACCACGAGATGCATTAGTTTATGTATGTTTTGTAAATAAAAGGTAAAAATACCTTTTACCGGTTGCCTTCATTAGGGTTTCCAAACCTTAAGAAACAAAACCATGCAAAAAGCATTTCACTTTACACTCTCACCTTTTGGAAGTTTCACTCCTCCGCCATAGGGTTTCAATGAGCTTTTGTGGAGCATTTTCATGGAAAATTTATGTGTGCACGAGTGCTTTTCTAAGCACATTTTCTTGAGAAAACTCAACCTTAGAGGCTCTGATAAGTATTTCTAGAAACATTTCATGTATTTCCTTTCAATTTCTAAAGAAAGAAAAGCTTGAACCGAGCTTCCAATAAAGAAAAAATGGTGAACCATTTAGAAACCATGTGTTTCCTTGCTTCCCCTATCAATTTCATGCACTTCTAACTAGTTCGATGAAGAAAATTCCTTTGTATACGCAGCCTCTACAAGGTATTGATTTTCTGTGCATCTCTTTGTAGTATTTCCTTGATGAAAAAACTCAATTTGAGCCTTAAAATGCAAGAAAAGCTTTTGTTTTCTTGTAATTTTCACTTTTTGGGTTTGCATAGGATTCTTGTTCTTGTGCCTTTATGCCTTTTCTAGAAAATAATAGGAAAAAACCCTCTATTCTATTGTAGGTTTCATGTTTCCCATTCTGGATTTTCAACTCTCTTTAGCAAAGGGTCTTTTATGGCCATACTTGTAGGTTCCCTGAGGTTTTTTTAACATCATTATCCATTTTGGGCTTGCTCTTCTTTGTGGCTTTTTGAACCTTTATCTGCATCCATAAAGTCTTGTTTCACAGGTTGCGACTTCATGTACACCCTTGCAATCTATTTCACGGGTTTCCTTTTTTGCAAGTACTGAAAACTTGTGCTCATTTGTGGTCGGGTTTTCATGGCTCTATTCAATGTGATTTCCACCTTACCATTTTGAAGAAAAACCTGATTCATCTCTCAATGGTTTGTTTCCTTTTCTCAGGCCCCATCACTCTATTATGGGCTTCATTTATTTGCACATATGAAGTTTTCCATTTCTAGGTTATGCTCTTTTCCTTTTCTGTAAAACCTTAAGAGCTTGCTCTATAGTTTGGTATTGAAGACCTTGACCCTAGTGAAAAAATTGTTACCATTCTCCTTTAACCCTCTCTCATATTGCACCATTGGAATGCTTTTCCTGCAGCATGATGCCATTATCTTTACTAGATATTGAAATGTGCTTTAAGCACTACTCCATGTGGTTGTCCTTAACATAAGGCTTGCAACATGTAAGGTTTTCTCTTTAACTATAATGCAATTTTGCTTTCACAAAGACTTTGATGAAGGGTCATTATGTTTGTTTCATGGCAGTAAATATCATGACTATCACTATACTTGCAGCATAATTATTATGCTACCTTGCATTCCATCATGCCCTATTCCTTTTCAAAACACTATAGTGCTAGCAATATGGCTTCTGCAAACATTTGATGTGGTGCTAATAACCTTGACTCTTGTCATCACAATAGTAGGAATTTTATCATTGCTTAGCTTATGCCATTTCATGATGACTACATTCCACCACAAGTGATTTACCTTTGTCACTGTATTATTATGGTGACTGTGTTACTCATTTTTTATGTGGATTGTTTCTTTGCAAAAACATTGCTTTTTAGTGACAACTCCTGAGAAAAATTAAAGACACTACAATTAATACTTCCTTTTGCAATATTATCATGATTACTATCGGCTTTCATGACCTTACTATAGGCACAGAACAATCCTCTTCATTGAGTTGTCTGATGTAACTCTATTTAGCATTATCCTTTCAAGACCCTTATAGTGATCACCATGTATCACCAAACCAATTTTAGCACCTTCAACAATTTTGCACTGGGTATCTCCCTTATTCAATGGAATCACAAGAAAACCCAAGAACATTGTTGACTCTGTTTAAATGATAGTGAATAATGAATCAGATTGTTTTACTTAAGATTGTCTTCCTCATAACTTTCATTCATGTCATGGTGACCATCACCCTATCATCAACCACTATCTTATCCTCATAGCATTGGTTATCCTTCATGCTTTCATCACTAAGTTGGTTGCTATGTCAATAGTTTTGCATTTCAGAAGGATTTTTCCTTTGGTTTTTGGTTCATAAAAATATTGTACTTCTCAATTCTCTATTATCTTTGAACTATTTCATAACATTGCTCTTTGGGACAGCAAATACATTGTTTCCTTTATGGTTTCATTACCTTTCACTCATCATCTATAGGTGATTCATGCCTTCCTTCTTTGTATTTGAAGTATTTTGAAGCTCTTTTCATACCCTTCATCACTTACATGCTACTTCCATCTGAATTGGCTATCTATTGTTGGATGCCCAAGCTTATGCCTCATGCACTGTGACCTAACTATCAATTAACTACCCTTGATCATCTCTCATGACTTACTTTTGATATATCTTGATACAGTTCTCAAGAAATAAGGATAGGTGTCTTTAGCATAGGTATATTCACCTATTCAGTAATGATATTCACATGCTTATCATCTTTTCAGTAGATTCCTTGCAAGTACCTGAGTAACAGGACTAGAGAGGTGGATATGCCTATGATAAGATGAATATTTTTATATCTTGATTCCTATCAAAATATATAGAAAAGACTCAAGATAAGGCCCTAAGAAAAATAACACTTCTATCCCTCTAAACATATGAGGGTAGCATGTTGGGCTCAACCCTTGTGGGAGCCACATTTTATCCCACATGCTTTAATCAGATGAATCAAAATAGAAATAAGGATTTCACCTATACCTGCACAAGAAACAAACATGTTAGATAAAAACTGAGCATATGATGGATGTGTTTGATTATACTCTTTGATTTCCTAGACATTAGTAGTAAGTTTTTTTAATGTAGATGAAGGTCAAGCTATATGTTTTCAAATGTTTGCAGATATATAGATTAGTGATCTTTCATTTCTCTAACCAAGCCTCAACTCACTTATACAGGAAACCTAGGAGCAACCAAGAGCAACAACTAGAGGTTGGACAAACGTGAAGGACTGAAGCTGATTCAGGACAGACTTAGCCAGGACTTGTCATTTAGGAGATGATGGGTCACCCTTCTTATATGTGCATTTCTTTTATTTGCACTGAAATAGTCAGTCTCACAGCTTGTGTGAGACATTATCCATTTGCATTATCAATAAAGATTACTTTTCTTGAAAAGATTGTGCACTTTCTCCTATGTTATATGTATCTACATAAATAAAATCTAGTAATGTAATCTTCCGATTTTGTTTATGCGCATGAATGTAATATAGCATAAATAAAAAAATGTACATGTTACTCTTTATTTAAAAATACAAAACCTCTACCTGATTGAGCTATTATCAAAAATAGGTAACAAGTATCTTAAATAATTTTTGGTTTTTGGTTAGATGTTTTTTGTAAGATATACTACAAAAACCCCTTTTGTTGTGCTACAGGGAATCGTGTCAATTTGTGAAGGAAATCTTTGTGTTTGAGAAGTTATGACTTTATTGAGGGTTTGATTGAGTTGATTTGTGTTCTTCCACCCTGGTCTACATCAAATTGGTATCAGAGCGTATGTCTGATCTGAAGAAGGGAGAGAAAATGTGAAGCAAAAATTGAACAAAATGCCTCCAAAAGGGAAAACTGTTGCTAGAGAAGTGAATGAGCTGAAAGAAAAGCATGCTAAAGAGATGAGAGAGTTGAAGGAGAGGCTTGTTTCTCTAGAAGCTATTCAGAAGAGAGGTATGGTCATGGGTGATGAGAGTGACTCCGAAGAAGAGGAAGAAGAGGAAGAGGAATTGGATCTTGATGATCAAAGGATGGCTAAGTTACTGAGAGCAGTCAAGGTAGATAAACCCAAGGTGAAGATTGATGTACCTAAGTATGGAGGTAATTTGAATGATGAAGAACTTTTAGATTGGATTGCAGAACTTGAAAATTATTTTGAGTGTGAGGATATATATGAGAAACAAAAGATGAAGATTGCAAAAACAAAGTTGAAGGGTCATGCTTTATTATGGTGAGATTATGAGCAATCTGAAAGGAGGAAGAGAGGTAAGTCAAATATTGTTTCTTGGGACAGAATGGTGGCTAAAATTAAGGGTAAGTTCTTACCATCTGATTATGCTATTCAAATGTATAAGAAACTTCAAGGTCTGAAACAAAAAGAAATGGATTTCAAAGCCTATATTGAATAATTTAATAAGTTTAGTATAAGGGCAAGTCACATGGAGGATGAAGTGGAGAAGGTTACTAGATATCTGAGTGGATTAAGATTCAACATTCAAGATGACCTAACTTTGGAAAATCTAAGAACGGTTGAGGAGTGTTATCAAATGGAAATTAGGGATGAAGAAAAGGTAAAGAGAAGGCAAGACAAACAAACCAAGGGTAGAGGCAGCAATAATAGAGGAAGAGGGTCATTTTCTACTCCAAGGAAGTCCTATGAAAGTCAAGAAGACACAAGCAAAGCACAAGAACAAGTTGTTGATCAGAGAGGTGGATTTAGAGGTGGTAGATTAGGCTTTAGAGGTAGATTTGGAGGTCAAGGTAGAGGCTCACAAGGATTCACAAGAGGTGCTATCAATGCAACAAGTTTGGACACCAAGCATGGCAATGCAATGAAGGTCAAGCTTCTAGTTCACATGGAGGTGAAAGGACTCAATTGGTGCAAGAAGAGGACAATGAGAGTGTAAAATCTCCATCACAACATGTTGCTTCTAAAGTTGGAGAATAACTCATGGTAAGGAGAACACTAATCAAAGCATCAAAGGAAAAGGAACCATCACAAAGAAGGAAACTCTTCAAAACCACTTGTAAGTGCATGGATAAGGTATGTAAGGTTGTAATTGATTCAGGAAGCATAGATAACATGGTTTCCATTGAGATGGTTGAGAAACTTAGATTACCTAGGATACCACACAATACTCCTTATAAATTTTCTTGGTTGAATGAGGGTCAGTATGTTTTGGTAGATGAGCAAGCTTGGGTGGAGTTCAATAGAGGAGGGTATAAGGATTAAATTCTATGTGATGTGTTGCCTATGGATGTGTGTCATTTGCTGCTAGGGAGACCTTGGTAATTTGATAGGCATGCTTTGTATGATGGTAGAAGAAATACATATGAGATAGAAAAAGATGGAATCTCCTTTACTTTGACACCATTGATAGAAGATGATAAAGGACAAACTAAGGCAACCAATGTGATGATGGCAGGTTGAAAAGAGTTTGTAAAGGTAGAGGAAAAGGAAGATAGGAACTTTGCAGCCACTCCTAGACTTGGAGATGTTGTGATAGTAGACATGAAGAGTGATCAAATTTTGGAGGGAAATGATATTGAGTTGGTGTCAAAATATAATTTTTTGAAGGTCAAAGATGACTTGATTCTTGGGATTCAAGGTTGGCTTAAAGGGTATGTTGATGTGAAGATAGAAGAGGTGATTCACTCAATACTTTATAAAGAGGATAGAGTTAATTCCAATCCTTTCATATCAGAGGTTAGTAAACTTGATCAAGCAGCAATCATGGGGGTAGAGCATCAGATGGAAGAGGTGAAAAACAGAGGTGAAGAGCTCAAGGGTAAACTACAAAGGAAAAAGAGCAATTCAAACATACACCAAAGAAGCAGAACAAGAGAGCTCATTGCAAGAGAGGGAGAGACATGGTAGCAAGAAAAGGGGCAGATTCAATAGCATTCTTAGCTGAAGGATAGATCATGGATCATCTATCACACATACTTTTGCAATTGAAGCATGACTTAGATGCCAAAGAGTTCAAGAAGCCTAGGAACAATTCCTTTTTCCAATATTTGACTCAATGGAAGGGATTTCCAGCTAAAGGTATCACTTGGAGATCAAAGGATGATAGAATAAAAAATGGATTTTATGTTGCAGTACTGTCCTCAAGGGGACTTTAGTTCCTTTTGCCCGTGGAGTATGGTGCAGGGCACCATAGCTCTTAAAGTGAAAATGTTGCAAAGAGTTATATGTTGAGTCTTTTGGTTTGTAATAAGGTCTATAAGACAATTTCTTATGTTTTTAAGTTGTCTTGGGTCATTTGGAGTCAATCTTGTAAAGGTGGTAAAAGTTACAAAGTTGTAAAGCATTTTTGCATTTTTTGCATTTTGTGGGAGTTAAACGGTCATGAGACTTGAAAAGTAGTTAGGGTCAATTTTTTTAGTTGGAGAATGTTTAAATACATCATGTAAGGGTTGATTCAAGTTTCTGATGTACATTGAGAAGGTTGAATAATACAAAATTCATTGTTTTCCTGCATTTTTAGAGGATAAATCACTCCTATAGACCTTAGTACGGCCTTATACGACCTGTAAGTGATCATATTTTGATTGGAATTGATGGAGATATGAATCCTTTTTCTTTTGCATCTTATTTCATTTGATTTCATTGGTATTTGTGTGAGTTAGAGCAAGCTTTCTAAAAACTAGTTGAAACCTTGGTTTTGAGGGTTTGATTGGAAGAAAATAAATTATTGACCCATTCCACCGATGAAAATATTTGGTAATTGGTGGAATGGGTATAGTTAGGATGTATTTTTTGTTTGTGAATTTTTCAGGAGCAGTGGTTAAGGATTTGGGCATATGGGTTTATGCCCTAGTTGATTAAACTCATGGTTTTAGGCAAAAGTGATGCATAGATGGTATGGTTTGAATAAAAAATTTGGAAATAGGTTGGAAAAGGTTTAAATTGATTGGGTAGACCTAAATTAGCATGTTGTAAGTCTTGTTATGAAGGTTGGAGACCTGGGTTTTGAAATCCTTGTTGCCACCCTTTCAAACAAGCCTAATTAGGCCTATGGTGAAGCATAGCAGCAGAAATTAGAGGGTTGAGTTCCAAAGTAACCACCCCTAAAATTTTGATATGTTTTGAAACTTCAAAAAGGGTATATTAAAAAAAAATTGGTTTGTGGGTGGGGGATATTTTCTACAAGATATGCTACAAAAACCCCTTTTGTTCTGCTACAAGGAATAGTGTCAATTTGTGAAGGAAAACTTTGTGTTTGAGAAGTTATGACTTTGTTGAGGGTTTGATTGAGTTGATTTGTGTTCTTCCACCCTGCTCTACATCAGTCTCTAATGTTAGGTCTTAACAATGCATAAACAAATCAGTGAAAATCTGATTTTCTATTAATCACAAAGGGCATTTATGGTAAAACAAAGACTGGAACTCTTAGATCAACAATTTTCCCAAATATGTGGTCTGGAAATTATATTCTAATCAAATATAACCATTCAATGATTATTTTCAATCCTAATATAATAGTAATCTCAAAGAAATATCAAAATATGAGGGTTTAAAGAGATTTCTAATCTAGATCCTAAGTGCAATCATAAAAATAATATAGCATTCAAGGTGGACCAATCTTCAATAACCAATTCCTGCTTAACCAAGATAAGATCTACAATATAATAGAAATGGTGCAATCTCCAATGGTATGAAGGATTTGTTGAGATTATGGATGCACAGGGTCCTTGAAGCTGCAGTCTTCAATGGAGGACCTTTGCCAGGAAAGATGATCAACCACAAAGAAAGTGTTGCAACTAGGCATGCACAGTGGAGATTCTATTGATACGATTAATTGATTACAAATGTACAAGATGCCTTGAATATATAGGCATGAATGAAAACCTAAGATGCATGAGATGTTGCCAAGTGTTATAATCTAACAGCATGTGACAACTTGTGAACCCTATCTAGATGATTATTAAATGTTGAGATAAGTTCTAGAAGGACAACTCATCTTCTAGAAGGAATCTTATCTCCTACAAACAAGGAAGGGAATATTATCCCATTTATTTATGATTTATTAAAATGCAACCTAGGAATAAATGAAATATGACCTAAGTTAACTTATGCTAATGTAATAATTAATTAATTAATTAATTACACTAACACCCCCCATAAGTTCAACTTAGGGAGGAAAATGCAACGATTATGCAAGAAGATGATGGACCCCAACTACGAGGCCATGTTAGGTACCCATGTACATGAAGATGCAAAAAATCTCCCACAATCGGAAAAAAGGGGAAAACCCAGTGGGAACAAAACCCCTCTCCAAAAAGGAGATGAAAAAGCAAAAAAGTGAGATAGGATGGGAAGGATGGAGGAATCCCAAATACCCCCCAAGTACACCATCTATCACATGGATAAATTAGAGAGACTATATAGCCCCCCCAGAAGATGTGATCACCTGCAAAAATGGTAAATGTCTGAAGACAAAACAAGATCCAATGTCGACAAACAACTTGTCTCACTTTCAGAAGAAACAAAACCAAGTGCAAGTGCAGAGATGCTTCCCATTCTAGATAGGAATTGAAGGAAGGAAGGATGAAGGTGGATGATGATGATGTCTCTGAACTCTACTCAAATGTATCCTTGCCTAATGAAGATTCCACAATCAATAAAGAGGGTGACAAACTAGGATGATGCAGAAACTAATGTTGAACAATATCCAAAGATAGTGTGATGGATATGATGAATGTGATGGAGACTTGATAGCCCCCCCTAAATGAAGTGTCTTCAAAACCACTAAAAAAAGTCTGAAGCAAATCCAATGGTAGATGCTGAAGAAACCTCAAGTATAGAATGGAATGACAGGGAAGAAGTCTTGGATAAGAAATATTTGAATAGAGGAGTGATACCTGATCCGTAAACGATCGAGCACTTGCTCAAAATAGTTCATGAGTTAGACTTACAAAGACTACAGTAGTCAATCTAACACCAGGATCTTTTAAATTATCGATAAGAATCCAACATGTAAATTCAAATCTTTAATCTACTAAGCTCAAAAAAAAAAGCAACTGCAAGAAATCAGAAAAGAATAGAAACGAGATGATAACGGAGTTCACTGAAATCGACTATGTCTCCGGATTCGCCAGAAAAATGAATTGATCTATTGCCTTCAAGACTTGGAAGTGCCATAGGTTACAAAAAGAAGTCAACTTTCACCTTACAAGAGGCCTCCAAAAAGCAGCTTCACCTATGACAACTACTCCCACGGCGGCAAGACGTCCTTGTAGAAGAACAACAAGAAGCTTACAAAGGCTATGCAAAGTCTTGCGAAGTTTTGAAAATCTCCTCCTGAGATTACTTGGCTTGCAAAAGAATGAGATACGAGAAGAAAGCTTGTGAAGAGTTGCTTCGAGAAAAATTGGATGATCAACACAACCCCTTACACCCCTTTTTATACAATAGATTTACCCGATATGGGTAATAACCATAAGGTTATAAAATCACCCATGTTTAAAAGAAATCCCCTTAATAAATTTGAGCCCTCTTTTTTTTCCTATCATTATCGGGCTTATTTGTTTTTAGGGATTCGTTGTTTTAATATTTGTTTATAAATAACCTTTAATAGGTTATTTTGGTTAGGCCCTCGGCCTACCTAAATGTTTATATAAAACCCGTACCTATCATATTCTAAGGGAGATCCGCAGCCCAATGGTGACAATACCTTTTAGCACCCGGCCGGTGCGGGGTTCAACTCCCACCGGCCATTTTGTCAACCAAATTCAAACAGAATTATAACAAAACAAAATTCTACCACACATTCATTCTGGTCTGAGTGTATGGCATAACGGCTGGGCGGTTACCATATAAATCGGAGGTCTGAGTTTCAAATCCGATCGCCAACTTACCTTTTACCACAAACGAACTCATCAGTCGATGGAGGAGAGTTTCGACGTCCACGGCCACGTATAATCACACAGAGGTTCCACGCGTCATCGGTTGATTTGAGGGGATGATCCACATCTGCCAGTCCATCCATGTCCATCGTCCAGTCATCTGCCTGTGTCGCCTATCCAATCATCGCCACGTCACTTGTACGGCTACCACGTGTCATGACCCCATTGGTCCACATCAGCATTCATACGATGACTCGACTGCCAAGCCAATAGGATGATGTCAGCAATCGTACCACATGGTACCTTAGTCAACTGCAACTTTGACTAGCTATAACTCTCGCGTACGTGCTCCATTTTTGACGAAACAAACGTCGTTGGAATCGTGACAACGAGACCTTCGTGATGATGCCAACTTCGACCAATTTGGTGATGATTAATTTTCCACCTTTTTCCTTGTCCCTGATAGCTGAGTTGACCATCCTTTGACCGAACTTTGACTGGCGATATCTTGCACAAACGGACTCCTTTTTCACTCGTTCAAGTTGCGTCAGATTCAAAATTTTGTGCTCTATGAAATGACACTGCTTCTGAGAGAAATTGGAACACTTCAATTTTCAGGTTCAAAAGATCCACCTGGATCAATACCCCCTCAAGAATGTCCTCCAAACTTGTAGAAGTAGCCAAGTCAATGATACCTAAAACAAAGCCATCCCTTGATGTTAAGTCTGGAAAACTAAATGTGTCCTGATGAGTGATGATAGTGGAAGCCTCAATCAATGAATCTGGACAAGGAATCACTAAATGCAAAGGGATACCAACTGTCTCTGATGGAGAAGAAGCACCTAAAGGAACCTTGTCAACCTCTTCAGAAGATTCAAGGCAATCAACTTCCTGCACAACAATATCATCATAGGGTACCTGATCTAAAGAATGACATTCTGAATCATGACCATTGGGGAATGGTGGAGTATTTGAATCTCCATATAGCTCCCAAAGCTTAGCCCAAAGGATACGAGGACAATTATAATGATCAGTAGTACTCAAAACATCATAATCAACTTGCATAGAAATGATCTCAAAGATAGTGTACCTGCTGCAACTCCAAGCAAGTTCATGAATACCTTCACTTGGATGAGGAACTATACCATACAGATGAGGCAATAGACCAAGTGATTGGAGATGGTGGCTGATCCCATTTCGCCATTGCTTATAGTTACCCTTGTGTAACATAATCAAAGGAGTATATGCAAGCCCCATAATGAACTTTCTCCAAAAATACAAAGACAAATGACCTTCAACAGAAAATAGAAGCTTCCAAATATGATATGCAACTGAAGTGATGCTACCCGAATCAAAAAATCGTTTCCCAAGCTTCAGAATAACCAAGTTATTGATCAAATGCACCAAATTAAAAAAATATAATGCAAGAGTACTTGGAGCTGAAAATGATCAAGGGTTCTAGACTAATGAAAAAAAGCTTTGAAAAACCTTCCTGATGCCGCTGGAATCACTAAAATCTGATGAACGGTTGTAAAGTTACGAGCCTTTATGTCCAAATTAGGGTTTTTACTTTAGTTGACTATAGAAATTTTTGCGATCAAAATTTTGTAGAATAGATGTCACCACTGGAAAGTACTCGGAATTACCTTTCTGATGGTATCTCGTTTACTAATTTTCGACACCGTGGGTGAAAGTTGTGATAAAATGAAAAAAAGGCCTATCAGAGGCACTTCGCAGGCTAATAAGGGTCAAAAATTAAGCCCCTTCGGCCTGGCACCTGGTCATTGATGTGACCTGTAGTGTTAAAATAGCAAAAAAATAATGCCACCTTTTGGAGCGGCATGTGGGAAAAGGGTTCTTTATGGGCAATGCCACCCCTTGAACAAAGCCCTTGGTCTCGGATAGAACCATGGGTCGGGGCTTAGGCTGATCTGGCAAAACAACCGCCAGTGCAAACAAACAACAGGCCAGTGTAATCTCCAGCGGGATCGTCCGAGTAATATACCGGTAGAGGAAGTGGACGAAAGAATGGTCGGTGTAGATGAACCGACATGGAACGACCAGCGGCAAGCTTCAGATCGGTCGGTGGCAAGTGTGGAGGTCACCAGGAATGAACAATCGGTGTCGTGGCAGGAGAAACACCGGTAAGGCACAGAGAACGGTGCCGACGATGTGACGGGCCCGGCTGGTCAAATCAACAAGGCCGAAAAATGTACACCCCCTGCAAAAAATTAATGCAACCAATAGCGAAGAGAATTCTGCAGACTTGGAAATGTGAAAGGGCCAACCGATAGATATCTAAAGATTTTTAATATTACATATGCAATTAAAAATCAAACCATATTTAATATATGTCACCAAAATAAAATATTCCCACAAAAAAATATTTGTCAAATGCTGACGGGAAAAAATACAATGCCAATGAAATAATTGATGCCAACCAAGGATTAAAGCCGATGGATTTTTTTTAAATCAAACCCCAATTATAATATGCCGACGGAGATTTAATTTGAAGGTCGCCCAAATAATTTTCTGCAAACTATATAAAATCCCCAAACAATAATTTTTTTTGCCAAAGAATATATAGATAAATGCCCAAAAAAATTTGAAAAAAAAAATGGCCTGCTTATAAAAAAAATTTGCCTCAGAGGACAACTGACAGGATGGATTTTTTTTCCTGCAAATTGTACAGATAGTACGATTGATTTTGCAAACCCAAATACCTCTAATGGCTCCCGGGTTGATGAATCCATTTTTGATGAATGGGAAGGAAATCCTAGGGTTTCAAGGCCTTCTGAAGACAATGGTGAGCTCAGATCTAACTCTATTTGCTTCAAAAATCAGCTTGGTCCCTGGGTGGAATCAAGTAGCCTTCAATGGAAACCTCCAGCCTGTAAATAATCTCGCACACCAACTTTCTTGATTGAGGGTTGACGTTTCACTGGACAAGCTCTGATACCATGTTGAGATTATGGATGCATAGGGTCCTTGAAGCTGCAGTCTTCAATGGAGGACCTTTGCTAGGAAAGATGATCAACCACAAAGAAAGTGTTGCAACTAGGCATGCACAATGGAGATTCTATTGATATGATTAATTGATTACAAATGTACAAGATGCCTTGAATATATGGGCATGAATGAAAACCTAAGATGCATGAGATGTTGCCAAGTGTTATAATCTAACATGTGACAACATGTGAACCCTATCTAGATGATTATTAAATGTTGAGATAAGTTCTAGAAGGACAACTCATCTTCTAGAAGGAATCTTATCTCCTACAAACAAGGAAGGGAATATTATCCCATTTATTTATGATTTATTAAAATGAAACCTAGGACTAAATTAAATATGACCTAAGTTAACTTATGCTAGTGTAATAATTAATTAATTAATTACACTAACAGGATTTTCAGATTGTGAAGCATTCAAACATTCACCCAAAACAACATGAAATGCATAAACACTCACAATTGAACTATTGCAATAAGAGTAGGCCTAGGCTAACTTTACATGATAACTTACAATCAACAAGCCACCAAAAGTATGGACTGAAGATTCCTCAAACACCTCAAATACTTTATTATCAAGATGAAAGAAATAAACTAAATCTGAAAACTTAATCACTTAAACTAACTTTAAAGCTACTTTGAAACATAGGAACCATGTACATAGATGAAAGAACATAGAAAAGAGCACCAAATCAATGTCTTCTCTTGTATTCACTTCACCAAAAAAATTTAACAATTCCAGAATCAATCTTTACAATGATGAGAGACCTCATATATATACATTTTATCAAACATGTCTATTGGAAATCATGCCTCAACTTACTGGTTTGTGTTTTACATTTGCAACATTGTGTCTATCTTCCTTATCGGGCTAACTTTCCTTTGTCGAAGAGAACTTATTCTTTGTCTCCTTGATGGACTGATGACATTTCATTCGGCATGGCGTATTCTCTGTCAACGTGAGTTAATATTTTTTGTGGGATTCATGGACTTCGAAGGGACCCTGACTAGGGTCTCCTCGATGCACCGATAGAACCTTCATCGGGGTGACTTTAAGTTTTTGAGAGGACTTCTTCCAAGGTCTCCTCGATGGACCGACGTAACAGTGTGAGCACAGTGTAAAGGGCTCTCATCAATAGGAATTCATGACATCGATGGGACCCTAACTAAAGTCCCTTTGGTGGGTTGATAAGTAGGTGGCCTATGGTAGTGACATGGCTATGGGGACCACATAGAGCGGTATGATCCTCATGGAAGTGACATCCTTATATCGATGGGAGACAATATATTGTCTCATAGATATGGCAACATATATATTTTGATCAGCAGTTGCGATTAGAATGATCTAATGGTGTCCGTTGGCCCATGCCTCTTGTGGTGGGTCCCGAGTGACTCCTGCGAGAGAATGAGGATTGGTTAAGCTATGTACGATTTGGAAAACAATGTGGATGTTGATGTAACTTTGAAAGATCAGGGAGAGTTTGGATGTTGTCTCTTCGATGGTTTGATATGGCAAACATTAGATCGTTTACTACAGTTGCTTGGGGAATTTGAATGAAACAGTTCCTTGATGGTTTGGAATGTAGAATGAATGTTGTATCAACATGGTACATTCTATAACATTGAATTGTATTTTTGTTTGAATTGAATTGAAGTGAGGTCAATTAGGGAAATGTAATGTTGTTGAAGTAGAAACTGTGAATTTACATCTGGAAGCATGAATCTGCAGCTTTGTATGTAATTATCATTTACTATAATACAAAGTGACTTTTCTTGGTGTGTGGGTTTTTCTCCCATAATGGTTTTCCCACATAAATATGGTGTTCATTCTATAATTATGTTAATTTTTTCTACTTTGTTATTCATTAATGTGCACCTTAATGAACTGTAACTTTAAATTGAATGACATATCTGCATTTTTCTTCTAAGAATTGTCATTAGGAAGGTGTTTCTACACTCAGCTTTCCTTACAAGTGGTATTAGAGCCTAGACAGTTGTGTTATCTTTTTGGGTAGGATGGGTTTTCTATGCTAATTCTCCAGTGGGAGTCTTGCAGAGGAAATTGGTAGTCTAGATTGTAGATTGAGATGGCAAGCACATCAGGAAGACTAGAAATTGACAAATTTAATGGTGGTAATTTTGAGTTGTGGAAAGTCAAAATGGAAGACCTATTGGTGGATAGAGATCTCTGGATTGCTATGTCTAGAACTAAACCATTAGGCATGACGCAAGAAGATTGGGACCTCATAGATAGAAAATCCAAAGGGTTGATTAGACTATGTCTAGAAGACTCTATTCTACTGAACGTCCATGAGGAGAAGACTGCATCTTCATTATGGAAGAAACTTGGTGATATTTATCAGGGAAAGTCTCTGGTAAATAAATTTTTCCTAATAAAGAAGTTATACTCCTTAAAGATGGAGGAAGGTGCATCTATAATAGATCATCTGAATTCATTTAACATTATTGTTGCTCAGTTGGCATCTATAGGTGTAAAGATTGATGATAAGGATTGATGTATGCTTTTATTGTGTTCTTTTCCTAACATGTGGGACCATCTGGTGATGGTTATTGGAAGTACAATAACCAATTTCAAGAAGGAATCTGTGGTTGCTTTGCTGTTGTCAGAAGAAATGTGAAGGAAGTCTTCTACGATGGCCAAGGAGGCCCTTGTTGTTCAAGGAAAATCAAAGGAGAGAGGCAAGAAGAAAGACAAAAATTATGAATCCAAGTCTGAAGGGATATCAAAGTCTCCAGGAAATCATTCCAAGGTGAAATGTTGGAATTGTGGGTAGACTGGACATATCCAAAAGGATTTCAAAGAGAAGAAAAGAAGAAGAAGAACTCTTTAGATAATGATTCTTCTCAGAGTGATACAAATGCCTTAATTGCTGCCTTAGCGACCTAGGAATCAGATGATGTTTGGTTGATTGACTCAGGTGCATATTTTCACATGACATCTCACAGAGATTGGTTTACGAAATATGAAAAGTATGCTAGTGGAAAGGTGTATCTAGAAAGTGACTCATTTCTTGAAATTGTTGGTCATGGAAGAGTTAGAATTCAATTTATTGATGAAAGAATCAAAGGAATTGATGGTGTAATGCATATACCAAGATTGGCTCATAATTTTCTTTATGTTTGTAAGTTGAATGATGTTGGTGTGCAACTTTCATTCTTGAGTGGTGGCTGCAAAATGAGTAGAGGCTCAATGGTGTTGTCCATGGGTGCATGCACTGGCACTCTGTTTTGGAATCAAGGAACTATTGGTGTAATTAATGTTTAATTACACTTTACATAACTTTACTTAGGTAATTATTTAAATTCCTAGGTTAACTAGTTGTCATCCTTATCTTGTTGAGCTATCTTGTTGCTCAAGACAAGATTAGGGTTATGCATACCTTGCTTTTATAAAGAAAATCATTATCATGTAATTATTGAATTCTCGAATAATAATGTTGCACATCTTTTTGCAATAGCTTCTACTTTTTTTGATTTTCTCTTTTGTGGAAGGTCTATTCTGGTTTGCAAATCTGATCTTGGTTTCTAATATGGTATTAGAGCCTTGATTTGCAGCCCCTTCTTAGATTTTTGAGAAAATCATTACAAGGTTCGTTCGAGATTCCTCAAGGGTATCATGCCTTGAGTTCATTCATGTGGCATTTTGGATCAGATCGGGCCTCACCATTGGATTCAGAGTGCTGGAGAAAGTCAGGATTGACTTTTATTTTGCACATTTTGGCCATCGTTTGCCAAATCTGTGAGGATTTGAAGTTTATGAGGGTTTCTAGATCCAGAGCGTACCTGAAATATTGGAGCATTTTCAGCCCAAACGGACCTCACCATCACATTCAAAGTGCCCAAAAACCCCAAAATCGACTGTCAAATTGTCAAAATTGGGCACAGTGACTCCAGGAGGTAAAAAAAATCATTTATGGGTCGTACGGCTTGGTACACTACGCAATCCAAGAAAAAAATTAAAAAAACCAGAGTTAATGGGCGCTACCATCAGTTAACCGCTAGTGGTTAATGCTAGCGGTTAATGCTAGAGGTTAGCCTAGCCGCCAGGCTTAGCTCCAAACCCTTTTGAAGGAGTTTTAGTATTTTGGGCATAACTTTTGTGTCCAAACTCAGATTTTCAAAAAAAAAAAATCACTGGAAAGCTGGTTCTGAGCACTATCCTGTGGTATAGTTTATTTTTTATTATTTTTCTATTTAGCTACATTTATTTCTGTTTGAAGTCAGATGTTCATTTATGGCTTCTGAGCTCATAACTTTTTTCCACGATCTCCGATTTTCGTCTTCTTTGCGGCGTTGGAAAGGTATTG
The DNA here is from genome assembly GCA_007258455.2 of Sequoia sempervirens. Classification (NCBI taxonomy): domain Eukaryota; kingdom Viridiplantae; phylum Streptophyta; class Pinopsida; order Cupressales; family Cupressaceae; genus Sequoia; species Sequoia sempervirens. Next base: position 14,501,941 of record VDFB02109042.1, read on the forward strand.
AGGAGCTCTATCTTTTTGTCCATGCACTTTTTTCTGTATCTATCCCAAGTTTATCTTTCTTCCATATTTTTCTTGATGGGTTTTTTGGAGATTACTTGGATGTTTTGGCAGTTGGAAAGGTGAAAATTGAACATTTATACTTCATTTCAGTACCACATCATGTTATTTTCTATTTATGCATGCATTAGGATGCTCTCCTCTTACAATCGTTGGGTTATTGTAATAAATGAACTAAGATAAAGTTCCATTCAGGGGAGTTACTTGCATAATAATCTTATTAGAGTGTAGTTTTCACTTTGATCTCCATATCCATTTTGTTTTGATGGAAACTCGCATGAGTTATTTGGTTTCCTAGTTTCTTTAGGCCATTTTTTTCTATAGCTTGACACATGTCGGATTCATCGGTTCACACTTCAGTTGGGAGATTATGTTTCTTGATCCTCATTGGTTCATATTCTTCTCAGTTTGAGGGCCATGTTTTTTATGGTTAATGTTCCGGAGTCTTTTTTTGGTACTCCTTCCCATGGAAGAGTTTCAGTCATAGTTTGGCATCAGCATCGAGATACATGGTTTCCAGATTCTGTCATCATCTCATCTCCTGTTGCTTCATAGATTCCAGGGTTATTCCAGTTTGTGAGTTTTCCAATGTTCCATGGCATCGGGTCTGTTGTCACATTATTATGATTCCAATTTTGGTTTCAGTTATCGACAGAAATATCTTTCCTTTCTTATCAAATTATGGTTCCAGTGTTACTCCACAGTGTTCTTCCAGTGCTTCTCTGCAGCAGTCATCTCATTGTAGGGGGGTTTTGTCCCACTAGGTTTTCCTTCTCTACTTCATCATTGCATTTGTAAATGAGTACCTGATCAGGCCTTGTTGTTGGGACTCATATTTGCATAATAATACGCTTCTCCCTAAGTTGCACTTATGGGGGGTGTTGGTGTAATTAATATTTAATTACACTTTACATAACTTTACTTAGGTAATTATTTAAATTCCTAGGTTAATTAGTTGTCATCCTTATCTTGTTGAGCTATCTTGTTGCTCAAGACAAGATTAGGGTTATGCATATCTTGCTTTTATAAAGCAAATCATTATCATGTAACTATTGAATTCTCAAATAATAATGTTGCACATCTTTTTACAATAGCTTCTGCTTTTTATGATTTTCTCTTATGTGGAAGGTCTATTATGGTTTGCAAAACTGATCTTGGTTTCTAATAGGAACACTAAGAGGGGGGTGAATCAGTGTTCTACAAAATTTAACTTTATTAACTTGATCTTTAAACCACTTATAGCATTGAACCAAAAGAAAGATGCAAGAACACAAGGCAATCAACCAAAACACCATAACACAAGGACTTTTACTTGCAAACCTTGTTAAGGGAAAAACCATGATGGAGGCTAATCCACAATATGAGTATACTCAAAATAAGTGTTTACAAATGGGGAATGCACATGCATTTAGGCACACCGCCTAGAGCTTATTGCTCAAATACAAAAGGCTTACCACCCAAAAGAAGCCTCACTGTCTTACAAACAACTAGAGTGGATGAACTATGAGATAGCATCTGCTAATGCTTGATTATAGTTCTAGTTAAGAACATTGACTACATTCTTCACATTATGTCTGATTATGCTCTTGAAACTATGTCTACTTTATTTTGAATCACCAATATTTTTTCTACTCGAGTGAAACTACACACAATCAATCTACAATCCTTCTAAATCTCGCATCATATATCAAAATGATATGAATAATCGATTATATATATCCGCAATTAGAGATTAGAACAACTGCATGTTGTCTTTAACAAAATGTGAAACGTGTACAAACTGTCGACCCAATCCACTAACAATTATCAATGTGAACTAAAAAATTTCATCCAAATCATAGTAAGTACCCAAAACAATATGTCTCTAACATGAAACACCTTAAACAATTATGCCTCAAAGATCCACAACACGTTATACTCATCTAGTCGGCTCTTCTACACTATTAGACTGAAAATCAATAAACCGGATCTTCTAACGTGTACACCAATCAATGCAAATATCTATGACTCAAAGATAAGATAGGTCATACATCAAAAGACCTTCCTTGAGATCCACAACACAAAATGATAACAGGAAATTACATATGAGTCAATGTACACAACTCTGTCGGATGCACTATTTTAGCTTTGACAGTTAACACATATCTTCAATCTGATTTCCAATATAAGCAATTACTAAAGTGTGGATGGGATTACTGACTAGGGTTTCCATTAATGACAACACCAGATGGCTTGTGTAGTGTCTCTTTCCAACACTCTGTACAAGCTAGGCGCACGTGTTGTTCATTGTAATAGTGTCTCTATAAAGTCAGAAAAAGTTGCTCGTGTAGGGAAGGAGAATGTTGTTCCTCTCGGTGCAAAATATTTGGAGGTGAAACTCCCAGTAGAGAAAACCATTTTGTGGCATCATAGACTCAGTCACATAGTAGAAAAGGGCTTGAAATCCTTGAAAAATAAAATCTTGGTTGAAGGGCTTGATGATTGTAACCTTGAGTTTGATTTTGCGAACATTGCATTTATGGAAAGCAACACCATGTTTCTTTTTACTCTAGTCCTCATAAATTTTCTAGCATACTGGATTATGTTCACTCTAATGTATTTGGTCTAGTGAATGTTCCTTCATTATTGAATTCTAAATATTATGTTTCATTTATAGATGATTATTTGAGAAGGGAACTTATGTATTTTCTAAAAAGTAAATCAGAAGTGTTCAGTCGGTTTAAAGAGTGTAAAAACTTACTAGAAAATCAAACTAGAAGGAAAATTAAATGTTTAAGGATAAATAATGGTGGTGAATTTTTTTCTACATATTTTGAAAGGTATTGCAAATACCATGGGGTCAAAAGGCATAAAACTACACCTTACACTCCACAAAAAAATGAAGTTGTTGAAAGGTTGAACAAGATGTTGATGGAAAGGGTGAGAAGTATGTTGAGTAGTGCTAGTCTAGAGCAAAAGTTCTAGGCTGAGGTGGTGGTTACATGTTATTTGATAAATTGATCTCCCTCTTTGATGCTCATGGACAAAATGCCTATGGAAGCATGGTCTAGTAATAATCCCTCTCTGAGACATATTCAATTATTTTGCTATGAGGTGTATGCATATGTGCCAAATGAGAAAAGATATAAGTTGGAAAACAAGACTATAAAATGTATATTATTGGCTATGGAATTAGTGTGAAAGGATACAAGCTTTGGAATCATGTTACTAAGAAGGTAGTATACAGCAGAAGTGTAATCTTTCATGATCTGAAACCTTCTACAATGGATTTGCAGTCAGAGATGAAAGAGAAGGAAAAATATATAGTTGAAATCCCTCTTACCCCATACAAGGAAGAACTATGAACTTCAAGTATACTTGATATTGAGGAGAGCTCAAGTAATTCTGAGATTTTTGAATAGGAAGAAGAACCACAACCTCAGCCTCAGCCTGTGAGGAGGTCTACACGAGAGAAGAAAAAACCTAAAAGGTATAGATATTCCATGTTGGATTCGAGTTGTGCCTATGCTTTGATTACTACCATTGATGAGCCTAGGACTATGAAAGAGGCAATTAAAATGTTTGATTCAGATTCCTAGTTGGAGGCCATGAATGAAGAAATGGAATCATTGAAAAAGAATAAAACCTAGGATTCAGTACCTTTTCCTAAAGGTCAAAATCTTGTTGGTTGTAAATGGGTATTTAAAAAGAAGATTGGTCTGGATGGCAGTGTTGAGAAGTATAAAGCTAGGTTGGTCGCAAAAGGATATTCCCAGGTAGAGGGAATTGATTATGGAGAAATATTTTCTCCTATAGCTAAGCTGACATCTATCATATTTCTATTATCACTTGTAGTTGCATATGACTTAAAGATTGAGCAAATGAATGTGAAGATAGTGTTTCTTCATGGAGATTTGGAAGAAGAAATTTATGTCCCAGCCAGAACACTTTGTTGAACAAGGTAAAGAAAATATAGTTTGTAAGCTAAAGAAGTCTTTGTATGGTTTAAAACAATCACCTAGAATGTGGTACCAGAAGTTTGACACATTTTTGTTGTCTTTGGGATTTGTAAGATCAAAGTTTGATCATTATGTGTATTTTAAATCTAAAAATAGTCATTTACTTATTATATCCCTGCATGTGGATGACATGTTATTCTTTGGGAATGGTAAGGGTATAGTTTCTGATTTAAAATCTTAGTTGTTAGCACAGTTTGAAATGAAGGATTTAGGTCCGGAAAGATTTATTTTTGGGATGGAAAATAGAAGGGACAAAATGGTAGAAAACTTTGGCTTAGTCAAAGTAAGTATATCGATGTTGTCCTAGAGAGGTTTAACATGACAGATTGCAAGAAGTTAGTTGTTCTAGTGTTATAGGGAATGAACTATCTATTGAAGATTGTCCAAAATCCCCTACCGAGATGGAGGACATGACCAAGGTGCCTTATGCAAGTGTGGTTGGTACTTTAATGTATGTGATGGTCTATACTAGGCCAGACATTTCCCAAGCAGTGGGGGCACTTATTTGGTTTATGGATAATTAGGGAAGGTTGCATTGGGATGTTGTGAAACGAGTCTTTAGATATTTGAAAGGTACTTTTCAGTATGCTTTATGTTATCATGGTAACTCGATTGGATCACATAGATCTGTTAGCATTCATGGATATGTGGATTCTAATTGGGCACATGATATTGACAATAGAAGGTCCACCAGTGGATACATTTTCACGTTATTTGGTGGTGCAATTAGTTGGATGAGCAAGCGACAGGCTATAGTCACTTTATCTACTACTGAGGGAGAGTATATGGCAACAACACACAACTACAAGGAAGTTGTTTGGCTTAGACATTTATGTTTTGATAGTGGGTTTAATGCAGGGAAGATTACTATTTCCTATGATAGTCAGAGTGCTATTTGTTTGGCAAAAAATCCCACTTTCCATGCTAGGACGAAGCATATCAATGTCCAATATCATTTTGTTCGTGATATGGTGGAGGATAGAAAAGTTAATCTGGAAAAAGTTGATACTCTAGAAAATTCCATGGATGCATTGATTAAGCTTGTGAGAGTAGACAAGTACAGGTGGTGTGTCAGTTCAATGGGCCTCAAGGGGCCTATAACATATAGTAACATCAAGCTTCAGAAGAATCCAGTAAGTCTTCATCAAGTGGGATCATGCTGGAAATCATGCTTCAACTTACTGGTTTGTGTTTTACATTCACAACATTGTGTCTACCTTCCTTATCAAGCTAACTTTCCTTTTTTGAAGAGACCTTATTCTCTATCTCCTCGATGGACCGACGACATTCCATTTGGCGTGGTGTACTCTCTATGAACGTGAGTTAATATTTTTAGTGGGAATCATGGACTTCGGAGGGACCCTGATGGGGGTCTCCTCAATGCACTAATAGAACCTCCATCAGGGTGATTTGAATTTTTTGGGGCATCTTCTTCCAAGGTCTACTCGATCGACCGAAAGAACAGTATGAGTGTGGGTAAAGGGCTCTCATCGGTAGGACTTCATGACATTGATGGGACCCTAACTAAAGTCCCTTCGATGGGCCGATAAGCCAGTGGTCTATGGTAGTGACATGGTAGTGGGGACCACATGGAGCAGTATGATCCTCATCGAAGTAACATCCTTATATCGGTGGGAGATGATGTATTGTCTCATTGATATGGCAACATATATATTTTGATCAGTTGTTGCAATTAGAATGATCCAACGGTGCCCACTAGCCCATGCCTCTTGTGGTGGGTCCTGAGTGACTCCCGTTGGAGAACGAGGATTGTTTAAGATATGTAAAATTTGGTGAATAGTGTGGATTTCGATGTGACTTTGAAAGATCGGGGAGAGTTTGGATGTTGTCTCTTCAATGGTCTGATATGGCAAACAGTTAGACCGTTTACTGTAGTTGCTTGGGGAATTTCAATCAAATAGTACCTTCATGGTTTGGAATGTAGAACGAATGTTGTATCAACATGGTACATTCTATAACATTGGATTGTATTTTTGTTTGAATTGAACTAAAGCGAGGTCAATCAGGGAAATGTAATGCTGCTAAAGTAGAAACTGTGAATTTACATTTTAAAGTGTGAGTCTATAACTTTGTATGTAATCATCATTTACTACAATACAAAGTGAATTTTCTTGGTGTGTGGTTTTTTCTCCCACAAGGATTTACCCATGTAAATCCGGTGTTCATTTTATGATTGTGTTAATCAAAAACTTAACACAATCATATAAATTGAACATTAGCTTGTTTGTTTGCTTTATCTTTTTCCTTTCGACTTATCTTATTGCACTCATTCCAAGGACCTCTCAATGTTGTCCAAATGAAGGATTTAGAGAGATAGGAATGGGGCAACGATCATGATCTTTTTATCTGTTGTGCTTGCTAGATATTCTTGTAATATAATTTGGTTATGTGTGCTCTGCTTGGTTTGTGAGGAAGATGTTTTAGGCTTCTTGTTGACCACATTATATTACAAGAATATCTAGAAAGTGCAACAGATAAAAAGATCATGATCGTTGCCCCATTCCTATCTCTCTAAATCCTTCAATTGGAAATCATCGAGAGGTCCTTGGAATGAGTGAAATAAGATAAGTTGAAAGGAAAAAGATAAAGTAAACAAACAAGCTAATGTTCTTCATACCATATAAGAAGAACTCAAGTCTCACTTAGAGAAAATAGAAAACTAAGGTTATTTATTTTTTATGCTCAAAAAGACTCCTCCAGCACATAGTATGACCTCGCAAGAGGGGGGACCTACAAGAATAAATCCAAGACTCCACAAAAAAATCTGCAAACTCGGCAATAAGGGGTGCCTAGGGGAGACTCAACCATGGTTAAGGAAAAAGATAAAGTAAACAAACAACTTAATGTTCTTCATACCATATAAGAAGAACTCAAGTCTCACTTAGAGCAAATAGCAAACTAAGGTTATTTATTTTTTATGCTCAAAAAGACTCCTCCAGCACATAGTACGGCCTCGCAAGAGGGGGGACCTGCAAGAATAAATCCAAGACTCCACAGAAAAATTTGCAAACTCAACAATAAGGGGCACCTAGGGGAGACTCAACCATGGGGTCAATACCCAAAACCAGCAGAAAATCGCCCAGTGAGCTATGAACCAAAAACACCTACAGCCAACACACAACCCAACAAACAATAAATTGTAAAAGTACTCCAAAACATTAGAAAACCGCAAATAACATCTCCATAATAAGCTCCATTTGTTCTTCTGTATAAAGAACAGTCTCACACTTGATTAATTTCTCTCTCAAGCAAGAAATAAAGCAAACACACTAAGAGGTATGAAAACAGATGGATTTATTATAAAAAAATAGTATTATATCTATAATGATTATGTTGATACTATTTTTTGTATCAACATGGTACATTCTATAAAATTAGATTGTATTTTTGTTTGAATTGAACTAAAGAGAGGTCGATCAGGGAAATGTAATGCTGCTAAAGTAGAAACTGTGAATTTACATTTGAAAGTGTGAGTCTGTAACTTTGTATGTAATCATCATTTACTACAATACAAAGTGACTTTTCTTGGTGTGTGGTTTTTTTCTCCCGCAAGGATTTTCCCATGTAAATTCAGTGTTCATTCTATGATTGTGTTAAATTTGTTTACTTTGTTATTCTGTTAATGTGCATCTTAATGAACTGTAACTTGAAATTGAATGAAATATTTGCATTTCTCTTCTAAGAATTGGCATTAGGAAGGTGTTTCCGCACTCAAATTTCCTTACAATGTCGACCTAGAAGAAAATTAAATTAGGGCATACAATATAGGTTGGCCAAATAGGGCAGCCTTGGTACTTTTCTTTACCCATTTAATTTTACAATAAATTGTTTTAAAGCCGGCCTCAAATGATACATCAATTTAAAATAAAAAGGCCTTGACACAATTCTCTAGGTGACCGACTTGAATTTCCAGCTAGTTTATGTAGTATCCACAAAGCTCAAGGTAGCTTCCCTAGTCTTCTTCTTTATCCATTTGTTGCTTTCTAGAAAAATCCTAAACTTTGTGAAACACTTTGTTAAGGTTGGCTTGACTAGGAATTGGAATAAACCTTAACCTTAATTTTATTGATTTAACTTCATCTTCACATTTCTCCGAGGTTTTATCCCAATCAATTTTATACTCTTGATACTTATGCAAAATAGTAATGTACATGGTCACATCCTCTAAGTGATTCTTTGTAATTGCTTCATCCTCAATCTGTGCATAGACCTCCCTCCACCACTTTTTCAGCTGATCTATCTTCAAATCTTCTTTACTGATTTTCTTCCTTCCATTCATAATGTTTGAAAATAGCATATAGCAACCTAGAATTCCCTCCAGCTTATTTTTTATTTCAATAATATTTTCTAAATTTCTATCCATGACATTCATCCTGAATCTGAATGCTTCAAACCATTCCCTTGGTTTGTCTACATCTTCATAGGATAAAATATTTTCTTTTATCAATACCTCTTTGGGAATTTCCATGGTTTTAATTAACCTTTTCATAGATTTATTATTTGGTCCTTTGCATTCTGCTACAAATTGTTGCAAATCTTCCAAAAAAGAAGAATTATTTTCATATACATGTAATTTTTCCTCAATTAAGACATACTCTTTTGATAGACCCCATTTATCCATTGTTGGGTTGTCTGCATAGAGGCCTTCATCTTTTCTACCTCATTAATTGCATCCTTGGACATTATGTTGATTGTGGTGGATGTACATGTATGATCCTAGGTTTGTAGAGGTTTAAAAAAATGTTGGATGTATTTATGCAAGTCATCAACTTGTTTTTGCATTTGTTCCTTTGCTTGAGTCCCCTTCTCCAATCTCTTCAAGATCACATCTACAGAATCCTTCAAAACTCCAACTTCTTATTTCTTTGTGGATGGTCCCAAGTTGATGGTTTCCACTTTGTAATTTGAAGTAGCTTCATCTTTTTTCTTTTCAACTATGGGAGTGGCAACGTGCAGTATCTTGTTATTGGCCTCATCTCTTGTAATTCTAGAGATAGTTCTGGCCTTCTTTTTCTCTTTGGTCTTGCCTAATCCTGCTAGAAAGTTGTCCCAATATGGAACTGTCTCCTCAATAACTATTGGTTTAGGCTTCAAGATTTATTTCAACCATTCAAGGGTAGTGGATTCTTCTAGATTTATATCCATTTGAGGACTATTTTTTCCTCCAAGTTCTTTTGGTTTATCTACTTCAACATTTTCTAACTTTTCCTGTTCTTCATTCTTATATTTCTTGTCAAATTGTTGTGCCTCTTCATTCCTTGGTGATTCAAAGGGAACCTCCTCAATCTTTTCAAGTTCTTTCCCTTCTTTATCTTCCACCTCAAATATCCTTTGTTCCAACTACTCCCCAAGGTTATTAAGATCTCTATCCTTTGGAGTTTCTAACTCTTCCTCTTGTTCTTGTCCCTTAGAAGCTTTTGCAACATTTTTTGGTATCTCTCCCTCTTCCTTATCAGAGTGAATATGTTGATGGGGTGATTGGGGAGGAGTATCTTCAATGGGGACTTCTTTTGTTGCCTCACCCTTATTAATTGGTATCTCATTTGTAGCCTTTCCCAATTCTTTAGCCAGTTTCTCTGAATCTTCCACATTGGAGAGTGAAACCTTTGGTCTAAGAGAATTATTTCTAACATATACCTGGGTCTTGTCTCTGAAGCTTTCAATATCAATTGTTTCCTCAGTTCCTTGTGATTTCTATCTTTTAGATGGAGAAGTACCCTTATTTCCTCCTTTGACTAATCTCCTTTTCTTTGAGGGTTGAGTCTCTGTAGTTTCTTCAGTAATCTCCCTTGTAGGCTTCCTCCTCTTAGGTATTGGTTGCCTCTTTAGATGAACACCTTTATCCGATGCCTTTTCCTGACCTCTAGTTATCCTCTTGATAATAAAAGGTTATTCCTCAAAATATTCTTGGGCAACAAGCATATCCTCTTTTATTTTTTTCTAAGTCATCTTCTAAAGAATGAGACTAAGTCTCCCATCAACTCATATGTGGCCTTAATCCCTTTAGCTTCCATCTTCAATATTTTATGTTTTTACCATTTCCTTAAGTATTTGATCATAGGGAATTGATTTGATCCAACTCCAATACTTCATCTTCATCCCAGTCAATAGTATGAAGAGGTTTATTCTGCTATTGAATGTAGTCATGGTATTGTATTACCTCTTCTCCATCTTCAATTTGATCTAGTACTTGAATCACTCCATAGATTCTTATCATTTTTAATGAAATCCTAGAATACCTTATTTTAATTACCTCAAATTCATCTTTGTAGTTGGCCCAATAGTCCTCTATATTGTCCTTATGCTTATATTCTCCGTTGGCCATTTTTTGTGCTATTCCATGTGGATCAAAGTTATGCCTGGTTGAATGGAGATTTAGATGCAAATGGGCCATTTTTGTCTCTAATTTTTGAGCACTATGAATAGATGGACAAGCCTCAAAACCACCAATTCTCAAGGGGAATTCCCCACCAACTTCAGTTTTATGCATTGCTTTCAAAATTGCATTAAAGGATACCAACTATCTTGTCACTTCAAATAATATCACCTTATTTGTTGGATACCTTGGAAGCCTATAAGGTACCCTGGGGCTACCATGAACTCTGATATATGTAAACTTTGGAAATTGTATGAACAAATAACCATACTTCCTTATCAACTCCATAACATCAGTTGAAATTCTCACATGCAATGCTTCTTACAAGGTTCTGGTAATGTACATTGTAAAAGCATCATTAAGCCTCCTATAGTTAGAAGTATTCAAATGAAGTTGAGGGTAGATATCATACACTTTTTCTTGACCTATTATACCTTTACAACTCAAACCTTTATACCTATAATGTTTGGCAATCATATATACCACATAAGAAGTCATGGTGAAAGTTCTTGTATCTTGAACTTCCCTCAATTTTTTGTTCAAGTTATCACTGATCATGCCTGCTCAGTGGTAGTTGATCCCTTTATCAATTTGTGCCATGACATAGAACATCTAGTCTTCAAACACCGAAGCTTTCTCCAAACCTACTACTCTACTAAGAAGAGTGATCATATCATTATATTCCAGCTTAAAATCACTTTTGTGCAACTAATTGGGTAGCTTAGAATAATGATATTTGGGCTTGTTTATCCAAGAATTATTCATTATCTCTAAAGCTTCATCTAGATCATCAGCATACAACTTCTTTGCTAGCTCCATGTTGACCTTTACCAATTTCTGATGTGAGCCAATGTTAAATGCCTCAACTATTGATTCTTATGTCAAGTTGGCCATTACCCTACCTTGGGGACCCACTATCACTCTCATATCTGAGTCATAATTTTTGGCACACGCTATAATTAGTTCTAGACATTGCACTGATGGAGGAAATCCAACTACTTGAGACAATCTCGTATTCACCAATCTTTTGGCCAAAGGAGTGTGAGTATTACAATATTGTTGCAAGAATGGAAGAGGAATGAAAGTATTGTCATTGATGTCAACCTATCAGCTGGTTATCTAATAGTTATTGTTGACTATATATGTTGAGGATATTGAGAAAATTGTATTAAAAGAAGGTTGCAGGTATTTAGTTGTTGAGGATGTTGGTATGGTGCTTGCGAACTATGTTTTGTGTTCTAGTTGAGGTCCGGGAGAATTTTTGTTGGTCTGGATTTCTCTTTGATGAAGTCTTATGGCATGTGTTTATAGATTTTTTTTTCCCTAGTTCTATTGAAGATGGTTTCGACATTTGGAAGTATTGAGCTCAATTGATCTATGTGTTTTACAATGGTTTGGTCAACCATGTGTCAAACACTATCTTCGAAGTTCATGAAGTGTGTTGGATCTATTATGGGTCTCGCTAAAGCATGTGTTTGGGTTGCCATCATTCTAATTCCACCCTTGGATGTTTGGCATCAACCTAATTTGAATTTGAAGTTGGATGGCTGACTTTGTATCTTTTCAAGGTTGGAGATAGTATAAATACAAAATGTGCTAGCGATGAAAATTGTACATAAGAAAAGAAGGAAGATAAGTGAAAGAGAAAATGCAAATTTGATGCTATTCTAAAAGTGTGTGAGTTAGGTGTGTGGTTGATTAGTGTGAAGCTTAACACTGAGTTTCTGGATGCAATGAGCAGAAGGTGAACTCTATCATTCATGAAAGTTGATTAGTGATTGTGGTGGAATATTTGTTGTATTGGGATTGTTGTCTCTCTATAACAAGTCTTCTTTATCTTCTTTGTATCTCCATGGTAGTGAGCCCTCCAGGTTGTAGCCTTGTGGAAAGTGAGTCCTTATTCCAGGAAGTGAGCCTTATTTCAAGAAATGAGCCTTATCTCAGTCACTGAGCCTTTTTATGATCAGTTTTGATATTCTCTATAATGTGAGTTAATCCTCACCATGGTTTTTCCCTCATTGAGTTTTCCACGTAAATCTGGTGTTATTATGTTTGTGCATTTGCATTTGATGTTTAATCACTTATTCAATTTATGTGCTAGTTTTGGTAATTGAATTTAAGGTTATAATTTGTGACAATTAATTCACCCCCTCTTAGTTGTCCTATCCAACAACTAGTATTAGAGCTTGGTTCCTTGGTGAAGAGTTTAACCACTTGAGGAAGGTCTAGGATGGCTAGCAAAATGATCTTTGATTATCTGAGGTTTGATGGACCTAATTATGGTATCTAGAAAGTATTGATGGAAGAATATCTGGAGTATTGTGGATATGATGTAGAGAAATCTTATAAGAATCCCTACACTCCTCTTGCTAATGGTCTGAGTACACCTGAAGAAATTAGAGCACATGAAGCGAATAACAAGGAAAAGTTCATCTTGAAGAATAACTTGGTACATTCTGAGTTGATTAAGGTTCAGAATTTAAAGACAGCTAAGGAAGTCTCTGATGCTTTAGAAAGAGCACACAATGGTGATGAAAGGGTAAAAGAGGAAAAATTACAAAATTTGGAAACATAGTTTGATCTTATACATATGTCCAAAGATGAGAATGTTAAAGCCTGTGTACAAAGATTGGATGAGGTAGTGGTTGGAATGCGATCTCTTGATGCTACTATAGATGAAACTAGAATTGTAAAGAACATTCTCAAAACTCTTCTTGATGCTTACAGTGAAAAGGTGAGTTCTATTGAGTAGCTTATAGATATAAGACTTGTACTAAGGATCTACTACTAGGATTTTTGACATATTATGAAATAAGGAAGTTGAATCTAAGAAGTGGAAGCAAAACAAAGACTACTTTTAAAGCTACAAAATTTGAAGATCCGGATGAAGAAAACTTTAATGAAATTGAGGCTAACTTTGTAAGAAGAATGAGAAAAGGCTCTGATAAGTATAAAGGTAAATTTCCCTTTAAGTGCTTTAGTTGTGGAGAAATTGGTCACTATGGTGCAAAGTGTCTGGAAAGAGCTAAAAAGAATAAACAAAGATATGAGAAAGAAAAGAAAGGAAAGAAGATTAACAAAGCTTACTATATTAATGAGAATGCTAGTATTTCAGATGAAGATTCAGAATATGAAGATCCAGATGACAATGAATGCTTGTTCTTGGAAATTAAGGAAGAACCTACTTCTACTAATTCAAAAAAATAGTCAAAGGAAATTCCTCTGGAGAAGGAGAAGGAGAAAAATGAAGGTACAGTTATCTCTACCCTACATGCTAAACAAGAAAAGAACATTTGGGTAGTTGACAGTGGTTGCTCACATCACATGACTGGTGACAAGAGTAAGTTTTTGAAACTTGAGAATATGATGGAGGTCTGGTTATGTTTGGAGATGATACTGGTGCTAAAATCTGTGGGATAGGTTTAGTAAGCTTTGATGGAAAGCATCATACTGACAATGTTTACTATGTTAAGGGTTTAAGGAATAATTTGTTGAGCATTGGTCAAATGTGCAGAAAAGGATATGATCTTGTGTTTAAGGATGAGAAATGTGAGATCCAAAAAGGATCTAGAATATTGATTGCTACAAGAAAGAAATTTGAAGGGAATATTTATCAACTTAAAGGTGTTGATGGACGATGTTTTATGACTCAGATAAATGACAGTTGGTTATGGCATAGGAGAATGTGTCACATGGATTTTGATAACTTGGTAAGGATCAATATTGTCCAGGTTGTGAGAGATCTATCGAGAGTTACAAATCCTGTAAATGCTATCTGCAAGAATTTCCAGTTCAGGAAGCAAAGAAGAAATCATTACAAATTGAGAGAACAATCTATTACTGGATTACTGGATTTGGTTCATATAGATCTTTGTAGTTGGTGTAGGAGCACCTTGTTCAATGAATGCCTTCAAAAGGATAATTTGTAAAATTTGTGTGTTCAAAGTCTAAAATAATGTGTCAAGGCCATGTAAAGACTAATTTGAATGTATTAAATCCATGTAATAGGTTTCTAGGTGGTAAAGTTAAAATATTTTTATTTTGTGGCAAAAAGATTGTTATTTATTGTCAAAATTGTAATAAAAAAGGAAAAACAACAAAAAAATAGGGAATATCAAAGGTCATGGGAAGTTAGAGTTGGTTTCAACCAATTAAGGAATTTTTAAAGCCTTTAAAAAGGCATTATGCCTCATTTCCAAAGTAGGGGAGGTTGTATAATCATGTAATGAATTGGAGGAAGTAAGATTTCATGAATAAACTCTGTCAATTTCATAGAAATCACTGTATAACAGGAATTTCATAGAAGAGTACGACTTTGTATAGTCCTTCATGCATGAGTGGATGTTTTTGATTGATGAACCTATCAATCCCCCTCATTTTCCTTTTTGTTTCATCTTATTTCATGTTGTTTTGAGTTAGTTATAGTGTTTTTTTCTAAAATCTATTGAAACCCTCTGTTAGGGTAATAGTGGCATAAAGAAATTGAGTTTTTTCATCTTTGTGGGTAAAATATCTTAAATTTTGGTGTGGAATCTCTTTATTATATATAATTTTAAGTTTTTAAGGCCTTGGTTCATAAATTTAAGTGTGATGTGGATGAGAATTAGAATTTGGACCAAAAATCGATGTCTCAATCCTGTGACAGGGGTAGTCAAGGAGTTATGCCCTAGGGTTCATTAAAATAAACATGAAAAAAGACTTATAATGGATAAATAAGCATGTGGAGGTCTAACAAGATCTGTTCCAGGTGTTGGAAAAGTGAATTTTTTTGTGGGAATTATCTAACTAATAAGCCCTATGTTGATCCTCACCTAATTAGGCCTAATTTCAGACAAAGAAAGTCATTTTTTGAGAATTTTTTCCAAAGAAACCTAAATTGATTCTCATATATGTTTTAAATTCCCTTAAGGGGTATTCAAAACACTAATTACATTCTTGAGGTACGGTATATAATGGGAGTTATGACTGATAGTTCGTGCTTGCAGGGCTACTAGGAATGGTTGTTAAATGAAAGGATGTTCAAAAATAATGATGGGAAATCCCTTGTCAATGTTTGTGTTGATTTAATTTTGTCAAAATGATGATAATAGAAGTGTACAAAGGGTCAATAAGAGTTGGGAATTTAAATTCCATCAATGATGCCCTTGTATCTTATGTTTCTTAAGGAATGTTGGTGCATGGCTATGTGAGTTGAATAAATGAATCTGATAACCAAAGTTATATGAGCATGTGATTAGTTTATTTTCAATTAAAAACATGATGAATTCTATGTCTTGGATGTCTAATATCTGGTTTGTAGCAGGAAGGAATGATTCAATGATGTTTTCCCTTGAAAAGTGAATGGAATGGAAGAGTTCCTTGGTGAATAATGAAAGAGTGGATTGTTTAGTAATTCTAATTAGGTTTCTTATGTGGATCAGTCATTTTTGTTGATGAATAAAGCTTGAGGATGATATAAGGTAGTGATTAAGTGATTTGGTAGATGATTCCTTGTGGTTTGCAAGTGAAAAAATGTGACTTTTGATGAAAATATAAAGCAATTTTAGATGCTTGTTCAATTTGATCTTCTCCAAAAAGTGATTGGGATAGAAGTTCCCTGATGTTTGGTGGTTTGTGATTCTGATATTACATCAGTGGTCTCATGAGAGTGTGAATTTTACTTGGTGAAAGGTACTTTATGCTTTTAATTGATGATTATTCTAGATATACATGGGTTACATTTCTAAGAGAGAAATCAGATGCTTTAGATAGATTCAAGGCATTCAAGGCTATGGTTGAAAATAAAGTGAATTTGAAGATAAAATGATTAAGATCTAATAAAGGTGGAGAATTCACCTCCCATGAGTTCAATATGTTTTGTTAAGTGCATGGAATAAAGAGATAGTTATCTACTCTGAGAACTCCTCAGCAAAATGGATTTGTTAAAAGGAAAAACAAAACAATTCAAGAAGTTGCTAGGTCAATGATCACTGAAGCCAAATTACCAATAGTTAATTGGAAAGAAGCTATTCACACTATTGTATATGTATTTAATCAAGTTCAGGGAAGAAAAAATAGTACAAAGACTCCTTATGAGCTATGGCACGAAAGAATTCCTATAGTTAAATATTTCAAGGTATTTGGAAGCAAATGCTATATCAAAAGAGATGAAGAAACTTTGGGAAAATTTGATGCAGGAAGTGATGAAGGAATATTTATTGGATACTCTACTAAAATCAAGGAATACAGATGTTTCAACAAAAGATTGGGGAAGATTGTAGAAAGCTTGAATGTGAAGGTTGATGAGACAGTGAATAATTCTATTGATATTGATGGATATGTGTCTGATGAACATGATTGTGCAAGAATAGAAGAAATTATGGAAGAACAGGATAAAGATTAATAGAAAAAGTAGAATGAACATAATGAAAGACAAGAAGAGGCTCCGATGATGTCCCTTGGGACACTGAAATATGTATAGAGGAATCATTTAGAAAGTCAAATTATTGGAGACAAGACAAAAGGTGTGTTAACTAGAAGAAAAGCTACTGCTGAAGTAAATTTGTGCTTATTCTCTAAGATTGAGCCAAAGTTAGTAAATGAAGCCTGTGAGGATGAACATTGGAAGGAAAAAATGAAAGAACTTTTGCAAATTGAGAAGAATCAAACTTGGGAATTGGTCCCAAGACCAGAAAAAACTATCATTGGATCAAAATGGGTATTCAAAAATAAGTTGAATGAGAATGGAAAAATTGTCAGAAACAAAGCAAGGATTTTGTGTAAAGGCTACTCACAAGTGGAAGATATATATTTTCAGGAGACTTTTTCCCTGGTAGCAAGAATGGAAGCTATAAGGATATTCTTGGCATTAGCTACTTATAAAGATTTCAAAGTCTATCAGATGGAAGTCAAGTCAACATATTTGAATCATGAACTAGATGAAGAGGTCTACATGGAACAACCAAAAGGGTTTCAGTTGACAGATCAATTAGATACAGTGTGTAGATTGAAGAAAGCCTTATATGGATTGAAGCAAACTCCTAGAGCCTAGTATACAAGGCTAGATAAGTATTTGAGTTAGCAAGGATTTAACAAAGGTACGACAGACAATAATTTGTATTTCAAGACTGAAAATGACAAAATATTGATTGTAGTTGTATATGTTGATGATATTATCTTTGGAGGAAATGAAAATATGTACAAGATGTTTGTGGAAGAGATGAAGAAAGAATTTGAAATATCTATGTTTGGTGAGATGAATTTATTTCTTGGGCTATAGATTAATCAAACAAAGAAAGGAATTTTCATTTCACAATCTAAGTACGTTATAGATATATTGAGAAAATTTGGGATGGAAAATTCCAAACCAGTAAGTACTCTTATGGTGACTATTTGCAAGTAAGGAAAAGATGATGATTCACCTAAGGCTGATCAAATCAAGTATAGATCTATGATTGGTGGACAATTGTATTTGATTACTTCTAGAGTAGATATTATGCATGTGGTTTGTCTTGTAGCTAGATTTCAAGAAGATCCGAAGGAAACACATGTTACTGTAGTTAAAATAATATTCAAATATTTGAATGGAACTCCAGATTATGGATTATGGTATCCTAAAGATATTGATTTTACAGTTAGTGCTTATATAGATGTAGATTGGTCCAGAAGTATAGATGAAAAAAAGAGTACAAGTGGTGGTGCATTCTTTCTTGGATGTAGATTGGTGGCATGGTTGAGTAAGAAGCAAGATTCAATCTCTTTTTCTATTGTTGAAGCTCAGTATATTGTTATTGCATCTTGCTATACACAAATTTTATGGATGAAATAGACATTGAAGATCACAATGCTACATGATGATCCTATTTCTATCTTCTGTGATAATACAAGTGCAATTAACATTTTGAAGAACCATGTGATGCACTCGAGAACGAAGCATATATCTATTAGGTATCATTTCTTAAGAGAGAAGGTCATGGAGAATGAATTCAAGCTTGAGTATGTTTTGATAAAGGATCAAATTGTGGATATATTTACAAAGGCTCTTCCTAAAGATACTTTTGAGTATCTCTTAGATAAGCTAGGGGTTATTTCCCCTCCTTTTACAAACTAAGATGCATTTGGAGATGCATCAGTCTAATGGATTCATAGTTCTATCTTTTTGGACTAATTTATTTGGTGGCTACCCCTCAAGGGGAGTAGGCATATTTTTAAGTGTTGTCATTCTAAGTATTCTATTTTCATGTCAAAGGAAGTTTCAATGAACATATATTTTTCCTTTTCCATTGATGTCAAAGGGGAAGAGAGAGCATGTGAAAAATGGAGAGAGAGAGAGAGCATAAAAAAAAGAAAGGAGAGAGAGAGCATGTGAAAAGGAAAAGAAAGCTAATAAGAGAAAGCGGGTAATGAGGAAGATGATCTTCTAAGAGGGAGAGGCAAAAGAAAATTCTTGAGAAGTATTTTTAGAACCGATATGGTGTCTTTGATGGTTTTTCACATCATGTGTTGCCATCAATGACAAATGGGGAGATTTTTGCAAGAATGGAAGAGGAATGAAAGTGTTGTCATTGATGTCAACTGGTCAGCTGGTTATCTACTAGATGTTGTTGACTGTATATGTTGAGGATATTGAGAAAATTGTATTAAAAGAAGGTTGTAGGTATTCAGTTGTTAAGGATGTTGGTCTGGTGCTTGTGAACTATGTTTTGTGTTTTGTTTGAGGTCTGAGAGAATTGTTTCTAGTCCAGGTCTCTCTTTGATGAAGTCTTATGACGTGTGGTTCTAGAGTTGTGTTACCTTGGTTCTATTGAAAATGGTTTTGGCATTTGGAAGTATCAATCTTAATTGATCTATGTGTTTTACACTGGTTTGGTTGACCCTGTGTCAATCACTATCTTTGAAGTTGATGAAGCGTGTTGGATCTATTATGGGTTGCCCTCATTCTAATTCCACCCTAAGATGTTTGGCGCTAACCTAATTTAAATTTGAAGTTGGACGACTGACTTTGTATCTTTTCAAGGTTGGAGATAGTATAAATATAGAATGTGCTAGTGATGAAAATTGTACATAAGAAAAGAAGGAAGATAAGTGAAAAAGAATACATGAATTTGATGTTATTTTGAAAGTGTGTGAGTTAGGTGTGTGGTTGATCAGTGCGAAGCTTAATGCTGAGTTTCTGGATGCAGTGAGCAAAAGGTGAACTCTATCATTCATGCAAGTTGATCAATGATTGTGGTGGAATCTTTGTTGCATTGGGATTGTTATCTCTCTATAACAAGTCTTCTTTGTCTTCTTTGTATCTCTATGGTAGTGATCCCTCTGAGTTGTATCCTTGTGGACAGTGAGTCCTTATTTCAGGAAGTGAGCATTTTTGTAATCAATTTTGATATTCTCTGTAGTGTGAGTTAATCCTCACTGTGGTTTTTTCTTCATTGGGTTTTCCACGTAAATCTAGTGTTATTTTGTTTGTGCATTTGCATTTGATGGTTAATAATTTATTCAATTTATGTGCTAGTTCTGGTAATTGAATTTAAGGTTATAATATGTGATGACTGATTCACCCCCCCTCTCAATTTTCATATCCAACAAATACATCATTTGCCTAAAATATCCATAATCTACATGTCCCATATTTTTATCTCCAACCTTCTCCCAGTGAGAAGCTATTTTGGACTCTGGAAGTCTACCTTTGAATTCATACTTCATCTTCTTAGCTCTGGTGGTTTGCTCTTCCTTGATCAGTTCAGTAGATTTTCCCTTAGAGGTCTTAGCCTTGCTAGACACATTTGGTTATAAAAAAAAACTATAATCACTACATTCTTACATCATTGATTAATCATCATAACTCATATGCAATATGCAATAAGCTACAATATATCATTATAACCCAAGAAATCAAATTATAGATCAAATTCTAGCATATCTCAGGTTTTCAGGATTTTTGGGATTTTGACCCTTAGAGGATTTTTGGGGAATTTGATCCCTCAAGGATTCCACAAGGTGTAATAAAAAATAGGCCAAATGACTAACAAACATTATGCAACCCCTCCCCTTATGATGTAAATTCTTTTGAAGAACAAGACATAAGCCTTATAAACATAAGTCACACCTTGAATGGCACCAAGGAGCTTCATAAAATGATAATCATGCAACTTCGGGAAATCCAAGAACAAGAGAATTCCATGAAATACATAATTTCGGGAATCCAGGAGGTTGCAGATTTTGTGAAATATAGAGAATCTACATCATGAATAATTTAGCGATAAGACTCAAGCCTTGGGGAATTCACACATTGAAGGGTTGCACGAATAACTACATATCGTGTTTCTAAACTTTAAAAGATCAAGAAAGAATTGTAAGCCTAGATTGAATTCACCATTTGATCATAATATGTTCAAATCAATGAGCTTAGATGCATTGCATAATGGTGAGCATAACTATCCAATATTTCAAATCGTATTTCATCATGGATAGTTTAGGGCTTTAAACTTAACACATTCTCAATTCAGGATCTATGGCAACCTAAACCAATTATTGATGACACTTTATACACAAGAAAATGATGCCCTGGTTTGTGCTATCAAATCTAGAATCAACAAAATGCATAAATTGATCATCCAAAACATAAATCCTAGCTCACTATCGATGCCCTAATTTTAAATCTACATTTTGAATGCAGATGAAAAGGAAAATAAAATCAATTTCAAAATATGAGTTGAACTGAGACTAAATCGCACAACAAAAATCATTGAGAAAGCATGGGCAAATCCATAAGAACAAGTTTCAAGTTCATAAACTCGACCACCAACACAAATACAACTCAAATCACAATTGAACGCAAATAACCCATTCAAATCCATATTGCATATACTAATAAAACTAAATAGATTGGTTCAAATCCCTACCTTGCGACTTGAATGGCGGAACTAAAGCATGTGAACTGCAGTTGCAAAAATCCTAGGTGATGATCAAAAATCTAGATGCACAATCCACAAAATCCTAATCTCAAATCCAATCAAGCACTCCACAGCTCTTCGAAGACAAACTCTCTCAAGAAATCAAAAGCAGAATGAAGCTCAAATGACTCAAATCACAATATAAATACATCCAAACATGAGCATTAATGGAAAATTTCTCATTTGTAGAGTGAAGTAAATGACTTGACAAGACATTAGCCAGGGCTCGGGGAATCTATGATATCAAGGATTCTCTGAAAATGAGGATTTCGGAGAATTCGCCTAGGGCCAGATTTAACGAAATGCATGAGCTCAGGGATTCCACCTTGGAAAGGATTCAACAAAATAGAGACTTCAGGTAATCTAGACCCCCCTGGATTCTACAAAAAGAAAAACCTTGAGAATTCCAGAAGCCTTGGCTAATGTCCTGTCAAGTCATTTACTTCACTCTGCAAATGGGCAAGTTTCCATTAATGCTTATGTTTGGATGTATTTATATTGTGATTTGAGTCATTTGAGCTTCATTCTACTTTTGATTTCTTGAGAGTTTGTCTTCAAAGAGCTATAGAGTGCTTGAGTGGATTTGAGATTAGGATTTTGTGGATTGTGCATTTAGATTTTTCATCATCGCATAGGGTTTTCCCAAGTGCAGCTTGTGTGCTTCAATTATGCCATTTGATTCACAGGATAGAGATTTGAACCCATCTATTTATTTTTGTTACACTAACTCATTTAACTACAAAATACGACAAAAATTTCTGACGAAAGATGTATAATTAGATGTATCCTCAAGTACCTGTGTATTTAATGTGAAATTTTCAAAAAAAAATTAAATTTATGCCCTACGTTCGTCGAAATTGAGACGGTCCGTGATTTTCATTGGTATTTCAATATACACTTAATTAAATTCAACCATCCCCTTCCATCAATTTGTGGGCCAACATATGGTTAGCCTCCTTAATTTGTGGGCCGACGAGTATATGGTTAGCGTTCATCGGGGTTTCAACGAATGATTTTTTAATAAATAATAGTGAGTTTGACAATTTATCTATACTTGTGACAGTGTTTTGCAATACTTGCAAATTTGCTATACCTGTGACAGTTTGTGGAGGTTATAGGCCAAATTTTTTGGGTGCAAAATATCAGAATTATTAGATTTTGTTACATGTCTATGATTACAAATTATTGGAGTGTGAGTTTGATATTTTTTTAAGATCTAAATATTCAAGCTTGGTAAAGAAAAATCATGTCAAATAATATTAGTGCAAAACAAAATGAAGAGACACTTGCTAGATTGTGGGCTATATTGAAAAGAAAGGGTGATGGGAAATGTTATTGTCCTTGCAATAATTGCAAGGGCTTAAAGACGAGAAGACTTTTAATCACAACAGTTGAGAAACATTGTAGGTAGCAAGGTCACATTGAAGGGGGGAATGATTATCATCCATTAGTAAGTTGTTCATTATGTCTTTATATTGATTGAATTTGTAATTGTTTATAACATTTTAACATTATATATATATAATCACTTGATCATGATCATGGTTTATTTGTGTATATCATTATTATAAAGGTGGGGCACCCTAGGGCACATGATATGGATTATCACGGCCCAGAGAATGTGGTTTTGCAAGTGGAGGAACATGTAGCTGTGAATATCAAAGATGAAGTTAATGATCCTATGGAAGAAGATGATCATGCGCTAGAAAACACAGTTGAAGATGATGGTACAAATACATTGATCCATGAGACATTTAGTAGTGCAGTTGAACATGATGATCGAGATGACTTTGATGATGTTCATGATTTACCTGTACTTGAGAAGGCATACGAGCCCCTTTATGAAGGCTCCCAAACAACTCTTCTCTCTACTATATTGTTTTTGGTGAACTTGAAGGTTATGAATGGTTTATCCAACATAGCAATCTCACGGATGTTAAGGTATGTCATATATGTCATCTTTTTTCATCTATTTTTGTTGTTAATTAGTTCATCACTAGTAAATAAAGGATGAAATATGTACTATTAATATTCTTTATATTAACAAATTATTTTTTTGTTGTAGATTGATAAGTGAATTCTTGTTACCACCATCAAATATTTTACCTCGCTCATATCGAGATTTATCTTCCATTATGAAAGATATTGGAATGGAGTATCAAGCAATAGATGCATGTCCCAATGACCATATTATATATCATAAACAACATGAATTTGCAACAGAATGCCCAGAATGTCATATCAATAGATATTGAATAGATCAACTAGAAAAAAAGGTGCCTCACAAGGTTCTTCATTATATTCCCATTATTCCATGTATGCAACGATTATTTAGGTGCGAAAGCTTAGCACAATTTATGGATTATCATGCATGGAATAGAAGTGGAGATGACATTCTTCGAATGCCTATGGATGGTTCTTCATTTAGGGACATGGAGGAAAAATGGCCACACTTTAAAGAAGAACCTTTTAATCTCAAGCTTTCATTGGCAGCGGATGGTGTCAATCCATTTGGAGAGCTGAGATCTATTTACTTGGTGTGGCCTGTTTTTATTATCAACAATAACACTCCTCCATGGATGTCAATAAAGAGGGAGCACATAATGTTGGCAATGATTGTTCCAAGTATTTGTTTACATCAATTTTCTTTAACGTAGTGGCATCTCATTTGTCTTATTTGTTGCATAATGACTTATATTTTTTTCATTTAATAGTCATGTACATTAATTTATATATATTGCAGTAAAATAGTTATAATAATTATGTAATGTTTATGTTCATTCAACTAGGTAAGTACCAATTTAAAGATATGAATGTATATATCAAGCCTCTTATCGATGAGTTACTAAAGTTATGGAATGGTGTCACTATGTATGACGTCTCTAGACCAATAGGACAAAAACAATTTCAATTCCATGCAATGCTTGTATGGAAAATTCATGATGCCCCAGGGCTAACACATTTTTGTGGTATGTTATAACATTCAACTGCACTTTAATGATATTTAATTTTATGAAGTAGATATCATGCACGTTTTTTAAATAATCTATTCATTATATATAATTATAAAAATTGACATATTTAATCCAATTATATATGATTTTGCAGGTCTTCAAACAAAGGGAAAATTTGCATGTCCAGTTTGTGGTCCAAAGATGAAATCTTGTAGTTCAACAAGTTTATGAAAGCAGGTGTTTGATGAGTATAGGCACTTCCTCCATAGAAATCATAAGTATCGAACTACTGAAAAACATCTTTTCAATGGGAAAGAAGAGACTACATCAAAACCAAAAAGAATGAAACCTCACCTATGGAAGTTTGAATGTAATAGAATTAATTGTCAAGGTTATACATCGGATTAAATTGTTTATCTATCATATATGATATGTTTGGAATTTATAGTTTTATATTGTGTTTTGTTTACTCATGCTGTAATTGACAATGATTGTCGTTGTTAATTTGTTTAACTTATATGCTTCATGAAGGTCCTCAAGGCATTAATGGTTGGCTTCCACAAGGACTGAAAATTTATCCCAAACAATTTAGTAGGTTGCCCTACTATGAGTAGCTACAAATTGTGCATTTGTTTGATACAATGCATATAGGAAAGAATATAACAGAAACGTAATGGAAAATATTGGATGGAGGGCATGACAAAGAAAAAATTGTCAAAATTTGTAGTGACATTCAGGAAGCCAATCATGCAATGAAAAATGTCATTCAATTAAATAGCGATGGAGACCAAATTAATATAAGCACCCTTCCTTGGTTATTAACGAAGCAGCAAAGCAATGCTATAAAAGAAGTCATACGAAAAATTTGATTTCCCACAGGATTTGCTGCGAACATAAACAATATCATAACAAAGAAAGGTGAATTTGGGTCAGGAATGAAAATGCATGATTGCCATACCTTCATTAAGGTAATTATTCTGGTATATTTTTTATATATTTGTATACTACATGTACTTTTAGTGTATTATGTTTACTAGTTTTGGAAAAATAATGAAAATATCATTTTATAATTGTTGCAATACGTTCTACCTCTATCTCTCCCAGACAACTTCGACAACAATGTCAAGCAAGTTATATATGATCTTGGAAAATACATGAGGTAAGTAGCGATATTTGTTCAATTTGTTGTATAGATCTTATATTTTCCATTTGTTTTACTTGTTATGTAATATATTGTATAATATTTTTGTTAAATCTCATTAATATATTTACGCCTTGAATCACTTGTAGATCTACCTTTGAAATTTTCCAATGCACAAGAACACTACCTCATACACCAAGTTGAGGAGATTGAATTGTGTGGACCTGTACACACAAGGTCAATGTGGATGGTTGAGATGCACTTGAAATTTTTGAAGGCTTTGGTTAGACAAAGAGCACATCCGGAGGGTTCTATGGTGGAGGGATATATGGTATACCAGACTATGGTGTACATTACTAAATATCTTCCTAAGTTCACAGCAAAGATCCATGTAGATCATATTTGGGATCCCAACTCCATTAACAAATTCAAAGGGGAGTACCTGATGGGGAAAGGTAGATTGAGGAAAGTGAGAGGTCATTATAAGATGGTCATGGAGATTAATTAGAATACATTTTACATTACCTTCAATTGCTTGAAAAGAAACAATAGAGAACTAGTCCAAATGAAAGAATCTTCCACAAACAAATAGAAAAGTACTAATATTGTATTACTCCAGAAAATAAGTCTTTCACTCCTAAAAAGTATTAAAATCTTAAAAAGTGTTGATGATCAAATATTACAATTCAAATTTCATATATATAAGAAGAAGACCCAACCAAGGTGTCTCTTTAGATTGTCTTTTGGAAAATAATTAAACTGTTGATATTAATTAAGCTTATAAAAAAATTTAATCTTCTCCTAACATTGACTTAGCTGCTGAGAGATGTTTTTTATACTCCTCCAAGGTATGGGTATCCGCATCATGCACTGCATTTTGGGCTTCATATTCGAGTTTTATCATCAATTCCATATGTTTGCATGCTCCATCCAGTAATAGCCCTTCTACTTTGACTGTATCCAATGCTTCCTGAAGTATCCTATTACATTCATCCATCCAATGATCCTGTTCCTTCAAAAACCCATTCTTATCACATAATTTGGGTAATCCCAACTTCACAGTATCATAAAACCCTGCATTTTTTTAGTGTAAGTCTTCATCATATTTGTCATGCTTTCTCATGATTGTGTCAATGGCCGAGATGGAATTAGTGTCGGATCCCTCATGTAGTTGCATATCATGTCTCTTAGTACCCAATCTGTTTTTCACTCTCCCATGCTCAAGAATGGCTTCATAGTTCTTTTTGTGAACATGCCAAAAATCATCAAGGCATATCTTCAGGTTTGTAAATCTCTTGTGCAACATCGTTGCCACTGTATCAAACTAAAGGTCCTTCATCTTTTCTACTAGTTGTTAATGTTCTTCTTGCAACTACTCATATTCACTCTGCAACTCTGTATCAATTCCAGAGGTGATCCTCATTTTGGCATCTTTCATGGCAGTAATTTCCAAATCTAATTTTTCACTTTTCATTTTGTAATAATTTATTTATTTCATCAACTGTATTGTTTGTGCCTTGTTGAACTTGGAAATTCTTATTCCCATGTTTGTTGAAGTGACAAGGTCAGTTTCCCCAACTTTAAGGGTCATCATGTATCCAAAGGATTTTTCAATATCGATGGTCTTTGGCCTTTTGTGAGGTGGGTATAGTGCCCATATCAACATTGAATTTTCATTAGGATTGAATCTTGACCCTATGTAAATTTCCTTCACACCCTATCTATTTAACTTGTATTTTCCTTCCTTGTTATGCAAAAAACTATCAAAAATTAAAAAGGCACTGAGGTCCCAACCAGGTGTTAGCTCTCAAAAATGCAAGTTGAATGCCTCAAGAGGTTTCCAAACTCTTGATACTTTTCAGGGTAACATACAAGGCCAGATGGGTTAGACCTTCTACTCTTAAGGTGTTGCTAAACCTAGGTGGGTGTATCTATATTGGCTTGAGCAGACTTAAATGACTTGGTTTTGTTGCAGCAATCTATTCACAATGGCAATTTTACAGTGAACAGATGCAATCCATTTCTAACATAAATTATGTGAGCAATATGAAAGAGATATGTTCAGTTAACAGATGTAAAAATAAAGTGGATTAATCTAAAAGGTAAAATATATGAAACCAGTGCCTTGTTGGGTGTATGGAGTCTAATGAAGATCTAGGAAGGTGTAATATGTGATGGCAATAATTCAAACTATTTGGCACATAAATATGGTTTATAACTTGTATAAATGTGCAAGTAAATGGCTGACAAAATCTACTTGAGACAGGATGGCAACCCTAATTATTTGATTCTTCTTACTAATCCAATTAATACTCTTCAGTTACTGTGATTGATTATAAGGATTTAAGCTTTACTTGAAAGAAACAAATGATCACATCACACAAATATAGCAAATGTGTATTTAAAAACTGAATATATGCTTGATATACCAATTTGAATAACAAAAAAGCATCAAAATGGAGACAATCAAATAACTGTAAAATTCCACAAACAGCTGATACCAAAGATTAAGCCACAATTTCATATATCTTCATTAAATTCATTGAATTTCATGCATGCATCTGAGTCTTTTGATGAAAAAATCACTACAAAATTATCTACAGCATTATTTTCCTATATGTCTATCTATATCTCTCCTGATCATATAGAACAGGTATAAATATAACAAAGTATGAAAGGACGCATCCTTTCAGAAATGTTTTTGTATAACAACAATAATGAACTAGAGATTAGGCTCTATTTAGCCATAAATGGATTTTTGAAAAATGATCAATGTCATCCTGATGTGCATGTGTGTCAGAATCTCCAAGTGCATTCTGAATTTCTATCTCCGTGATCACCATCCATTCGTTCTGCTCACAAGCCTCGTCCAATGTTGAAGTGTCTCTTGTAGCTACCTCCAGAATTGTTTGCAACATTGACTCGCATTCCTTAATCCATTTTTCCTTTTCCTTCAATTCTCCTTTTTCTTCAAACAACTTTGGTAATCCTTTCTTAGTGGCATCAATCAGCCCGTATTCATCCCCCTACAATTCTTCTTGAAAGTCCTTGTGTCTCTTTATGAAATTATTGGAAATATCAATAGTTGCATTATTTGGAACATCTCTCTCACTTATTTCTTGGAGTTTCTAATGGATTCTCCCATCAATCCTCTCATGTTCTCATTCTACAACATAATTTTTTGAATGTGTTCCCCAAAGTTTACTCAACCAAGTCATCAAGTTGGCTTGCCTCTTCTTTATCATTGCAGTGAGTGCATCATATTTCCCCTGTGAGTATGCATCTAATCCTACCGACTGATCCTTTGTGTGAGAAATCTCTCCATGATTTAATTTCTTAGTGGGTCCTAATGTTATTCCCACCATATCCTTCAAACGATCATTCTCTCTAATTAATCTTTCATTGTTCATTCTATACATTTCCTTTTCCTTTATCAACATTTGAATCTATGCTTTATTCAATTTAGCAACATTAATGCCAATATTTGTTGTGGTTATGGGATCAACCTCCCCAACTTTCAAGGTCATCACATGCCCAAAATATTTTTCAATATCAATCACAACTGATTTCTTGTGAGGTGGATACAGGGCCCAAATCATGAGTGAGCCCTCATCTGGATTGTACCTAGATCCTACATATATCTTTGTCACACCTTCAGGGTTGGGCTTATATGTGGCATTATTGTTCTTCAAGAAACTATCAAAGACTAAGGAAGAGTTCAAATCTAACCCGGGAAAAATCATGACTCCTACATCTTCTAGCATATTTCTCCCTTTCTTAGGATTCATATCTTCCATTTCTTTGTCTGCACTTGTTTTTAGGTTAGCCAATAATTGTCCTTCATTATTTGGTGTTATATTTTCAATTGATTCCCTTATTTTTTCCCATTCTACTTATACAAGAAGGCCTTAAACTCTAGGGTTTTTACAAATTCATCATCAGCTATGAATGATTTGTATGCAATCTATCTTGCATCTGTATCTAAACTTTCCTCAACTTCTATCTCTTTGGGAGGACATTTGTAGGCTTGAGTTCTTGATTTGGTGATTTTTTCAATTGTGTTGTGAGGCCTATTATCTCCAAATGTTTCCTCTTTTGAAGATAGCATCCCAAAATCTAGAAATCCTCTATTGTACTCATGAACCACTCTTTCTACTTCCTCCTCTTCCAAATTTCTGATCAAATCATCATATTGGTAAGGTATGTGATCATACCCACCCAAGTTCATTTTGTCCCTTGTAAAGTTGATATACTCCTCTAGATCAAATCCTTTTCGAGGTGGACCTTTCTTCATGTTATATTGCAGCAATTTATTCAAAACCAAATCATATCCATCCCTTGCCAACACAGTGAAATCACTGAAACAAAGTGTGCTAGGCATGAATGCATCTTTTCCAAAAGAGATTAAATTCATGAAATCTGAATAATCTAACTGCCTGGAAATCTCAAGATATGCAATTCTATCAGGTACTATTTTTGGAAGAATAAAGGGTGCATCCTCAAATCCATATACCCTGATCATCATTGCACCTTCCAAATAGTACCAGTCTCCCCAATTGTGATTAATAGGCCCATTAAAGTCCTTGGTCCTGAGGAATCTTTTTATTTCATCTGACAATGAATGTTCACAAGGGTGGTTATACAATTTATACAATTTCTTCACAAAATACTCTTCAAAATGTATAAAGCATGAGTTAATAAATCTACTATCCCAAATGGCAGTCCAAATTTGTACTGGCAACAATCCTCCCTCTTTATCAAATTGTGAAACCCTCAGCTTCTTAGGCCACATCTTCAATTCGTGCCCATAGTAAAGAATCATATGCATCGGGATTGAATAATGCCTTAAATGCAAAGCAAGGGAGCTATTCTTTACTACCATCAATCTTGCATCAAGCTCATTGAAAATATGTGTGGAATAATCAAAAGGTTAGGAGTTATGGCATTGGACATCTGCTACTATCACCATCGGCACAATTGACATGTATTCAGGGGCATCCACTCCTAGCACTTGGCATACTGAGAAATAGGTGTACTTCAGGATGGCTCAAATAGGTCAACATGAAATGGGGGACCATCACCATCATCCATTGGAACTGTGTTGCCATCTTTCTTACATCGATGCAGTGGTATCCTCCAACCCTTGTACACTATATCCAATCTCTAGAATTCTCTTCCCAGTTCCTCATACACAATTTTCTCGTTGCACACTCCTTCTAGATTGAAAACCTCATAGATTGCAGCCTCTGATATGTGTATGAATGGTTTTCTATAAGGGTAACAAATAGATTTTAGCTTGGGATCATAACTAGAAGCTAACACTTTTATCAATTCCACATCTACAAATACATTTGGGCAAACCAGCTTTCCTAGGTTAAATTTCTAGGGGTTACACACTAGTTCATACCGGTTCCTTCAGTGATAATGGAAAATGAATAGCTCATATCCCCTAATTGGGTTCCATGTGTCTCCTATGTGTTTGCACTTATCTTCTAACTTTTCTACATCTGCCCTGAGCTGCGCTGAGCACCTGGCCCTAGGTACAAAACTAGGTAATTGGTCAATTAGGTCCTGGTTTAATTTTCTTTCGACTACCCCTAGTTCATTTTCAGTTTCAATTTTCTATTTTTTGCTCTTGGGGTGACTACTCTCAGCTTTTTTTTTTTCTTTTGTCTTCCTTGAGCTCATTCCCTCCATTACACTTCTTTAAAATGACAGAATTAGAAAACAAAATTGCAAGAACTCACAGTTTTTGCTTGAAATCCCTCGGTCGCAGGGTTCTCTAGTTCGTTGTCCTTCCTCTTGTTTCTTCCGCTGTGAATTTCATTCAATACCTTCTTCAATTATAGCTATTCAATTCAAGAAATCAACTATCTCTTTGTGTCTGTGCCACCATTAATGTCTCAACTCTGAGCACAAGTTTGCAATCTTTTTTTAAATTCTCACTGTCACATCAAGTACCCTATATTGGCAAGACAATTTGAACTCTAGGTGACCCTTTATTTTCCAACATTCATCAAACACCCTGTTGGTCGGGGAGACATGATTTCCTTCTCACCGATACACCATTTATCCTTTTTATCTTTTGTACATATTGCCAAGAGTCATTCTGATGATCTTTTGATCAATTCGCATGTTCATCGGCAAGAGATCATGCTTCACTAAGACATTCTGCAGTTTCTCCGACGTTATGAGTCTCCCCAATGTTCATTCCTTCGATCCTGAATATGTCACCAAGAATCTCACTGATATAACTCTCATCAGCATGACATGGAGAGTCAGGAGAACCTTTCAAACACACACTGATAGCTCTTTGTTTTGTCAATATGCTTTTATGCGCTTGATCGGTAAGACACAACTGCTTGGTATGATTTGTTAGCTTCATTCTGATGATACTTGTCTTGTTGATGAGTAGTTTCCTTTGTATCATTGGTGTGAGAGGAAAAATGTCTTTTCGATATATTTCATCGGCGAAACTCATAAGCTTAGTCTGAATGATAGATCGCACACCGATATCATTTGTCTTGCCGATGATCCCTTGCTTCAATGAAACCACAAGCTATGTCTGCCTGATATATGTTTGCCTATGCATTTTGATTGATATGACAACTTGGATTTCCCAACAATATGTCGAAAACACCTTCAATGGAATACAATGGCTTATGGATCGAGGAGACTTACACCAACTCTTGCCGATATGGATCAAAATGTTATTTTCTTAGAGGATTTTTTAGGGATCAAATTTGATTATGATCTTAGGGAATTACATCAAGATTTGGTTTTCTTGGAGGGATTTATGAATGTAAAATTTTCAAAGTTTACAGTTCCAACACCAGGAAATACTATTACACCAGCTTCAAGTAACTATTGTCTACCCCTTTTAGGGGTCATGTTCTACACTTCACTGTCTATATCATCTTTCAACCTTTTCATCAATTGTTGTTCATTTTTAGGGGTAATATTTGGGATTGATTCCATCAACCTTTTTCCTTTGTAATTATATAAAAAAGATTTAAATTCTCTTGACTTGACAAACTCATTATCAGAAATAAAGGATTCATAGGCTGTAAGCCTATCATCTTCATCTACACGCAATTCCTTGGCTACTTGTAAGTCCCCGTCAGGGAGTTTTTCATATTCATCATTCATCATCCGAGAGACTGTTCTTTGTTGTGATTGTGCTTCATTTTCTCTCGTAGATTCTTCTTCAGATGAATCATCCTTTTCTTGCAACCTTTGCTTTTTTTCTCTAACTCCATAAAATTTTCTATAACCTCCTCTGCTTCTTTGTCTTCTTTGTTCTTAAACACATCTTCCCCTAGTATAGGAACATGGGTGTATCCACTAAGGTTTTGCTTTTTCTTACAAGAGTGTATGTACCCTTCAGGGTCATAATTCATTCTTTGTGCATACTCCTTTAATTTGAATTCATCCAACAATGAAAGATAATAAGATCATTGGTAGTGGGATGTTAAGTTTTTTCAGGTACATCAATTATAAATTAAGGTCGTGTACCGTGGTAATTAACTAATTATACGTCGTTTGTGAATTTCATTTTTTTATACAATTGGTCGAGAGTGGGATGCACTACATTTGTACGTCACAAACAATCTTGATTGGATGACCGTATGGATTGAATGATGTCAACAATTGAGTCGCATTAACATGGGAAGGTGTGGCTTCATTGGTTAAAGAAGCTCATTGTAATGGAGATTCGAATGTTACACCAAGGGAAATTGATTTAGCATATGGTTTAAGAGATAAAAAGGTACGTATAAATATATTAATCACCCATATTATTTAATTATTTTCAATTATATTGATGTATATATATGTTGAGTTTTTTTTTCTTTGCATACATTTGGCCAAGAATAAATATGTTTATCAACTGACAATGCAATAATTTTTACATGTTTGACATATTGCAGGTGAAACACCACGAGGCTGTGGTGCAATGGTCGTAAATTTTCAATCAAAAAGTTGGATGACATGAAGAAAACTTGTGATTCTGGGATAACTGTAGTCTTTCAGGTGACTAATGTTTCATCTAGAAGCAACATACTTCCAAAAGTCTCAAAAAATTGATACTATGGGATTTTGGATAATATACTTGAGTGTGACTTTAAGTCCTTCAAATTAGTTATGTTCGTCATCCAATGGTACATGCTACGATTGAATGAAAATAATCCTGAGAGAACTGTTATTGAACATGATAATGGATTTACCATGGTTAATACAAGGTCGATCGAGCGAGCTGGAAATGAGCCCTATATTCTTCCAAGCCAATGTGAGCAGGTATTTTACTTTCGGAGGGTTCAGATGAAACCCGGGTTGGTCATTTGTTGTTAGACATGATCCAAGGAGGAGGCCCGATTAAAGTATAATGTGGTGGAAGAAGAAGATATTGAAGAACTAGAAGATGATATAGATGATGATGAAGATCAATAGTTAGTTGATGATGTGCCTGACGAAGATGTCGAAGAGGAGGAACTAGATCATGATGATGTAGGAGTTAATGTTCATGGAGATGATATCCATGTGGATGATGACATTATCAAAACTATATCAATGACAATGATGATGATATGACCAATCCTTACAATGTTGAATCTAGATTGGATGATCAGACAAAGAGTTGGATGAAGAAGAAGATCAATGACATTGAAATGTATGAGTTATGCGATTATATTATCTATTTGATATTGATTTCTTGATAGAATTATATTTGACTTATATGGTTACATAATTAATTCATGATGTTTTTAATTTTTATGCCATTACATAATTAATTCATGATGTAATTTTAAATGTTGTTAATTCATGATGTTACAACTATTGTAGCTCTCCTAGAAATTTCCATACGATCAAATCCTATTTACTCTATGACTATTTAAGATTAGATATTATTTGATCATATCTTTGGTTATTTCATTCCCAAAAAATTAGCGGTTCCTCATGTTGACCCTGCATAGTGACATGTGAATGGGACCAACGTTGAAATTTTTTCAATTTGTGCTTGTATGGAGTGAAACTTGACATAAGCTATTTTGAATTTTGGCCCTGCACACACAGGAGCATGACATAGCATACTATATTGAGACCCTAACTGGAGAGTTGCACCGAGAACCACTGCATCCAGCCCCTGAGTGGAGAGTTGTGAGACTTCACTAGATGAGTGTTACAAGTCCATTGAGTCAAGGAGGAAGACTATGAACCATTTGGCAGGAGGAAATCCAAAGCGAGAGGTGAGGGCACTCAGAAAGGGAAAATTGACCAAGGGACAATGACTGTAAGTGATTTTTCCCCCACATTTAGAAATCTTGTTGCAAGTACAGTGATTTAGAAGATAGATGCTTCCACATAAATCACATACATACATCAAATAGTTCACTCGGTGCACACAACACATCCTCACTACCTATGCCAAAATGGGAGCTTTGGAATAGGGTATCAACATTTTGCATTTGCTTGAAATTTTCTAAACCATTTCAACAAATCCATTTTGTGCATATCTTTCAATCATGGCATTCGATGAGAACATGTTTCTTGAGGAAAAACCCTTGTTTATTGCTAGCTACTTATCATACACAATTTGATACCACTTCACACCATTTCTTCCTTTGAAACTGTCACATTAGAAAACCTTAGTGTCTTTGTTGACTACCAATGTTTGGTCTCCACTGTGCTACCCTTTGCAAAAACACATACACTTTGGTCCTTGAGGTGGTGCCATTGTGATCTCATCCTCTTTTCACATTCTTTCCCGCAATAAAATTATGTGTGTTAACTGTATCCCTTTAAAGAAATTATCATTCAATACTTTGCTATAGATTGTTCCCTAAAGGCCTATCATCTAACCTTATATGTGAGGTTGTCATTATCTTTGAAGCTCCTTTGATCACTTGACTATGCATTGTCTACAAAACCTCTACCTTCTTGATTAATGACTATGTTATCCCTTTTGAGATGATAGACCATTATTCAATGTTTCCTTAGCCCTTGTTAGGGAATGACTGTGAGATTCTCTTGTAGGACTATCCTTTCAATTAGGTAGCCTTGAATTTTGACAAGTTTTTCCTATATGCATTTAAAATTGTGTCTTTTTACAACTGCCTTTTCATAGCTCAAGAATGGCATGACTGATATTTATGAAATGGACTGTCATTCTTTACTATATAGTAGCTTTTTGCTTCATGAATCTCATAATAGATGTAATCTTTTGGAAAATTCCTATAAGTATTGATTATTTTTATGATTTATTATTGATTATTTATGTCATATTGATTTATTTTCCTACCATATAGAAAAATTGAAACACCCTTTACCTAGAGGATAGTAAGAAACAACTTAGATTAGTGACCCAATATATTAGATGGTAACTATTAGCCTTGCTTGATTCTTGGATGATTTCTTGTAGGTAGTTGCTTGGAAGCAATAATATTTATTATAATATAAAAATTGTCATGGGTTATGGTATTGACATAACTAGTTCGTAACTTGGACAACTATATATTTAAGAGTATGTGAGAAACTATACTATATAATATCTAATTTTAGTTGTGTTAATATTTAAATGTATAATTATTATGTTTGTTTTATAAATAAATAATCATGATGGTGATTTTATGTTTAAATTAGTTTAGGAGAAATATAACATTACTATATTGATAATATCAAAGCAAATTTTATTCCTATTAGGTTAAATAAAGAAATCACTATGTGAAAGAATAATTTAATTTTAATGCTAAACTAAAATTCAAAAGTACATAAATTATCATTATAATGGTACTTTGTGTTTATATGCATTATCCATACATGAAAAATTGAGTATATATTATAAGTTGAACTCAGTAATGTAAACTAGACATGTTAGTGACAAAGGAAACTACTAGATTTATAACCTTTTTTATTCTAACTCCTTAAAGTAGATTCTTACATATTTGTAACATAAAATATTTCATACCCTTAAAATTTCACATTGCATTTTGGACCCACTTTGTCCTTTGTCACCCCTAGAATGTTGTTAGGCTGATTTGGCCCTTAGATTTTTCCTCTCATGGTGCCAAGATCATGCCTCCCATGGTCCCTTTTGTGAAAGGTCATGTTTGAGATTTGTTAGCCTTGTAATTTTATAGTGTTTGGCCTTTAAAAAATTTAAAACTATCTAGACACTAGTATTACATGTAGACATCCATGTGTTGCACTAATAATTTCTATAATAATTTGTCATTTTTTAGCATTTCACCACTTGCTACTTACCAAAGTTGGTGTTAATTGATCTAAAAACATTCAATGGATCTCCAACCCCTAGACTTGCTCATTTTCCATTCTATCTTCTAATTTTGAATCTCTCTCATTCTCATTCAATTCATCAATCTCTCACACTCTCAAGCTTGTATAAGTAATTTTTGAAGCTTTATACTATACTCTTCAACATTATGATTTGAACATGTGAGCATACTATCACTCTAAAACACTTTCCTTTGAAGGTGTTTTCATCACTCTATAAACAAAATCTCTCTTTTCTTATTCAATAATTTAAGGTGTATTATTTTATTCATTACTATTAAATCATTTGTTTTTACACTTGGCACCTTGGGATCTCTATTTTTTTTCTCATTTTGCACACTAGTTTGAACTCCTTATAGACCTGGGGCAGTGGGCCTAGCTCGATTGGCTAAAGCATCCTCCAAGAAACAAGACAATGAATCCTCTAGATGTTCCCAAAACAAAAGGTTGGTGACCCTACAAACCATTCCCATGCTTACCAAGTGATCTTTGATCATCAAACCCTTACAAGGTTTATTGATACATTCACAACTATTGTTACCTCCACATGCATTTGACTAGTAGTGACAACCTTGGTTTTTAATCCTCCAACCCCATACCTTGGGATCACATCACCATGAAAGAACTTCATCCAACATCCTTATGAGTGTAGGTACCACCAAATAGGTATTTTTCAGATTTTTCTTCCTCAAGTGAGGGAAATTCAGGAAGAGAAGAGGAAACCGAGACATGTATTAGGTCTAAAAGAGGGCAATCAACTAGAGGTCAAAAGATTAGAAGAAAATTTTGTAAACGCTTGGAATTTTTTCTTGCTGAAGGGGGGTCATGTTCTTATGATGATGAGAGCATAGGAAACATTGAGGTGCCCTTGAAGTACAAACATTTATGGAAACAATGGGTACCCAAAGAACTTCCTCCAATAAACACTAATTTTTGTGTCAACGAGAGGATATATCACATAGCACCATCATCATTACATGGTTTGGGCCTATTTTTCATGGATAGAATAAAGGTCTGTTACGACAAAGTTACTGAATTGATGGAGTATGTCAGACCCTGTTACGGTTACAAAGATTGGATGCAGCTGGTTCGATATACACAAAGTATGCGTAGGTATGCATTGTCAGAAAATTATATACAGCTAAAAGATAAGGATCAAAATAAAGGAGTGGCTATGTACATTGATGTAAGGCCAAAAGCATCAGGGAATATTGCAGGGTTTATAAACAGTACATGACCTGGGTCAACAAATAAGCAACCCAATTGCATATTCGAGGCACATGAGGGAAACTATGTATTTGTATGTGCGATAAAATCAATAACTGCAAGGGAAGAGTTGTTAATCGATTACAATTTGAATTGCATAGATACAAACATAGTTAATATGGGGGTGGTACGCGCTATATACCATTTACCCCACCTCCAATTAATGACTCCAATATACCATTTTATTATTATGTTTTTTTTCATAAGTCTATTGGTTTCATTTTAGTAATATTTTTTAATATTTATTTTTTGTCACAACAGGACATTGATCGTAGGGGGAAGGCTCTAGCCCAGAGCACAGATTGTGATGCATCTTCAGGCACTTCTTCCTAACAAGTTTACCTCATTGTAATTGTACAAATTAGATACGAGCAAAATATTTTATTATTATGTTTTTTTCATAAGTTTATTGGGTTAATTTTGATAATGTTTTTAATATTCTTGTTGTAGTCAGATGATCGGGGAAAGGCACCAGCAGTAGAGGAGAGCGTCCATAGGGAGGTGTAGTCACTATTATGCGATGATGACATTGCATATTCCGCAAACCCTCTGGATATGATAAGGAAGACCCAAAAAAAATGCAATGAAGAAATCCTTCAATTGTTATTCATAGTGCCTCAAACAGATCATGAGATAAGAGAAAGGGTTGAAATATTGACTGAGAGAGAATGGAACTTGCAAGTAATTTGTCATGAGATCTTTAATTATAACATAAGTTCATTCATGGTTT
Source organism: Sequoia sempervirens (assembly GCA_007258455.2). Taxonomy (NCBI): domain Eukaryota; kingdom Viridiplantae; phylum Streptophyta; class Pinopsida; order Cupressales; family Cupressaceae; genus Sequoia; species Sequoia sempervirens. Next base: position 14,540,704 of record VDFB02109042.1, read on the forward strand.
TATATTGTGTACTCTTTTATGTCATGAACTAAAATATGTGTTGTTTTTACAAGATTTTTTGTGTCCTCATGATGTTGTTGGCCATGATCAGGGTACTGCAGGTGTCAATCCTAATCTTCCTATGCATACATCACATCATCTGACCCCATTATTTGTGCCTATATTGTTGACTGAAATGTCGACAACACATAGCATGCAGGCATCAAGTAGTGCACCCTCTGGCAGCAAACACATGCCATAACATGCATTAGGACATGTACCTAGGGATGAAAAGGCCACTAGTACTAGTGATGTTTTAGCAGCATTTCCTAGATCTTCTTGTATTACTAGTACGGTAACATTGTCGGTCACATTTGTGGTGACCGAGGATTTCGTTCCCATAAAGATAGAGAAGGTCCCAGGTACTTTAAAATGTTTTAATTATTATTATATATAATCTAATTGAAATTTACTTATTGATCACTCTTTTTAGACTAATGATCCCATGATCATTTTGTAGGAAATGATTTTTTTTATAAACATCTAAATGACATTACATTGAAGATCTTTGGGCCCACCATGCGTACACGATGGAATGCCCAAAATCAAGATTTAAAATATGAGCTCATTAACCATTTAGTTGTGTTGTTCAGTAATAACACATTCAACCGAACCAAGGTCCTTAAGAAAGCTAGTACCTATCTAAAGTATGTGAGGGACCAATCTAGGTCACATTTAGAGAAGAACAAAAAGTATGAGCATCCCCCCATGATTCCGGAGAGGGAATGGAAGGACCTAGTGTCAGATGGAAAGGAGAAGGCTGAAAAGAAAAAAGGAAAGACACCACCGGGCCAAGGAAGGTATGTGATACTATCAACAATGTAATTATATACTAATTACTCTTTCTTTTTACATAATCTAACATATTTCAAACTTTTCATAGGTTGCCCGACACATCGAAGGAAACAAAGGAAAGACTAGAAAAAAATGAGCAGCACAAACTTGGCTCTGGTGGTTATATGAAATTAGCTGCACGAATTATAAGTATCAATAAATGAAATATTGCATCCAAATAATAAATTGCAAACAATTTTGGTTTTATCACACCATGGAAGCAAAATTCATGATCTTATGAAAAAATGCAGGGCTCTGAATTCAACAAAGTGACCACAAAAGAGGACCTGAAGATTGCCTTCTAGCAAGGCTATGGAGCTATGGTTGAACGCCCAAGAATCTTGAATGGGAAAACACAAGCTTCCAACGCATCTGACACGTAGGTAAATAAACTCAATGAAGTTTATTTAAAATTGAATACTTGTGCAATCTATTCAATATTAATTTCCACCATAAAGTAATTATGTGCCTAATTTTTTTAAATAGGCAAGCAATGATAATACTGCACATGACATTGGAATGCAGCCTGGTGAGGTTGGAGCACAACCTGCAGATGAAGGTCATGGTGTGCATCTCGGTACTGGATGTATTCATGTGCTATACAAAATACAGTATGGATTAATACAATTAAACATCTTTAATTGTAATTTGTGTATTAATTGATGTAACCTTTCGTGTTTCAACTTTAGAGCATGTAGATCATGATCAACATGTTGAGCATGATCAGGCTAGACAAGATCAGGAATATGATGTGGCCCCATCAAGTAAAGAGGACCACTCTAATTTTCTATTAAGCATATTTAATTGCAATTGGTGTATTAATTAATGCAACCTTTTGTGTTTCAACTCCAAAAGATTTAGAGGGTGTTCAGCATGTTGAGCATGAGGCTATAAGACAAGATTAGGAACATGATGTGGCCCCATCAGGTAAATATCACCACTCTAATGTTATTTTAATTAATGAAATACTTGTAGCAATAATAATAAAACATATCAATTTAACATTTCTTTGTTATTGCAACAGACCCCCTTGCAGCGGCCTCCACGTCGTGAGTACATGACTAGGCATACATTAAGATCATGAGTAGAGGGAAAAACAATTGAAGGGGGGACAGATGATTTAGAAAACGATACTCCACTTCTTCTTTTCTTAGCTGCAAAAAAGAAACAAAAAAGAAGTAATTGTAATCATATTATCACAACCATATTATTGATAATATGTTAATGAATGTTAAAAACTGATATTTTTGACAACCATATTTTTGATAATATGTAAAAACTGAAAGAATGAATGTTATATGTGTTACTCATTTTTATTTCAAATCAAGTTGAGTGAATTTAAAGTGTTTTCAAACTAAAAATGAGGTGCATTTCATATTAGTCTTCCCTATATTGCATAGAATCAAAAAGCTTTTATTTTCAGTACTAGATTGTTGCATTTATACAGATGCATACAATATTGAAAAGATTCACACAAACATTATTAAAAAAAAGTCTTTATTGATTCAAGAGTTCAAATATATCTCACACAAGCCGTGAGATATAGCTTATCCAATGGAAATAAAGTACAATATATACACAAATGGATTGAAAGAAATAAAATATATATATAGAGGAAGAGGCCAGTCATTTCTTGATGAATGGTCTAGGTTCATTGTCCTGCATGATCCTCGGTTCCAAGTTGATTGATTTGTGTCCTCTGTAGCTTCCAGTTTCCATGTCTTGCATCTGAAAGAATTACAATGGGTTAGAGCAGAGCTCTAAACAATGATGGTCTCTAACACTACATACACATCCACCCACCAGTGTATAGACTGCCCTTTATATGCATTAAACAAGCTATAAACTGCTCATTTTATGAGATAAGAGAGAAGCAAAACTATTAAGCCTTCAGGAATATGCATATTTTTTCTAACTGTTTGTTTCATGTGCAGATACAAGGAACACAATGTTACCATTTCATCAAGTTTCAACACATGGGAAAAACGTGGCTCCCACAAGGGTTGAGCTCGGTGTGCTACCATTTTGTACTTTAAAGAGGCATTGAAAGATACTCACTAAGAAATTCATCTTTTTATGACTTACTCAAATGAGTTCACATTATTTGTGATAGTGGAACATTTGTCACTATCATAAGTGGAATGTACTTATTTAAGAAAAATCATAAAAGAATGTGCAATTCTTTGTATCAAAGCAATTTATTCCATGTGGATGCAACATTCATATGTGCATATGTTATAAAAGCCATGTTTGTTTTTCATGAAAGGTACACTCACTTGTATGTTAAGGGATGCTGATGTGATTTCATCAAATGACACTTACACAATTTCATAAGAGACAGTCCTTAAAGGATAATTCATAACAGAGATCTTATCATAAATGGTAATTCATATTTTCAGCCTTCAAATGACAGTCATGGCACAACAGAGTTTTCTTGAGAATTGATATTCATAGGAAAAATTAAATCATAGAAGGCATCCATCATAAGAGATCACAGTTTAAAGGGGAAAATATCATATTGCATAATCATTGCAGAACAGAGTAATGAAACTGGGCAATGAATATGATTGACATTCAAAACATGAGAAGTAGTCTCAAGGAGGATTATATGTAAATGTCAGAAAGTGAAGATTTTGACAACTGCAAAGTGAAGAAAAATGGTATAATAAATCCCCAAATACAAAATAGGGAGGCAGATTGTTTGATAAGGACTATCAATGCTTGAAAAACAATCTTGGATAAGAAGATAGCCTAGGTGTACAAGCTACATGAAGTGCAATAAATGTGCAAATTATAAAGCTAGAACAGAATAAGCGTACATGAGAAAGGGGCAATTTTGTTTTGATATAGAGTGACAGCTTTTGGGTAACAATGGACTCAAGGCATTTTCCTCCAATCAGCTTTAAACTAAATAATGAAAGTGAATAGAGCATAAACTATTATCCCAGCATTAAATTATGCACAGTACTAGTGGAATGAGTTTCATTACAAATAGCATGGGAAATGCATTGTTCATTGAACATTGGAAATACCTCAAATGGAGCAGTCACTTATACCAAAAGCAGTCCAAGTATGTGAAAATTTTGTGTAACACTAAGGCACAAAACACAGTATGTATACAGTGACCACTGTTTACAAATTCAAACTTAGTATCAATGAAAAGAAAAAAAAAAATTGAAATGTTGAATCTGGGATTGTCAAAGTCATAGTTACTTATATCTTACATGTTTTATAGTTGGACTCATACAACCTTACCTTGTTTATAAAGAGAAATTTTTAATCACTGCTTCAAAAAAATGGACAGCAAAGTAAGTTATGTTTTCATTATCAGTTAGAGATTGCCAATGAAATGCAGTGAGGTTAATGAATGCTGAAAATAGTAATTGACAGATCTAAATGCATAGAAGTCAGCCTGGAACAAGATTTTAACAATGAGGAAATAATAACAGTAAATATGAAGGTGCTTCAAGGGATGATGGATGCAATTTTTTGTTGCTTGTACTAGCAAAAGGAGAGTTACCCAGAAAATGAAATACCTAAAAATTTTGACCAAGAAAAAGGGGTTTTGAGTCCAAAGGAAGTTCAATGAAAAGTCACAGAGAGTGGTCTACAGAAAATTCCATGATGTTATGAAATTTCTGGAGAAATATTTGGAGCCCCAGTGATAATTAAATATGATTTTGTTCAACAGACAAGTTTTTATAATATTTCTTTGACTGTGAATCATGATATATGTGCAAGTTCAAACTTCTACTACAAGAAAGTTCAAATGCAGCCTTCTATTTACAAAACACTTATAGGGGGTCAACAGAGTGCAAAGAAAAATGGTGGAGTGACAGTGCCTTCTTAATCCATTTCAAAGAGTACATGTAGAGATCATAAAGAAATTTGGGGGTTTCATTTAAAAGAAGTCACCAGTAAAGATATAACTGCGACCGATTATATGAAGGAGTTTCATTTCTATCTTTTCCAAAAAGAAAGAGGGAATGCAAGAAATAAAAAGGAGTTTTTGGTCATTATAAACCCTTAAGGAAAATCGATTGCAAAATATGGCCACAGTTTGAAATACAGGTACACTTTGCAAGGGGTAAAATACATAAAACATTTTCTTTATGCAAGGCCGACCCATGAATCAACAGGAAAAGATTCGGCCGTGGCTTGTTCTAATAAGAGCTCTATTTTATTTTTCTTCAAACAGAAAGAGCAAATGTAGGAAATAAAAGGGAGTTTTCAACCATTATAAATCTGTAAAGGAAAAAGATTGTAAAAGTATGGCTACAGCTCGAAATGGTAGGAATATTTTTGTTATTTCAAGTCTCTTCTTTCTTCAAGAAATGAAACCAAGGACTAAAACATGCTCATAAATCTTACCTTAAGCAGCTCATTCTTTTGTTTCTCGCTAGATCTGTCAATGGAGGATTCCTTGTGTTCATATTTTTCATCATGAGTTACCTACAGAAACCCTTGGTCGGTGGTAGCTTGACTTCTTTGAGAAAATTCATTTAGAATGAGTCTTCCTTCTTTGGTTTTGACTTTAGGGTTGGAACCCTAATCGTGATAGTCAATGGCATTTTTCCCAATGTTTTATTTAAATAAAACATTAACTAATGTGAGCTCGCTTTTGTATTTGTGCTTTAGGTTTTTTTATTGCAAACTTCATACCCTTGTGAAACCTTTGTAGCACATGTATTACATCTCAGTAAGGATTTCATCTTATTTTGGAATTGTCACCTCAACTTATTCATGGGGTTTGATGATGTATTTTTTATTTTACATATATTTATTGTAAAACAAAATAGTTTTAAGGTGTATTATAAACCTTAGAATTGTTTTGTTATTTCTTAAATGCAAAATATTTATGGCCTTTTTTTAGTTAGTTGTGAGAGAAACAAATGGAGGGAATATTGGAGAGGTTTTTTCAGTTTGGAAACATCTTTCCATGTTTTTAGGGTCATTATTACACCTTGTTGGCAGTTTTAATTGTTTGTTATGGCCAAAATCATTCCTTCACACATATTGGAGATGGTTTTGTGAGGAATTTAGAGCCTTTTTCTTAGGATTTTCTAGGGCATCCGACCCAAGGTGGTTATTGGCTCCTACTTTGGTGCAACCACTTGGGTGGTGAGTTATATTGGCTCATTGTAACTCATTTGTGGGAGAGTTCTAGCTATGCAATTTCTAGATTTAGTGGTTTTTGCAATCCTTTCTTAGATGGAGTATGCTTTGTAACTTTTTTGGAGATATTGAATGCAAAAGAATACCTTGGCTAGTTCTAGTAACGAATTACTTATCTTTTCATTCTTTGCAATTTAGTGTATGTGTAAAGATTTGATCAAGATATTTGTGAAAGATTTCATAATTTTCTTATCGCTTTATCTCTTAATTTATACCTTCTACAAATAGTGTGTTAGATCAGGTCACTAATTGTGTCAAAAGGGTGATTTCTACTTGTTGATTGTGAAGTTTACCTTCCTTGAGCTATTTTTTTGTGTTCAAACCTTTTAGTGAAATACTTATGCAACAATACACTATAATGGATTGTACATGTTCATTTCTTACTGTTGATGTCAAGTGTTGAATTTCCAGTTTTCATTATCTTATTTCAATTAGGTGCATCACCATAGAGATAGATTATTTCATTTTATGTTATCTTTTTACCCTTTTCCCTCGAAATAAATCTGTAGATTAGGTGATAACCATCATAGGAAGCCGCCATTTCTCCAGAGGTTTGGTCTTATCCAAGTATTCATACTTTTGAGATCATTCCCATGTTACACTGGATTGTTGAATTCCACAATTAATAGGGTGCTAAATCCAAGTGTAAATAGTTTTGGCACGCCCGGTGGGACTGTCAAATCAGACAGTTCAAAGAAGAGCATAAGATATTGTTGGTTTTGATATGCTGCCAGCATTGTTAGGCCTTTGACATGAAAATTTTTGCATATCTTGTGACTTTAATTATGGGGGGAACTTAAAACCGGTACTGTGAAGCCTTACATGAAAAAAATTCAGACTAGAAGTTCAAAAACCTTTCAATACCTGCAGTTATCTCCACCTAGAAGGCAGAGTAGGTCTGTTAAGACAGTGTCCATCTCAAAGAGAGTTCAATCAACCCCACCAAATTTTAGACCAACTTTAAAAACCAGTTCAGTAGTTGTTATAGCCTTTATTCCTGCTTTTTCATCTCAAGTCAATCAGCCTCAAGTTGTGCAAATGGCCATAAATCAGCGCTTTGTGCCATTCAATGGAGGCAGTCCATTGAATCTGGCCCAACATGATGATATTCCTATAGCAACTTTGAAGAGCTTTCCTTTTTTCACAGGAGAGGATCAAACAACTCCTATAGAACATATCAGAGATGTGGCATCTCTTTGTGGGGTTCACCATATAACCCAAGAGAATGTAGTTGTCAGATTGCGTGCAAGCTCCTTTAAGGGAAAAGCATTACAACGGTTTAGAGGTCTGCAAATTGGGTCGATTGCAACTTGGGATGAATTAGGGGACAAGCTAAATAAGCGATTTCAGGATAAATCTAATCACCTGTCACTAGTTGAACAGTTAACAACCATAAAAAGAGCTCCTCAGGAGCAAATGTCAGATTTTAACTTCAGATTCCAGAAAACTTGGGATAGGATACTAGCTACTATGAGGCCTTGTCCGGAATGTACCTTTTTGTATTATTTGAAAGCCATAAATAGTGAAATAGCAATGATGACACAATCAATGGGAGGGGTTTTTTTACCAGATGCTTATGAGGTAGCAATAAGGGCAGAAAATTGTTTAATTCAGGTAGGTAAGATTTCCCCTAGGCCACCAATGCCAATATTTCCTAAAATATAGCCTAGTATGCCACTCCAAGTGCCACCTTTTACACCCCTACTAGCTACTCCAGTGTCATCAGCTATTGTTCTAGCTATTGTAAATCAAGAAAATGCCTCAACAAGCTCATCTCAAGAGCTTTAAGAGATTAAGAGTCTATTGCAGACCTTTGGTAATAAACTGGTGAATCTAGAAAAACAACAGTCATATAATAGACCTTACCAACAGCAGAATCAAGTTGCAAGTCAGCCTTATCAGGGTCAACAGTATCAAGGCAATAGACAACCTTACGAAGGAAATTATCAAGGTACAAGGAATAATATTAACTCAAGGCCATTTCAAGTTTATAACCCTACTCCTATTAGTGCAGCCAAGGATATTGTTCCTGTTCAAAATAACTTGGCTGTAGATTATGAATGGTGTTATCCTTGCAACCAACCTCATAATTAGGCCACTTGCTCAAATGGAATTATTAATCAAGCCTTAATGGTGTAAAGTGTTTCAAATTCACAACAGAACGCACCTAATGATGGATCCTTACAGCAGCAAGACCAATCTACCAGTCAAGCCACTCTTCTAAAGTAGCAAGGAGAAGAGTTTTGTGGAGTTAATGAAAATGATTCTCCAGTTGTTGCAAACACAAGATCAAAGAAGAGATCCTTTGAACTTGAGCATGTAGATGTTAAAGGAAAAGCAGTAGCTAATGAACCATCTACATCACAAGTGCCTCGCATTTTGCAAAGGAATCCACAAATAGCTGCTAGAGAGCAACCTCACTTGCAAACTGAGCCTGTTGTTGCAAGAGTACAGCATAAGATAAATTTTGTAGTGCCTTTTAATATTGTTGAGAATATGAAAAAAATGAACATCACAATGTCTATGTGGGATTCTTTGGCAATCCCAGGTCAAAAGGAGTTGTTACAGTTTTCTTTAACTGAAAAGGAAGCAACTAATGAACCTTCAGTTGATACGATTAAGGTTGTTTTCACAAATGAACAGAAGGATAATGGTGAGCAGCAAAATAAATAGCCAGGAAAGGAGTCTGAAAAGGGAATTAAGCCTCCTCCTTTCTATGTGACATTAATTGTGGGAGATAAATTAGTTCATAACTGCATGGTTGATACTGGAGTCAATAGTTCAGTCATGCCAAAGAAGATTGCAAACCAGTTAGGACTGAAATACCAACCCCTTGAGAAAGGAGTGCTTCAGTTAGATGGTACAATAGCTAACACTGTAGGTGTTATCAAAGATCTGGGACTCACATTACATGCCTGTCTAAACTTTTCTATTCCTCAAGATGTTTTCATTATTGACTTACCTCCTTTCTTTTCCTTGTTCCTATCAAGGGACTTCATTGCAAATATTGGAGGTTATCTACCATCTGACTGGTCCCATATGCTCTTCAGAACCAGGTCTGGAACAAAAGTAACAATTAAGTCTGAGTCATTGGCTAAGTATCATATTGAGCCTTATGTGTCAAGTGCAATTAATGTTAATTGTGTTGTTCTTGAGGACAATGAGCTTGTTGTAGCTCAGGAACTGCAATCTGAATGTATACCAGAGGTATTGTTAAATGAGTGGGTAGTAGAAAACATCATAGATAATCCAAGTGATCTTATTCAAGAAGTTGGATTAGGAATTTATGCACTTCATGAACCAAAATCAGAAATGCCAAACATTGAGAAGAAAGTAAAAAAATAGTTATCACAGTAGGATGAGTTATGGCAGATGTACTTTGATGGCTCTAGAAGCAGAAATGGAGCTGGTGGAGGTGCAATGTTGATTTCACCACAGGGTGATAGATATTATGCTGCTTTCATATTTTCCTTTTCCTATTCTAACAATTATGTTGAGTACAAAGGGTTGATACAAGGTTTAGAATGGGCAAGGAGGAGAGGAATTAGATATTTGTAGGTATTGGGAGACAGTGAATTGATTGTTAACCAAGGGGGTTGAATGTAACAAAAAATGACACTTTGAAAATTTACAAGCATAGAGTATGGGATATGATTGAGGAATTTGATGCCTTTAATCTGATTTCAATCCCTAGGAGTCAGAATAAACATGCAGACAGATTGGTTGCAATTGTTGCATAGTTTGACATTCCTAATGAGATCAGAAAAGAAAAAGTATAGCCACATGTTAAGATAATTGTCAGGCCATCTATTCCAGATAACAACATTAATTGGCAAGTCTTTGAAAGTGACGAGCAGATTCTAAGTTTTAGGAAAAGCTGAAATAGCAATATGAGGATCAGATTATCCAGTTGAAAACAAATAAGTTGCCCAAGGGCTTGGTTACTTTAGAATCCATATTCAGTACTGATGATCAGCTAAAAAGGGATAAAACTAGTATTCATATTAAAGAGGAGCATTACGAAGAGTTGGAGATTTTTAAAGGTAAGCTTCTCAAGATTGGAAAAAATTATTCTGAATCAGATAAACAAGCTTTCATTGCTTTATGTCAAGAGTTTCAGGATATTTTCTCTTGGGACTATTCTGATTTGAGAGGTTTTGATCCTAGAATTGCTCAGCACACAATAGAAATAGAACCTAATGCTAAGCCCGTTAGGAAAAAACAGAGACCTTTGAACCCCAAGCTTGAACCTCTGATGATTAAGGAATTGACTAAGTTAGTTGAGGGTGGGATTATCTTTCCAATTAAGCACACTTCTTGGGTCTCTAATCTGGTTCCGGATAGAAAGAAAAATGGTGAAATCAGGTTATGTGTAGATTTTAGAGATCTTAACAGAGCCTCTCTAAAAGATCATTATCATTTACCTTCCATGGAGTAGATCCTCCAAGTGGTTGCTAGTTTAGAGAGGTTCTCTCTGCTTGATGGATACTCTGGTTACAACCAAGTATTGGTCAAAGAAGAGGACCAGTATAAGACTGCCTTTACAACAAAATGGGGCACTATGGCCTACAAGAGAATGCCTTTCATCCTGTCCAATGTTGGAGCCACTTTTCAAAGTGCTATGGACATGGATTTCCAAGGCTTAATCAATAAAATAGTTATGATATATCTGGATGATATTACCATATTCTCAAAGAATGTTGATGAACATCTACAGCATTTAAAACAAGTGTTTGAAAGATGCATGGAATATGGAATCTCCCTTAATCCCAAGAAAATTATCTTTGTTGTTCATGAGGGTAAGTTGTTAGAACACATAGTGTCAAAGCAAGGAATCACTATTGACCCTAAGAGAATCAAAGCTATTCTATAGCTGCCTTTTCCCAATCATAAGAAAGGGTTGTAGAGTTTCTTAGGCAGAATTAATTTTTTGAGGAGATTTATTCTTGATGTTGAGAACATTTTACAGCCTTTGAGTGCTATGTTGAGGAAAAATGTAGTTTTCAGCTGGACTAGAGAGGAAAAACACAGTTTTGAAGCCATTAAAGAGGCTTTAGCATCAGCCCCTACGCTGGTGAATCCATATTTTACAACAGATTTTATCCTGTATGCATTTGGCAGCATTGACTCTGTTTTAGCAATGTTGGTTTAGTAGAATAGTGAAGGTTTAGAACAGCCTATTGCATTTTTTAGCCAAGGATTGGCCGATTATGAGTAGAGATATTCATTCATAGAAAAACATGTTCTAGTTGTCATTAGAAGCCTCAAGAAATTCAAACCATTAGTTTCTAACAATAAGATTCACTTAATGGTAGCACATCCAAGCGTGAAAGAATTCTTGCTCAGTAAGGATCTTAATGAAAAAAGGGTTGGATGGATTACTAAAGTCATGGAATTTGACATAGAGATCAAGATCACAAAGTTGGTAAGAGGTAAGGGATTTTGTGAACAATTAGCTTTGACATTAGAAAGTGAACAGAAAACAGAGACAGAAGATGTCTTAGTCATTGACAATCAAAATTAGAATGTTGTACCAAGCTGGGTTCAGGATATGACTCATTTTCTGCAAACTGGTCAATGTCCACCACACTTAGACAAATCCAAGAGGAGATATTTTAGATTGCAATCCATTCCATATGTTCTGATTGACAATATTTTATTCAGAAAAGACCTGAATGGTGTTTTGCTAAGGTCTATTGATCATAACCAGATTAACCAAGTACTTCATGAGTTCCATGATGGAACTGCAGGGGGTCATTTTGCTCCAAAAACAACAGCATGGAAGATTATTAGGGCTGGTTATTACTAGCCAACCATGTTCAAGGATGCTCATGCATGGGACAAAAAATGTGTGAAATGTGCAATTTTCACTGGAAAGGAAAAGCTGCTAGCATTACCCTTGCAGCCAATTCAAGTGGAGCAGCCCTTCATGAAATGGGGCATTGAGTTCATTAAACCCATAAACCCATCTTCCAGTGTTGGGCATAAGTGGGTACTTACTGCTACATATTATTTTACAAGATGGATAGAGGTAGTAGCCTTGAAGAATCCAATGAAACCTCTGTATTAAATTTCTATGATGAGATAATAACCAGATTTGGAGTTCCAAATTCCATCATTTCAAATAATGCCTTGGCATTTGTGGGAATCAGAGTGGCTGATTGGGCAGTGAAAAATGGTATATATCTTAGCACTTTCTCAAATTATTACCCCCAGGGTAATGGTTTGGCTGAGAGCACTAATAAGAACTTGATTAGAATCATAAAATGAATAATGGAAGACAATCAGAGAGCTTGGCACACCAAGTTGAAATCTGCCTTATGGGCAGATAGGATAACTCCTAAGAGGTTTGTTGGAAATTCTCCATATGTGTTTGTCTATGGTAAGGAATCCATACTTCCTATATCTGTAGAGCTACCAGCTCTCGATTTAATGCATCAGTTGGAGGTGTTTGAAGAACAGGATCCCTTAGCAGTCAAATTTGCACAACTCATGGAGCTAGAAGAGACTAGAGACAAATCCATGAATTCTTTGGAGTATCATCAACTCCAAACCAAAAGAGTTTTTGATAAAAGGGAAACTGCTAGAGTTTTCAGAGAAGGTGATATTGTACTTAAATGGGATGAGCTGAAAAGCAAACTAGGGAAGCATACAAAGTTTGACAGCTTCTTGAGTGGTCCATTTATCATCACAGAATGCAAAGAGCATAATACATTCTAGTTGTCCAAGATGGATGGTGAAATTATTCTTATCTCAGTCAATGGGATACACCTCAAGTGCTACTTTGAGGTTTGATCTATATCATTTCAGTCAATTTAACATTTCATGCTTTCAATAAGTGTTGTCGCACCTTAGTTTAGTTCTTGTTTCCAATTTTCCCTAAGTGCCTTTCAGCACAGATAGTTAGTTATGTTGTTGTTTTGGTTTTTCAATAAACTCCAGGGAGTTATGAGTTTTCATGATTGAGTTACAACATTGAAGCAAGTTGTTTTAAGACCTAATATGAGTTTCTGAGTGACCCCATGCCCAATGGACAATCAAGGCAACTGGTCCTAGTGTTTAGTAGGAAAACATACAACAGATGTCGCCAGAGATGTTACTCATTTTTATTTCAGATCAAGTTGAGTGAATCTAAAGTGTTTTCAAACTGAAAATGAGGAGCATTTCATATTAGTCTTCCCTATATTGCATTCAGGTGTATAAACGTAAGAATCAAGAAGATTTTATTTTTAGTAATAGATTGTTGCATTTATACAGATGCATACAATATTGAAAATATTTACACAACCAATATTAAAACAAAGTCTTTATTGATTCAAGAGTTCAAATATATCTCACACAAGCCGTGAGATATAGTTTATCCAATGGAAGTAAAGTACAATATATACACAAATGGATTGAAAGAAATAAAATGCATATATAGAGGAAGAGGCCAGTCATTTCCTGATGAATGGTCTAGGTTCATTGTCCTGCATAATCCTTGGCTCCAAGTTGCTTGCTTTGTGTCCTATGTAGCTTCCAGTTTCCATGTCCTGCATCTGAAAGAATTGCAATGGGTTAGAGCAGAGCTCTAAACAATGATGGTCTCTAACACTACATACGCATCCACCCACCAGTGTATAGACTACCCTTTATATGAATTAAACAAGCGATAAACTGCTCATTTTATGAGATAAGAGAGAAAGGAAACTATTAAGCCTTCAAGCATATGCATATGTTTTCTAACTGTTTGTTTCATGTGCAGATACAGGGAAGACGATGTTACCATTTCATCAAGTTTTAGCACATGGGAAAAACGTGGCTCCCACAAGGGTTGAGCTCGGTGTGCTACCTTTTTGTACTTTAAAGAGGCATTAAAAGATACTCACTAAGAAATTCATCTTTTTATGACTTACTCAAATGAGTTCACATCATTTGTGACAGTGGAACGTTTGTCACTATCATAAGTGGCATGTACTTATTTAAGAAAAATCATAAAAGAATGTGCAATTCTTTGTATCAAAGCAATTTATTCCATGTGGATGCAACATTCATGTGTGCATATGTTATAAAAGCCATGTTTGTTTTTCATGAAAGGTACACTCACTTGTATGTTAAGGGATGTTGATGTGATTTCATCAAATGACACTTACACAATGTCATAAGAGACAGTCCTTAAAGGATAATTCATAACAGAGATCTTATCATAAATGGTAATTCATATTTTCAGCCTTCAAATGACAGTCATGGCACAACAGATTTTTCTCGAGAATTGATATTCATAGGAAAAATTAAATCATAGAAGGCATTCATCATAAGAGATCATAGTTTAAAGGGGAAAATATCATATTTCATAATCATTGCAGAATAGAATAATGAAACTGGGCAATGAATATGATTGATATTCAAAACATGAGAAGTAGTCTCAAGGAGGATTATATGTAAATGTCAGAAAGTGAAGATTTTGACAACTACAAAGTGAAGAAAAATGGTATAATAAATCCCCAAATACAAAATAGGGAGGCAGATTGTTTGATAAGGACTATCAATGCTTGAAAAACAATCTTGGATAAGAAGATAGCCTAGGTGTACAAGCTACATGAAGTGAAATAAATGTGCAAATTATAAAGCTAGAACAGAATAAGTGTACATGAGGAAGGGGCAATTTTGTTTTGATCTAGAGTGACAGCTTCTGGGTAACAATGAACTCAAAGCATTTTCCTCCAGTCAACTTTAAACTGAATAATGAAAGTGAATAGAGCATAAACTATTATCCCAGCATTAAATTATGCACAGTACTAGTGGATTGAGTTTCATTACAGATAGCATGGGAAATGTATTGTTCATTGAACACTGGAAATACCTCAAATGGAGCAGTCACTTATACCAAAAGCAGTCCAAGTATGTGAAAATTTTGTGTAACACTAAGGCACAAAACACAGTATGTATATAGTGACCATTGTTTACAAATTCAAACTTAGTATCAATGAAAAGCAAAAACAAAATTGAAATGTTGAATCTAGGATTGTCAAAGTCATAGTTACTTATATCTTACATGTTTTGTAGTTGGACTCATACAACCTTACCCTGTTTATAAAGAGAAATTTTTAATCACTGCTTCAAAAAAATGGACAGCAAAGTAAGTTATGTTTTCATTATCAATTAGAGATTTTCAATGAAATGCAGTGAGGGTAATGAATGTTGAAAATAGCAATTGACATATCTAAATGCATAGAAGTCAGCCTAGAACAAGATTTTAACAATGAGGAAATGATAACAGTAAATATGAAGGTGCTTCAAGGGATGATGGATGCAATTTTTTGTTGCTTGTACTAGCAAAAGGAGAGTTACCCAGAAAATGAAATACCTGAAATTTTTGACCAAGAAAAAGGGGTTTTGAGTCCAAAGGAAGTTCAATGAAAAGTCACAGAGAGTGGTCTACAAAAAATTCCATGATGTTTTTAAATTTCTGGAGAAATCTTTGGAGCCCCAGGGATAATTAAATATGGTTTTGTTCAATAGACATGTTTTTCTGATATTTCTTTGACTGTGAATCATGATATATGTGCAAGTTCAAACTTCTACTACAACAGAGTTCAACTGCAGCCTTCTATTTACAAAGAACTTACAGGTGATCAACATAGTGCAAAGCAAGATGGTGGAGTGACAGTGGCTTCTTAAACCATTTCAAAGAGTAGTTGTAGAGATCATAAATAAATGCAGGGGTTTCTGTTAAAACAAGTCACCAGTAAAGATATAACTGTGGCCTGTTAAATGAAGGAGTTTCATTTCTATCTTTTCCAAAAAGAAAGAGCGAATACAGGAAATAAAAAGGAGCTTTCGGTCATTATAAACCCTTAAGGAAAATTGATTTCAAAATATGGCCATAGTTTGAAATACAGGTACACTTTGCAAGGGGTAAAATACAGAAAACATTTTCTTTATGCAAGGCCAACCCATGAATCAACAGGAAAAGATTCGGTCGTGGCTTGTTGTGATAAGAGTTCTATTTTATTTTTTTTCAAAAAGAAAGAGTGAATGTAGGAAATAAAAGGGAGTTTTCGGCCATTATAAATCTGTAAAGGAAAAAGATTGTAAAAGTATGGCTACAGCTCGAAATGGAAGGAATATTTTTGTTATTTTGAGTATCTTCTTTCTTCAAGAAATGAAACCAAGGACTAAAACATGCTCATAAAGCTTACCTTAAGTAGCTCATTCTTTTGTTTCTCGCCAAATTGGTCAATGGAGGCCTTGTGTTCATATTTTTTGCCATGAGTTACCTACCGAAACCCTTGGTTGGCAGTAGCTTGACTTCTTCGAGAAACTTCATTTAGAATGAGTCTTCCTTCTTTGGTTTTGACTTTAGGGTTGGAACCCTAATCTTGATAGCCAATGGCATTTTTCCCAATGTTTTATTTAAATAGAACATTAACTAATGTGAGATCGCTTTTGTATTTGTGCTTTAGGATTTTTTTTTATTGCAAACTTCATACCCTTGTGAAACCTTTGTAGCACATGTATTACATCTCAGTAAGGAGTTCATCTCATTTTGGAATTGCCACCTCAACTTATTCATGGGGTTGATGATGTATTTTTTATTTTGCATATATTTATTGTAAAACAAAATAGTTTTAAGGTGTATTATAAACCTTAGAATTATTTTGTTATTTCTTAAATGCAAAATATTTATGGCCTTTTTTTTTAGTTAGTTGAAAGAAACAAATGGAGGGAATATTGGAGGGGTTTTTTTAGTTTGGAAACATCTTTTCATGTTTTTAGGGCCATTATTACACCTTGTTGGCAGTTTTAATTGTTTGTTATGGCCAAAATCATTCCTTCACACATATTGGAGATGGTTTTGTGAGGAATTTAGAGCCTTTTTCTTAGGTTTTTCTAGGGCATCTGACCCAAGGTGGTTATTGGCTCGTACTTTGGTGCAACCACTTGGGTGGTGAGTTATATTGGCTCATTGTACCTCATTTGTGGGAGAGTTCTAGCTATACAATTTCTAGAGTTAGTGGTTTTTGCAATCCTTTCTCAGATGGAGTATGCTTTGTAACTTTTTTGGAGATATTGAATGCAAAATAATACCTTGGCTAGTTCTGGTAACGAATTACTTATCTTTTCATTATTTGCAGTTTAGTGTATGTGTAAAGATTTGATCAAGCTATTTGTGAAAGATTTCATAATTTCCTTATGGCTTTATCTCTTAATTTATACCTTCTGCAAATAGTGTGTTAGAGCAAGTCACTAATTGTGTCAAAAGGGTGCTTTTTACTTGCTGATTGTGAAGTTTACCTTCCTTGAGCTGGTTTTTTGTGTTCAAACCTTTTAGTGAAATACTTATGCAACAATACACTGTAATGGATTGTACATGTTCATTTCTTATTGGTTAATGTTAAGTGTTGAATTTCTAGTTTTCATTATCTTATTTCAATTAGGTGCATCACCATAAAGATAGATTATTTCATTTTATGTTATCTTTTTACCCTTTTCCCTCAAAATTAATCTATAGATTAGGTGATAACCATCATAGGAAGATGCCCTTTCTCTAGAGGTTTGGTCTTATCCAAGTATTCATACTTTTGAGAGCATTCCCATGTTACACTGGATTGTTGAATTCCACATTCAACAGGGTGCTAAATCCAAGTGTTAACAATATGTTAATGAATGAATGTTATATGTTATTAATGGATGAATGAATGAATGTTATATTTTATTTATGGATGAATGAATGATTAATGATATATGATCGGGTATGGGAAATTGAGATTAATGTGAGGGGGGGAGGGTCCAAATGAGCTTCCACCGTCACATGGTTGGCCCTGTTAAGTAGAGAATATTAAACTATTCTCGAAACAAAGAGAAGCTCAATAAGGTAATGCACTTTTCAATATTTCATTATGCTACACTTTTAAGCTTATGTGGTTTACATTAGTTCTCTTTGCTTCAATATGTTACCCTTTGTACTTATTTTACTTTTTAACACATCTCATATGTTACCCTGGATGATAGATTTTATAGGGGAAGCTATCCACGGATGGATCCCGCGTCTGGGGATATATGAGTTTGGATTAGACAAACTTGGGATGTACTCATGTAGCGCAGAAACAAAAGAGAAGAGCCCAGCCATTT
The DNA here is from genome assembly GCA_007258455.2 of Sequoia sempervirens. Lineage (NCBI taxonomy): Eukaryota > Viridiplantae > Streptophyta > Pinopsida > Cupressales > Cupressaceae > Sequoia > Sequoia sempervirens. Next base: position 14,558,866 of record VDFB02109042.1, read on the forward strand.
CAGCACAAGAATTGGCTTGAGACTGGTATGTGGTTCAAACTAGGTTTGTGTATGAGGGGTTTAGGAGAGAGCCCTGTAACACAACTGGTATTAAATCATTAAACATACAGATATTGTAATTATGTGGTTAATGCTAAAATCATCCACAATTCACTATGTGATGAGTAGTTAGTTATGATGCCATGCCATTGTTTGGTAGGTTTTTGATTTTGCAGTTGCTCCCAATAATCATCTCTAGTTGCTTACATGCCATTTGATCCATATGAGGGGCACCTTTCAATCTGGGTAGCAATTTTATATATGATTCTCTTATTTAGTGACCAATGGAATAAGTGAGTGGATAGATTGCTCCTAGTAATTTCCTATCATGTGCTTCATGCACTGATGATAAAATAATTTCATTGGATACAATTATGTATTATGTGTTGCTAGTTTGGTTTTTGGTTTGGGTTTAACTATTATTTTTATTCATCACAGAAGGGTCTCTGTTAGTCTTCATTGCTACACAATTTTCTTAGGAGGCACCATATCTTGCATCAGGTTGGAGTTGTCTGGATAATCAGGTTTGAACATTCTATATAACTATAAGAATTCTATATTACCATGTCATGTAGTCAATGTCACTTGTTGTGAAAAAATATTATGATGATTCTAAGTAGGTCAATTGAAGTATTATTGCTATAGGTGCATTTTTTAGTTTAAATGTTTCAGAAAATATCCTTCAATTATTGTTGCTACAGATTTATGTGTTACTGCTCATCAGATAGTTGTCTTGGTGTGTCATAACACTAGAATAAATATCTTATTGTTGTGGTGGAAAATTGTATTAGCATTGAGTTCTATGCACATCATTCCCAACATTATTTGAGTCTTGTGTAGTCTTCAACTAGAATGAAGTGTAATTTGAAAATACCATTCAATTCAAAGAGTGTGTTGCATGGATATTAAAATAGACCTGCAAATTGTCCTTTGTCTTGTCATGCTTATATTTGGATAGTGTTAAAGTTAAGTTGATTACACTGAATGCACATTTTGAGTCTCTCAAGTCCATTATATCATCTTATGCAAACAAAACACCAAAACAATCAAGCAATCAACAAGTACAAAAACTAAAAGACAATTTCCCAACAAAATCCCCGAGAGGCAAATCAAGAAATTAAAGGCATATCGGCGAGAGGTCAAGACTGCCACACCAATCAAATTTCATAGGAGGATACATATTGGGAAGATACAACCCATGGTCTCACCGATGAAGAAGTTCCCTAGCAAGACAAATACTCTCAGAATGAGATCCATGAGTCAGTCTGATCATACATGTCTCACCAATGAAATACCATCGGTGAGATACCCATCCTATCTCACCGACAAAGCATGAAGAAATTTCCCCAGAGAGACAAATACTCTCAAAATGAGTTTGAAATGTCTTCCCGACACGCTGATGGAATTTCAATTGGCATGAGTCTTAGCAACACACTCGAGATCGAAGGAATGAACATCAAGGAGACTTATAGCGTCAGGGAAACTGGAAGATGTTTGAATGAATAATTTAAAAAAAAAACTGCAGGGTTTCGTCACAATTTCAATGAACATAGCCCGACAAACCACAAAAATTTGTGATGAGGTTGTTGTACACGCGACGTACTTTTTGTCATAATGGAAATGATGGTTTGCTCCATCTCGTCAGAAAATGGATGCACGTTTGGTGTTTTTTTGATGATTTCAAATGGGTGTTCTGCGACGTTTTGTTTTTTTTTGCATTTTTAGATGGATGAAGTTACGTTGATGTTGTGATGGACACTACCAAAATTTTCCATGGCACTAACCGATGATGTTGGGTTGTGGTTTCGATGTATAAAAAGTGGTCGTTAAAGTGATGAAAATACAGCAACAAAATTTAAATCAGTGTTGCATTGGTAAGTCAACAATATTTTGTCGATATTCCACCAAACATTCATCAGAATTTGTAGTCAAATATAGTAGTGTTAGTATATGCAACATGGATTTGAATGAGTTATTTGTGTTCAATTGCGATTCAAGTTGTATTTGTGTTGGTGGTCGAGTTTATGAACTTGAAACTTGTTCTTACAGATTTTCACATGGTTTCTCAATGATTGATGTTGTGTGATTTAGTCTCAGTTCCTCATGTTTTGAAATTGATTTTATTTTCCTTTTCATGTGCATTCAAAATGTAGATTTGAAATTAGGGCACCAATGGTGAGCTAGGGTTTATGTTTTGGATGATCAATTTATGCATTCTATTGATTCTAGATTTGATAGCGCAAATCTATAAGTTGAATTTTACTCTAGGATCTTTCATGTGAATCTACAGAGGTGAGTGAGACACATAATGGATGCAAGTTGTAGAGGTGAAAAGGCATCTTTCTTATTGATAGACATAATGTGGTGATTAAATATGAGGCCTCAAGTTTGTATTGAAATGTGGGGATTTTGCAATAAAGTGGAATGCACAAAATAAAATAGAGTTTTATGGAATTCACTAGACTATGGAATTCGTGAGCCAATGAATTGGTATGTTTTTGAGTAATCCACATGCATTGGGATTTCTCGAAGATGCATTTTCAAGGAATCCATTCACTAGTGGATTCCACAAAATTTAGAAATCCCTGAGGACTAAAATTCTAGGAGGCGGATTTTGCAAAGGAAGAGGGAAGATTTTTGTTGATAGTATTTTTAGCATTGCAACAACACAGACATAATACAAGTATCCTATCTCTCTTGAAAGGTAAATTTCTATTAGCAAGCCTCAAGAAACAACCCCAAGGTCTCTAATTTTTTTAAAGTCAAATATTTTTTCCAGTTGAACCATACCTTTTGGTATTGTGTTGGTATTTAGATTGATTACTCCTTCCATGTCCAATTTTGCTTCTTCTGGTTCTACTTCATTGATAATTTGTGAAGCAAAAACATCTGAACTAGTAATGAAATCTAGAATATGTTTATCATCCTCAAATACCTGGAAATTAGTCACATTATCTAGCACTGATGGAGCTGGAATGAGCTCAAATGTGAACCTCTTCAAACTAGACAATGACAAGGGCTCTAGAGTACTTGCTACTTGAGCTAAAGCATTGGCAGTCAGATTTTTACTTCGAGGAACTAACTAAATGTTGAATGCATGAAATCCCTCTATTAGATCTTGTACTCTATGCCTATAGTTTGTCGTTCTTCTGTCATGGCACGAGTATTATTTCATAACTTGCTTTATTACTAGTTTTGGATCTCCCAAAACTTGCAAAGCCTTAACTTTCTTTCTCAAATCCATTAATAGTCCATGTACCAAAGCTTCATATTTTGCTACATTATTTGTACAATGGAACTATAACCTATGCACTACAAAAAATGTCTTACCTATTGTACTGATCAACTCAAAGCCTGCACCAGCTCCTTGTTTTGACTTAGAACCATTGAAATACAAAATCCAAAACTTGGTGGGGCATGCACCTTTTGAATTCATTGCACATACATCATTTTTAGGAAAAAGATCCTCTTTCAAATTTTTTTGTTCATCCTTCACTTCCAATTCATTCTAAATTTTCTACTCATCAGTGCTGACTATTTTTGGGCCAATCTGTCTCTTGATTTGATCAACAACTATTTGGCAGAGGCAACATTCAAATTTAGAATGTGATGCATCGTGTACTTTGCACCAACTAGGCAACAATAATTCCTTGAAATCCATCCTACCTCCAAGATTAACTTGATCTTCAACACATTTCTGTATAAATTCTTGAAAACTTTCAATAAGGTTTATTTTGCCATCATCTTGTGAGTCATCATTATCAAATTCAACTACTTCCTTTTTGTTGTTAGGATGTTGAGTTAGGTCCTTTGGTGCATCATACAACATCAGCATCTCCTCCATTTCTTCTATTTCCTCTATAGTTGAAGCAGGAACATAATTTCCAAGGTCAATTTCAGAAAACAACACTTCATTTGTTGTATTTTGATATTCAATGATCATAAACTTTAACCTTGTCTCACACTTGATCTTGATCTTCTTTGGCATTCCTTTCCATGGGAACCACATATGTGAATTTTTCGTATAAATATAACCATTAAGTTCTCTTGTAAAATCTCTACCTAAAATCATCCCATAACTATTAGGAATATCAACCCCTAAATATTGGTTATTTGTTGTACCCTTGGATTTGATGCAACTTGCATTGGAATCCTATTTCTCTCCCCAACTACACTCACTTTTTTCTTATCCAATTGGGTAACATTTCGTTTAGAGGGAGCGAGAGTGATACCTAATGATTTAAATACTAAAATGGTATAACATTTATAGATTCCCCAAAATCCAACAAACAATTGTGCAAATTTTTACCAAATAAATGAATAGCAAGCAAAAAGGGAGGAGTTTCAAGCTTTCCTTGAAATAGACTTACCAAAGTATATGCTTGAGCCACCTGAGCTTTATCCTTTTCCTTACCCTTATCCCTAGTTTTCACTTGAGCCTGATCTTTGACAGGATGTTTTCCTTGATCCTTGACTAGCTGCTGATTTTGAGCCTTTCCCACAATTTCTTTGATCACAGGTTCACTTTCAAGAATGCTGAAAATGACCTTCTTTGCAGCAGCATCTTGTAAATTCTTAGAGGGTGTAGTACCATTCAAATCATTGAATAAGGCATTCCTAATTGCAGACACTCTTAATAATTCAAAAGCAGAAAAGACTAACCTTTACCTTTTTTAACTCCTCAACAACGTATTTGATGAGGTAAAAATAACTTCATCAGTATAATGGGCTCAATATGTAAATCTAAACCCTTTTTCCTTAATAACATTTCCAATTGGTTACCTTTAGGAAAAATAAGTGCTCTCTTTCTATGAATAAGCGTACAAACTTTATTTCTTGAAGTTGATTGAATTAAACTAACTTATGTTGATTTAATGGTTTAGTCTTCGATCATTTTGCAGGTCAACTCCACTCCCAATCACCATTCTAGATAGAAGGGAAATGAATGCGGATCTTGACACTTTTGAAAACCAGTGAGCGGGCGCCAGAATTCCAAGAGCACACATTTAGGCTGAGTCTTTATAATTATGTTATTTTTAAGTTTCAAAAACTCTATAGCTCATGTGAGACTCTTTAATATTGTATATCATGGGTTTTAAAGTCCCTTGGCTATTGGAAATCTGTTAAGAAGACTCTGTCGACTGAAAAATAGGATTTTTGTTAGTCGTTTTTCATATAAATATGTAACTGTTACAAATAATGAATAGAGAGAAGAAGATTATTTGTTCCGCTGCCAAACTGTCCTTTGAGTAAAAACTACCATATGAATATGAGTTTTCTCGCCACTCTTTGAATTACTGTGTAATATGTATGCATCTTTGGAATGAAGAAACTTAGAGATTTTTCCAGTGCATGTGATTTGAAGTAGCAGTAGACACACCCAAGAGCTAGCCACTTGAGGGTTATAGATAGATAAGTACACTATTTCCTATTATGCATTTTCTTTTAGTAGTTAACAATTGAATTTTCATTTCATTTCCATGAGTATATGTTATGTTGTTAGTCTCAAGCCTACAGGTTACAACTAAGTTTGTAGTTTCTGAGCTTAACATTTGAATGTCTAGAGTACCTTTCTTCAGTTGATTCTAATTAATGGTTTTATGATTAGCAGTTGGCTTGTTATCTTTTGCATTAGATAAATGTTTCCTAATTTCTTTACATGTTTTAATTCTTCAGCAATTTATGCATTCTTTAGACTAATTGTTTCCATGCTTTCTAGTTTAGTGGTAATGCTTTTTAGATTCCTAGTTTTCTGTTTTCTGGGTTGAGTCATTTTCTCGCTTTCTAGATAGATGATTTATTGCTTTCAAGATTAGAGGTCCCTTAGCTTATAACTTTTATTCAGTTGGTTAGTGTTTAAGAAGTCTGAAAGAGAAGTTGAGATTTCCTCTATTGCATACAGTCATTGGACACTGCCCGGTCGACATATTGATGTGATTATTCACTAAAGTGTTAGGACCTAACGACAACCTGTCACTTTTTGGCTTCATTGCCAGGGACCCCTTTTTCTAGTGTTAGTAGGAGATATCTTGAATACCTCTCTTAGGGATAGGAATAGTTCTTTGGCTTCTTTTTTGCATGGTCAGGAAACGAGGCCCCCATAGAAGATTTATACCAAAAACCCCTCAATCGACATACCAACAACAAGTAGGGAGGAAGGAAACTCAAACCAAGATCTTACTAAGGAATTGACTGAACTGGGTCAACCTGAGACCTTCCCATATACCCCAGAAAGAGAACGAATAGTGGTTGAGGAGCATATTCTTTCACAAACTTTTGAACCTCGTGCCACTAAGAAAATTTTGGAAGAGGATCACATCCCCTCCAACACCATGGGTGACAGTAGAAATGTTGCCAATAGCCACAACAACAATAACTCTCCACCATGCACATTCACTTATCCTATTTCTATTGATACAGATGATGACACGACAAGAAAAATATCTCACCGGCCTTCCTACCAACCTTTCGAGGTTTGTCTACTGAGGATCCTGGTCAGTTTCTATTTGAATTCAAAGTCTTGTGTCAGACATATGACTACAAGAATGATAATCAGAAACTAAATCTTTCCCCTTCCACTTTGAAAGACTCAGCTATGCGATGGTTTATGGGGTTAGCTTCTCAATTGATAACCTCTTGGGATGAAATGGAGTCTGTCTTTTTGGAGAAATACCAAAGTTACTACAGGGTGAGTGATAGGAAAGAAGAATTGTACAAAATAAGGCAAAATGAGGATAAAAGTTTAGAAGATTACCTATATAGGTTTATCTTCTTATCCAAACACTGTGGTGGAGAAGTCATAAGTCTCGATATTTTAAAGACCTTATTCCTCAAAGGTCTCGATGATGAAGCTTGGGGGAGTTTATACTTAATGGGAAAAGGAGACGTGTCCCAACTGAGACTAGAAGAAATAATGGAATTGTGTCGGAACTTCTCCCATACTCGTGGAGGTATTAGGAAGTTCACCCCATTACATGGTTCTAATGACATAAATAAACTTCACGAGGAATTGGCCAACTTCAAGACTGACATTCTAGTCTAACTAAACACCACCTTAGATGGCATACAGGCTAAAACCAGAAATCTTGAGACCTTGTCTATTTATTGCCCTAGGTGCCAAAATAAGCATTTTCTAAGAGAATGTCCCTTGGAAAAATTTGACAAGATTGACGTTTTTCAAGTGTGTGACAAGAATCACCCCATTGATCAATGTGAGCTATTGAATTTCATCAAAAATTCCAAGAAAAGAACAACTCCAATCGAGGAAGAGGTGAACATTGTCAACCAAAGAACTGGAGGTAATTTTTCCTATGGCTAAAATTCCAATCCTAACCAGTGGCCCCAACCAAATTGGAACAATAATCAATGGACAGTGCCCTGGCCCCAAGCACCACCTCTAGTACCCTCTAATTGGAGAACCTAACCTTGGGGACCACCAGAATGGACAAACCAATCTTGGGGTAACCCTCAGTGGCCCAACCAATCTCAACAGCAGTGGTACCCTCAAAATTCCATTCCCCAATGGAATCAACCCTAACATCAGTTTTATTCTAGTCCTGGGAGGATGCTTACTCAATAGAATCTCTTACCACCTCCCGAGAACACTCAACAAACTAAACAAGTTAACCAACCACCACTTTCGGCCCAACCAGTCCCTAACCCAAAGAACAATTGTCCAAATACTCTGGTGTATTCTGTCGAACAAGACAATGTCACTAGACTTAAAGCCATACACCGTGGAAACCTGTTGTGATATCAAAATGTTTAACCTATTCTAAGCAATTAAAATGCAATGGAAAAACATAAGGAAACACCTCAAGATTAGCCTAAGAAATTTATAAATGTAAGAGGAAAAGTGTAAAATGATGCTAAATAGATATACCTCCCTTTTGCAGCTGAAACTCCCTGGTTGGCTCTTGATTTTGATTTGATTTGTATGCTCCTTGATGAATTTTGATATGGCTAAATGCAAGGCTTAACTATATGCTTGAATGTAGATGCAAATGGATGAAATTGATGGCTAGATGAGTGCACAAAATGGCAGCATTTAGTTGCAAAATGACTAAGTGTCCCAAATGCCTTAGAGGAAGGGGTATTTATAGAGAAACTTGAATTCTCTAGAGAATTCAATGGTTGGGATTTATCCAACAAGGCCAAGGTGAAGGGCTAAGGTGAGTTGAGGACTCACAATCCCTCACATCTTGACATGTGGATTGTGAGATGGCTAAGGGTGAGATGATGTGTAGGTGATGTGGAAGGGAGGTACATGATGTGGAGGAAGGACAAGTACCTTCCAAGTACCTTGGGGAGTGAGAAGATTTCCTTAAAAAAGAACTTTTTATCCCCAAGTGGGAGTGAAAATGACACTTGAAGAATTTTGGAATTTCTCAAAAATCTCCATGGGAAAAGAAAAAGAGGTTGGAGAAATAAATGTGAATTATCATAGGAGAATCTAATGGATAAGAGAGGGTCTCCTAAAAGGTGGGAATTGGTCACATGTGCATGAGGTGACAAGTCAAATATTCTAGAAGCCTTGGAAAGATAAAATATGAATTAAAAATTCACATGGAGAGGAGAGAGACCTAGAATGAATAAAAGTGAATTAAAAATTCACATGGGAAAGAGGGTCAATGCCCAGAAATGCAAATGGAAAGATTGACTAAAAGGTGGTGCTGAAAGTGGCTAATGACTTTGATTAAAGTTGTGCAAATACTTGATTATGATAATTAATGGAAGATTAGAGACAAGTAGCAAATGTAGGAGGATGTGACATTAATTCTTGATTAAGAGGATGCACACCCTAAATATTAATTAATTAATTCAAATTAGAGATGGATTATGGAGGATGTGACAAGGAGAGAGAAAAGAAGAATTTTAAATTGATTTTAATTCAAAATGACTAAAATGACTAAATTAAATAAATTGGTGTATTTATTTAATTTAGAGAGGAGAAAGGTACCAGATAAAGTGTTTAATTATTAAATTAAATACTTTAAGAATCTTATGTGGGAGTGTAATATTAATTAAATAAATTAATATTAACCGAATTGATGAATAAAGAGGTAAATTTGATCATATGGGCGTGATCAAATTTGGGTGTCTATATTTTGCCCCTCTTCGAAATATTGTTAGAATAACAATGTTTCGAAGAAAAATAAAATGTCAGTGATGAAGAAAGTGGTAGGGATTGATGCCCCAGCCTAAAAGAGGTTGAATGGGCTGTCCAAGTGGAGGGAAAAGGGAGAGGGATGCCCTAGAGCCTGCCTCAAATGGATGGAAGGAAATGATAGGGTATGCCCCCTCGAGAGGGCAGTTGGGGAAGAAATAAGGGGGCCTAGACGAATTCTCGATAGAAAGAAATGAAAGACACCATTGGATAGAGTATGAAAAATTAAGCAAGTTTGACTTTTGAACGGAGTTGATTAGACGTACGGTGTGCAAATGGTGGCTTCAGGAAAGAAGGGTATTAGTTGGGAGAAAAAAAGGTTAAATAAAAGGTAAAAAATACCTTTTATTTAAAAAATAGGGAAAAAGAAGGGTTAAAAGGTAATTGGAAGAATTACCTTGTCTCATTATTACTGTAGCAAGTGAGGAAAGAGGAAAGAAGGGGGAGAGGAGACGGAGCAACAATGCCACAGGATTATGATATGGAGATTATTCATCGAACAGATGAGGTGCGGAGACGCTGGACCCACTTCACGGTGCCCCACAAGCTGAGTAATAAAAACCATGCTATGTATGTTAAATATTGAGCATGTTGTAAGATAGTTAAAGAAAATGTAAAATGTGGGTTTGATGGGCGGGGGGGAATAGGAAAATGGGTAGTTGGGGGAATGGAAAAAAAGAGGGAAAGGGGAGATTTTAGGGGGGGGAAATAGGGCGCGCTGCCGCACAGAGGGGCGGATAAGCCCCTGGCTGGGGTGGACACACCCCAGAATGGGGGCGGACATGCCCTGGAATGGGGCAGATACACCCTGAGCTGGGGCGGGCACGCCCCGGAATGGGGGCGAATACGCCCCAAGCTGGGGCGGACACACCCCGGAATGGGGGCGGACTCGCCCCGGCAGGGGGTGAACATGCCCCAATCTGGGGCGGACATGCCAGAGTAGAACCAGCCTGAATGAGGAGGGGGGCCCTGAGCAGTAGAAGCCTGAGGGCTTGGCACCGCCAGGTCACCCAGCAGGGTGGACCCGACCTGTGGAGTCACCCAGGGTTGGGGACGTAACCACCCCAAGCTAGGGCGGAACCACCCCAAGCTAGGGCGGAGTCACCCCAAGTTGGGGGGCGGAGCCGCCCCGAGCTTGGGTGGAGTCGCCCAGGGTCGGGGGCGAGGGTTGATGATGGAGGCCAAAAAGTCGAGACTACAAAAACAATGAGAGAAAATAAAAAGAAAAGTAACGAGGGAAGAAAAAGATGTCCCAAAACCAGGAAGATTGTGTATTGATAAACGGTTGGTGTGGATGCAGGGTTTAGGGCGGATACAGACACATGAGTGACGGTCGGAGGTACTGATAGCGACCGTAGCAGCGATGACCGGCGTGGATCATGCTGCTTTAGATCATGCGGGTTTATTGCACTTTTTAGAGGTGTCAGTGATGAGGGCACATCAAGCGATGCTGATAGCCTTAATAAAGAGATGGAGCTCAGAGACATCGACATTTTGTCTACCAACGGGGGAGATGACGGTGACACTGGAGGATGTATGGCGCATCTTGAAGTTGTCGATAGCAGGGAGATTGCTTAGTGATGTGGTGTCGAGAGGGGTCGAGTTAGATCAGACTATGACAGTGTTATTTGGACATGTCGACTTGCCTCTTCAGGGTCCGCAGTTGGATCTAGATAGATGCTTGACAATGGGGGTTACACCTTTTCCTTTATTCCTAGGTGGGTTGATTAGTGGGATATTGTTACTAGATCGTAGCAGGCAGTATTGCAGTCTAAGGTTTATGGAGGTGATTCGACACATTGTTGAGTGGCGTGAAGGACAGATCACATGGGGTCCCTGTGTCCTAGCCCAGTTGTACAGGGATATGCATATGATTTGCTACTAGAATATAGTGAGTTTGACACACACGACCCTTCTACAGGTGTGGGCATGGGAGCATATTATGGTGACGAGACCGATTGTGGTTAGGGAGGGAGAGGAGGATGATAGGGAGCTGGTGGCATAGAGGTATGGAGAGGCAAGGAGTTGGATTTTGTAGCATAGGAGGTCAGGAGATATGGAGGTATGGAGGAGGACGATGAATAATTTGTAGGAGGGAGACATAGTATGGCGACCTTATATGTATCAAAACTTCAGGGGATGGAGGGAGCAGACTGAGAGACAAAGAGGGTACTTTATGACCTAGTGCATCCTAATTGGGAGTCTTCCATGCGTAGTGGAGATGCATCAACCAGACAGGGTGATGAGACAGTTTGGGTAGACATAGGATATTCCTGGTGCGTCGAGGAGGTATTGGCGACTCACCAGAGAGCGACCATGGGGGCCCGTGTTTAGACCGAGGGAGGCCAGAGCAGCATGGGCGGCAATAGTGCAAGTACCCTACCCTGGGAGATGTGTGGGATAGAGGATGCAAGGGTGACAATACGTTATGACCGATGGTTGTGCAACCACCGATGGGAGAGGATTACATCGCTGGTGCCGATTGCAGGAGCCGTAGGATTCGGATCAGAGGATGAGCGCTAGGGGGCTAGAGAGGGGAGGGGGCAGGCACAAGGGGGAGGATAGAGGACAGAGGCAAGGGGACAGTCAGCGAGGAGGAGGAGGAGGAGGAGGAGGAGGAGGAGGAGGAGACAGCAGAGGAGGGCTAGGGAGGCAGTACGACAGGAGGGTGGGAGAGGTCCTGGGCCGGATGTGGGAGGACAAGATGAGTCAGAGGTGGAGATGATACACTCCGTGGAGGGTAGGGTTGTCCAGCAAACTGGTATAGGAGGTAGGGTACGACAAAGGAGAGTGTTGGTACGAGCTGAGCAGGGAAAGGATAGACAACAGGATGGAGGTCATAAGGAGATGGAGACCAGGATTCAACCAGAGAGGATAGCGGGTAGGCAATGACTGATGAGGGTACTAACCGTGACAGAGCAGGAGGGGGGAGAGTCAGAGGACAACAGGATGGAGAGTAGGAGATGACAGAGGGGGGGTAGATTGCGATAAGGCAGGAGCTTTCCGTTGTAGATATAGAGGAGAGTGCGGATGAGGAGCAGCCAGGGAGAGGAGAGTCAAGGAGGCTGATGAGAGTGGGGAGGCGTGGTCAGCCGCAGAGAGTGCGAGTCTGCCCTTCCGTGGAGGACTTGGAAGATCAGCAAGAGCAAAAGGGCAAGGGGGATGATGATGCTATGGAGATAGATGGAGATGTGTCAGATATGGATATTTGAGATGTAGAGCCATTAGCAATGGTTCCTATCATTAACTCAAGAGATCCGATTGTGCAGCCAAGAGACACTGCGGGGAGGCTTCAGAGCACAAATCAGAGATTGAAGGTAGCAGAGGCAGAGGTGATCAGACTCAGAGTTGAGCTATCGAGAGTCTTGGTAGCAGGTCAGAGGGATTATATATTTATGGTTGACCTCCTATCCGCAAGGTAGAGGTGATGGGGAGGGAGAGAGAGAGAGAGACTGCGGGTTGTTATATAGGAGATACGAGATGAGTTAGTTGTTGTCAGTTGGGACCGTGACAGACTATAGGTGGAGACTATTATATTGCAGGCCAGGGGGGCAGAGGGGATGACCAAGCATGTGTTAGCAGGTAGTGGGCAGCAGGGGGTGATCTTCGGCAGGAGCAAGATGAGCTACAAGATAGAGTATATTGATTGGAGTAGATGGTAGGAGAGATGGGGGTGATGCAAGAGAGAGAGAGGCAGGCAAGGGAGCAGGACCATATTATGCAAGTAGAGAGAGATGCAGCACAGGCACAGGTACAGGAAATAGAGGCAGAGAGGGATGTGATGCAGACGCGGGTTCAGGTGTTGCAGAGTGAGAGAGGGTTGGCAGAGGCACAGATACAGTCTCTCCAGAGGAGGAGAGAAGAGGTGGTTTCAAAGTTGTCAGTGTTGCAGAGAGAGTGATATGCAGCAGTATTGAGAGTGCAAGAGCTTCAGAGGGACAGGGATGGAGTGGTTACTCAGTTACAGGCTACAGAGAGGGAGAAAGATGCTACAGTGATACAGATGCAGACACTATAGGGGGAGCGAGATGCAGCAGTGGCTCGATGGCAGTCGGTGCAGGTCAGCGGTGGGATAGGGACATATATACAGGGGTTACAGGGGGAGAGGGATGCAGCAGTAGCTAGGGCAGTGGTTGCCGAGGAGATGAGAGATCAGGTTTAGGTGGAGATGGTGCAGTTATGCCTATCCCAAGAGGCCTGGGAGCAGGAGAGGAGAGTGATTACGAGGGATCGAGATAGGTATTGTCAAGAGCAGAATTCAACTCGGGTTCAGGTTGTGGAGCGAGAGGAGAATGCGAGAGGCAGGATTTTGGATGGTCGCGTACTACCATGCAGTTCCAGACCCGACCCAGCAGATATTTCAGTATACTCGACAGGCACCCCAAATGTCAGCGCCATCTCAGTCGTTGGGGACACGGACTCGAGGTTACAGTGATTCACCAGGTGTTACACCAGGCAGGAGATCAGTACCAGATTCACCACAGAGATCAGATGTGGGTAGCTCATTCGAGAGGTGATAGGTTACTGAGTTTTTGACAGATGCAAGGTGGAGCATGTAGGGTTTATCGACAGAGATCAGAGATGTTCTATATCTCTGGATTTTGTAGTTTATTATGTGATGGATACATGATAGATTTTGATGTATGATGGACATGTGATGCACATTATATTACTTTGATTATGACATGGGATAGTTCTTATTGACACTATGTAGTATGTTTCCTTTTTTGATGGGTGATTTAGTTGATGTATGCAGATGTATATGATAATTCCTGCTTATGTGGATGGATATGTTGGTTTATTTATACACATGTTTATGATACTAGATGTTTATGTAGATGATTGGGTTTATGTAGATTTTATTAATGGAGATATTCGCATGGTGATATGATGGGTGCACATGTTGTATCTATGATGATTTATATGTATGGATGCCTGGTTGACTTATTGTCATGTATGTATATGTGTATGATGGATTTTTTATGAACATCTTATATATGCAGGATGTGATGTACTAGAAGCTTGACACTTTGTGATGTAGGGAGCCATGCATGCATGGATCTAACATGTTGTGATGCAGGTGGTGATGTATGTGTGGTTAATAATATGAACCTAATATGTGATAATGCTTTTATAATTTATAGTGAATTAATGAAAAAAGGAAATAACACATGGTCATAAGTGTCAATAAGAACTAACATGATAGTGTAAGATGGGTATGTAGTGATTTATGAAAAATGGGTGTAATTTGTCACCTGTCAAAAACTTTTAGTATCCTAAGAAGAATGGGAGAGAGCGGGATAAAGTACTTCCACAACCAAAACCATAGGGTGAATGCAATGCAACAGATGATGAAATGCAATCCTAATATGAGTTGCCATCTTTGGAGCACTGATTTTTGCTATAGCATAAGATACCGAATACCCTGTCATGTAAGACTAAGGTGAGTTGGCATCCAATGCGTGAAACAAACACAACAAATAGAAAAAGCTACCCCAACACCCCAAGGGTATGATGACCTTGGTTGGGCCAGGTATTGGGATAACCACAAACACACAAGGATGCCCCAATGTAACACAAGACCCCAGGGATCTTGGCGGGTACTATTTGGGACAACCGAGAAGACAACAACAAAGAAAAGACCAAGACAAGCCCCTACATAGACGAGTCAAAGCACACCATGATATGATGGATCAAGGCGACCCTGACAAGTGCTAATAGTGAGATTTAAATGACAAATAAATTCCAAGACATCAAAAGATCACAGTTAATTACAAAATGTCATTCACCATAGGATCAAGGGGATGGATGGGATTGATGAGGTCTGCTAGGAAGGATGCATCCTATTGAGACCGATGATGGATACTAATCTAGAATGACCCAATTTGATGCCAAATGTTCTTCATTGACCAAATCTTCTAATAATATTAGGATTTTATTTGAGAATAACAAGCCAGATAAGGACACAGACTAACACATCCTACAGACCTAGGGGCTTGGGGGCCGATCAGAGATTAGCCTTGCCTACGTGAAAGCGCAGAGCCCTCATAGTTCATAAAAATACTATGGATAAAGTGGAAAGAGAACAATGAAGATAGATGATAGACAACCAACATGTGATGGTCAAGATACCCTGGGGGAAAATCAAATGATCAGCCTTTCCTACGTGATAGTGCAGGGGCAACGTAGTTCAACAAGTGATGCGAAAGGATGAGATCTAGATGGAGACTAACACAATGAATGATCTTATATGATGACACAGACTGACAGACAAGGGGAATGAATGACATAAGCTCAAAGTGGGATACTGATAAGCTCAGGATGGGGGATAGGCTAGATGGGTCGTCTAATGCTCAATCAATATAAACCAAGTGGCCTAGGATGAGATGGATGAAGACGATAGTGTGGATGAAAGCATAGAATAACTAGGATGCTAGGTAGATAAAGATTAAGCTCTCTACGGATGACGCCTGTTACCAGGTTTTCACCCTCCATACTTATCCAAGGTGCCACCAAAAGGTGGTTTTCGCCATAGGACGAACTTATTTCTCTTTACTATTTTTGGAGTTTCTCTTCTTTTTTTTTTTGATTTTTTGATAGGTGGGGTTACTAAGTGGACTTAGGCGTAGAACTTCTTGATATGTATTATGTTGATGGGTTAGTCAAGGGGGTCTCCTTCAAGATTAGTCAACCTGTATGCCCCAGATCCATATTTAGCATCTATGTTATAGGGCCCCAACCAATTTGCCTCAAATTTTCCTTTTTTGTCTCAGTCTTCCTGAGTGCACTAATTCTCTTTGAGGACAAGATCACCTATCTGAAACTGTTGAGGGAAAACCTTCTTGTTGTAGTGATGTTTAAGGAAATTCTGGTATGCTTGCAGATGATCATAGGCTTTTATTCTTTGTTCATCCAATAATTCTAGTTGTGCAAGTCGTGCAACACGAGCATCCTCTTCACTAATAAGATTCTTCAGAGATATCCTCAGCAATGGGAGCTCAACTTCAATTGGAAAGACAGCTTCAACACCGTACACTAAAGAATAGGGGGTAGCACCTGTTAGGGTGCGGATGGATGTGAGATATGTCCAGAGGGCTAGATGAATATGGAGGTGCCAATCTCAGCTAGTGGTATTGACAACCTTTTTGAGGATGCCGATAAGGGTCTTGTTGGTTGCTTCTGCTTGACCATTACCCTGGGGGTAATAAGGTGTTGACCAATGATGTTGGATATGAAAGGTGTCGCAGAGGTGTTTCATGGCTTAGTTTTTGAAGGGTTTTCCATTATCAAAGAGGATGGTGGATGGGATACCATATCTACAGAGAATATGGTAAAGGATAAATTTTGAGATTTGGATACTGGTGATTTGTGAGAGTGGTATTGCTTCCACCCACTTAGTGAAATATTCAATGGTGGTAATTATGAATGTATGGTCGTTGGATGATGGTGGGTGAATCTTGCCAATCAAGTCAAAACCCCATTGAGAAAAGGGCCGCAATGCTAGGAGGGGTTGAAAATCTTGTGTTGGGGCATGAATCAAATCTGCATGTTGTTGGCATGGAAGGTACTTCTTCACAAATTCACAAGCATCATGTTCCAATGTAGGCCAATAATATCTAGCTCATAGGATCCTTTTGGCCAGAGCCATACCATTTGAGTGAGCTCCACAAACACCACCATGTACTTCCGTTAGTGTCGTGTAGGCTTCAGTTTCTTTTAGACACCTAAGGAGGATTCCATCATACTCGCAATGATAAAGCGTATCACCGACAATGATGTATCAGGAAGAGCAATGAATGAAGGATTTGCATTGGTTGCATGTAAGTTATGGGGGTATGATATTATCATAGAGATAGGTGTATGTATTGGTACCATGGGGAGGTGGGACCTACGATATCACACACCATATCAGTCTCAGGAATATCATATGCAGGGATTAAAAGTTGTTTAACAAGAAACTTAGATTTTGTTTGGTCTTTAGGCATGTCAATTAGGGAACCGATAGTGCCCATTGCATCTGTTGCTTTATTCTGTACCTGAGGAATTTGGTCAGACTATATGAAGGTGAAATATTTCTTGAAATCATCCACCATGCACTTATAGGGTAACAGTTTATCATCTTTTGTGAGGAATTCATCATTAACCTGTTTGACGACTAATAATGAATCATCCAAGACTTTTAGGTGAGTTATATGCCACTTTTTTGCAATTCAGAGGACAGTGAGGAGGGATTCATACTCCATGATGTTGTTGCTACATGGGAATTCTATCTTGAATGATTTTGGGATGTAGTCACCTTGAGGGGTAATTAATAAAATTCCTGCTCCTGATCCATTATGAGTGTATGAGCCATCAAAATATAGCGTCCAAGCTAGTGCTTTTGTAACTATGTAGACTTCTTCCTCTAGGAATTCAGTGTCTAGCGGGTAGGCATCTACTAATGGCACCTCAACCAATTGATCAGCTATGACCTATCCTTTTATGGCTTTTTGCTCTACATACTCTATGTCAAATTTGCTTAGGAGCATGACCCATTTGGCCATGCAGCCACTCGGAGTTTTGCTAGATAAAAAATACTTCAGGGGGTCAATTTTAGCGATTAATTTGACAGGATGGCTGAGCATGTAATGACGAAGTTTCTGTGTGCTGAAGACTAGTGCAAGGTAGACCTTTTCCATGGGGGAGTTGTTTAATTCATAGCTGACCAATGTTCGACTGATGTAGTAGATTTCCCTCTCTTTGAACGACTCATCATGTTGTGCCAACAATGCCCCCAGCATGACTGAAGTGGTAGAGATGTAAAGCAGGAGGGGTTTTCCTGGAACAGGTGGCATCAAGATTGGTGGATGAGCTAAATATTCCTTGATTTTATCGAAACCCATCTAACACTGTTGGTTCCATCGAAAGGTGGAATCTTTCTTCAAAAGATGAGTGAATGGTTGACACTTATCCGCTAGCTGGGCTATGAACCGATGGATGGACTGCATCTTCCCCTAGAGGCTTCTTAACTGCTTCAGATTGTGTGGAGGTGGCATGTCTAGAATAGCCCTTACTTTGGCAGGATCAACTTCAATACCCCTGTGGGAGACTATAAAACCCAACAATTTTCCTAATGTAACCCCGAAGATGCACTTTTTTGGATTTAGCCACAACTTGTAATGCTCTAACCATTCAGAGATCTTCTTTAGGATGATAGGATGTTTTGCTCATGTTGTAGGTTTCCCTAACAAGTCGTCGACATAATCCTCCATGATGATATGGATAAGGTCATGGAAAATGACCGTCATTGCCCTCTGATATGTTGCCCCTGCATTTTTAAGACCAAAGGGCATAACATTGTAATAGAAAGTACCCCAAGGTGTTGTGAAAGCAGTCTTGTGTTGGTCCTCAGGTGCAATTCAAATCTGGTTATAACCAGAGAAGCCATCCATAAAGGATAACATCTCATGTCCTGCTATGAGGTTGACTAACATGTCAATGTTAGGCAAAGGGAAATCATCTTTTGGGTAGGCCTTGTTAAGATCTCTGAAGTCTGTGCAGATCTGAATGTCTCCATTTGGTTTGGCAACTGGTACCATATTGGAGATCCACTTAGAGTAGTCAATTGGTCTGATAAAACCCACCTCTAGTAACTTTTCCAATTCCTTCTTGACTAATAATACGACCTGTGGATGCATCTTGTGGAGCTTCTGTTTAACAGGCTTGGCGTCTGGATGAACGTCTAAATGATGAACCACTAAGGTGGGGTCTAAGCCCGACATGTCTAAATATGACCAAGCAAAGTTAATGATTCCCTCTTGGAGTAGCTGCATAATGACTGGATACTCTTGCTCTGAGAGTGACTTAGCTACATAGGTGATCTTAGGATTTTCAGCAGTACCTAGATTAACTTCTCGAGTCTCTTCAATTAGGATGGATGATCATGTAGAGAATTGAGTTCCTACAAGGGGAAGATGAACATCTCCATCCTCCAATGCCTCTTTGAGGTTTTCACCATCAGAAGCATTCTTTATTTTTACTTTTTCAAGGTCAGGGAGTGTCTCAAGAAGGTTTTCACTAGCTGGCCCTTTTTTGCTTTTCTTGTTCTTATTTTTGTGACTAGAGTGTTCATCCTCACCAAATCCCATGAGGTTGACATATGTATCGACAGATATATTGATAGGTGTGCTAGTACGCAGGTCCCAATCAATGAGCTTAGGGTGGCAAAGGGATAGGGTAATGGTGCAAATGAATAGGCATTCGAACATGGATGATAGGTTGATGTGATCGACATCATCATATGCATGTATGATGGATTCCTCCTTAGGGATGTGTTCCAATGAGCCATTGTCCATGGCGACACTATTGGAGGTATTAGACAATGTTGCAGGGCCTTTCTACTTTTTATCAAATCCAATGCCTATGTTCTTTGGCATCTTTGATGTATCAATAGGTTGCAACCACCCTTGTTCTTCTTTACCTAGGCCTCTGCCTTTGTAGTTATACTTTTCTACAAACTTAGCTGACCATGGATATGCTTCCTGAAAATATTCCTTTAGAGGAGGATCCGGTTGGGGTTCTTCCCGGTAGACCCATTGGCTTATATCCTCTTCTGGTGCATCTATCTTGACACTAGGGGATCTAAAAGTGGTGGTAGGGATGTTTTTACCATTGAAGGTAATAGTCTTATCTTCCTTTGGAGTAGCATGTGAAGGTTTGCCATACTCATGTGGTGAGGGTGGCATGGTTGCTACATTGAGAGCAGTATGCATTTCATATTCACCACACCCTTTATCAATGATATGAACTTTTGTGATTGTAGGATCAATGGTGGAGGATGGTGGATTAGCAGATGATGACTGGGGTTCCCCCATTTCAACCCTGGGACAATAATGTAAATGGGGGAAGGACACTTCTAAAGTACAACAATATTCAAATGGGTGGGGGTCAGCATAGATGGTGACTTCTTGTCTGTTGACTAGGAATTTTAGGCACTAATGGTACGTGGAGGGGATGGCTTGCATTACATGGAGCCAAGGGCGACCAAGGAGGAGATTATATGGCAAGTCTAGATCAAGGACATTATAGGTAATGTACTAAACCACAGGTCCCACTTGGATAGGAAGACTGATAATTCCTTCTGAATTCCTTTTTGCATTATCATAGGCCTTGATTGTGATGATCTAATTACTTAAATCTGCTTGAGTGTAACCCACCTGTTATATAAATTTTAGAGTACACAAATTGAGGGCAGAGACATTATCTACCAAGACCCTTTTTATTTTATGACAAGCAACCACAACTTCGATATGCAAGGGGCGATTATGATTGACATCGATGTTTGGCATGTCATTTTGACTGAAGTGCAGTTGATGAGATAAAGCTAGGTTTCCTACCAAAGCTTGGAATTGTGTAGGATCAATGTCATTAGGTACATGGGTTTCTTGTAGGGCTCTATTGAGGATTTCTTGGTGTACAGGGGAAGACTTAAGTAAATCTAGAATGGAGATATGAGCAGGGGTCTTTCCTAAGTGATCAAGGATGTCGTACTGAGAGCTTACAGGAGTTGATTGGATGAATGCAGAGACCACAAGGACAGTGATGTGGGCTCGTCATGTAGTAACAACACACAAAGGGTCTTTGGCTTTAACATGTATCATGGATACACGGGGTTCTACCTACTCAATGTAATGAATGACACCCTCGTAATTGAGGGGTACATTCTTATAGCTCACATTATTTGTGCTATTTTCTTGGGGATTATTGTTAGATGTGCTTGGGCCTTGATTATGGTTCAGAAAGGCATTTTGATATATCTGCAATTGAGCATTGGACAATGAAGCTTGACTGGGGTCAACCTTGATATCACCTCAATCAATGAGATCTTGGACGTATTTTTTCAGACCCCGACACTTATTCAAAGAGTTCCCTTTAATTGTATGGAACTCACAATACTAGTTTTCCTTAAACCATGCAGGCTTGGGTTTGGACTCGTCAAATGGCTTGGTGCTAGGGTACGTGATGGGATAGTTGATTTGTAACAACTTATTAAAGACAACACTCAGAGGTTCTCCTAATTGATCATACTGACGTTTGGTGTTCCCCTAATTGTTTTGGTTTGACTGTTGGTGAGGGCGAGGTGTCCCCTATGGTACAGAGATGGCATTAGGTACAGACGGTTGTTGATTTTGGGATGTATTAGCCACTTGGACGTGTTTAGTGTTTTTCATGCCGTCATTCACTGCATTCTTGTTCTTGTTCTAGAATCATGGTTTATCCCCAAATGACCTCTCTTTATCATGACTATGTATTTTGACGTGTCCCTTGGCAACAAGGGCATGTTCAAGGATGGGTCCCTTTTCCACTATCTCTGTGAAAGTGGTGACACAATGTAACCTAAAATTATGAGCCATGTCGAGATGAGAGTTTTCCATGAAAAGAGTGACCATATCCTTTTCTTTCAAAGGGGTCTTCATTCGGCTTGCTAATGCACATCACTTTTGGAGGTAGCTAGTAAAGGTTTCCCCCTCATGTTGTTTATCTTTAAGGAGATCTAAGGTGTTTGTGTCCTCCAAATTGAAAGAGAAATAGGATACAAATTTTTTTGACAAGTCTGCAAAATTTTTTATGGACCCTTTTTCGAGGGTCATCAACCAATCCATGGCATGGCTTATTAGGCTTTATGGGAATAGGCACAAGAGAGTTGTCATTGTGCATGACCTCTTGACACTGGGAGTAAAATTCCTGCAAGTGAGCCTTAGGGTCTTTGTTTCCCTTGTATTTGTCAAACTTTGGTATTTCAAAATGTTTAGGAAACGAGATTAATGAGATGGAGGGATCAAATGGATACAGGCATATGTCTTTGAATTTGAATGATTGTTTGTCAACCTCGGCTTGAATGTCCTTCAGAGTGGCTTTGATTTCCAATAGATCCGAGTTGACCAATGGTGGGTTGGGGGGATATTGATGATAGGATGATAAAGGATCTTCCTGAGAGAGTGTCAAATTGTTGAAGTATGAATTTTGATAGTTGGATGATGACATGCCTTGTTGATAAGCCGGGGGATTTTTTTGGTACGGGGGCTGTTGTTGCAGGGTATAGTAAGGATTTGTTTGATAGAAGTGTGAGGTAGGCTACTGAGGAGCTTGGATGGGATGTTGCAGATTGATTTGTGGGTGTTGAAAATACTATTGTGATTGTTGGGAGGCCACATAAGGTAGTTGTTGATGAAATTGTTGCTGATTATGATAGTAATAGTGCCAAGGGGGTTGTTGTGATGCCAATTGTTGTGTGGGACAAGATGGGGTGTTGTGTTGTGGTTTTAGTTTGCAGACGTAAGATGGATGTGAGGAATGGGGATATGGTTTGAGTGACAGGTCGGGATGGATTTCCTTCCAATTGGTATGGTGGTTGTTGAGAAGAAACCAAAGCATTATGGAGGGGTTGTTGCTAGTGAGGTGACTGAGATAACATAGAGGTGTTCTATAAAGGAGGTTGTTGGGTACCAACTAGAACATTCAGTTGGGACGTGGCTTGCGGAGGTAATTGTGGTGTAAGGTTGGATTGATGAAGTTGTTGAGGTGTATATGAAAGTGATGGTGGATTTATGGCCCTAGGAGGGGGAAGCAATGTGGTAAAGAAGGTGCCCCCAATGTTGACAGTAGGTTGATTCGAAAGAGGTGGTGCTATTAGTGTTAATGGCGCAGGTTGTGGAACATTTTGTGGCATACCATAGACGAGAGGACTATTGGGATCAGGCACTTGAGGATTCCCCACAACTGAGATTGGAGCATGTGGGGGGTAGTTAACATGATAAAGAACATCATTTCCAAATTTAGGTTGATGCCACCCCTCAATTGGAGGAACATTGGGGATGTATGAACCCTCTGGTGCATTTTGTGAATGTCGGGGTATGTTAGATGTGGAGCTCCTATATTTGGATAAGCCAACACGTGAGGGATTTTTGACACCCTTCTCGTTTAGGTGGGCAAAATTTCCTCCCCGTGCTTTTCAAATAGACAGTTAGTCATTTGTGCATTGGTGGGATTACTAAAATGTTCCTCAAGCGTGAGTTCGGGTTGATTAGCCATACTCTCTTCACCATGTGGTGAGTTGTTCTGATTTTCGGTGTTGGAGTGTGATGATGTACCATTATGAGGATCTTGGGGGTGTTTATTAGGATCTTGAACAATATTGGCACCATTGGTGGGGTTTGTATTGTTGTTAAGGTCTTGAGACATGTTTGCTTGGGAATTTTGACCTTATTGTTGTGCCATTTGTTTCCTAACTTGTGACCTATTTTGAACGGGCATGCAAGTGTGATATGGGTGGATTATAAAGATGCCTTTGACAAATGATTTGATTGTGATTGGATGAGATCCGATTTTGATGAGATGAGATGGGGGTTTGGATTTAGATCAGATCTTGTGTGGATAGATTGGATTGGATTGGACTTTGATTGGATCAGATTTTGATTGGATAGATTGCATTGGATTGAAATTTGATTGGATAGATTGAATTGGATAGGATTTTGGTGATTGAATGAATGTGATTTGATTGATTAGGTAATTGGACAATTTTACTAAACGATTGGGTTTGATAGATTTGGATGATTAGATGGGTATGATTGGATGATGAAATATTTGAGGGCCCCTAAGTTTAATTAAAGAAAGTTACCTTTAGTGACCTAAAGTATTGATTGATTAAGTGGATGATTACGACATCGAATCCACCTCAAGATAGAAATGGATTCATTTGGGCCGAGGATGATAACTTACAACACCAAATTTACCTCAAGATGGACATAGATTGATTTGGGGTCGAAGTTAATGACTAATAATCAAATTAAAGCGCTACAGTCAATTTGGGTAACCTTTTTGTAATACAAGGTTAAGGCGGTTTGATTATGGGTGGTGTTTATGAGATACGGGTTTGGTGATGTAAATGGTAAAATTTTGATGTTCACTAGGTGATGGTATAGGCTTTCAAATGGATTATTGGAAAATTCAAAATGAGCAGATGAGTTGAGGACATTTGTAGAGAATAAATGGGGATTTAGAATGGTTAAACAGAGGTTCATAATTATAAAGTGGAAGTTTAGATTGATGAAATGGAGGTTTTGAGTAATAAAATGGAGGTTTTAGGATGATGAAAAAGGGGTGGTAATGATTAAATGATGGTTTAGAGGCTAAACGAATCCAAACAGGGCAATTTCGGCTATTCAAGAGGGAAAATTTGCCCCTCTGCAGTAAATCAGGGGGCGTAGTCTCCCTTTTGCGGTAAAATAGGGGCGCAGTCACCCTTTTGTAGAAAATTAGGGGCACAGTCACCCTTCTATAGAAAAATAGGGGAGCAGTCATCCTTCTGTGAAAAATAAAGGGCACAGTCGCCCCTCTGTAGAAAATCAAGGACTTGGTTTGATGAAAATGACTATGGCAAGGACTTTAAAATGACAATAACAAGGCCAATTCATCAAAAAGTTTACTAGTTTCTCACAAGAAGACACTTTCAAGTAAACACAATTCTATGATTAGTGTTAAGGGTATGGCCAAAGAGGTCTTAATCTAGGATGCACAAGGTGTCTAGGGAGTCCTCAATATACTCTTGGTATGTGAGGCACAACCGTGACCACCAGTCCATCACAAGCGTGAGTCAAGAACCCCAGCGGGATATTGAAGGGCTCAAACCAACTCTTCACGTCTATCTAGGTATCACCCTAGCTTCGACGCTCCACCAATTATGATGCAACTGGATTGGGGTACAACTTTCGCTCTCCCCCCTTTGTATACCCTACCAGTACACGTGGTTAGAATCATCCCTTGGGGTGATGAAATCCCCAAGTAGGTCCCACTAGAAATAAAACACCAATCGTCTCCAACTACTCCCCAGGCTCACACAAAGAGCAAGGGGAAAGTGAAAACAAACTAATGCCCCCTTCGGGTTACATAAAAAGATAAACACAACAAGCAATGGATATTACTCCCCCTAATTAAACTATGTTCTTAGATTAACAAAAACAACAAGGATAGTTTAAAAAGTATGAGCAAATGGATAGCCCTGCAAGCAAATGTTAGATGTTTTATCTCGCTTTCTTTATCAACTTCGCAAGAATATGCTGCAAAAAGTTAGCAAAAACACCAATATCCTTGCAAGAAATAGTGTTGGGGGGTTAGTACCTGAAAATAGCACAAATCAAAGCTAAAATGACAGCTTTACCTTCCAAAAAGTGTTGCTTTATGGTGACCAGGGGACATAGTCACCCTTATGTAGTAAATCAGGGGCATAATCACCCTTTTGTGGTAAATCAGGGGTGCAGTCGCCCTTCTGTAGAAAATCAGGGGCGCAGTTGTGCTTTTGCAGAAAATTAGGGGTGTAATTGCCCTTCTGCTGAAAACCAGGGGCGTAGTCACCCTTCTGCGGAAAACCAGGGGCGCAATCACCCTTCTATGGAAAACCAAGGGCGCAATCACCCTACTACGGAAAACCAGGGCTGCAGTCGCCCTTCTATGGAAAAGTGTTAGCACAAAAATTTTAACCTAGGGGGCGTAGTCGCCCTTCTGCAGAAAAGTGTTAGCACAAAAATTTTGGAGCCAGGGGGCATAGTCGCCCTTTTACAATAAAGTGTTAGCACATAAACTTTGTAGATAGGGGGCGTAGTCACCCTTCTGCAGAAAAGTGTTAGCATAGAAACTTTGGAGCTAGGGGGCGTAATCGCCCTTCTATAGAAAATTGTTAGCACAAAAATTTCAGCCCAGGGGGCATAGTCGCCATTCTGCAAAAAAGTATTAGCACAAAAATTTTAGCCCAGGAGGCATAGTCACCCTTTTGTAGTAAATCAGGGGGCGCAATTGCCCTTCTACAGAAAAATAGGGGCGTAGTCTCCCTTCTGTAAAAAAACAAGGGTGCAGTTGCCCTTCTGCAATAACAAGGAGGGCGTAATCGCCCTTCTACGATGTATTCCTACAAAAAAACTCAACAACAGCAAACGTGAAATTGAGGAACCCACTTGTGGGTCCCACCGGGCGTGCCAGAAATGTGATACCAAAATGTTTAACCTATTCCAAGCAACTAAAATGCAATGGAAAAACATAAGGAAACACCTCAAGATTAGCCTAAGAAATTTGTAAATGCAAAGAGGAAAGTGTAAAATGATGCTAAATAAATATGCCTCCCTTTTGTAGCTGAAACTCCTTGGTTGGCCCTTGATTTTGATTTGGTTTGTTTGCTCCTTGATGGCTCTTGATATGGCTAAATGCAAGCCTTGACTATATGCTTGAATGTAGATGCAAATAGATGAATGTTGATGGCTAGATGAGTGCACAAAATGGCAGCATTTAGTTGCAAAATGGCTAAGTCTCCCAAATGCCTTAGAGAATGGGGTATTTATAGAGAAACTTGAATTCTCTAGAGAATTCAATGGTTGGGATTTATCCAACAAGGCCAAGATGAAGGGCTAAGGTGAGTTGAGGACTCACAAGCCCTCACATCTTGACATGTAGATTGTGAGATGGCTAAGGGTGAGATGATGTGTAGGTGATGTGGAAGGGAGGTACATGATGTGGAGGAAGGACAAGTACCTTCTAAGTACCTTTGGGAGTGAGAATATTTTCTTAAAAAGGAACTTCTTAGCCCCAAGTGGGAGTCAAAGAGGTTGGAGAAATAAAAATTCACATTTATAGGAGAATCTAATGGATAAGAGAGGGTCTCCTAAAAGGTGGGAATTGGTCACATGTGCATGAGGTGACAAGTCAAATATTCTAGAAGCCTTGGAAAGATAAAATGTGAATTAAAAATTCACATGTGGAGGAGAGAGACCTAGGATGAATAAAAGTGAATTAAAAATTCACATGGGAAAGAGGGTCAATGCCTAGAAAGGAAAATGGAAAGATTGACTAAAAGGTGGTGCTAAAAGTGGCTAATGACTTTGATTAGAGACAAGTGGCAAATGTAGGAGGATGTGACATTAATCCTTGATTAAGAGGATGCACACCCTAAATATGAATTAATTAAATTAATTCAAATTAGAGATGGATTATGGAGGATGTGACAATGAGAGAGAAAAGAAGAATTTTAAATTGATTTTAATTCAAAATGATTAAAATGACTAAATTAAATAAATTGGTGTATTTATTTAATTTAGAGAGGAGAAAGGTACTAGATAAAGTGTTTAATTGTTAAATTAAATACTTTAAGAATCTTATGTGGGAGTGTAATATTAATTAAATAAATTAATATTAACTGAATTGATGAATAAAGAGGTAAATTTGATCATGTGGGCGTGATCAAATTTGGGTGTCTACAACCACTTAAGGGTCTGCTTTTTCCGTGATGATCCTACACATACCCCACTATTAACTCTACGACATTCTTCAGATTTCTCTTTCAAGGATTGAGTCATATTCTCGTCATTCTTCTTTCTTTCTTCAATCTCCTTAGCTTCATCGCTACAGATTCCATCTCAAGCTTTAGAGTAGCATTGTCCCTAGCAAGCTTTTCACATTCTTCAGTTATTTCTTTTAGGGTTTGATTCAGGTGAACATCTTCCAAGATTTTATTTTCTTTCTGTTTCAGTTGATCACACAGTTCCTTCCTCTTTTCTCTTGACTCATTGATTTTATCCTTCAATGATTGAATGAATTTTTTAGCATCCACAAGATTTGCTTTTAACTTTAGGAATTTTTCTTTAGGCTGATCAAGATCATCAAGTGCTACCATAAGCTGATGTTGAAGACCACCAAAGTCCATTGCAATTCAAGATCCACCTCAAGCTATTAAAAATTCTATAAAGGAACTGTGCTCTGATACCAATTGTTGGACTCAAGGAACACTAAGAGGGGGTGGTGAATCAGTGTTGCACAAATTTAAACTTTAAATATAGATCTTAAGCCATTAAAAATACATAAACAAAAATAAAGATGCAAGCACATGAACAAGATAATCAAAGTACCATAACACCAATATTTTTACGGGGAAACCCTGCTAGGGAAAAAACCACAGTGGAGATTAATCCACAATTTATATACTCTGTTAAAAGTATGAAGAAAAGGGAATGCACATGCATTCAAACACACTGCCTAGAGCTCACTGCTCAAAACAAGTAAGGCTCACTGCCTTACAAAATGTTAGAGATTACAACAAAAGTTTGAACGAATAAGAAAGCATCTACAAATGCCTAGTTTCAGTTCTGATGAAGCTCATAAATCAAGTTTTGAACCTTATGTCAGACTATGCACTTCGCTTATACTCTATCACCAAATCCTCTTTTGTACCAGCAAAATTCTCACAGCTGATCTTTTGATATTTGCATACCTAACTTATCTACCCTACAACTTCTCTCATATATCTCATGCACACAAAATTTATTGCTTGAACTTGCATAAATACCTTCTAGCAAGATTTCAAACACTATATGTTAGTGTCACACAAAATATAATATTCTCTACATGTCAGCTTCAAATCATAAATATTTTTTGATGCATGCCCACACACGTTGGCCAAACCATAGCTAGGACCCAAAAGAAAATTCTCAAACATAGAAATAATTAAACAATCATCCCTTATACATATGCAGCACACTTCATTGATTAGGTTGGCCATAATGAACAAATAGAAAGAAAATCATTCTACCAGATCTCTTTACTTGTACATGGATTAATGCAACATCACAAAACTTACCAATAAGGTTCAATACATGCTTAACAACCTATTATAGGGATCCGCAACACAAGATGATGATCTGGTGAAGCATACGGATTAACATACTAACCAGATACCCTATTCATCATGTTCTCTATTAGTAATACATTGTACTTGACTTTAGCTATCGGTATGACCAGGTTCGAATTTATGGACCACAATAGTGACTTCAGTTGTCATCAATGACAACACTAGAAGCCATACCAATAATTTCCCCGAGCCATATGCCAACAAAAACAACTAAGTAGAAAACATACATAGGGGAGAGTCCTCAAACAAACTAAGAAATTAAAGAACCTAAGGGAACCATTCTTAACAACCCAATGGAAAACCACATGGATGACAAAAGAATAGGGTAGAAAGGATGTTCACCTATCCAAAAAAATTAAATTTAGATGAATAATATCTCATTAATGATATTTCACCTTCCATCTTACTCACTTTCAAGGGAATAGATTCTAAAGAATCTTACCAATTCATTTTTAAATTTAGAATCCTCTACCAAAATTATGAATATAAAATAGACAAATAGAAACTTAAGTTATTTCCTTCCACATTGAAAGACTCAACTATGAATTGGTTCATGGGATTAGCTTTAGGTTCTATTAACACATGGGATTAGTTGACTTTAGGGGAGAGGGCCTAGTACTTGAGCACCCTAACTTTACGCCTCTCAAAATCATACATGGTGATTTCAAATCATTCTCAATTTTTTACAATAGCTTACTTGGCTAGGCCCCTTGCTTATAACTAAATTTTCAAGTCCACATTAACAAATAGCGTGCCACATCAATACTTTATGTTGAGGTTTCCAAAAAGACTAAAAAAAAGACAAAGCAATAATTGTGTATTAAATTATAATTATTGTATATAAATCATGTTTTATTTTATTGATTCATTGATAATGATATTAAATGATTTTTTTTTTTAAATCTATGAAATACATTATATTCAATTATGAATATCCATAATTAACAAAAACTTTAAAATCACAACTACTAATAGAATTAGACCTTAAATCAATAAATACTATTAAAACATAGTCTACATTTAGGTGCCCTCTCTTAACCCAGACTGATTTTGTGGTCCTTGCTCTTCTAAAATTGGTTACAACAATTGGATGTACTTGGGTAGAACAGAATATATCACCAGACTTTACTATTCTCAACATGCCACCGACTCTACAGCTGGCAAACCTTTTCAGACATAAACATTGTATGAGCCAGAGTACATTGTCTTCGACCTCTAAGCTTTTGTATTGAATCTGCAACTTTCACATAAGAGCAGGTCACACCAGTAACAGATGGGCTTGATTATGGTGATTGATGTTTCAGTTTCTGATTAACTCGACTACATAAATCAATGGACAAGTTTTGCTTATTCAGATCGCTTCTTGGTTTCACCACACTCTAAAACTTCCAAGTTTTAGGTAATCTGATTTTCATTTTTTTTTACCTCTGACATAAAGTACAGAGTCTAAAGGCTCAGAGTCTGATGACTTCAGAGTTGCACGGGCCATTAGAGAGTATGCAGGAAGGCATAGGCATCCGGCATCCAATGCTCCATGCTATTTTGGGGGCTGGATAGCCTTTGCCCCCTCTCTTAACCTAGTCTAATTTTATGGTCCGCACTCTTCTAAAATTGGTGACAACAATTGGACGTACTTGGGTAGAATAGAATATATCACCTGACTTTACTATTCTCAGCACGCCACTGACTCTACAATTGGGCAATCCTTCTAAAACATAAACATTGTACGAGCCAGAGTACATTGTCTCCGACCTCTGTCGGATGCACTCTAAGCTTTTGTATTGAATCTGAAACTTTCACGTAAGAGCAGGTCACACCAGTAATAGCTGGGCTTGATTATGGTGATTAATGTTTCAATTTTTTATTAACTCGACTGCATAAATCAATGGACAAGTTTTGCTTATTCAGGTCACTTCTTGGTTTCACCACACTATAAAACTCTCAAGTTTTAGGTAATCTAATATTATAAAGTTTGAGAATCATTGAAGTTAGTGGACAAAAATAGAAGTCATCAAACACTGATCATCAAGTCTTTTCTGACCCACTACATGACCATGGGAAAGGAATTGTCCCTAGTTTGAGTACTAATACCAATCTGTTAGCCAACTATGCCAATGTCAAGCATGATTATAATAGTGGAAAAATCATTCATTGCCTTCGCACCACCGATGAGAATATCAATACCATTATTATGAATACTAATCCTGAGTGTGCAGTCAATAGTTGTCATACTAAGTTCACTATTCAAGTCCCTCCATTGCAACAAACACCTCAACCTTCCAAGTTACAATATAACCTTCTTGACCAGTTGGGGAAGACCTCAGCTCAAACCTCAATCTTGGAATTGTTGTGTATTTCCCCTGAGCATCGATCTATCCTCGATAAGGCTTTACAAAACACCATGGTCCCTAATGATCTTGATGTCAATCGTTTCCAAGAAATAGTGGGCTACTTGACCAATAATCACGATGCCACATTTTCTGAACAAGACTATGCAACTGAAAAGACGAACCACAACGACCCTTTACATCTAGAAGTCCTTGTTGATGACACAAAGATAAACTAGTTTTGGTAGATGGAGGAGCAGGGTTAAATCTGTGTACTTTAAAACTAATTAAGGCTTTAGGTATCTTAGAAGCATGCGTAGACATGACCAAGAGTATAGTCATTAAATCTTATGATGATGAGGAAAGAAAATCAAAGGGGGTGGTAACACTTCCTATTAGAATTGGTCCTGCAGTAATGGAGACAAAGTTCCAAGTCTTGGATCTCACCCTGCCTTATAACCTTCTGCTAGGTAGACCATGGATTCATGCCATGAAGGCGGTCCCTTCCACGTATCATCAGTGTCTTAAATTCCCTTACAATGGCACCAAAATCACTATAGATGGTGATCCAGATCCTTTCCAGTATTGCACCAATCTAAAAGAGATCCCCCAACGCCAAGTGCTAGTAAACCAAGAGGCCTCATTGTCCAAATCATCCTCCTATGTTGATCTAGCCACACTCACTCAAACATTTATTTCACCCTTAGTTCCTACCACTCCTAGGGTTGAGATCCAAGACAAGGGTTGTGGAGAGTATTGCATGGAAACTTCTTATTGTGTTAGCCATTTGATTCCTCCTAAGTCATATGGTTTACCTAAATTGGATAAGAGACAATCTATGGTCACTATACACATTCCTCCCACAACAACTTTTTCTAAATGGGGTGAATTAAGCAAAGAGGCCAAAAATATAGAAGATATCACTTCTTGGCTGTATAGGGAAGATGATGAGGAACCCCTCTTACTTGCTCATATTCCTACAAATCTATATGGAAAGGGTTTCAAAATCATGCAAAGCAAAGGATATGATGGATAGAGTGGTTTAGGCTTAAACCAAGATGGCAGGATTGAACCAATATTTGTTTCTCAATGGCCAAAAGGAGTAGGGTTAGGGTTTCAATCGATTCAGATTGGCGTTCCTAGTACCCCATTACCCTTACTTGAGGAAGTAAGCACTTCAAAAGATATTAAGACATCTAATGAACTAGTGGACCAATATCATTGTGACTCCCCAGACTCTAACGATTATGAGTGGGATTCCCTATCTTCTACCTCTTCCATGGACCTCGACAAGTTATTTGGAGAACTTGACTTGATGTTAAGTTCCTCACCAAACCCCTTGAATTCCTGTCCACCAAAGAAAATGACAAAGGAGGAGTGGTTTAAACACTACTATTGGGAATCACTTGATCCTACCTCATGGCAATCTGACCCACCTATTTCCGATAGTCAAACCTTGGCCTTAGGTCCACCTATCCATCCACCTAGACCTAAACCTAAGAGCAAAAAGGACCTAGTACAAGACTTTTGTAACCACATGAATAATTCAATCTTTACCTTGACTCCATTAAACTTTGATAACTCCAATGATGACATTCCCTTAGTCTATCCCCAACTCATTGATTGGGACCAACAAGATACACCCATCTTAGACATTTTTGAGAATGACGAAGCAATTGTTGAGTTCCTGGGATTACGAGAAGGCATACCAAACGGTGATCATAAAGCTAGTTTTACCATTGACTTGGACAACAAAGCATATTTTTGGGAATCTGTTCAACCCTCCAGTCACAAAAATGAGAAAAATAATAAACAAGATAAAAAGGATGAGTCTCTAGGTGAAAACCGAAAGGCACCTTTAGACAATGGAAAAGTAAAAAGAAAGGATGCATCCGAAGGTGAAAACCCCTCTAAGGCACCTAAGGATGGAGGTTTGAACATTTTTCCCATTGCATAGGAAACATCACCCATGCTTGTTGAAGAATCAGTAGAAATCAACATATGTACCAAAGAGAATCCTCGACTGGTTCATTTTGCAACATCATTAACAACAGAAGAGCAGCCAGAGTTCCATGACTTCTTTGCATAGAGACAGATAAATTTTGCTTGGTCATATGCTAACATGCCAAGGTTGGATCCTGAACTTGTTCTGCATCATTTGCCCTTACGACCAGGTGCCAAACCAGTGAAACAAAAATTGAGAAAAATGCATCCACAGATTGCTTTATTAGTCAAGGAAAAACTCAAGAAACTCTTAGACGTTGGTTTCATCAAATCTATCGACTATGCAGATTGGATTTCCAATCTTGTACCAGTCACTAAACCAACTAGGGGCATCCACATCTGCACTGATTTTAGAGACATCAACAAAGCTTTTCCTAAGGATGACTTCCCTTTGCCTAACAAAGACATGATAGTTGACATGACAGTAGGATATGAGATGTTGTCCCTTATAGATGGATTTTCAAGATATAACCAGATCAGAATTGCAACTAAAGACCAACCTAAGACAACTTTCACTTGTCCTTGGGGAACGTATTGCTAGAATGTTATGCCCTTTGGACTCAAAAATGCTAGAGCAACCTATCAACGTGCCATGACTACTGTCTTTCATGATCTAGTACACACTCTTATGGAGGATTATGTCGATGATCTTATTGCAAAATCCAAGACAAGGGCATAACATTTATAGGTTTTAGATAAGATATTTCAGAGGCTAGAGAAGTATAATGTGAGACTCAATCCAAAGAAATGTGTGTTTGGAGTCAAGTCGGGGAAGTTGTTATGTTATATCATTTCTAGACAAGGCATTGAAGTGGATCCGGCTAAGGTAAAAGAAATCATGGACATGCCTATACCTACCAATCTTAGTCAACTAAGGACATTACAAGGAAGGTTTCCATCTATCAGAAGATTTATAGTGTAGTTAGCAGATAAGACACATCCTTTTCAACATCTACTTAAGAAAGGAGTACCCTTTGCATGGACAGCTAAATGTGAAGAAGCTTTTCAACTAATTAAAGAATATTTACTCACACCCCCTATCTTAATGCCACCTATTGAAGGAAGACCATTGATTCTTTATATTACGGCAACCCATTCATCACTCGGAGCATTGCTTGCACAGAATGACGATGGTCATGAAAGGGCATTCTATTATATTAGTTAGACTTTGGTAGGTTATGAGCTCAACTATAGTACCAATGAACATGCCTGTCTTGCAGTAGTATTTGCTACTCAAAAATTGAGGCACTATATGCTAAACCATCAAACAATGTTGATTGCTAAAATAGACCCTCTGAAATATCTCCTCAGCAAGGCAGCATTAATAGGACAACTGGCCAAATGGGTTATGATACTTAGTGAGTATGATATCCAGTATGTAGAAAGAAAGGCTATTAAAGGGCAGGTCATTACTGATCAGTTAGCTGACCCACCCACACAAGCAGATCACCCATTAGTTGTAGACTTTCCTGATGAGTTCATATTCACAATTGACACAAACATAACATGGAAACTATACTTTGATGGCTCACATACAAATCATGGTTCAGGGGCTAGGATATTGTTTATTACACCACAGGGTGATTCCATCCCTAAGTCATTCAGGATTGCATTCCCATGCACTAACAACATAGCATAGTATGAAGCTCTAGTGACAGGGTTACGTATGGCAGTCAAGTGAAAAATTAAGATTTTACAAGTATATGGGGATTCTCAACTGGTAATTAGACAGGTAAATGATGATTATGAGACTAAGGATGAGAAGCTTGCTCCATACAAGTGCATGGCTGATAGCTTTAAAGATTACTTTGACAAAGTCGAATTTCATCAAATACCTCATATTTTAAACAAGGCAGCAGATGCTATGGCTACAATTGCATCACTTCTTGACATTCCTAACAATGTGCCTAAGTTTGAGTTCTTGGTAGAACAACTTTTGGTCCCAGCCTATGATATCCTAGATTATGAAATGGTTTGTGACATTATTGGTCCTAATTCCCCATGGTATAAAGAAATCTATGATTATCTTCATGCCGAAGTCATACCCACTGGCCTATCAAATAACCAACATAGGACATTCCTCCGCAAGTCAGCCAAATACACCATCGTCAGAGACACCCTATATAGACGCGCCTTAGATAATACCCTACTAAGATGTCTTGATTCTACTAAAGCGCAAGCAACCTTGCATAGAGTGCATGAGGGTATATGTGGTTCCCATTCTAGCAGTCCTACCTTAGCCAAAAAGATTATGAGACTGGGTTATTACTGGCCTACTCTGGAAAAAGACTCATATGTCTTTGTAACAAAATGCTGCCAATGCCAAGTTCAAGGAGACTTGATACATGCACCAACATAGGAGCTCCATCCTATAACGTCACCATGGCCCTTTGCCCAATGGGGACTCGACCTCATAGGTAAGATCCACCCCACATCATCTAATGGACACAAATTCATTATCACTGCCACTGAGTATTTTACAAAGTGGATTGAAGCCATTCCTATGACATACATTACCGACACACATATTTCTATGTTTATCCTGAACTATATCATCTATCGGTATGGTGTCCCTCAGTCCATAATCACTGATAATGGTCGCCCATTTAAGAACCAAGAAGTCTGCCATCTGTGTGATGAATTTCATATCCAACATCATTTTTCCACTCCATACTACCCACAAGGTAATGGCCAAGCAGAGGCATCTAACAAGACCATCATTAGAATCCTCAAGAAGACTATCAATGATGCTGGTTGTGACTGGCATTTACAGCTTAACCCTGCCTTATGGGCTTATCGCACAAGTATCTGTACTCCAACTGGTGCTACTCCATATTCACTTGTATTTGGTTCTGAAGCTATTTTTCCTATTGAGGTTGAGATTCCTTCCCTAAGGGTATCCCTGAAAGGCCACATTGATGATGAAGAGTACCGAGTATTGAGACTCCATGAGCTAGAATTCCTATATGAGCGAAGACAGAAGGCACTAGACCATCTTCAAGCATATTAGAATCGCCTTTTTCGTAGTTATAACAGGAAGGTATTGAATAGAAACTTTGACATTGGTGACCTGGTTTTAATGGAAAACCCAAAGAATCAAGTAGAAAGAGAAAAACCAGGAAAGTTTGAACCAAATTGGTTAGGACCTTATGTTGTTACGGAAGCTTTTGGATCAAGAGCGAACCAACTCTCTACTCCTGAAGGGAAACCATTGTCCTCACCAATCAATAGTATGCATCTGAAGAAGTTCTATGCATAGCTTTTGGGAGCCTTTGTCTTAATTAGCAAAAATACAAAAAAAAACAAAAAATCACAAAAAATCGTTATCAAGGTGAAAACCTGGCAAATAGGCGCCATGTGTAGTTAACTCTGCTCCTTTTTCTATTATTATTCTGATCATAGTCCTTAGTATTGTACATAGTCCTTATCATTGTACATAGTTCACTCCCTTGTACATATCCCTTATCCCTGTACATACTACCTATCCTTGTACATATCCCTTATCTTTCATACCCATCGCTTATACATACCATTTGTAATAAGTGGTAGTCTTTCCCATGACTTGGAATGATTCACATCGAGTGCATTTCATATCCCCTATTTTATCCTCGACTAGGGGAAAACACTTGACATGTGTTATATTGGTTCTTACATTGGTTGTGTTAAACATGTAAAACCATGGGAGATCCACGAACATCGCAAAATGACCTGAGAAAACACAAAAAACATCAGAAAACTTCAAAAAGACAAAAAAATCAAAACATTTCAAAAATCCAAAAACTGAGTCAAAGTCAGTTGCACTTGTTAGTCTTTGTTGTTTGTCAAACTACGTTGCCTCTGCAACTAGATGTAGGCAAGGCCATCTGCCGATGTACCCCTAAGGCATTAGGTCACTTCATTTAGGTTTGTCTGTATAAAATCATGCTTCAATTCATATGTCTATATGACAAGGTCATTGGTCATGTCAAACTACGAGGTCTCTGCGTGTATAACATAGGCAAGGCCATTAATCGATGAGCCCCCAAGGCCACACTAGGTCAATCCTTTAGGGTTTTTTCATCACACACAGTCATTTGTCAACGCATCATCTCAAGTCATGCATCAATCTGGTGAACAAGTCAGCAACGTCTCTAAGTCAAATCAAACAACTTTCCAAACAAAACAATCAAAACAAGATCAACAAATGTCTGCTACAGGATGTGTCCTTCTTGGAAATAGACATTATCATCATGGAAATCAACTTGTATCTTGTTCAAGATGAGTCCTTCTTGAATATTGATATCGGTAAAACAATCTATGTCTTATACAGGATGAGTCCTTCCTGCATAATCGACACTATCAAACAATCAAACATAGCCTTATACAGGTTATCACATCAACAACATCTGACTCAACATCTTATATGATACATGTCTTTCTGAAACCAGGCTTTGTCATGCCTTATACAGATAGTCATAACATCGAAAACAGACTCAAAGTCTTATCCGGTATGTGTATCTCCTGATATCAGGCTCTGCCAATCAATCCTTTTATCAATCAAAACAAGTCAATCAAACAAATCAAGTTTTGGAAAATATTTTACTGGCTTTTTGACTTTTTGACTTATTTATCTTATCTTTTCAGTTGACTTTATGATAGGAATAATGTTACTATCTTTCTCAATGATGTCCCATGAAATATTTAGAGAAGCAACGATGTATCAGAATTCTATTTTCTTTGACTATTGTTTGTCGACTGTCTTTTAAATTTGTTTTTGAGTCATGTTACTAGTTTCCTCAAGGATGTCCCATGAAGGATTTAGAGGAGCAATGACGTCTTATGACCCGTCTTTTACTTTGTTTGTTGTCTGTGGTTTGTCCTGACAAAAAGACTAGGGCAACTTGTGCCCTTAGTATGAGTTAACAACAATCCTTGTCTGTGACTGTCTATTATTGGAAAGTGGATGACCTTGCACACCCTGATTTATGTCATATCATGGTGTTTTTCTCCATTAGTATTAGTCCCACCCAATGATGATAAAGTGCAATACCTTTAGTGATACAGCGAAATATCGAAGATTGCTAATACTAACATCTATCTCTTGTCTTTCGTTCTTTCTCGATCTTTCTTTCCGCACTAACAATTCTTCTTTCTTGCATTATGATGGAGTCCTACGACATGAAACATTATATATCATCCTGCATCAACATAAATGTTAGAAAAATACATGCATATAGGCATATTTCATATTTAGATCATCATGGCATAATAGATATTCGTCATTAAATAATACATATCATAAGCATTCCATGTACAAAACAATTATAAATACATGCATCACATTACATCTGTATAGCATCACATCTCGTATGCATCATACATATAACATCATATAGCATCTCATAATTTATAAATTGCATACATCACATAGAATCAACATTATCTCATTAGCTGCATAAACATCATAAAATACATATACTCATCCATCACATAGGCATATCATATAAACATCACATGTATAAATAAAGACTACATAATCAATACATAGAAATGCATATCATGGAATCACCGCCAAAATCATATATATATATATATTGCTCAACTATATCACATCACAATGTCATAATGTATCAATAATACATGGAAGCCCGTGGGCTATAAGATCAAAATGCAATGTCTCGATACATCTCAAGAAGTATCCCTATCCTGAACTGCCACTGCCATCATGCCTAGAGTGTGTGGGGGAATGTTGATGGGAACTCGATGACCTGTGAGCTGAGGGAGGTCTTTCATATGGACCTACTCTACGTGGTTACTCCACCCCCTCTGTGCTAACTATCCTACTATGGGTCCTAGTCTGGGACTTGCTATTGTGTGCCTCTGAGAAACTAGGAGCCCGTCTCTCTGGTGGAACCTTTGCCTCATATAGATCCCAATAGTATCTCTCTCTCTCCCCGGCTCTGACTAGCTCTCTAGCAAAAGAGGCTGATGGTCCCGTGCACAATGCCCTGAGCTCTATAAATCTCTGCTTAGTCTCTTGTCTCTGAGCTATGGCCTTATCCCTATCCATCACTACTCTATCCCTCTCCATCTGATATGCATCCCTCTCGGCCATTAGAACTCTCATCTGCTCCTCCAAGGATGCAACCTGAGCACGCAATGTATCTATATCTGGATCCACTACTCCTGTCTCCTCCTATTTGTCCCTCACTCTCCCATCCTCCTCCTCATCTAACTCCTCCAAGATCTGATCCTGAATCTCTCTCTCGTGATCATCATCTCCCTCAGCATCCTCTTGATAG
The DNA here is from genome assembly GCA_007258455.2 of Sequoia sempervirens. Taxonomy (NCBI): domain Eukaryota; kingdom Viridiplantae; phylum Streptophyta; class Pinopsida; order Cupressales; family Cupressaceae; genus Sequoia; species Sequoia sempervirens. Next base: position 14,598,388 of record VDFB02109042.1, read on the forward strand.
GCACCCAACAAACCCAGGGCATCAATCTTTGCCTCCTCTCTGCCTGCCTCCTCAGCCCCTACCTCCTCTATCGGGATTTCTGGAATGGCTCTCTCTACAGGATGCACCTCTTCTCCACCTCTCTCAATATCCTCCTCCCCTCCTCTCCCAATGTCTGGAATGGCCACATCCTCCTCTCCTCGTCCCTCCTTGTGGATAGATGACAATGGTGGCCCTCATCCTCTCCGACCACGTCTCCCTCTCCTTCCTCCACGCTGTCCACCTCGGCCATCATCTCCTCCATCACCATGGCTCCTCTACCTCCCCGGCCTCTCCCTCTGTTGCACCTACCTCATGGACCTATCCTTTGCCGCTCTACCAGTGCTGGCTACTCTGGATCTATCAAGGGAATCGGCCTTTGAACTATCCACCACTGGCCGTACTTCATTGTGGTCCCTGGGTCTGCTGGACCATCCCTCCATCCCCATGGAAGTGTCTGTAGTGCATCAATATATACCTCTGGTGTGGCCACTGGAATCTCTAGACCCCATAGCGGGACCTCTAGCGATGATCTAGCAAACTCTTCATGTCCTCTAGGCACATCCTACACCTCTCCAAACTGCCATAGGACATGATCTGGTAGCTGACGCTCTATAATGTGGACGTGTGACACTATCCATCAAACCAAGAACTATGCCTATCTAAAAAATGGAAAATGCTCATCCTCATCTGACCACTCATCACACCCCAAGTACGGTCTCCAGGTAAACTACTGCATAGTGTCTATGGCATGTCTGAAGTAACCCGTATCTCCAATGTGGTGCTGAGTGTTCACCGCCACATAACGGAAGGTGTAAGGATCTCCATGTGGGAGATCAACTATCACAGGTGGCCGAAAAATGGCAATGTGTTCCCACGCCCATATCATCAGGAGCATGGTACCACAACTTATCGATTGTGCCTCTCAATAGGCAATATCATGCAAATGAAAGTATAACATCCCAAGCACATAGGAACCCCAGGCATATACCACTCGACGCTCGAGCATGCCTACTAGCATCTCCTCCCACCCCATGGGAAAGCCATGACCTCGATGGTCAAGAAGTACTATCCCACCTATCAATGTACATAATAGACAGTCTAGCTGTCTATACCTCTATGCCAACACCCGCCACCTAATCTCATAATCATCAAATCCTAACTGCCTAATGTCAGCATGAGGGTAGTACCTACACATCTCAATAGCACCCCTCTGGGTATCATATGTCACCTGTGTGCCTCTAATCAGAAGTCTAAGGATCCTATAGACATCCTCTAAGGTCACCGTTGCCTCTCTAGTCGGTAGGTGGAAGGACAATGTCTCCGAGTGCCACCGCTCACACAACGCTATCAATAATCCCTGATTCGCCCAAATCTGGGGCATGTCTATCATGTGTAAAAAACCAAGGTGCCATAGAATTTGTCACTCTGCCAGCCACAAACTATCTCTGAATCAAAACGTAGTCGGTCTTGACTCCTGTGTGTATATCGTGTCTAGCACAACTTGCAATGGCATTATACATGCCTCATGTCAGCCTCAATCATCTATTCTAGTGCAAACTGACTATACTACACAAAATGCAAACGCATCGTTATTTTGCACATGCATCATTATTTTTCACATGTGTCACTTTTTAACATACGCGGTTCATAAACTTCAAATGCATCGTTATTAAACAAATGCGACTAATTATATCAGATGTGTTACACTAAATTCATATGCATTGAAAAATAAATGTTGCATTGCAAAATATTCAAATGTGTTTCAAAATAGACACATGCAGCTATTCTAAATGAAAATGCAATGCAAAATGTCAAATGTGATGCAAAATTATTCAAATGCATTGAACCGCAGCCTAACAATGCAAAATGGCTAGTGTGAAATTACAAATGCGGCTTTTCGTAGATAGATGTGTCATTCACACACACAAATGTGTTGATTTATTAAAATGACGCATAACTAAAACTTCAATTAAATGCATCAAAATACGCGTAAATGAAAATTTTCAAAAGCCAAGTTTTAGGTACATACTGGGGGGTCCGCGTCGACTAGTCTCTGGAAGGTCTAGATCCTGTATGCGTGATGGTGAGTGTGTGGAACAGGCGACATCCTCGCTGTGGGTGCAGTGCAAAATCTCAATTCTAGGGCTAGGTGGGTGAAAATGAATTGGTTTTTACCCCTATTCCTATATATACCTAGGGCTTAGGTGGCATTTCTGTCCTACTGGCCATGTTAATTTCCCATTTTGATCAGCTCGTACCCATTCCTGACATTTCCAAACTCAATTATGCAAACTCCACTGCATTTCTAGTCATCCTATGGACTAATTGGGATCATTTCCAAATTTTTCTGATTTTTTTTTTTGAAAAATTGTCAATTTTCCCAAGGGGCATACCTTCACCTATTTTAATCTGGTGCATTACTGGGGCATATTTCTTATCGATTTTCTTTGACACAATGCCGAAATGACATTGTATCAAAGAGGGGCAAATGTAGACACCAAAATCTAGTTTTAGGCCTATACTTCAATATTCTTCATAATTCGTATTCTTCATGGTCATGATTAAATAATGTCAATTACTTAATTATTCTCTATAGTCTTCAATTCTTCTATTAATTAAATAATCTTAATTATATAATTAATTCACATTTTTCTTTATTCTATTTGATTAATTAAATAAACATTTTTTATTTAATTATGTTACTAATTAACCTTATTCTTCTTGTTAAATTAAAGAAATCATTATTTAATTTACCTTTATCATATTTCAACTATAATTAAATAAATTCTTTATTTATTTAATTATTCATTTAAAATCCCTTCATCACTTAATTAAATAAATATTATTTATTTAATTATTCTTCAAATATCAAGTCTTGAATTAAATGAATTATTTAATTCATTAATTCTATTTTAACGCATTCCTCTATATTTTAGATAATTATGTGAGTTATCTAAGTATTCACTTTTACTCGACTCGACATCTATTTTAATCACTTAGTTAACTCTTGATTTGATGTCTGAGTGGTGTTCTCGAGTAATCTCTTCCTCAAATCATTCAATCGTCCAGTTCTAACTCATTTGCGTGTACATGCAGATTAATTAAACATTCTTATTTAATTAATTAAACCTTGTGCGTGCATTCAAACATGAGTTGCTCTAATCAATCTTTATCTTTGTCATGCAAAGATATTTCTTTTGTTTTTGAATACTGAACTGAAGATTAAATCATTTATTTAATCTTTAATTCTATTCCTAATTTGTATCACTCATGTCACTACTGACAGTTATTAGAATGAATGTCTAATCAGTCAATCTCAACCGTCCGTTGATTTTTTGATCTTAGCATGTCATTCGAATAATCAATTTTCTATAAATTGATCTGTTATTCTTCATTTCAATCTCTCACGAAATCTTATGACTTTTGAGAGCACTCAATCTTGAATCTTCTATAATTTTGCTAATCATTATCTTAGGCTATACTTGCACGAATTACAAAAAAATTGAGGGCAATTATACTACACAAGCAAAATGGAGAAGGGCAATCAAGATGAATCATGGAAATACGTTTGAAATTGGTGAGATTGTTTTAGTTTGTTTATGTTTTACTTTCCTTTTTTCTTTGTTGCTTAACATTAGATTTGCATTTAGATTTAGTATTGCATGTTTGCTTCTAATCTATTTCTTGTGCACTTTCTTGGTGTTACACCCAGTGTGATGGACTTTGACTTGAAAAACAGATAAGAGTATCCTTATTCACACCCAACATACAAAAACCTTGCTAGGATGCACTTTAAAATTTTTAAACACCTCAGACCAAAAGACGAAAAGGTATAACCTATCAATGCAATAGTCAACAAGCTGCCCAAAACTATCTCCATACATACCAAACAAAGCAAGTATTCACCAAGTTATTTTACAACATCAAACAAGCACAACAAACAAAAGATAATGATCATTGCCCCATTCCTATTTCTCTAAATTATTTGTTCGGATATCACCGAGAATTCCTTAGAATGAGCCTAATAAGATAAGTGAAAAAGATAAAGATAAAGTAGACAAATAAACTGATGTTCTTCAATACCGCTAACCAAAAAGGGAAAAAAGTGTTTTCAAGGATAAAAACTAAAGCTATTGCCAAAAGATAACGCCCATTGTAGGAAGGATACATCCTAGGAAATGTTAGTGGATGGTAGCACGTCATTTTGTTTACCCAAAGTGTTCTTTCAAATGATTGATATGGGACCAGTTGGATGATGGGTTATCGACACAAAGAGTTGACCAACTTGTTTACGTACTGACTTAGACCTGAGACTTGACAATTTGAGTTTTCACTTTTAACCTGCTAGACTTGTTTCCGATTGTCTCACCAAAGGTTGAGGATGACGATCGTTTATTATGAGAGGGGTTATTGTGGGTGCAAGTGAGATGAGACGGATGGATTTTTTCAAATATTTGGATGTTTTTGGAGTTTTGAAATGTTTTGAGGCTGTTTTTGGTTTTTTTCAAGATTTTCAAATGTTTTTATTTTCGGTTTTCCAAATGTTTTGGGGTTTTCTAAGATTTTGACCAAGAGACTAACCTAAGGACTTATCCTAGGGACCTCGTTTCCTATGTTATACACACAGAGACCACGTAGTTTGACAAGACAACTTCATTTTTGACTTTTTGAGTGACTTTTTGACTTGTTTTGGGATTTTGATATGTTTTGATGTTTTTGGATTTTCCAATGTTTTGATGTTTTTGGATGTTTTTATTTTTTGATGTTTTTGGATTTTCCTAATTTTGATGTTTTTGGATTTTTGTTTTGATGTTTTTTTTTATTTTTGAGGTTTTGGATTTTCTAATGTTTTGATGTTTTTGGATTTTTTTATTTTTTGATATTTTTGGATTTTCTAATGTTTAGGACTTTAAGAATATACACGAATGTGATCTGATGAGAACATGCCCCTAGCGTGATGCAATAGACTACTCCGATAAAGGCAGGACAAGCTAACCTTGAAGATGCATCAAGTAGTACTAGGAGGGATTATCATATGAAAACAAGACCAAGCTACGATGGGGATGCAGGTGGATGGGTGATGGATGGAGATCTGAATGCAATGGATGATGGAAACGTAATGGATGGATGATGAAGAACAAGCCATAAAGATCCTAGTGGATGGAAAGTGCTTATTTACACAAGGTGGCTATTTTCCAGGTTTTCACCAAGGCACTTGCCCAAAGTGCCAATGAAGTGGTTTTCACTAGAGGACGATTTTTCTCTTTACTATTTTTAATCCTTTTTTCATTTTTTTGGATTTTTTTGCTTTTTTTATTTTTTTGTTGTTACCAAGACGCTTGTTTGCCAGGTTTTTGCTGAAGTAACATTTTTTCAAGGCATTTTCAGATTTTTTGGATTTTTTGGTTCTATACCTTGAAAGATTTAGGCATAAATTTTTTTGAGATGAGAGCTATTCATGGGCTCTTGCAGAGGTTCCCCTTTAGCTATTGATAACTGATATGCCCCTGACTTATAACTTGCTATATAATGAATGGTCCCAACCAATTGGGTTCAAATTTTCCTTTGTTACTTGGGTTTGGGACATTCTTCTAATTCTCCTTAATACTAGTTCTCCAACTTGGGAAGTATTGCTTCTAATTTTCTTGTTATAACTTATTTTGAGTCTATTTTGATAGACTTTCAAATGATTCAAAGCATATATACGTCATTCATCCAGTAGCTCTAGCTCATTCAATCTTGATACTCGGTATTCTTCATCTATGATGAGGTTTTGCAGTGATATCCTAAGTGATGGGAGCTTGATCTGAATGGGGAGTATTGCTTTTGATCCGTAGACTAGGGAGAAGGGGGTCGTGCTGGTAGGTGTGCAAATGTTGGTTCAATAGGCCTAGAGGGCGGGATTGAGCTGTAGATGCCAGTCACAACCTGTGTCATTGACCGTTTTCTTGAGGATTTTCAAAATGCTTTTGTTATTGGCTTCTGCTTGGCCATTGCCTTGGGGATAGTATGGGGTAGAGAAGCGATGTTGGATTTTGAATTTTTCACATAAGTCGCGAACCTCCTGATTTTTAAATGGTGTCCCATTGTCTGAGATAATAGCCTGTGGGACACCGTAGTAGAAAATGAGATAGTTCAAGATGAACTTTGATATCTGCTTCCCAGTTATATGCATCGCCGGTATGGCTTCTACCCACTTAGTAAAGTACTCTGTGGTGGTTATGATGATTTTATGGCCATTAGATGAAGTGGGAGTGATTTTTCCAACAAGATCGATTCCCCACTATGAAAAGGGCCATGGTGTGATGATAGGATGAAGCTCTTGAGCTGGAGCATGGATGAGGTCCCCATGTTGCTGACATTATAAGCACCTTCTAACATAGTCATGTGCTTCTCTTTCCATTGTGGGCCAATAATACCCCATCCTCAATAGTTTCTTGGCTATGGTTATTCCACTTGAGTGTGAACCACAGATACCATTATGTGCTTCAGTTAGAGTAGTCAATGCCTCCTCAGCATTTAAGTAGCGTAGTAGGGTTCCTTCTATGCTCCTACGCTATAGGGTATCTCCTAGGACGATGAATTGGGATGCCTTTTTTACAAAGGTTCATTTTAGGATTGAGGGTAAGTTGGCAGGTATGACTCCTATTCGAAGGTATGTATAAATTTCGTGGTACCAACGATCACCGGGACCAACAATTTTGCACACGAATTCTAATTTTGGTACCTCGAATGCAGGCACAAGAAGCTGCTCTATCAAGAATTCATATTTTGGAATGTTGTGAGGGATGTCTAGTAAGGATCTAGTTGTTGCCATGGCATCTGTTGCTCTATTGTTGGCTCTAGGAATCTGCTCAAATGTAATTTCAATGAAGGATTCTTTGAGAGTCTCCATCAATTTCTTGTATGGAGTGAGCTTATTGTCCTTGGTCTGGTATTCATCATTCACTTGATTTATTATCAATTGGGAGTCTTTGTATACTCTAAGAGTTATAATGTTCCACTGCACTACTATTATGAGACCTATGGTTAAAGCCTTGTATTCTACAATGTTATTGGTGCAGGGAAACACCAATTTGTAGGATCTTGGTATGCAATCCCCTTGTGGGGTGATAAAGAAGATGCCAACTCCTGATCCATGCTACATGTATGAGCCACCAAAAGATATTTTCTAGTGGTCGGCTATGTTGAGATTAAAAATGGATTCGTCTAGAAACTCTGAAATGAGAGGATTCTCTGAATAGATTGGTGCTTCTGCAAGTTGATATGCGATGACTTGGCCTTTGATTACTTTTCGCTCCACATATTCAATGCCATATTTTGATAGTATCATCACCCATTTGGTCATTCTTCTAGTGAGCATTTCATTTGACAATAAGTACTTGAGGGGGTCAATTTTGGTGATGAGTTTTATTTTGTGTGCCAACATGTAATGTATGAATTTTTGTGATGCAAACACTACTGCTAAACATTCTTTTTCAATGAATGAATAGTTTAGCTCATACCCAACCATTGTTCTGCTAATGTAATAGATGGCCCTTTCTGTTCCATTTTTGTCATGCTAAGCTAGGAGAGCTCCAAGGGCTGTTGTTGTTGCTGATACATAGAGAATTAATGGTTTTCTTGGGATTGGTGGCATTAGGACTGGTGGTGTCAATAGATATATTTTGATTTTATTGAATGCCTCTTCACACTTGTTATCCCATTTGTACGCTACTCCCTTGTGAAGTAGGTGAGAGTATGGGTTATGTTTGTCTGCCAGCTATGCTATGAATTTGCAAATGGATTGAAGCCTACCTTGGAGACCTCTCAATTTTTGTAATGTTTTGGGTGCCTCCATCTCAAGGATTGATTTTACTTTTGTTGGATCTACCTTGATAGATCTCATTAATACTATGTATCCTAGTAGTTTTCCTAATTGTACACCGAAGACACACTTCTTTGGGTTTAATCTAACTTTGTACTCTTCGAGCCTGTCAAAAATGGCACTTAGGGTTGCTATGTGATCCTTTCTCCTTCTAGACTTGGCTAGAATGTCATCAACACAATCTTCGACAATTTTATGGATCATGTCATGGAAGATAAGTGTCATGGCTCTTTGGTATGTTTCTCCTGCATTCTTTAAGCCGAATGGCATCATATTCCAGCAGTAAGTCCCCCATGGACAAGTGAAGGTCGTTTTGTGTTGGTCTTCTTTGGCAATCATTATCTCATTATAACCTGAGAAACCATCCATCAAGGAAAGCATTTCATGTCTTGCCGTCATGTCTACGATCATGTCAATATTGGGCAATGGGAAATCATCTTCCAGACATGCTTTGTTCAAGTCTCTGAAGTCTGTGCAGATTCTAATGCCCCCATCAGGTTTTGAAATAGGTACCAAGTTTGACACCCATTTTGGATAATCTATCGGTCGAATGAATCCTGCATCTAATAGCTTCTTTAGTTCCATTTTTCTGAGCTTTTGTTTAACAGGCTTTGCTTTTGGGTATACTACTAAGTGGTGAACCATGATTTCTGGATCAAGCCCTGGCATGTCAGCATAGCTCCATGCGAAGTTTATCTATCTCTCTTAGGAAGGCTGCTAGGAGCTCTTGTTCTTATGATAGTAATGATTCCTCATAGAATGTGATGTGCGGGGTTTCCTCTATTCCTAGATTCACCGGATTGCATTTTTCTGCCAGGGTTGCTGATTTTTCTTGATGAATAGCTCTAAAAGGAAGATTGAATCCCCCATCCTCAGGCACCTCAGAGAGGTTTTCACAGTTAGATGCATCCTTTCTTTTTACTTTTTTCTAGCCGGAGAGTGTCACAATGTGGTTTTCACTCAAGGAGTTAGATATTATTCTTAATTTTTCACTTTTGCAACTAAGGGATTCAATCGTTTCCCCATAATAGGCTTGTGTATCTAGCTCAATTATGAACCCTGCTTTGTGATCCCCACATGGAATGTTATCCCATAGTCCCATGAATTATGAGAGTGCCTCATCATTTTTGAATGTATCAAGAATTGGTGGTCCTCATTGGTTGTAATCGATGAGTTGGGGATATACTAGGCGGATTTCATGATTTTGGTGGTCTAATTCAAAAGATAGGGTGCTAATCATGCAAAGAGTGGTATCCTCAAATAGCCTAGGTAAATTGTTCGTGGAATCCTCATCATCACTACTACTACAAATGTCGGTTATGTCAAATGTGAATTTATCTATGACACGACCTATAGATATTGGTAAGCACAGTTTAGTTGTAGTTTGTTGAGGAGGATTTTTCAATTTTCTAACTAGAGGAACTCGGCCATGTATGGTTATACTCAGAGGGGTACATCCAAGGCTAATACTTCCCATTCATGTCTCTGGAATGATAGGTATTATAATTCCATTATCATTTTTCCCAAGTCTTTTATTTCTATCATAGCCCATTGTGAGCATCATCTATAGACCCTTGCTTCTGTCATCCATTGGTAAATCAGGTGTTGGTCTCTCATCTTGGTATAGCATATGAGATGGATCTGCCTCAATAACCTCTTGGCCAAGATCTCCCCAACTTGCAAAGTTGGGATAGTCTTCAAGAGACATTTGAGATGTGGAGGCTTCATTTACTTGCGGACTTCCCCATGATCTAGGAGATTGTGGTAACTCTCCTATCACAAAATAATTTTTAGGGATCATGTAGTTTCCACAACCGTTATCTTGGATGATGACCTTAATGTCAGAGATGGTGGGGATGACGGGAGTGGCGGGTGTCTTTGTCGTAGAAGTGGAAGCGAGAGTGGCAGGATCAATGTATGGTGTAGATGGGTCCTCATCGTTTTTTGGTACTTGGGGGATTTTATAGTACTTTTCCTTAAGGATTTTGTAATAGGAGAAGGGTTCAGGATCTCCATGGATGGTAACTTCTTTTCCTTCATGTGTGAATTTAACACATTGATGGAAAGTTGATGCTACTGCTTTCATCACATGAATCCATGGCCGTCCTAGGAGGATGCTATACAGCAAGTCGAGGTCCAAGACCTGACAAGTGGTTTCCATGATAGATGGCCCTACTTGAATAGGGATTTTGATTGTGCCCTAAGACACTCTTTCTTGATCATCATATGCTCTCATTGTGATACCCTTTCCTTTGTCGATAGAGTCTTCTAATATTTTTAATTGTTTAATGAGCTTGAGATAACAAATATTTAAGCCCACACCTCCATCCACCAAGACCCTTTTGAATTTGCTTATTTGTACTAGGACTTCTAAGTGGAGTGCATGGTTATGAGATGGTTGTGTAGGAAAATCTTGGTCAAGGAATGTGAGAAGATTCGGGGTAATGAAATTGCCGACCATAGCTTAGAATTGTTCCGCATCAAGATCTGTGGGGACAATGGATGAAGCCAACGCTTCCTCAAGGATTTTCCTATGAGCATATGAGATTTTCAATAACTCCATGATGGAGATTTGGGTTGGCATTCTTTTGACCTAATTAAGGATGTTATATCCATTAGGGATAGATCTTGGTGTAGGGACTCTGTTTGGCTTAGATGATCCTGCGATGGTAACTTTTCCGCCTCTTGTGGTGACTCCACAATTAGCATGGGCTCCTTTGATGGTGATGGTAGCGTAGTATTCATTTAGGGAGGTGACGACAGTTTCATACACATGATTCACATTTTTGAGGGTGCCCTTCCCCTTATTAGTGTTATTATTCCCTTTATTGCCATGGTTAGGCATCAAATTCGTGTATATCTTAAGGTCTTGATTTCCTATTGGTTGTTCCACGTTTATAATTCTTTAATCAATGAGATCTTGAATTATATTTTTTAGCCTCATACAACTGGTTGTGGTATGCCCTTTGATTTTATGGAAGTCACAAAGTTGATTCTCATTATACCAAGGAGGTTTCACATCCGATTCTTGGTAATTCTCATAGGTAGGCGCTTTGATGAGTTTTTCATTTATCAGCTTCTTCATGATGACTTCAAGTGGTTCCCCCAGAGCGGTGTACTTTTTCTTGGGGTAATTCTTGTTCTGTTGGGGTGGTCCCCTTTGATCACTGACATTGTTAATTGTTGGATTGTTGTTTGGTCATTGTGTTGCTTGATGATTTTTTGGTGTTGGATTTGGATTTGTGGTACGAGTCTATTTTGGCGAGGGGCATTGATGACTACTTTGGCATCAATGACACCATCATTAGTAACATTTTTTTCCTTTCCCATGTGTGAGGTTTATCATTGTAATTGGTGGGTGGGCAGTTGTTTTTTGTTCAGGGTATGAAGTTGATGCCATGGGTTGTGGCATAAGGGCTTGTTTGATGCTGAGCACCTTGGAGATCAACTAGTCATATGTGGTGATCCCTTGTACCTTGAGATGGAATTCCAAGAGGCCATCAAGGTTGGATATGATGGTGAAAACTTGTTGTTCCTTGGGCATGGTCCATTTGCTTTGATTGGCCTTGGATTGCCATTGTTGTAGGAATGAAGCAAATGATTCATTCTTTCCTTGTTTCAGAGCTAAGAGTTCTTCTAGATTGACATCCATTGCAATATTGCATGCATAGTTTTTAATGAATACATCTATAATTTCTTGGAATATTTTGATGCCTTTAGGTAGGCGAGAGAACCATTCCATAGCATGGCTACCCAAACTCCTAGGAAATAGCCGCATCAGATAAGTATTGTCATATGCAACTTCCATGCAATGAACCTAGAATTCCCTAATGTGATCTTCAGGGTTTCCCATCCCACGATATTTGTAAAACTTCCTTGGGGAATGGTTTCATCACAAGGCTCCTATAAAATGGATAGGGACACAAGTTGCTTGGTGTTTTTGTGGTTTTCTTTGATTGAAGATCAAGCAATTATTGTGAGAGAAACCTGATTTGTGTTGTTACATCATTTTGTGAATCAAGGGGTGGGATGAAGGTGTTTTGGGGTGTTTTTATTATGGGTTGGATGGGTGGGTTGGTTGGTGTGTTATTTGATGGTATTTTCACATTATGTCAAGCCAGGTATGCTTGCACTTGCTGCTATATAAATAATGCTTGTTGTTGATCTTGTTGTTGATGTGCTAGGATTGCTTGTTGTTGTGCTACCAATTGGGTTGCTTCTTGCTACTCTTGATATTGTTTTATTGCTTTTTGATATGCTTGTAGTTGTGCTACTTGTTTTTGTGCAAGAAATTGTGCTTGTGCTTGTACTTGTTGTGCTTGATATTGGGTGTGCGCTTGAGATTGGGCTTGGGCTTGTGCCACTTGTTGTTTCAATAGAATTTGAACTTGGGTAGCCTTTTGTGCTTGTAATGTCGTTCGGGCTGCTTGAGTGGCTTATTGTTGTTGTTGTTGCAATAAGGCTTGGGCTTGTACGACCTATTGCGCTTGAGCATTTTGCACTGCTTGTGCGGCTTGTTGGGTAGCTATTTGTGCGGCTTTTTTCTTTTGCACTTGCAGGAATGTTTTTTGATAAGCAGCTTGGTGAGTGGCTTGCAATGCCATGTTGTATTGGCTTGATAAATTGAAGTTTGGTGCTGGTGGGGGTGGTGGTGGTGAACAGTGATGTCGTGTTGGTGGTTTGAGTGGTGGATGATGCTATTGATGTGGTTGGTCCTTGAGAGCCCATGCTTTGAGATGTTAGAGGGGTGGTCGATGATGTCGTGATTGCTTGTGTAGTTGTCATCCATTTTTGTGATATCGATGACAAGTTTTGAGAGTTTGGCATAATGCTTTGATTGCTATTTGGAGTGTTGGTTTGATTTTGATTGATATTTCATAAAGGTGGGAGTCCCAAGCCAAGTAGAGGTGTGGATAATGGTGGTAATGGTGGAAGAGGTGAAAATGTGAGGGGTGTGAGTTCTTGAGAAAATGACGTGGTGTCAAAAATGCCCCCAGGTCTTAACATGTCACCTTCCTCTTGCAAATTTGTGAGGAGAGAAGTTTGAGGTGTTGCACGGAAGGATGATGATGATGGATCATTTAAAGTATTATGGAAAGTGAGAGGGACATACTTATGTAACATATTTTGGGGTATGTTTTGTTCTAAAATGGTATATGCATCCAAGTCTTGATTGTTGACAAGGGTGTGTGTTTGAATAGCATTAAGAAATGCATTTCCCTTGTTAACATTGGGTTGGGTTGGAGCAAAAGATGTGATTTGTGGAATGTTTTGAGTGATGCTTTGGGATGGGGGTGTAGATGAGATGGGGAGTGTGGATGAAATTAGAAGCATGATCTCCAAAGATGGTTCCACTATAGAGCTCATGTTGAAAGAAGAAGGTAATTTGGCCCCTTATTTTTCTAGTTCAAGCATGTATAATGAAGGGTTAAGCCTCATCATGATGTTGATGATCTTATGGTTTTCTAGATTTTGGAGCATTTCGGTTATTTCTTCATGCAACATCCCAAAGGTAAGTTCTTCTTGAATTTCCTCTTGTGGGTTTTGTGATGATGAGATATTCAAAGGATTGCTTGATTCAACCAGATTCATTTTGCTATTTGTTTGGCTTAGGTCAGTTGAAGTGGGTGTTTCTTTGTCAGCTTCCATGTTCTTCTTATATTGAGATCTAGTTTGAACCATAAAACAAGGATCAATTTTCAAGAATATGGGAGATGAATCTATTAATTCTTTTGGATTGAACTTTATTTTAAGCACAAAAGAGAAAATTTTAGGATATCTTGAGGATCAAAAGGTGATGTGATGATGGAAGAGATGGATGATGTGGATGTTTGATCTTTTGATAAATTTTGAGGGGAATGCTAGACTTTTAGGACTTTTGGATATGTTTTGGATTTTGATTTTAATTTTTTGGATTTTCCCTTGACTTGATTGATTTTGGTTTGCTTTGATTTGAACAAATAGACCCTAAGATGTTGGATGATTATCTAAGGGGTAGATTTTCTCAAAGGATGATAATTTGAATTTCTGTAGGGAGAAGGATGCATCTACCCCCACCTATTCAAACAAGATGATAATTTAACCAAGCATATGAAGAAGGATGCATCTACATATACCTAGCTAAACAAGATGGTTTGATAATTTTGATTAAGCATGTGCAAAAGGATGCATCTACACATACCTAGCCAAAGATGATTGGATAAAGATTTCAAGGATTTTGTTTTGGGGATTTGATGATTTTGATTTTTTCCAAAAAGCTTAGCCTGAAGGATAATTTCAAGATTTCTCAAAAGATGATGGTGAGATGATTTTTGGTTTTGATGTTTGAAGGATGGGTGAAAAAGATATTTTAATTTCTTTTGATCCTAGTATGAACCTAGAAAAGACACTTTGTTTACCTAAACCTTAGTATTGAAGAACATGTAATGCTTCTATAGACCTTCATAACCAAGAAGTGGTTCAATTTGAGCACACATTTCTGGATTTTGAACCAAGGAATTTCGTTTTGGGATTTGAATTTCTTGTGAGGTTTCAACACATGTGAGAGTTCATTTTGTTATCTTTGCTTAGTGACTTTATTTTACCAAAAACACTTCTTTGATTAGGTTTTCCAACCTAGATGTCCAATGTCTTAATTTCTTTGAATTCCACAAAGTATGTTATGTGGAAATTTGATGAATTCAAGGAAATGGTTACCTATTATTTAACTTTAGTAGACAAATTGAGAGATAATCCAAGTGTTTAGAAACCTCTAAGGATAGAATACAAAGGACAAGCAATAACACATTAATCGGGTCAATTGTATTTGTCTCCTAAAGGGTTTGAAATTTTGGTGATGATGTTTAAGTGTTTGTTTCCAAGATGTTTTCGAACAAGAAAATCATTTTGTAACCAAGAATAAGTACAACCCTATGGATATGAAAGACAATATTTGTTGAGTCCCCACTTGGACAAGTCCAGCTATGCTTATCTTTAGCGAATGGTTAGATGCTTCACCCCACTGGCTCCCCTCCATGACACTCACTTATACAAGGCAGCCAAGCATCAACACCCATGGCATGCTTTCCATTTCTACTAAAAGACTATAAAAGTGTGGGGCGGCTTCAGAACGACCGTTCTTGCACCAATAAATAGATCAAGGATTTTGGCAATTCTAAAACATAGGTTTTAATTAGGACTTTCCATTCGTGGAGATTGACCCATACGGCGAGAGTCCCTTCTCAGATCCATCTCGTCAAAGCCAACCACGTGATATTGGCATTTATTCCAATACCCACATTTATATCCTGGTTGGAAATACTCTTGGCTTTAGAGTGTTACTAGTTGAGTCATTCCCTTGGGTGAGTACTTTTTCCCCAAGGTAGGCCCTCTAAGATAAACAAAAGCGAATAAAGACAATATTTGTAACTCGATCAATCTTTGTTTGCAACACAAAGAGAAAGAATGTACCCAATAATTCTCTACTCACACTCGCACAATGTTTTGTTCAATTTTAAGCCCAAAATGAAGTGTGGAGGTGACTACTTTATCTCAACCTAAGATCATAAAAAAGGCCTTTTGATTCTTAAGATATTTATAAAGTGCAAGAGAAGCGCATACGTCCTTTTTGATGATGTTAGTTTAAGTAAGCAATCACAAAGACAAAGTTGCACATATTCATTTTACCATTTCCAAGCAATTGTGAGTTCATTTTAAAAACACCAAAGTAAAAGTGACAACTTTCCTTGTTCAATTTTTAATCCCAAAATGAACTCTAGTAGATTGGAGTCCTAATGTTTATTTTAAGCCTTTTGTTACAAAAATTGAAAAGTCCTTTTTAAATCCCAAATGAAATTAGTGGATCATAAGCCTAAAAAGATGACAAATTTTCCTTAAGAGGACTAATGAATCCTTAAAAAAGTGTTAAACAAACACTAAAGTGTTTAAAAACACTTGTTTTTTGTGAAATGAAATCATCATGCTTTTCTTCCTCTTCATCTTTAATCGATTCAAGCTACGAGAAAAATCAGTTAGATTCAGCAAAATAGAGGTCAAAAAGATAGAAAATAGATAGAATAATCATAATTTGAAAAAAAGCATGTGCTAAAATTTAAATTTTACTCCATACTCCCCTCCAGCGGCACAGTCCGTGAAGGCGTTACATTTTGATTTCTCCAGTGGTGCTATACAGTGTTGCTTACCAGCTAGCGTCACTTTGCAGTCAGGCTAGTGAAAGTGAATGCATCGCCCTTTTGCTCAAAGATGTAGTTAGATTTTTTTTAAAAATTCCCACGGGTTTGATTGGTCAAGCGATGCAATTTGGAATTTAAAATCTTGGGCAGGAAGACTTCAGCGTCATAGTTTGAATTTCCAGCAATCCTTTATAGTGATGCTGGAGAACTAGTGGTGCTGAACAGCGATGTTGAACCTATAAACAAAAAAAAACACATAAATTTGATTAAAAAAACATTATTGAAAAGTGAGATTGCCCTCCTCCTAGCACCAAATGTGAGAACCCCAATCCTAATACCTGAAAACAACTTGAACAAACACATTAGAAGGTGAAATGCAAGCAAGAACAAGGATTCCCCATGAAATCCATTAGCATAGTTTAAAATAGGAAATGAAACAAGAATGAAATGAAAGAGCAATAAAGCAAGCTAAATCCTATTGAAGACAATACAAACTCTTGATCCCATGGGGGAATTGGTGCCAATTTGATGTGAAAATTGGCCCTTTCCCAACTCCTATTATGCAAGCTTGATGAGTGTTCATGAATGATCCACTTTGATGAAGAAGGGTGAGTGATTCAAGACCAAAATCTGCATTAACCTAGCTACAAATTCGAAAATGTGGATAGAGGTGGCTAAATATTTGAGCATAGGAAGTTTACTCAAATTGTGGATGATGAAATGAGGAGATTAGCCTCTTATTTATAGATGAGATTGATGGATGAATGTCCAAAATAGAGCAATGTGGGACTAAGAATTAACCAATGACAAAGAGTCACTTGTCAACCTATGAATGGATGGAGGATGTGCAAGTTTTGAGGATTGTGCCAATAAATGCATATATTTGAATTTTGAATTTGTTGAAATGACATGCAAGAGGGAAGGAAAAATGCATTGAATGCCACTTGGCTCAAGTTAAAGGACATGTAAGAGAGAGTAAATTCCTTGTTGGATGTACATGTCAACTTGGATTTTGAATTCAAACTTGAGGAATATTCCTTAAAAGATGCCTTGTTGAGGAAAATAGAGATTTAATAAATCAATTAAATCTATTTTCATGTGTAAGTGGTAAAAGTTAGAGGATGGGAAATGAGAGGAGATTAAATTAATTAAAGTTAATTAATTTAATGAAGGGGGGTTAAATGATGTGACCTATTTGACTTAGATTTATGGATTTATTTAAATCAAATATGAGAAGAATGTGATAAGGGATTAATTAAATAAAGATTTTAATTTATTTAATTAAAAGAGATGATTGTTAGATTAAACTAAATAAGGTTTTAATTTATTTAATTTAATAGATATAATTAAGAGATTTAATCAAATAAAATTAATTATTTAATTAAATAGGATAATTAGATCAAAATGGTTAATTTAATTATCGAGAAAAGGTGACTTAATCTAGATAACTGATTTATTTAATTAAGAGAGGAATTTTGATGTATTTAATCAGATAAAGGTATTTGATTAAATGGTTAGACCAAAGGATGATTTAGGACAAAACGATGTTAGTGGTTAGGATTAGATGCACAATCTCAATCACTACATTTTACATGTCTACACTACGAACTTTAAGTGTAGAATCCAACCAGGTTAGTCTCCAAACATTTTTATTATTCACAATGCAAGGGGAGGGAAGAATCTTCCCCCAAGATACTCACCATATAACTATAACGAATTACTGGCCAAAAGTGGAGGATTCGACTTTGGTTAAGAACTGGGAAAGGCAAAAACACAGGTGCCCTCTAGGGGTGACACGACTATGTGAGCTGACATAGTTCTAAGATGTGGGTTGTGATACTCTAAATGACCTTTGACATTAGAATAGTGTTTGATCTATTTGCTCTTGTTCTATACCTATGGAAATCAAAGGAATCAAACCAAATTCTTGAGCATACACTTAATGTTTAGTTCCTAGGCTGGAAACAACTATTTTACAAATTGTTACTGTGTTTGGAATCATTTTTTTTTTGAGAAATCATCCATTTGAGAACACTTAATTTCCATAATTCAAAGAAAAAGAAACCAAATAAAAAATCATTGTTCAAAAAAGCATCCCCTGAAAACATCCATTTCACTAAATAAAAGCAAAATAAACAAACAAAATTTCAAAATAGTGAAACACTTCCAGTTTAGCACATGCATTCCCTGTTTTAGTGCATTTGATCCATTGTCTAGCGCATCTGAGTCATTTTCTAGTGCATATGGTCCATTTTCTAGTGCATCTAGGTCATTTCCTAATGCATTTGTTCCATCTTCCAATGCATTTTCAAATCATTTTAGTGCATTCACCTACAAAGTACCAAGTTGAATCACATTTAGGGGCAGTCTAGTGCATCACTAGCTTGTTTTAGTGCATTTGGTCCATTTTCTAGTGCATATGAGTCATTTTTCAGTGAATAGAGTCCATCTTTTAGCGCATTTAGTGCATTCTCTAACACATTTGGTCCATTATTCAGTGCATTGATTCCATTTACTGGCGCATATAGGGGACAGTCTAGCACATCCAGGCTATTTATTAGCGCATCCATTCCATCTTTTAGCGCATTTGTACCTTGTTTTAGTGCATCTAATTAAATTCAAACTAGAGAGTTAATTTTACCATTTGTCTGATATTCAAAACTAGAATTAAGGATCTTTTTCAGAACAATATCATTCCTTAGTCACAACAGTGTCTTAAACTTGATGAAATTGATCTTTGCAAGTGAAATTATTCAAACTAAACTCATATCTAACACATTAAAGTGCCTAAGTCATCAAGTCACACCTCTGGTTGTTAATCTAAGTTTCATCATCAGGATTTGTCATCCTTTATCACGAAACAACATTGTATAATCAGATTTAACTTAGTCTCATCAATAAAAAATTTCATTCTAGTTGACTTAGTTATTATCCTTGGCGCTCCTCCAAACAAAGATCAAAGTTTAGTGAAAATTATAACACTTGTATGCCCATTTTAACAAGAACACAAAAGTAGAAACTCAAAGAAAAAGAAGCAGAGACTCAAAACACCATGGCTGAAGGTGAAGAAAATCCTTTCCATAGATTCCACCAACCTAAAAATGATGAAATTATTGAGGAAGAAATTCAAATAGCTCAACAAGATCCCAAATTCCACAAGTTCATGGAAAATATTTTTGAAAAATCCTAATGACTTTGATGTTACTCAATTAAAATCACCTACTAAAAGAACTAAAATTGTTCCACCAAACACAGATCCAATGGCTGCATTAAGTCATCAAATGAAAAATCTCCAACAAAAAATTCAAGACATGCAAAGAGGAACCACGAAAAGATACTTGATATAAGACATTTCCCCATATCCTTTTGACCAAATAGTGAACATGATACCCTTTCCCAAGCATTGTGAATTTCCAAAATATGATAAATACAATGGTAAAACTAATCATATAGATCATGTAAGGGAATTTTGAACCATGAGCTTGGAATTTGCAAACGAATAGACTTATTTGATGATATTATTTCCACGAAGTTTGGGTGGACAATGCATGGAATGGTTCTCCAAACTTCTATTAGGTATCAAATCATTTGAAGAGATGGTCAATAATTTTATCACTCAATATTCCTACAACATCCAACATGAGATAACCATGAAATACCTTTGCAACACAAAATAGAAAAAGGGTGAATCATTTCTCATATTTTTACAAAGATGGAGAAGATTGTTTGCTAGATATGCTCATCCCATACCTAAAAAGGAAAAGATGGAAATTTTCATTGACAACCTAAATGATGAGATGAGCTATAGACTTGAATTGCAATGTCCACCCACCTTTCAAAAGATGATTGAAGATGGACTCAAAATTGAAGAAGCCTTGGTCAAAAGAGGAGTCTTAAAAATCTGCAATGAAGGAAACAACTCAAAAAACTCTTCCAATCATTACAACAACAATGAAAAAACAAAATTCTAGCAAAGAAATAAAAATGATGGTAACAATGATGCTGCCGCTGAGACATAAAATGCAAAACTAGTCTTTTACTTGAGAACTATTGCCTCTAAAAACAACACAAACAACAATAAAAACACCAATCAAAACAATAATCAAAATAATCATGAATCTAAACCACCACCATATTGAACATCATCAAATCAAAGAATATTTACACCTTTGGGATAGTCACTCGAATCAACACTAAAGGAGCTTCTTGTAGCCAAGCTTATAACATTACCAAAGGAACAAGATTGGGAACCAAGATTTAAACCTCCATGGTGGAATGATACACATTATTTTGACTTTCACTGAAACAAGGGCCATAAAACAAATGATTGCATGCAACTAAAACATTTGGTACAAGATTTGATTGATAGAAAAGAAATATTTGTAGAAGGACCTCAAACGAATAATGATCATGGAGCATTCAAGAATCCTTTACCTAACTATGAAAAGGGGGAGTCCTCTTTATCAAACATCAAAGGGAAAAATGTGAACTATGTTTATGATTCTACCATTCTCCATATCGAGGAAGTTGATGATCAAACTAATGACATTGAAATCAATGAACAACAAGACCTTATTGCATCTGAGAATCAAATTAGTGACATCACAATTGAGTGTGAACAAAACATTAGTACAGCTGGTAATCAAAATAATGGCAGTGTTACAGTTGAAAATCAATTCAATGACATCAACATCAAATCAAACCAAATCAATGGCATCACACAAGACATGTCTACAAATGATAATAAGATTAATGCCATTAAAATTAGAGATAAACAAGATTACCAACTAGTCAATGCAACCACAAGAGGGCAGGCCAAAGTAATATTGAAAGGAGTTGCATCTAAAACACCTGCTACCTCTTCTGCATCCAAAGTAGTTGTTGTCCCTTCAAATCAGTACAACATAGTTGACCAATTGCATAAAATCCTAGCTCAAATATCCATATTGGAATTGCTAAAATTTTCACTAGCTCACAAAGAAATTCTAGAACAAGCTCTAGTAGCCACCACAGTACCAAATAATCTGGAAATTTGTCAATTCCAAGCTATGGTGGGACACTTGACTGTGCCCCATTGTCTATCATTTTCTGAAAATGATGATGTATCACTCACCCATCCACACAATGTTGCTCTTCACATTAAGGTATTAATTCACAAACACCGGGTCAAAGTTCTAATAGATGGTGGAGCTGGCCTAAATATCTTCACTTTAAAACTCATCTGTACACTTGGATATTCAAAAAATGTAATTGATGCTAGAAGAAAACTCACTATAAAATCCAATGATGATGAAGAGAGATCCTCCCAAGGATTGATAGTGTTACAAATTCAAGTGGGACCAGCTATAAAAGATATAATTTACCAAGTGTTAGAAAAGGATTTGACATACAATATACTCTTGGGACGTCATTGGATTCATGAAATGCAAGTAGTACCATCAACATATCACCAATGCTTGAAGTTCCCTTATAATAGACAGGAGATCACCATTTCAGCTGATTCCAACAATCCTCAATATTGCAACACACTCAAAATAGTCCAAGATACTTTTGTGCCACATAACAGGGAAGCTCGTACTCCTAGTTCATCAAACCATGAAGGTCAAATTAGCTCTTTGTCAAATCAGCCTGAGAAAAAGGTTCAGTCAAAGGATAAAGGTATTGGTGATTCCACTTCTTCAAACAATGAAATTCAACAAAATTCTTTGTCAAAACTATTTGAGAAAAAAGTTCAGCTAAAAGACAAAGGCATGGGGGAATATTATTTTGAGCAATCCTTATGTCTGTCACTACTGCTATCTTCTCCTAAGTCATATGGACAACCATCAACATCAAGACAACAATCCTCACAACGAACCATGCTCTTTGATGGTAAATTTGTAAAAGAAGGAACTTTAGTGGATGAATATGAAGACAAGGATTTTTTAAACTGGTTGTACAAAGATGAAGAAGCATCACATGCATCAACTTCCAACGTTCTAACTGAACCATGT
The DNA here is from genome assembly GCA_007258455.2 of Sequoia sempervirens. NCBI lineage: Eukaryota > Viridiplantae > Streptophyta > Pinopsida > Cupressales > Cupressaceae > Sequoia > Sequoia sempervirens. Next base: position 14,620,440 of record VDFB02109042.1, read on the forward strand.
GGTAAAGGGTTTATAATCCTAGAGAAGATGGGATATGAAGGAAAAGTTCCTATCAGTAAAAGAAAAGAAGGCATTGTGCAACCAATTCAACCTACCATAACCAACTCAAAGGACAAAACAAGACTGGGATACAAAGAAGAGTCAAAAGAAGAAACCAGGTAGTAGATTGTTGAGCGAATCATTCAATTGTGAGATAGTTTTGAAATAGATTCCAATGAATATGAATGGGACTCACTCTCTGAAGAATCTTGTCATGACAAAGAAATTGATGTGATACAAATGTATGCACCAACACATATGGAGGGACAAAGCTCAAGGTCTAGACCACTTGAAATTGGATCACAACATATCAATGACTCTAGTGAGGACAAACAAACTTCAAGTGAGATAGATCATTTGGAGGAGAGTAGCATCATAGACCTTGACATTGCTATTGAAAACTTTGAAGATGTTTCCATCATGATATTCACTCCTTTTGACCTTAACCAATCTAATTATTATTTACCATTGGTACACCCTGAACTAATTGACTAGGACCAAATCGAGCTTGATATATCTATCTTTCCAAATGATGACACCATTGTGAACTTCCTTTGCTCTGATAACCCCAAAATAGGTTCCACAAATAAATCTCATAATGAAGCTTTAGACAAGGGAAGTGCCAAATCTCTCAGCTGCAAAACAATGAATATCAAAAATCGATCTAATGGTGAAAACCATTTAATAGCAGTATTAGATCAAGAAAAAGTAAAAATAAAGAGCACATCTAACAGTGAAAACCTCTCTAACACACTGAAAGATGGAAGATTTGACACTCTTCTCGAGCACTATCATGAGAGATCTTCAGTGCTGGTTGAACCTACACAATCCATCAACACTGATATAGCTAAAACAACAAAGACCCTACATCTAGCAGCATCCATGACATAGGAAGAAAACCAAGCTTTACTAACTTCTTTGAAGAGAGACAAATAAAATTTGCTTGGTCCTATGCTGACATGCTAGGCATGGATCCAGATCTTATCATGCATCATTTATCCCTACCACCTGGAGTAAATCCAGTGAAGCAAAATTTGAGAAAAATGCATCTACACATTGCCCTTCTGGTGAACGCTGAATTGAAGAAACTATTTGATATAGGATTTATCTAACCTATTGACTATGTTGAATGGATCTCAAATATTGTACCAGTTTCACAACTAGATAAAAACATCAGGATATGTACGAATTTCAGAGATCTTAATAGGGCTTTCCTGAAAGATAATTTTCCTTTGCTTAACATTGACATCATCGTAGATTTAACAAGTCATGCAATGCTATCACTTATGGACGTATTTTCAAGCTATAATCAAATAAAAATTACACCAGAAGACCAAGATAAAACCGCTTTCACATGCCCATGGGGTACATTCTATTGGAACTTCATGCCTTTTGGGTTGAAGAATTTTGGAGCTACCTATCAGCATGCGATGACCACTTTCTTTCATGACATGATGCACACCTTTATGGAGGACTATGTAGATGAATTGCTAGCCAAATCATTCACTAGAGAAGGACATCTAGAAATCTTGGATAAAATCTTCATTCAATTGGAGAAATTCAATGTGAGGTTAAACCCAAAGAAGTGTGTATTTGGTGTGACATCAACTAGACTTTTAGGATATATAGTATCAGCTAAAGGCATTGAGGTGGATCCTGCAAAAATCAAAGCCATCATGGAAATGCCTCCTTGCAAGAATATCAACCAATGTAGATCTTTACAAGGATTATTTCAATCTATCAGGAGGTTCATCTCGCAACTGGTAGATAAAACTTATTCTTTTAATCACTTACTACACAAGAATGTTTCTTTCAAATGGGATGAAAAATGTGAAGCAGTTTTTAATCAACTGAAACAGTATCTAATGTCACCACCTATATTGGTACCGCCAACTGAAGGAAAACCATTATTACTCTACATAGAAATAGTAGAGGTATCTTTGGGTGCATTTTTGGCACAGGGAGACTCTGTGGTAAAAGAAAGGGATATTTATTACATTAGTAGAACCTTGAATGGCTATAAAATCAACTACACATTTATTGAAAAAGATTTTCTGGCGGTAGTATTTTCTACTCAACAACTAAGACACTACATTTTAACCCATACCATCACAATCATAGAAAAAATTGATCCATTGAAGTATCTACTTAGCAAAGCTACCCTAACAGGAAGACTAGCCAAGTGGGTAATGATATTGAGTGAGTTTGACATTCAGTATGTGGATAGAAGAGAAATCAAGGGTTAGGTGATAGTTGATTAGTTAAGCAAAGCACCATTTCAAAATGATCATCTAATGAGCATTGAATTTCTACACATAGATGTCCTTACCATGTCAGCACAATAGTGGATGTTATATTTTGATGGATCTTACACACAACACAAATTGGGTGCTAGAATCTTGTTTGTCACGCCTCAAGGACATACCATACTAAAATATTGCAAACTGATGTTTCCCTACACAAATAACATGGTTGAGTATGAAGCACTTATCATTGGAATCAAGGTGGTAGTCGAATTGAAGATCACGGAGGTGAAAGTCTATGGTGATTCCCAACTAGTCATCAATCAAGTGAATGATCTGATTACCACACAAAAGATAACAAATTGATGCCATATAAAAGAATGGTCGATGACTTCAAGAAGTACTTTGTGGAGATCAAATTTGAGAAGATTCAAAGAGGGGACAACAAATCTATTGATGTCATGGCTACCATCTCTTCTCTCTTATAGATACCTAAAAATCAAGCTCGTTATGAATTCATGGTGAAACAATTGTTTAACCCTGCCTATGATAACCTTGAATCCCAAGTCATATACCATCTATTCGAGGTTGATTCTTCCATATATGGGAAGATCTACACCTATCTAAGAGACAATACCCTACCACCTAATCTATCCTGAAACCAAAAATGAAACTTTATTCGACAAGCAACTCGACATACCCTGATAGCAGATATACTTTATCGATGAGGTCTCAATGGCACTCTCCTTCGGTGTCTTAAATGTAACAAAGATGAAATCGCTTTACGTGAGGTTCATGAAGGTATCTATGGAACTCATTCAAGTCATCTAACTCTTGCTAAGAAACTCCTATGCTTGGGGTATTACTGGTCGAATATGGAGAATGAGTCTTTTCAATTTGTCAAGAAGTGCCAAAAATGGCAAGTCCATGGAAACCTGATACATGCACCTGTTGGAGTTAAAATGACACTGAGAGGGGGGGTGAATCAATGTCTTAATAGATTTGACCAATTTTTCAAAAACTTCAAAACATATCACAGATTTGTTCTCAATATTACTCTAATTAATGCATTCATGAGTTGAATGTAATCATTCATAAACATAATTGAGAAAAGTAATAACTCAACAATGAACATAAACAACAATAGCATAGTAAAATAGAAAGAACATAGAAGAACAGAGAGGCACCATATTTTTCAGGGTGGAAAACCCTCCTGGGGTATAAAAACTACTCCCTTAATGCCTTCCTAGCTTTATCTTATAATCAACTGTTCACAATGCCTTATAGGCTAATTTTTGAGCACCCACTCAAGGAGCACCAACCCCTCATTTAGAGATATCTATCTCAAGGAGTACCAACCCCTCAAATTATGTTTTGAACAATAATAATGATTTAGAGGGTTTCTCTATTTTTAGTTAATCACATATCTCTTTGTTTTCTCATCTACAGAATACCTTAAAGATTCAATAACTGAATCCCTAAAATACTTCATAGAGAAGAAACTCACAATCTCTACATCTTATTATACAGATTTTATTGCAGAGCTTTATCCATATATTTTTATACAGCCAAGGAATGATAATCTCATAATTACATCAATAGTCGAACAAAAAACTAAGTTTTATGCTTCTATATATACATCTTGATTTACATGCCAGCTAGGTAACTGTCTTCAGGAGTAACGGAAGAACAACCAACCCAGCTAAGAGTCGTTCTCAACAAATTTGAAACATGTGAGATCATTTCTCTACATAAAATGCACAACTGCCCACCACAGAAAATCATAACATCTAATGTATGAAAGACTCAATTAGGGCATCATTTGTCATAGAGATGCAGAGAGAAGTTAATGAAAATATTGTGATAATAAGTTAATATGCGTAGTATGAAACACATAAATAAAAATACCAGACAGATCTATAACTCCCATGGCTCTATTGTCCACTGTCGAGCTTCCAGTCAGAAATGCACCAGATAAACCTTCCATAAACCTCTGTAAGAACCGTTACAGTCAGCAACAATAGAAACAAATAGTTTTTGAAGCTTACTCATGATGGCGGCCAGGCTAGGGTTCGATACCCAGTCAAAAAGAATAAGCTTAAAATTTTTGCTCTAAACCTTTTTATTTCCATCGATGACACGTTATGTTGAAGGAAACTTTAACGTTGCTAGACATTCAATTCACTTTCGCTGTGACACATAAGATTAAGAAAGAAGACATATCGAATACAACATGCTACTTCGATGGTCTTCCTCAATATATTATTCTTTCACTAAGACATGAGGAAACTTCTTACCGAGATGCCTTTTAGATTCATTCACTATCGCTATAACATACAACCTTCGGGGAGACCTCTTGGAGAAAAAACTGTCATACCGAAAGACATTCGATACACATTATCTCTGTGACAATTTAATACCTATGCCAAAGGCCTTTGTCATTTCCATGTAGCCAAGACTATACATAGTTGAGGAGACACTATATAGACTTCCCCTTATTTTGCTGAAACATCCCGAGCTCACAATAGATTTCCAAGACATTAAAGATCTCACACTGACAGAAACCTTTTTCCTGATGTGCATCACTATAACATTATGATATCGGTGAGACCTTTCGTAGAAAGTTTGAGTCATACCAAAAAAAATTCATTCACTTGGAGTCGCTAAGACAGGATATATCCTATGTCGACAGAGTTCTTTTGTGTTCCATTGGCGAGACCAGAGGTCACTCGTTGAGACCTTTCATCGAAAACCCTAGCTCTTTCTAAAGAGACTACCTTCATGTTTTCGGTCGGTGTAACAAATCAAATTTTCCAAGACCATACAACGACGCCACAAATTTCGCTGATAGACTTCCACATGCATTAGTCGGTGAGACCAAGTGAAATCGCCAAGACCTCAGCCCGATACAGCTTAGTTTGGTTGAAGTTCTCTCAAAGAGTTATTCAGTGAGACTCCTCCTGAAAAATAGATAAAACCTTTTGAGCACGAGTCGGTAAGACAAGAAAGACTCACTATGACATTACCCCGAGGATGATTTCCTTTGCCGATATGCTCATTCTAAAGCAAGTCAAGGAGACATAATGAAATCACTAAGACCTCATCCCGATGGTATAACATATGCCGATAGAGAATACTTTTATGTCACCGAAACCAAAGACAATTCTTGCCGAAATCAGCCTATAAGATAAATTCAATCGCCATGACATCTGAAATGTCTTGCTGATATGCAACTCAAACATTTCAAAGTGGTTCAAGAAGACCCTACCATACTCATGCTGATATGTGTAAGCCCAAATGAGAAATAACCAACACCTGTGATATGCAAAAAGAACCATCCTGACAAAGAAACCATCTTCCAAACTCTATCAGTCAAAGAGATAGCTTTCATAACTTGAACTAGAATTCTCATCACCATGAAAATAAAGCATAACAAATAACTTTCTATAATAGCCAAGAGACATCAAAGAAGTGCCATTATAAATCATAAGGATCGGAGATTTTTTCATCAAGGACAAACCATAAACACAACTGAGATCCAACAACACCAACATAGGAATTGCAACCTTTCACATCAACATGGTCTTTTTGTCAATGGGGACTTGATCTTATAGGAAAAATTAATCCATCTTCATCTAATGGACACAAGTTCATAATCACAGCCATAGAGTATTTTACAAAGTGGGTTGAAGTTGTTCCCTTAACCATAATCACCGAAAAACAAATTGCATCCTTCATCCTAAATTACATTATCTGTCGGTATGGCATTCCTCATTCCATTGTCACGGACAATGGAAAACCTTTCAAGAATCAAGATGTCCAATAACTTTTTGAAAGGTTTCATATCCAGCATCGATTTTCCACACTTTACTACCCTCAAGGGAATGGCCAAGCAGAGGCCTCAAACAAAACCATTTTGAAAATCTTAAAAAAGTTGTCAATGATGATGGACGTGATTGGCACGTTCAACTGAACCCTACTATGTGGGCTTACTATACTAGCATCCACACCCTAACAAGAGCTATGCCCTATGCTCTAGTCTATGGATCATAGGCCATCTTACCTATTAAGGCTGAGTTATCATCCCTATGAGTGTCTTTAAACATAATTATTTCAAAGGAAGATTATAGAGTATCCAGGCTACAAGAGTTAGAACTGTTGGATGAGCATCATCAGCATGCAATTGATCACCTAAAATCCTATTAGTAGAGAATTTCCAAAAATTATAATCATAAGGTCAAACCAAGAACATTTCAAGTTGGTGACTTGGTCCTGAAACAAAATCCGCACAATCAACAAGATAGGGAAAAGAAAGGAAAATTTGAACCAAATTGGCTAGGTCCTTTTGTTGTTGTATCAGTCTTTAGATCAAGATTGTTAATTGTCTATGCCTAAAGATGATTTGTTTGAGGAACCCATCAACAACCTGCATCTCAAGAAGTTCTATACTTAATTCATCTAGTGCAAGGTAAAAGTCCTGAAAAAATACAAAAAATGAGAAATGTCCTAAAAAAATGGTCACTCTGATGAAAACTTAACAAACAGGTGTCTTGGTGACAACAACAAAAAAAATACAAAAATACAAAAAAATCAAAAAAAGGAAAAAATTGAAAATACAAAAAAGTGAAAAATCAAAAAAATAAAAAAAAATCATAAAATTTGAAAAAGTGCAATAAAAATAAGTAGTGAAAACCTAACAAAAAGCACTATTTGTGATAAATTAGCTTCTCCATCTATTTGAGCATGTATCAATTGTTTGCTTTTTCCACCATTCTCCCTACCATCAAAAAGCCTCATGTACATATCTTGGCATTGCGGTCGTGTCTCACCCTGGATTGGGGGAAAAATATTGAACTCACTGGGGGCAATAAACTTTGAGCTTAAACCAATAGACAAACAACAACAAAACAATTTCGCAAACACAATAATCATAATGCAACTCAACATTGAACATCAATTATCACAATCCTTATCAAAACAACTATCCAAACTAACAAACAAATCAATCAAACAAAACAAATCTAAATGGATGATGTCTGAATCATGGTTTTATTACATTAGCATGAATGTTCAACTTTTGTACTTTGATTTTTGTTATCATATGTCTAAAGCAACTCAAGGATGTCTTGAATTAGAGGAGCTAGGAAGGAGTATGGTTTTTCTTTGTCTGTTGTCTATGAGTTAATCATTACTACTATGTAAATTATCATGAGACGTACTCTACAAAGTATCACTGATGACATTCCAAATTTGCATAGGAAAAGGATTAACTCTTGTCTATTTTATGCAAGAAATGCTTAGGTCATCTCAGTTTTATTATACCTAGATGCTTGTGTTAACTTGAAATATCAAAAATCATGAACGTAGTACTCAGGTCATCATGGTCTAATTATACCATCAATGTTTGTACTCACTTTAAAAAATTCAAAGGATCAATGATGATAAAATCATGAAAAATTGACTGCATATGATGACAAAATTTGCATATTTAGATTTGCATGGTTAAGTTAGATTGCATCCATATTAGTTCTGCATCTGTATTTATAGATTTTCCAAGGCTAGCACAATTTTCAAAATGATGTTATCTCTATCATTAATGGATTGAGTACATTTGACATTAACAAAAACATATCATTCTCATGTAGTTGTATAATCATTTGCATATCATACATACATTAGAAATCATTATCACATCATTCATCCATCCATGCATTACATCATAATATTTGCATTAGAAAATACAAAAATAAAGTGCATTACATATCATTTACATAATCAAACCCATCTTATACAACATAAAGCATCATCCATAAAGCATATAGAATCATATTCCATATATCATCATCATTATTGCATCCATACATAATCATCACATAAGCATATTAAACATCACATAGCATATAGAACAAAAATAAAATGCATCCATCATAGGCAACCATCATAAAATCATATGAACACATATAGATCAAAAGGGTATCCGCTACATATCATATCAAAATCATAATGTCAAATGTACAATGATATCCAAATATGTCAAAGAGATATAACATCAAAGTGGCAGAAATCATAATGTCTTAGCTGAATCAAGGTATACATCACATGTCTCAATATATCAAATCTGACAACACAAACACTGTGTTGCTACCCCTAGACAATGTCAGCCTGTGCCTCCTACTGCACCACTTGATGGTCCTGTCACACCCCTATTGGTAGTTCATGAGTGGCTCTGTCCTAGACTGGCACTAGTAGACTAAGCATAACTAACCCGCTGCTCTAGAGGCACTACTTCATCATACCACAACCTGTAATACTCAGCCTCCCTAGAAGAGTGCCATACCTATCTAAGGTATTTTTTTGTCATAGTACCCTCATCCACTCTCTGCAATCTCTCTGACAAGGCCTCGACCTTCTCACACTGCTAACTCAAGGTATCTCTCTTGGCTATGAGAGTGGTGATCTATTCATGTGCCTGTGCATGTGCCTATGTCTGTGCCTGTATCTGACCCTGTATTTGTACCATCTGACCTTGTAGAGTCTATACTTGGGCTTGCAAAGCAATTATCTATGTCTGCTACTACTGTGAGGGAAAATGAATCTAAACATGTTGTTGTGCCGCAACCACCAAGGATCTCCTCCTCTGGGGTACTTTGAAGTCTCGCACATCTAACACCGGTCCACCTCCATCACCATCCCTGCCACCATCACCACCACCACCACCACCACCACCACCACCAACACATGCATCTTCATCTCCATCATCATTACTCTCAATCTCCTCCTCATCATCATCACCTCCTCCACCCCTCCTCTATCCTAGTGCCTGATCATCATCCAGTGTTGGTACTGGCTCATCCAGACTGGATATCCTCAGAAAATGATATGAAAATAAATAATGTGCATGCTCCTATGATACTGCAACCTCTATGATCTCTAGATGATACTCCATTATAATTGCTTCTAACCCTTGGTACTCCTCACACATTACATCATATGATAAAATAGGCCCCCACTCTAGTATGTCCTGTCATCTACGTTCTTATAAGGAAACTCCTTGGGGCATATCCTGTACTCATTTGTATTGTTGTAACACTCTCCCAAGAAGGAATCTCTCTATCATAAATGGTGTCCTCCCAATCAAATATCTAGTCGTGCACACATATATCATCTTTGTGTCATCCTCTAGCCATTGTTCGCAGTCTAGATAGGGCCTCCATGTCATAATATCAAGATCATCTAGAACCCTTCTCCAATACTATATTTTTCCCAGCTTATGCTGGGTAACTAGGTATGAATATCCATGAATGTATGGTTGACCAGTCGAGCGTTGTCTATTAGTCACTGGACAAGTGACAACTATGTGCTCCCATGCCCATATATGTAGTAGTGTCACCCCTGCCAACAAACTGGCCCCTTTGAGATAAACCACCTAATGAAGATCATGGTACAAGTGTGCTAGCATGTAGGAGCCCCAAGCATATTTGATCCCCTGTGTGATCATGATCTCTAATATCCAACCCCAACCAACTGAGAGTCCCTTTGACCTATGATTTAGACATAAGAATCCTCCAATGAATGCATCAATAACACATGGTAGTGTCGCATATGCATCAACCATATCCCTCCATGGAATCTCATATCCACAAATTTGGTCATCCTCAAAGACTCTCCTCAATGCATTGGTGCCCCCTACTTCGTAGAATCATAGACAACCAACTCGCCAACAACAAGAATCCTCAAGATACCATAAACATCCTCTGGTGTCACTGTCATCTCACCAGTGGCTAAGTGAAAGGTGTTGTGGTCATTGTGCCATCTCTATGCCAAAGCGGTCAGAAGTCCCCTGTTAATCCTATGTTGGGGCATATCTATCAAAGAAGTCAATCCACATCATCCAATCACATCTAGATCAGCCTGCACTAGATGTGGAATCAAATCTCAAGTCTTCAGGAATCATTCCCAAGACTGAAGGATCCTCAAAGGCTCCTATCATCATAACATATCACAAATCAGCAATCTTATCAATCAACATCAATCAACTTATCAATATAATCAGCTCTGATGAGATTTTGATTACATCTCATGAGCGTCTATCATTGATCCTCACCTATCATGAGGTCAATCATCATTATCCTATCATTGATCCTCACCAATCATGAGGTAAATCATCATTATCCTATCAGTGAATCTCACCTATCATAAGATCAATCATCATCTAATCTATCAACATCATCAAGTAACATCAAAATATTAGCTGACACAATCAAGAATCATTAAAATCAAGGAGTCTAATCCAAATTTCATCAATTTGGCCTAGATGCACTGAAACAATCTTTCTATGTGCTGAAAACATGTATGCGCTAGAAAATTTCATAGATGTGCCAAAAAAGTGCCTCAATGCGCTAAAATTACATATGCACCATCAAATTCCACCAATGCACCATTTTACTTTATCAATGTGCAAAATCTCTCAATGTGCTAAAAAGCTCATCAAATGTGCTAATCTATGGCATCTATGCGCCAACTAACCTATTGTGCTAAATCATTCATCACATGCGCTAAATCCATGCCTCTATGCACTAAAAAAATTCACCTATGTGCTACATAATCGACCCTATGTGCTAAAAAACCGGATGTCCCAAAATAGTGACCCAAAGCACTACATCGGAGTTTGAATGCACTAAAACGTAAAAATATGAAATTTAAACATCAAAAACATAGGGAAAAATATCATTCAAAATTTATGAGATTTTTTCAAGGTATGTACCAGAGGTCCATACGTGGTCGAGTAGTTGTGACATTGCACTCACTCGAATTAGTGTGTGTAGTAGGGAATCACCATCTTGCCAAATTTTCTCAAAATTTTCTCACTCACTCTAATTCTATAAATAAAAATGACACAAATAAGCTATTTTCACATCTTATTAACCTTTTAAAGGGGGTTTAAGAGGGATTTAAGTGGGATTGATTTAATTTTTCCAAAAAGGGTCTTAATTAATCAATTCATCAAAGTTGGTAGGTGCAACATCATTTTTGGGAGATAAATTGACTCGGCATCATAAACTTTGAAAATCATCATCACATCATTTAAAAATTTCAAAAAATTCAAAATTTGTCGATTTATCTCCTAAGGGGGCATATATCCAGATCATCACTTGAAAACCAGCGTCTGGGGCATATTGAACATTTTTTTGTCAACACTATCAATAATTTTTTCTTTGTAAACACATCACTTCAAAGGGGGGCAAAATGTATACACCTAAAATCAGTCTTGATAATCAATTAATTAAATACAAGTTATTTAATTAATAAACCTTTTAATTCATCTACTTATAAATAAATTCTAAATTTATCTATATAGTTCACATTTTCTAATTCTTCTTATCTTAAATCATATTCCTCTAATCTTAATTAAATAAACAAATTCAAATAGTTTTATTTATTTAATTAATATCTTCTTACTAAATTTGAATAATTCCAAATTTGAATTTAGTCACATGTCTATAGCTTTTCCTCCTTCCACCTCATCATGTGTCTACACAAATTGAATATGTCAAATAATTAATTCAGCATTATCCTCAACAAATTCTGAAACAAACTTGAGACACTTGGATCTCTTCCTCCATTTATTCTCTCTAACACTTGGCAAAGTGTTCTATTAAAGGGAACACTCTCCTTGATTCTCTCCAACTTCTTCATCCTCCACCCTCAATCTCTTCGGCTAAAATCTTGACCATTGGCTGCTACCACATTAGAATATGCTTTGGAAAATCTATAAATGCAACCCCATTCTATAGCAAAAGGATCCCAACTTTGAGCAATCTTACTCTGTAGAATTTTCATTAGAGCATTTGTGAGCATTTAGTGTTTGAGTATTTAGCATTTTTAGCATTTAGAATTCATTAGCATAATCATGGCTTAGTTATTAGCTGCATTTTTAGTTATAATGGTAGTTTTCATACAATATTTTCATCACAACATTTAGCATCATAGCATCAATCATATAGTTTATCAGTCATGTAGGAATAGATTTCTTGCATTTTCCAGCATTCCATTCTTTAGGTTGTCATTCTAAAGGTCATAGTGCATAAACAATTTGAGAGCCATTATGATTTAACAAATCCTTGGAGATAGGAGACAATGGGACAACTTTAGAGAATTTGTTTGTTTCAATTAGATTAGATTCGTGATTTGAATTCTCTAATATAATGTTTCATTGATTGTGTTGTATCTATTGTTTTTTCATTTACACATTTCAATACTTCACAATACACAAGGAATTTGTGTCCCTATAGAGCCTCACATGCAAGAAAAGACTAGTGGTATTGGTTGTTGCCCCTCAAAAGACACAACAAACCTTCACTTAATATCAACACTATCACAAATGATCCCTCTAAGCCAACTTTAACATTAGTGCATCCTGAATTGATAGACACTAGTGGTCTTGATTGTTATCCTTTGCAAGAAACGAAACAAACAAAGAAATATTCTCTTAATGTCAATGTCATCACACAAAACACTAATGATTTGAATTCGTTAGATTTTACACCCTCTTGTAAAGGAGAGAACAAAATCTCACAATCTAAAGAGTCTTGTGTAGGTATGAAATCTTATACTAAGCAAGAGATATCTTTGTCACAAAATAAAGGAACATCCTCTACTATTGATCAAGGTATCTTGTTGAGACTCCTCCAAGATCATTTGATATCTCTCCCTCCAAGAACATTAATGAAATATTACTAAAAACATTCATTTTGTGCATATCATAGAGTTCATGGTCATTCTACTAATGAATGTAAGGCATTAAGTGATAAAATTCAACATCTTAAGGAGTGTGGTGCTCATCCTCGTGTTGAAGCACCTAATTCCTCTAATTGATACTGATTTTCATACTAGCATATTTCTCATCAATCATTTTGACTCATCCTTGTCCTGCACTAAGTGGGAGTAATGGGTTAAGTAGCTTTTTCCTTGTATTTAACTTTTCGTTGTCTCTGTTGGCTTTTTGATCACCTTTCATGTACATATAAGAGAAATATTTGGATGTGTATGACATGCCTTAAGTTGACTCGCATGTGACATATTTATTCATGATGTAGTTTGATACAGAAAAATATGACTTGGCATAGGGCTTTCTGAATAACATCTCATGTCTTCTTCTACTTTAAAGAAATTGCTTATAGTAATGGTGTTAGAAACTACTTTAAAATGGGGTCATACATCAACACTCATGTTTCAATGTGTGATTTTCTTTCTTCTTGTGATGTGTCCTTTCCTTGGTGGTGTCATTGGGCTTGATTTCCTCTAAGAGCATGATATTTCTTTGACTTGTCCTATCTTGGAGACATTAGGCATAATGTTCCCTAAGAAGAGACCTTGCATGAACTAAGCAAAATTGACATACCTTACACTATCTCACATTTACAACATCGGTTATATGGCCACCTTGAATAACACATCTTGCATGCCTATAGAGCAATATTTTTTATTCATGAGCTCCAAGCATACAAATTTTTTCTTGCCTCATGAAGCTTGAAGAACATTATTGTGTGGCTCCTTATCAAATTTATCAAGAGGTATAGCTTTGGTCTGCTTGTATGGGAGTCAAATGAAAGCATGACTTCCCTTAACACTTGCGTATGTGGGCACATATCGGTCATGTGTCTCACCCTCTTTGGATACTCACTCCATGCAAATTTGAAGTTATGTGGTCCCAAAGTGAGCATATTGTGGATACTCACCCTACGGATGACCTAATGTTCTATGGCCCCATAGTGAGTGCTTTTTTGTTGAAACTGGATCCACCCATCTTATTTTTTTCTTTCTTCTTTATGTCTTTGGCATTTTATGTTTATGTATCTTGTTTTGCTGCAAATCACGCACCTTGTGTGCATCCCTTTGTGCTTATGTCGATTTGACGTAGGATCTTGTATCCTGGGGTCTTGTCCACCTCCTTCCTCTTTGACATCCTTTGTCATCCACATTGGTATATAAGGAGCACTCTTCAATGTCTACTTTAGTGTAAGTATGAAACAAGTTCATCCTCTCACTAAAGTGGGGGCTAAATGTAGTCACGGAAAAACTATACCTTCTACTTTTCCTTTCTTGTTTGGGCCCTCCTTGTGAATTAAGCTTAATATCACCTAGATCTAGTGTTGTGATGAGTTTTACACATCCACATTAGGTCTTGGTCCCTTTTAAAGCTAAATTAACTTAACTCTACCTTAATCCAATGTTGTAAAATGTATTTATTTACACCTTCACATTAAATTTAAGAGGCTTGTAAACTAAGTGGACCTAATCTAGTGTTGTAATGTGTTCTACACATTCACATGGGATTTTGGACCCTTGAAGCTAAATAGATCCAATTTCGCCTTAATTTAATGTTGTAAAGTGAATTTATTTACAATTTCACATTGGATTTTGGGCCCTCTTGCATTTATGACCTTTATATCATCATTAATAGGCCCCTATGACCCCATATTATGCATCCCAAGGTATATTTTAATAAAAAAACCTAACAATATCAACAAATAATTTTAATTTACACAATCCTCAACACTTTAGCAATTAAAATAGGCCATGTGGAACCCATTCCCCACTTTGGGTGAATGAGTCCCATGCAAGTGGAACCCATTCACCTAGCTTGGCGAATGAGTCCCATTTGGCCTATTTTCAAAGTTTGAGTGGGAAAATTTTGATTTAAAGTTCAAATTTCTTCTATGCCGGCCTTGGGGATCAAATAAACGGTGATTTGAGTGAATTTCCTATATAAACAAGCTTTCAAATCCTTAGTTCACCTAAGAAACATAAGCCTACATGTTATCAAGTCAAGCACTCAAGAGTTTAGCATTCCAAGACTTTGCAAGATCATCAAGAGAGCATTCAATATTGTTTATAAGGCATACAAGAGCAGAATTCTTCATCAATTATTGCAATAATTCAATATTCATCATCATGTCAAGCATATCAAGCATCAAGCATGTTATTGAGCTAGTGTTGTGATGTAGCATTGAAGATCCAAGATCAAGTATTATTCTACACCTATTGTCAAGATCAAGATCTACATCCTTCATGTCCATTTCATGTAGAGTTGCATTTTTATAAGACATCATTCAAGGTATTATTGTGCATGTTTCATATCCTTGTTTCATTGTTTCATCATTTGGTTTAATTACCTAAAAGGGGTTTGACCAAGGAAAACCCCTATTCACTAACAATCAAAAAAAATTATCCTCTTCACATGTGTGATTGTAGATCTAGGTTTCTTGGAGCTTGAAAGATCATTGAAGATTAGGTTACAAGCTTGTTGAAGTTGTCTCCTCATTTGCAAGGTCATAATCTTCACTAAAAGGTCATCTACAACCCTGAAATTATAGTTTTAGATCTAGAAACCTAGAGAAGTAGATTGAGTAGACTGAGAAGAACAAATTCAGACTTTGAATTCTTGAAAAAAGCAAAATAGAATTGATTCACCGCAAGTGGCGAATGCATCCCACTATAGGTGTTTTTTCAGATATTTTTACATATCATTTGGATACTCATTTGTCAGAAACCTATTCTTGTGTAGAAACCTTGATCTGGGATTGATTCTCCCAAATTGGTGAATGAGTCCCAATAGGCCAAAATTTTAGGATTTGTAGAATTTATTGTCCCCATTCAAGTCTCTACAAGTTTTCAGGTGCACACATTATGTTTTACAACTTTCTATTTTGTTTTACACACTTTTCTAGGTCATTTTGTAATTCATTGCATCAAAGGTTAAGCATTTCATTTATTTTTCCAAATTCTTGCTTGGTGGTGAACCCCTCATTAGTTTACAATCAGCCCCTAGGACAACCCTATTGCAAGATCTCTTTCTCCTTTGCATTGAGATCTCTAGGGTTATCCTTGAATGAAATAGCTTGAAAGTGGGTGTGCTCTATGTCCTAAAACCATATGATAGCACTCTAGCCACCATTTTTTGAAGTTCCAAATTCCAAAAAAAAATCATTGTAGACTGGCTATTACATACAAAAATGGCCATGGACTAAGTATAGAGCTAGATACTATTTGACCTATAACATATATCTTAGTTACAAAAAAGATGTTTTCATAGACTATCTTGGGTTTCGTTCACCATCATCATTGGCCTCCCACATCTTCCTAACCTCGAGTGCATTCACTACCATCGGACAATTTGCACCACACACATGGTGAGCAGGGTGGTTGGCGTTTTCCTCCATGTCTCAAAAATCATTCTCTATCCATTCTTCTCCAAGCTCCAGCTCCCAATCTCCATTTTCCTCTACACACAGCTTCTCCTCCAACCCTTCATCCACCACATATTCCTATACCCATCCCACCTTCAAATTCCTGGCAATTCTAGTAGCATGCATTAGGAAAGAGATAATTCACTCAATTTCTCCCCAATGCTTCTCTAGCTCGTTGAGCTTCAATTTTTGCACCACTAGAACATTTCACACTTCCACCCCATTCCCTAGTGACATGTAGTAGGTTTGCAACATTAGGATGAGCAGGTTTTCATCCACATTGTCTAGGGCTTCGTGAATCTCACCCAACATCGAGTCTTGGAAAACCATTTGGCATAGCTTCTTACTTTTTGCTTTAGAGACACCCATATAGAGTAGCATGGCCAAGAACATCACTGTGATGTTGACATTTACCCTAAATATTTGATGTGCGAGTTGGAATTCCTTCCCCATAATTCTTTTGGTAGCCCAGAGGACCAATGAGTGTGTTGAGACCATAATTCCCTTTAGACATTTGTCCATGACTTCTCCATGGAATGCCTACTACTACTCGGTGGTGTTTAAAAAGATTGGTGTATCCATTGCACTCAAGCGAACAAATGTTAAGATCCAACTATTTTGATTTCACCACTACCACCCTTACCTATTTCAAGAGGCTTAGCCTACATCGTCATGATGGTCACCTCAAGTGATATATCATCTGGTGCTCTCCTTCAAATCAATGAGATGCCAAGAGATATTTGGCCACATCCACCACTGCACATCTGCATATAATCATGCCAAGTTATAATCACCAAATTTAGAAACCCATCTTTCCAATGTCAAAAATCTTGCAGTTGTACCCAAAGCATAACTTCTCATGTGTGATTGCACCCAACATCTACCTTATATTTAAGACCCTTGTCTCTTCAACCTTATACGATTCCAATCTAGTTGCCGCCTTAATCTCGAGCCCTTTCTACTGTCGCGTTGGCCACATCATTTCCTTCTTGATACACGTGGCTAACCTGGTATGATTCAAACTTTTCCAACAACTCTCTAATCAATTCAAGCCAATGATCAAGCTTCCAATTCAGTGTGCTATTGAGTCGAATGGTGTTTATTGTAATGAGGGATTCCCCTTCAAGGTGGATACATTTAGCACCTATCTCCAAACCCATCTATAGGCCAATTAATTTCACTCTAAACTTTTCTTTGTTGTTGGTGCACTCCCCAAGATAGATGGATTTTCAGCAAGTGCTTCACCTCGTTTATCATGTGCAACACACCCAACAACACTTGATCTAGGATTGCCTTTATAGGCCCCATCAAATTTTATTTTAATCCACCCATCCTTCAGAGCCATCCATTTTACATCCAACCTTTTTTGAATTTTGATTGCCCCCACTTGTCCCACATAGAAGGGGGGTTTTCAATCCCATAAAATACTTTATTATCTTGTCGTCCCAATTCATGAATATTCTTTGCTTACTTGATTTATTCTGAGCTGGTTCATTGATTAATTTTGTGATCATCTCCTCAATTTTAACACAAAGTCTCTCGTGCTCCATCTCTTTCTTTTGAAAG
This sequence comes from Sequoia sempervirens, assembly GCA_007258455.2. Classification (NCBI taxonomy): domain Eukaryota; kingdom Viridiplantae; phylum Streptophyta; class Pinopsida; order Cupressales; family Cupressaceae; genus Sequoia; species Sequoia sempervirens. The sequence continues at coordinate 14,638,537 of VDFB02109042.1, forward strand.
ATCCTCATGTTCCATTATTTCCATATTTCCCATATGATGGAGGAAGGAGTGACAAACCAGATACTGTCAAATACAAATTTCCTAAAGGGGAGTGGCCACATGTTAAACCAATCCACTATGTCTGAAGGAGTCGAGCATTGAAAGTTTAGTTTGCTCATGAATAATTTCCAACATCTATATGCGTACAGGCAAGTCAGAAGAATGTGATTAGCCATTTTGTTATTTCATTCATAAAGCACACATCTCTCAGGACCCTAAATCCCAAAGGCAGGTAATCTATCCTCAGTAAGAACCCTCTTTTGAATTTCCAACCAAGAGAATACCCCTGCTTTTGGGAGGCAACTTTTGCCCCAAATGAGCTTGCATGACCAATTATCCATGGCCATCACAATTTCGTGTACTCTATACCCATACTTGACTTTGTATGACCCAATGCTAGAACCACACCATCTGATGGTATCCTCTTATTTGAACGGGGAAAATTTTCTATTTTTCAATATTTCTATTAATGCCACTTTAAGTGCCTGGGGGACATTAATGTCTTGAAGGGAATGTCATTCCCACTACTGTACACCATCCCACCAAATTATTTTCCCATATTTATAAACCTTGTTGCCCCATATTCTAATTGTCTCTTCTTTGATGTCTTCCAAATTGGGGTGATCAACAATTGGTGTCAATCCACCCCACAAGTCCTTCTAGAATGACGTGCTTCGACCATTTCTAACTTGCCATGTTACATGCTTGGAAATGATATCTCTACAATCCAAAATGTAGTTCCATATCACATATCTCCTGGGGGGTCCACAATTGTCAGGATGCATGTTGGACAATTTGAATCCAAATACTTCCTTCGAAGAATCTTGATCCATTTCTACTCCCCTTTTGTATACATGTCCAAAACAAGTTTAGCTCCCATGGCCTAGTTCATTATTGTTAGTTGCTTGATATTAGCCCCACCTACCTCCTAAAGGGAGCAAACCTTATCCCATGCTACCAACAAAAATTTCTATTGTTCCTCGAGACCACTCCAAAAGAACTTCTTGAATATATGATTGAGGCTATCCTCAACCACTTTAGGGATTTTCAAATAGGCCATTGAATATATCAAGATGGTTGATAGAATTTCCTTTACCATCAAGAGCCTACTAGTAGAGAATAGCCATAAATTATTATTACCTATAATACTAACTATAAAAAATATTTATCCCAAGGGGTGTAGCCTACAATGACACAAAGGAGTAGCATGTAATGGCATGATCATGTTCACAAACAATTATGCAGAACTAACATCTATTGTTAAATATAAATATATAAAACTTATAAATTAAATTAAATAGCTCTACAATAAAATAAAGTAAAGACACCAAAGTGTTTAAATATGTAATAAATAAAATTACTCTAAGATAAAATAAAGAAACTCTTAAATAAATTTTAAAAATATATCACTGTCTTTTTAAATTTATCTAATTTAACTTTTAAAAAAAAAATTATGTATATTGTTCACCACCCCTATGGCCTATCCTAAACATATTTTTCAATGATATAAATTCTCTCTTCTAAGATTGATCATCGAAGCAAAAGGGGTTACTATTAGTCATTTTTTTTACTTAGCTTTTCCTTCTATATCTTGAGATTTTTCTCATCTCTACATCCTAACATATGGATCATTTTGTATATTTCCTCTCAAGCAAGAGTAAATAGTCTCAAAATGATATGTGTGATTAGATAAAAGTGGAAATTTGGAACTCTAATCTCTAGGTAATATTAGAATTTCTATGTGCAAAGGATATCTTGGGTGTCTTATTTTACATCTAGTGGCATTATTCATCATCTCTTATCTCCTCGTTGCATGCCTCAATTGTTGTATTCTTCACCAACTAGTTTCATTCACCTGTTCTTCTCTTCTCAAGTCACTTTCACTCCCTCTTTCTCATGGAAATAACTTGGCATCATCTTAATCTTTCTTTTGATACTCACCAATAGGATCATCATCCTAAGTCCTCACATTTCAACTTTGTCCCAATTTGACATAAAATATACATTCATTAAAGTGAAAAAATTCAAAGATGTCTTCTCACTTGTTGGCATTGTTATTAGGGAAGTAATTTTAGGTGTTATTAGGGTTTTACATAGGTCGTCCAATCTAGTGGTTCTTTAGTGTAGAAGTTCCTTTTTTGTATTGAACTTTCTCTTGCATGGTAAGGAAAAGGAATTCAAAAGGTTGTTTTGTAGAAAATACCCCCACCTCACACTACAACAACAAAATATATAGGGAAAACAACTAAGTAGAAAACATACATAGGGAAGAGTCTTCAAACAAACAAAGAAATCAAAGAACCTAAGGGAACCATTGTTAACAACCCAATGGAAAACTGCATGGATGACAAAAGATTAGGGTAGAAAAAATGTTCATGTACCCAAACGAATTAAATTTAGATGAATAATCTCTCATTAATGATATTTCACCTTCCATCTTACTCACTTTTAGGGGAATGGATTCTAAAGAATCTTACCAATTCATTTTTAAATTTAGAATCCTCTACCAAACTTATGACTATAAAATAGACAACTAGAAACTTAAGTTATTTCCTTCCACATTGAAAGACTCAACTATGCATTGGTCATGGGATTAGCTTTAGGTTCTATTAACACATGGGATTAGTTGACTTTAGGGGAGAGGACCAAGTACTTGAGCACCCTAACTTCACACCTCTCAAAATCATACATGGTGATTTCAAATCATTCTCAATTTTTTACAATAGCTTCCTTGGCTAGGCCCCTTGCCTATAACTAAATTTTCAAGTCCACATTACCAAATAGCATGCCACATCAATACTTTATGTTGAGGTGTCCAAAAAAACTAAAAAAAAGACAAACCAATAATTGTGCATTAATTTATAATAATTGTATATAAATCATGTTTTATTTTATTGATGCATTGATAATAATATTAAATGATTTTTTTTTTAAATCTATGAAATACATTATATTCAATTATGAATATCCATAATTAACAAAAACTTTAAAATTACAACTACTATAATAATAGTATGATAGAATTAGACCTTAAATCAATAAATACTATTAAAACATAGTCTACGTTTAGGTGCCCTCTCTTGGAGCTGGCTATCCAGCCCCCAAAACGACATGGGGCATCCGATGCCCCATGCATTTGCATACCTAACCGACCGTGCAACTCTGTAGTCGTCAAACACGGAGCCGTTAGACTTTGTACTTTATGTCAGATAAAAATGAATTTAATTTTTTCGTGCAAGGTGAAAAGAAAATTAGTTTTCCTTCTAATGTTTTCTAGTATCTTGCTGGCAATCCATCTTTGGTAAATTTTATAATTAATTTTAATTTATAGTTGTAAAAATAATTAATATTTTGTGTGAGTATATTTATTATTTTGAATTAATATAATTAGAATAAATTTTTCATTTCTAAATAATTATATTAGTTGGAGAGTATAAAATTATCTTAATACAAGTATGCTTATTTTTTTTTAAATGATTTTTACATTCTTTTCAATTTTTACTAATAATAAATTATAAAATTATGTGAATCATTAATTTTCCTGAAATCACATAATGATTAATTATGTTACTAAATTAAATAATTTAAAATGATATTTAAATTTAATAGAAAATTTTTAACATAGAGTTTGAAAGTTTAATTTTAAAAAACAAATAAGATGTAATTATAGATTTAACATCTTACATTTATGATTATATATAAAATTTGATATAATATAAATTCAACAATTATAAATAAATCTATAATTAAATAATAAATATACATAAATATTTCTATGTTTTATTTATAAAATAAATATAATTACATAATAAATATATAAACATTCTATTATAAGTATATTACACATATATTTAATTTAAATATATAATTTTATAATATAATATTTCAATAATAATATATAAACACAAAATTTTACTCTTTTAGTTTTAAACTTAGATTTAAATTTGGAATTATTTTAATTTTGTATCTATTTAAAGTGAAATTACAATAATATGTAAGTGTATAAGCCCCCCTCTTCTCTCTCCCTCTACCTATCTCTCCCCTTTTCTCCCCCTCCCTCTCTCAATCTCTTGCCATCTCTCCCTCACTCCCTCCCTATCCCCATATCTATCTCTCTATCCTACCTCTCTCTATTTGTCTATCTCTTTATCTGTCACTTTATCTCTCCCTCTCCCTCTATATATCCTTATATCTCTATCTCTCTATCATTCTATTGATATCTCTCTATCTCTCCCTCTACCTCTCCCTCTATATCTTTCTCTTTATTCCTCTTTATCTCCTTCTCTATTGTAAAAAAAAATACTTTATCTCTCCCTCTCTATTGTAAAAAAAACACAATAGTGTATTGATAATGGAACTTAATTATTTTCCTAATTGTCTTCCTCATCAAATGTATTGCACAAATATATTGAAAAAAATAGACCAAATTTTTTCATAATTAATTGCTAATATCTATATTACTCTCTCTTTATATAAAAATTAATATAATATATAGTAATAATATGATTTATTAAATTTATCATTATTGTTTATATATCTATAATTACATTAAGAATAAATTTTATTGAAACTAAATTAAAAATTTAATGATAAGTAAATAAGTTTAAATAGATTATATATATAGTAAAGTGTAAAGTAAAATTGTTTTGAAACCATTAAAATTTAGTTTATTATTTCCAACATCAACTTTATGGTTATAATTTTCCCTCATATTATACAATAAATGAATCTATAATATAATATAATATAGTATAATAATATAATATGTTATAAAAATTTAAGTTAATTTAAATTTATTTATTAATCATTAAATTTTAAATTTAGTTTTAATAAAATTTATTAAAAATTTACTAATTTACTAGAGTGTAATATAGATAATATATAATATATTCATTTTATATATAGATATATTCTTAATCTAATTATAAATATATAAATAATAATAATAAAATTTGTGTACATATATTTTATTATATAATATATTTATACTTATTACTATATACTAGCGTACCTATATTTTAAAAATATATGTAAAGTACGCCGAGAGATATCCTTCTCAAGATGTCTATTTTTAATCAACTGAACCTTAACCCAAATTGAAGCTTAACTCTAACCATAAAGCTATTTGAACCCTAATCGGAACCCTATTTGAAGTTGGTTTGGATTACTAGCTCATAGACAAGAACAAATTCCCTAGAAGAGTGTCTTTCAAGTTTGAAAAAGTGTAGATGGAAAACCCAAACTTTAAATTGGTTGTCACTGACTCTTGGCTCACCCTAATAGTTGATCATTGCACTAAGATGTGCATATTCAAAAGAAAGTTAGAATTCATAAAACTCAGAGTGAAAGAGTGGAATATTATTTTTTTATTAAATCATAATCTTGATTTAGTCATAACTATAATTGAATCATAACTCTAATTGAATCAAAACTCTACTTGAACCCTAACCCTAACACTAATACTAACCCTTAGCCTAATTTAACCCTACCCCCAACCCTAACCTTAACCCTTACCCTAATTAAATCTTAAGCCTAATTGAATCTTGATTGAACCTTAACCCTAATTGTCCCATAACCAAGTAACTCTAATTGAACTCTAGCCCTAACTTTGAATGTAACTCCTACAAACTTCAAGAGTTTTATAGATAAAATATACCAAGATGGATGTATGAACCTAGGTAAAAGAGATTTGATGAGTTAAAGTCAAGTTGCTTCATAGCCAAGTTAAATCTTGTAAAATTTCTTCATATGAACTTTAGGAGGGAAAAAGCTTATCCAAATCTCCAAAAATAGGTCCCAACATGAAACTATCCCATAGGCATTCAACCTAGGGACTTTTTCACTTAATAATGAAAAAATTCACTAAATAACATTTAAAAAAATCCTTCTAGGCAACCTTGTTTAAAAAGCAATAATCAAGTATCCATGTATTTTTATTTTTTATACATTTATTAAAAAAATTAAATTTTTTATAATTATTTTTATCTATTTTAATAATGAAATTTGAATTCCCATGCTAATTCCAATTTAATTTTAGAACAATTTTAATAAACATACATATTGACAAAAACACTCCCATGTAAGGTGGGCACATTTTTCAATCTCTTCTTCCACCATCCAATCCTCCACTCACTCATTTATATCCATTTAACTCCCCTTTATCCATACATTCTCATTTATCATATATTTACTATAATTAACTTTCTATTACACTCATGTCTACACATATTCCTATATATTTTACATCGAAGGTGTATCCAATTTGAGAGAGATCAACCTAAAATTTGAAATCAATTGTTGAACTCTTTCCACAACACCTAGCCAACGATTGAAAACAAGTGCATCATCGATCTTATTAGTTTTCCACTATTTTTTGGCTGCTTAATGGTGTTGCTCGCCCACCCATGCACAACTTAAATTCCTGCACTATAGAAGTTAGCTACTACATGATAAGAAGACATGGGTTTCTAGAGCTTGTCGCACTGTTTCACTGTATGCAAAAAAATAGAAAATGCACAAAATGGGTATGTTGAAAAGGTTTTAGAATCTTTCAAACAAATGCAATTGGTAGGTGTAAAGCCATAGTCCTCAACCATTGCCAACATCCTCCTGTCTATGCTGAAATGGGAGCTTTGGAACAAGCTATGCACACCATTCATAAGATAAAAGATAGAGGGGTTTCATAAGATGATGTATTCGCAACCTACCTGGTAGACATGTATACAAAATGTTGATGGACAAACAAGGAACGCAAACTGTTTGAGTTAATTCCTTAAAGAAATGAGTTCTCGTGGAATGCCCTGATTGTAGGATATTCACAAAATGGATTTGTTGAAAAGGCTTTAGAAACTTTTAGGCATATGTGGTTGATGGGCTTAAAGCCACACTCTACAACCTTTTCCAACATCCTTGCAGCTTGTTGAATGGGAGCTTTGGAACAGGCTATGGACATCCATCAAAGCATCTAAAAGATAGAGGCAATTGGTCAGATGTAGTTACAACCAGAGTAGTAAACATGTGTGCAAAATGTGCAAGCATAGACAAGGCACGAAAACTGTTTGACAATGTGCCTCAAAATAAATTTGCTCACATTGAATGCTATGATTGTATGACACAAACAAAATGGATTTGTTGACAAAGATTAAGAAACTTTCAAGAAAATCAAATTGGTAGTTGTAAAGCCAACATTCTCCCTGCCTGTCCCAGAATGGGAGTTTTGGAACATGTTATAGATTTGATGGAAGGGGGAATTTTGTCAAATAATATAGTTGGAAATGCTTTGATAGACATGTATGGAAAATGTAAAGCATAGACAAGGCTTGTGAACTATTTAAAAAAGTGCATCAAAGAAATGTGGTGTCGTTTGCAGGATATGCACAAAATGGATTTTGCAAGGATGTTCTCATAATATTTGAAATAGTGAAGAACTCTCGAACATATCGTAACAATATAAGCTTTGCTTGTGTTCTTTGTGCATGTATCCATTCAGGTTTAGTGGATGAGCGTTCATATATTTCAAGAACACCCTAAGCTTTATGATTAAGATGCCAATTAAATATGTGATGGTTGTGTGGATGTGTTTTCTTGGCCCTTACAGATCACATATGGATATAGGTTTTAGAGTATTTACAATGATGTTACTTTTTTACTTGGATCCTAAAAAAATTGTGACTTATTGTCTGCTCTTAAAAATCTATGTAGATGTGGGAAGGTTGTACATATCTTGCAATCATTGCAATTCATGAGATGAAATCTTCTTCAAAACTTTAGGTATTATGCTAAATAGTTCATGTGTCTTGTTAATGCTTCAACTTTTTGTATGCATGTCTACTATGGAAGTTAAGATTATAATATTTGACAAATTATCTCTCTCTCTCTCTCTCTCTACCGAGCTCCCCACTTTGTATATCCCTCTCTTTCTCAAGTCCTCTCTCTTTGTTCTTTAAGTCTCACTCTATTTTTTCCTCTATCTCCTTATCCCCCTCTCTCACACTCTTCCCCCCTCTATCTCTCCCTCTTTCTATCTATATCCCTCCCTCTCTCTCTATTGCAACATAACATGACCTTGTTGGTAATGGAGCTCATTTAGAGGTTTTGTTTTGGTCATGTTTGGATCCCTATAAAAAGATGCATAGTTGATTTGAAGCTATCACTTATCCATTGAAACTTATGTTGCACAAAAAACATCATTTTCTAAATGGCCTGCCAATTGACCTTTGCAAAATGTTTGCAAAAAAATAGACCCAATTTTTTCCTAATTGACCTTCCACAACTCTTTGACATACCCATTGCACACCAAGGTGTGATTTCCAATTTCACACCATCTTGAAAAGGAACCAATTGGAAATCCTATGCATTGCAAGGAACATCATTCTAAGAATCTTTTCTTTGGAGCACAAATATAAACTTGTGTTTGCATCAAATCATTCTACGACATAGAAGATTATAAATAGTCTTTGGAGATTTTTACAACTATAAAGCTACTCTAAGCAAGGGGTCAATCTAGGAGAATCTAGCTCAAAGTGCAAGCATCACAATTATACAAAATTTATAGACCTGTCAAAACATTCCCATAATAGACAAGATCAAATCTTACAAAACACATGTTATTTAAAAATAATATATATTTTTAATTTACCACAACAAAAAAAATCTACATTATATCAAACTTATTCTTCAACATTAATCCTTAAAAACTAAACACTCTTACTTTTTTACATTTAATTTTTTAAACTCCTAAAATAATAATTTAACTATTTTAATTTATTTATTTATTTACTTATATATACTAATACAAAATGTTAAAAATAATTTATATTTTAAATCTTATAAATTTAATAAATTATATTTTAAATCTTATAAATTTAAATTCAAGTAAATTATAAGTATTTTGATTTTAATCTTTAAAAAAAAAATAGCATTTGTTAATTTGCTTCATTCACCTATTTTTTAGTGGAAAAAATATTACAACCATTTTAATATATCTTGTAAATTTATATTTTTATTTGTATTTATATTTATATTTTAAATCTTATAAATTTATATTTCTATTCTTATAAATTTATATTTCTATTTGAAAAAATATTTTTAAAATATTTAATCCAATGCAAATAACACATGAAAAGTAATAATAAATAAATGTTTAACTTAAATATTGGATGATCATTTAAATTATTTTTAAAAAGCAACATTACTAAAATTATAAGACAAAGGAAAAAGAATTATATCCTACATAAAATTACACTATATACTAATATATACTAATACAAAATGTTAAAAGTAATTTATATTTTAAATCTTATAAATTTAAATTGAAGTAAATTATAAATAATTTAATTTTAATCTTTAAAAATACTAAATTTAGTATTTGTTAATTTGCTTCATTCACCTAATTTTTAGTGGAAAAAAAATTACAACCATTTTAATATAAAAAATGTGTAGTAAACAATATATTCAATAAATTTAATACTCCCACCTGTCATTTTCATTATGACGTAATTATATTATATTATAAATAACAATATAAATTTAAATAATATAATAAATTTATTTATTATATAATATAATATATTAATATATATTGTATATAATATAAATTTAAATAATATGTATTATATAATATATATTTACATATTTAGGTTTAAGAGATAAAAATGGATTGCCAGCAAGATATTGGAAAACATTGGAAGGCAAACTAAATTTTTTTCACCTTGCACGAGAAAATTAAGTTATTTTTTTTACCTCTGACATAAAGTACAGAGTCTAAAGGCTCAGAGTCTGACGACTGCAGAGTTGCACGGGCCGTCAGAGAGTATGCAGGCAGGCATAGGCATCCGGCATCCAATGCCCCATGCTGTTTTGGTGGCTGGATAGCCTTTGCCCCCTCTCTTAACCCAGTCTGATTTTGTGGTCCGCACTCTTCTAAAATTGGTTACAACAATTGGGGTAGAACAGAATATATCACCTGACTTTACTATTCTCAGCACGCCACCGACTCTACAGCTGGGCAATCCTTTTCAGACATAAACATTGTACGATCCAGAGTACATTGTCTCCGACCTCTGTCGGATGCACTCTAAGCTTTTGTATTGAATCTGCAGCTTTCACGTTTGAAAGGCGACTTTAGGAGTTGTATTCTTTTCTTTAATTCTACTCTGTAAGAGCAGGTCACACCAGTAACAGCTAGGCTTGATTATGGTGATTGATGTTTCAGTTTCTGATTAACTCGACTGCATAAATCAATGGACAAGTTTTGCTTATTCAGGTCGCTTCTTGGTTTCACCACACTATAAAACTCTCAAGTTTTAGGTAATCTGATTTTCATCAAATTCACCACCGCAGTAGGTAATCTGTTTGAGGGATTTTCCTTCTCTGATTAGTTGTGACCCCACTAAACTGGGTTAAAATATCTCTTAGAATAGAAGACCCTTGGAAGTAACTATATTCTTAGATTTACTTGCAGGTCGTATTCGCCATTTTAGTGTCTTTTCCAGCATAATTGAATGTTTCGAAACTTCCTTTATTTTATTGTCTCTTCTAACATGACTGAATGTTTTTGAAACTTTTCTTTTTACATAATTGTTGATTTCCGATGGCGAATTTTCTCAAAGTACAATTTTGGAAGTTAATTATAAAATCGAAGTTGACAAGTTTAATATGATTACCTAATGTAGATGAATGTTGTTTTCAGATTAAAGTGTAAGTAAGATTTTTTGAATCAACATTTCAGATCACATTTCACGATCTATCATTAAATAGGGGAGAGGGCCCAATAGTGGTGCGGGTATCAATAGTTGTCATAGTACATGTACATTCAAAGCCCAATATTTTAAAAGTATGGAATTAGTAATTGTAAAAGAGGACCCAATAGTTAACAAAATATGCCCATTACATTAAAAAAGCAACAAATCATATGATGCCACATTGACACACTAAAAAACATGACTTAATGCACCACTATGGGTCTAAATTTTTTTGGGGGTCATGTTGATGACACCTTTTTTCTCGGTCTATGCAAGTGAAACGAAATATTTGAATTGTTTATGTCCCTGGCCACTTGGAGATATAATATTTTAATGTCAATCTTGCATGTTCATTGTTATGTCGACCTATAAAGTTAGGGTGCACCGCTATTGGGCCCTCTCCCCTAATAGAGAGTTAAAAGAATAAAAAGATATTGTTGTCTCTTCTAACATATGAAGTGATATATCTTTAAATGATTAATTTAATTATAGAATTTCTTTAATATAACTTTTACATTTTTGTGCTTATTTTATGTTCAACTAATAATAGAAACAAATTGTCTAGGCATTGTGTAGTGTGTGATTATATTAGATGATCTATTCTATACTCGATCATAGTTCAATTATTTGTATTTCTATGAAGTTTTTCTTTAATTGATTTGTGTTAGTTTGTAGCATCAATGATGTGTACTACGCTCTTGAAGATTAATCCCTCTAACTCTAAGTTTATTTTAATAATTCGTACATAATTAAAAAGCTTTTGATAGAAAATTGTGTACAAATTATTCTATTAACCTTTCAAATCATGCTTAGGATCTATCATCAAAATAAAGAGAAAAAAAAAAATAGATTGCATATCTAGTCATGTTGTATATATTATTTCTATTATATATAAAAAAAAGGAGTAGTCTCATGATCACATTTCATCGGAAAAAAAGAAGAAAAGAGTAGAAACATATAACATTTAAAAAAAAACTTAGAACATTAAAAACTAAATTTATAATATAAAATAGAATAAAAAGAGAAATAAATTTGACATTATTTTTCTCCTTGAGTTCTTTCATCCTAATGATGGATCACAGAGTGTAATCCGAAACGTTGATGCAAAAAACTCTCACACAATCTAATCCAAAAACCTGCAACAAACAATTGTTATAGATTGTGGAAACTTGATATCATTAAAAATTGGCATAAAAATGATAAGTTGTAAATATTATAATAAAAAGAAAATTATTAAATTATACATATTGTATAATTAATATAATTATTCTTTTTATGAATATTATAAAAAAATGAGTTAATTGTTTTAATAATTTATTATAATTATAGTTTTTATATGTGTCTTATAATAGATCAAAATCATTCAATTATTGAAAATTATAAAAATATTTTTACAAATATTAAAATAATAATAAAATAATAGAATAATAAAATAAATTCAAGTTATAATTTATTAGTATAATAAATGCAATTATCAAAGTCCTTGTCCTAACTTTCTGCATTAGTAAAGCTCATCTTCCCAAACACCAATCCTTCACTCCATTTGCAACTCAATTAATTTGTCTCTTTTCTATTTTACTTTGTAATTATTTTGTAATTATTTTATTTTTAATTTAAGAATTATTTTAATTTTATGCATTTACCTATAACATACCTATACACTTTTTACATATAAATACATAAATATATTAATATTATTTTAAAATAGATTAAAATATTAGTATACATTTATCTATATTAATAAATAATACTATTACACAATTATTAAATATAATATATAAGATATAGCTTTATGTTGATATAGATAAATACCTATACACTTTTTACATATAAATACATAAATATATTAATATTATTTTAAAATAGATTAAAATATTAGTATAAATTTATCTATATTAATAAATAATACTATTACACAATTATTAAATATAATATATAAGATATAGCTTTATGTTGATATAATTCTATGTAAGTTAACTAAGAATTAATGTAAGATTTATTTATATTATTATACTTGTTATCTATTGTAAATTTATATTTTATTTTATTTTTATTTTGTGTTTGTTATTCAAAGTATCCCTGCGAGCTCCCACTTAGCAACATTTAGAGGCGAGCAGGAAGGTGATACCAGTCCCTGGGGGGTATATGGAACTAGCAACCACTACCCTCGTTTAAGCCAAAGAGTGAGTTGAACCCAAAACCATGAGGAATCATCCCATGGCCTCAAGCCAACCACACTACTGTTTCAAAATGAATTTATATTTCTCTTTATATTTTATTTTATGTGTATTATAAATATAATATTATTTTAAGTATATTGCTCTCACATATTTATTGGCAACAGGTTGATTATTAATTTATTTCACAAAATACATTGGCTCATTGGTACTTATTTATTACTTGTTAAATGAATAACAGCCATCAACACAAATGTTATTCAATGCTTTACGTAATACACATTTTATTTTCATTTCTATTATTTTGACTCTTGATTCTCTTAATTTGGTTGTAGTTATGTCTCTCTATTTTCTGTAAATCATCATAAAAATATGAATTATAGAATTTTGCACAATCTGAGACCAGAATCTCAGGGTGACTTTACTACTCATGGGACTAGGGTGTGGATGATTTTAGGTTTGCAGCATTTAACAATTGTTCCAAATTAAGAGGTGCCCCAATCACTAGTGGTGGTGGGGTTGAATGGTTATCCATTCAGCAGTATTCACTTTCGTCGGCACTTGATCCCCACCACCAAGCAATTATGTTCAGATCCCACCACTTTTATTGTTCGACATCCCCTGTCCCTTCCCACCCTGCCCAAAACCCACATGACACTGATGACGAAGACTTCAACTTTGGCTCTCAACCAAGGAGATTTCAGCCTAAAACTCATACTCCCATATTAGATAGCTAAATTCTATGGGTTTGATATAATACCTTTATAAAAAAATTCTCAAATGAATTTGACTAGAGAAAGAAAGCAATAAGAGAGCATGCACTCTTGGTGTACTTTTGTGCCAAGTGACAAACAAATACATGATGGATGTCCTTGCAATAAGGAAGTGAAAATGGTAGATGAGTTCATGATATGTTGTTTTGTTGCTCTCCTAGGCAAGTTATTCGAGGGTGCCTTTGACATTTATGTTGGCTAACTAGTTGACTTAAGGGGATATGACCTAGTACTTGAGCACCTTAACTTTGCGCCTCTCAAAATCATACATGGTGATTTCAACTCATTCCCAATTTTTTACAGTAGCTTACTTGACTAGGCTATTGCTTATAACTAAATTTTCAAGTCCACATTATCAAATAATGTGCCACATCAACATACTTTTTGCTGAGGTGTCCAAAAAAACTCCAAACAAAAAGACATGCCAATAGTTGTGCACTAAGTTATAATAATTGTGTATTAAATCATGTTTTATTTTATTGATGCAACCGTGTGATATTAAATTATTTTATTTTTTTTAAATCTATAAAATACATTATATTCAATTATGACTATCCATAATTAATAACGACAACTTTAAAATCACAACTACTATTGTTATACTATGATAAAATCAAACATTAAATCAGTAAATACTATTACAACTACTAAAACTTACTCTAATTTTAGATGACCCAGTCTGATTTTGTGGTTCTCACTCTTCCAAATTGGTTCCAGCAATTGGACGTACTTGGGTAGAACAGAATCTATCGCCTGACTTTACTATTATCGGCACGCCACCGACTCTCCAGCTGGGCGATCCTTTTCAGACATAAACATTGTACATTGTCTTCCACCTCTGTCGGATGCACTCTAAGATGTACATTGTACGTTTGGAAAATTTGCGCAACTTTAAGAGTTTTTATTCTTTTCTTTAATTCTACTCTGTATGACCAGGTCATACCAGTAACAGCTGGGCTTGATTGTGGTGATTGATGTTTCTGTTTCTGATTAACTTGGCTGTATAAATCAATGGTGTTCCTCCTACAGAAATTTTGCTTATTCATGTCGCTTCTTGGTTTCACCACACTCTAAAACATTAATCAAATTCACCTCCGTCGTAGGTAATCTGTTTGAGGGATTTTCCTTGTCTGATTTATTGGAGTTGTGAGCCCACTAAACTGGGTTAAAATATCTCTTAGAATAGAAGTAACTATATTCTTAGATTACTTGCAGGTCGTATTCGCCATTTTATTGTCTCTTCTACCATGATTGAATGTTTGGAAACTTTCTTTGTTTACATAATTGTTGATTTCTCTTGGCGAATTCTTTAAATTACAGTTTTGGAAGTTAATTCTGAAATTGAAGTTGGAGAAGTTTATATGATTAATGTAGATGTACGTTGTTTTGAGATTAAAGTGTAAGCGAGTGTTTTTAATCAACATTTCAGATCACATTTTGTGATTTATCATTAAATAATAGAGAGTTAAAAGATTAAAAAAGTATTATTGCCTTTTTTTCTAATATATGAAGTGTTATATCTTTAAATGATTAATGTAATTTTAGAATTTTTTTAATATAACTCACATTTTTGTGCTTATTTTATGTTCAAATAGTAATGGAAACATATTGTCTCCACATTGTGTAGTGTGTGATTATATTGGAGGATGTATTCTCTACTCAATCGTAGTTTAACTATTTGTATTTCTATGAAGATTTTCTTTAATTGATTTGTGTTAGTTTGTAGCATCAATGACATGTACTATGCTCTTGAAGATTAATCCCTCTAACCTTTAGTTTTTCTAATAATTTTTACATAATTAGAAAGTTTTTGATACAAAATTGTGTACAAGATTTTCTATTAACATTTAAGATCCATCATCAAAATAAAGAGAAAAATAAAATGTAGATTGCATATCTAGTCATGTTGTATATATTCTTTCTATTATATTGAAAAAAGGAGTAGTCTCATGATCACATTTCATAAAAAAAAAAAAGAAAGGTAGAAACATAGAACATTTAGAAAAAATCTTAAAACATTAAAAACTAAATTTATAATATAAAATACAATAAAAAGAGAAATCAAATTGACATAGATATGATAAGTTGTAAATATTATTTAAAAAGAAAGTTATTATATTATACATATTATACAATTAATATAATCATTCTTTTTATGAATATTGTAAAAATTAAGTTAATTTTTAAATGATTTATTATTATTATAATTGTTATAAGTATATTTTAATAGATCAAAATTATTAAGTTATTAAAAAATTATTAAAAATATTTATACAACTATTAAAATTATAATTAAATTATAAAATAATAAAATAAATTGAAGTTATAATTTATTAGTATAATAAATACAACTATTAAATATTATATGATTATAATCATAAAAATAATAAAATAAAATAACAAAATTAAGAAATTAATAATTGAGAATATTATAAGATATTAGCTTATTATAATCAATATCATAATTATTATAATTATAATACTATTAATGATGAATTCAAGTATATGAAATAAAAAATAAAAAAGAAGAGTTATAAAAATAAATAAATATAATTGTTGTAAATATATTATAAAATATTATTCATGATAAAATCTAAATATTGAAATATTAAAAGTAACATTATAGATAAATAATAAATGTTTAACTTATGGTATAGTATAATCTAATTTATTATAATCTTCATTAAACTAAAATAATATTATGTTCAAATAAATATTATGATTATTATAATATTATAAATGCAATGATGATTAAAAATAAACGTATTTGTTGTAATT
>VDFB02109042.1:14659456-14848741 GCA_007258455.2 Sequoia sempervirens
GAGATATCGTTTCCAAAAATGTAACATGGCAAGTTAGAAATGGTCAAAGCATGTCATTTTGGATGGACTTGTGGGGTGGATTGACACCAATTGTTAATCACCTCAATCTGGAAGACATCAAAACAAAGACAGTTAGAATATGGGGCAACAAGGTTTATAACTATGGGAAAATATTTTGGTGGGATGGTGTGTGGCAATGGGAATGGCATTCCCTTCAGGAAATTAATGTCCCCCAGGCACATAAATTGGCATTAATAGAAATATTGAAAAATAGAAAATTTTCCCCATTTGACTACAAGGATACCAGATTTGATGGTGTGGTTTTAGCACTGGGTCATACAAAGTCAAGTTTGGGTACAGAGGAAAGGAAATTGTGATGGCTAGTCATAATTGGTCGTGCAAGCTCATTTGGGGAAAAAGTTGCCTCCCAAAAGTAGGGGTATTCTCTTGGTTGGCAATTCAAAAGAGGATTCTTATTGAGGAAAAACTAGCTACCTTTGGGATTCAGGGTCCTGAGAGATGTGCGCTCTCCAAATGCAATAAAAAAATGGCTAATCACATTCTTTTGACTTGCTCGTACATAGATAGATGTTGGGAATTCTTTATGAGAAAACTAAAATTTCAATGCTCGACTCCTTCAGACATAGTGGATTAGTTTAACATGTG
The DNA here is from genome assembly GCA_007258455.2 of Sequoia sempervirens. NCBI lineage: Eukaryota > Viridiplantae > Streptophyta > Pinopsida > Cupressales > Cupressaceae > Sequoia > Sequoia sempervirens. Next base: position 14,660,123 of record VDFB02109042.1, read on the forward strand.
GTCACTCCCCTTTAGGAAATTTGTATTCAACAGTATCTGGGTTGTCACTCCTTCCTCCATCATATGGGAAATATGGAAAGAATGGTACAGGAGGATCTTTCAAAGCAAAGAGATGGAGCATGAGAGACTTTGTGCTATAATTGAGGAGATGATCACATAATTAGTCAACAAAAAAGCTCAAAATAAATCAAGTAAGAAAAGAATAATCACGAACTGGGATGACAAGATAATAAAGTATTTTATGGGATTGAAAACCCCCCTTCTATGTCAAACAAGTGGGGACGATCACAATTCAAAAAAAAGTTGGATGTAAAATAGATGGCTCCGAAGGACAGGTGGATTAAAATAAAATTTGATGGGGCCTGTAAAGGCACTCCTGGATTGAGTGGTGTTGGGTGTGTTGCACATGATAAATAAGGTGAAATTCTTGCTATAAAATCCATCTATCTTGGGGAGTGCACCAACAACGAAGCAGAGTTTAGTGCGGCAATAATTGGCCTATAGATGGGTTTGGAGATAGGTACTAAATGCATCCACCTTGAATGGGACTCCCTCATTACAATAAATTCCATCTGACTCAATAACACGTCAAATTGAAAGATTAATCATTGGCTTCAACCCATCAAAGAGTTGTTGGAAAAGTTTGAATCATATTGGGTTAGCCACATTACCAAGAAGGAAATAATGTGGCCAATGGGCTAGCCAAGGTGGTGGCAGAAAGGGCTCGAGATTGAGGCGGCAACCAAATTGGCATTGTATGTGGTTGACGAGACAAGGGTCTTAAATATAAGGCAAACATCGCGTGCAAAGACACGTGGGAATTTATTCTTTGGGTATGGCTGCAAGATTTCTAAAATTGGAAAAGACGAGTTTCTAAATTTGGTTATTATAACTTGGTGTGGTTACATACAAATGTGTGATGGTGGATGTGGCCAAATCTCTCTTGGCATATCGTAGATTTGAAGGAGAGCAACAAATGATACATCACCTGAGGTGACCATCATGACGATGTAGGGTAAGCCTCTTGAAATAGGCGAGGGTGGCAGTGGTGAAATCAAAATAGTTGAATCTTAACATTTGTTCACCTGAGTGCAATGGACACCAATATTTTTAAACACCACCAAGCAACATTAGGCATTCCATGGAGATGTCACGAACAAACGTCTGAAGGGAATTATGGTCTCAAGACACCCATTGGTCCTCTGGGCAACCAAAATAATTATGGAGAAGGAATTCCATTTGGCACATCAAAGATTTAGGGTAAATGTCAACATCACAGTGATGTTCTTGGCAATGTTGCTCTATATGGGTGCCTCTAAAGCCAAAAGCAAGAAGCTATGCTAGATGGTTTTCCAAGACTCAATGTTGGGTGAGACTGACGAAGCCCTAAACATTGTGGACAACTTGCTCATCTTGATGCCATAGAACTACTACATGTCATTGGGGAACGAGGTGGAAATGCAAAAGTTTTTAGTGGTGTGAACATTGAAGTTGAATGCTAGAGAAATGTTGGGGAGAAATTGAGTGAAGTATCTCTTTCTTGATGCGTGTGGTTGGAATTGCTAGGAATCTGATAGTGGGATGGGTACAAGTATATGTGGTGGAGCTAAAGGGCTAGAGGGGAAGGTGTGTGTAGAGGATGACAAAGATTGGGAGCTGGGGCTTGGAGAAGAATGGATAGAGATAACTTCTAAGACATGTTGGAAAAAGCCAACCACCCTGCTCACCATGCGTGTGGTGCAAATTGTCTTGTGGTAATAGATGCACTCGAGGTCAAGAAGATGCGGGAGGATGATGACGATGGTGACTGAAACCCAGGAGAGTCTATGAAAATGTCTTTTTTGTAACTAAAATATATGTTATGGGTCAAATAGTATCTAGCTCTATACTCAGTCCATGGCCATTTTTGTATGTAATGGCTAGTCTGCAATGATTTTTTTTGGAATGTAGAACATTGGAAAATGGTGGCTAAAGTGTTATCATATGGTTTTAGGACATAAAGTACACCCACTTTCAAGCTATTCCATTCAAGGATAACCCTAGAGATCTTAATGCAAAGGAGAAAGAGATCTTGCAATATGGTTGTCCTAAGGGTTGATTGTAAACTAATGAGGGGTTCACCACCAAGTAAGAACTTGGAAAAACAAATGAAATTCTTAACCCTAATTTGATGAAATGACCTACAAAATGACCTAGAAAAGTGTGTAAAACAAAACAAAAAGTTGCAAAATAAAATGTGTGCACCTAGAAACTTGTAGAGACTTGAATGGGGACTAAAAATTCTACAAATCCTAAAATTTTAGCCTACTGCATTCTCCAATCTAGGCGAATCAGTCCCAAATCATGGTTTTTGCACAAGAATAGGTTTATGACAAATGGGTATCCAAATATGTAAAAATCTATAAAAAAAACCTACAGTGGGACTCATTTGCCACTTGTGGTGAATCAATCCCATTATTCTTTTTTGAGAATTCAAAGTCTGAATTTGTTCTTCTTAGTCTGCTTAATCTACTTCTCAAAGGTTTCTAGATCTGAAACTCTGATTTCGGGGTTGTAGATGACCTTTTAGTGAAGATTATGATCTTGCAAATGGGGAGAAAACTTCAACAAGCTTGTAACCTAATCTTTAATGATCTTTCAAGGTTCAAGAAACCTAGATTTGCAATCACACATGTGAAGAGGAGAAAATTTGTTGATTGTTAGTGAATAGGGGTTTTCCTTGGCCAAACCCCTTTTAGGTAATTAAACCAAATGATGAAACAATGAAACAAGGACATGAAACATGAAACATGGGATATAAAACATGCACAATAATACCTTGAATGATTTCTTATAAATTTGTAACTCAACATGAAATGGCCATGAATGATATAGATCTTGCTCTTAACAATAGGTGTAGAACAATAGTTGATCTTGGATCTTCAATGCTACATCACAACACTAGCTCAATAACATGCTTGATGCTTGATATGCTTGACATGATGATGAATCTTGAATTGCTGCAACAATTGATGAAGAATTCTACTCTTGAATTCCTTAGAAATGATCTTGAATGCTCTCTTGACGATCTTGCAAAGTCTTGGAATGCTAAACTCTTGAGTGCTTGACTTGATAACACGTAGAATTATGTTGCTTAGGTGAAATAAGGATTCAAAATCTTGTTTATATAGGAAATGCACTCAAATGACTGTTTATTTGATCCCTAAGGTCGACATAGAAGAAGTTTAAACTTAAAATCAAAATTTTCCTACTCAAACTTTCAAAATAGGTCAAATGGGACTCATTTTCCAAGCTGGGTGAATGGGTCCCACTTCGATAGGACTCATTTGCCCAAAGTGGAAAATGGGTCCCACAGGGCCTATTTTAATTGCTAAAGTGTTGGGGAGTGTGTAAATTAAGCTTATTTGTTGATATTGTCAAGTTTTTGATTAAAATATGTCTTAGGATGCATAATATGGGGTCATAGGGGCCTATTAATGATGATATGAAGGTAATAAATGCAAGAGGGCCCAAAATCCAATGTGAAAGTGTAAATAAATTCACTTCACAACATTAAATTAAGGTGAAATTGGGTCTATTTAGCTTAAAAGGGTCTAAAATCTCACGTGAATGTGTATAACACATTACAACACTAGATTAGGTCCATTTAGTTTACAAGCCTCTTAAATTTAATGTGAAGGTGTAAATAAATATATTTTTACAACATTAAATTAAGATAGAGTTAAGTTAATTTAGCTTTAAAAGGGTCCAAGACCTAATGTGGATGTGTAAAACTCATCAAAATACTAGATAAAGGTGATATTAAGCTTAATTCACAAGGAGGGCTCAAACAAGCAAGGAAAAGTAGAAGGGATACTTTTTTCGTGACTATAGAATGGCTTTGTGGGTGGGGGTAGGAAAGTCACTATGATTTCGGTCTAGGGTCTATTTGTACTGGGATCTAGTCTAAGGGATGAATATGTCTAAAGGAAACAAGCATTGTATAGACTTTTTTTTATCAATATAGGGTGCTACCCCTTAGTAGTTATTAATCTATCAAAAAAAATTATAATGATTATTAAATTATTATAGACCTATTTTTTTTAAAATATTGTAAATACAATATAATTATTATGAACGTTAAGAATATAATGATCATAAATATTAAGTCATAAAGTTACAATTAATTTTAAATAATAAAATTCAAAATATAAGATGCTATAAAATAATAATAAAAACTTAATGGATAAGATATTAGATTTTTATGATCATATTTTTAATTATTATTACATTATAATTATTAAGACTATAACAATAATTATAAATCATATTGTTATATAGAATGAGATAAAAAAATTAAATGATATAAAATAGTGTTAACTAATATTATTTTAATAAGAATTAATGATACTAATTATCATGATTGTTATAAATTATAGAAAAGTAATATTAAAAATATATCAAAATATAGAAAAGTTTATAAAAGAAAGTATAGTAGAATTATCATGTCATAAATTAGAGTTAAGATAAAAATAGAGAAATTAGATAGTTAATGTAGACACCTAAAAAAGACCTAGGCCTGCAAGCTTCATTTTTACCACTTTTGTCCTAGCATAATTATGTCCTCAGTCCACATTCGACTATTAATTAAATAATTTATAATTATTTAATTAATTCATGTTTTGTTATTCTTCATGATTATTAAATAAATAAATTTTACTTATTTATTAAATATGTCATTAATTGTCTAAGTCTTCCTTTAATTAAATAAATTTCTTAATTTATTTGATTTCCCTTCGTCATATATTTCTTCCTGATTATTAAATAAATAAGTTTCATTTATTTATTTAATATGTCACTAACTGTCTTAATTAAATAAATTGATTAATTTATTTAATTAATTAATCTTATCTTCTAAAAATTAAATAATTAAATTTAATTATTTAATTGCCAATTTAATATTCCTCTCATTTTAAATAAATCAATTATTTAAAATGTCATCACAATCTTAACTGTCAGTCCATTTTGGTAAATAATTGAAAAATCAATTATTTATTATCTCATAAAATCCATAATTTGAATTAATTTAATTCAAGTTGGTAACTAATCTTCCAAAAATCAAGTAATTGGGCAGATTCTTGATTTTCCAAATCTGATCTTCAATTCAAATCATATCTTCTTGATTTTTTGAATCTCACAAATCAGGCAATCTTTATATTCTTGATTTTCAAAAATCTTTATTTTCTAATTAATTTGTCTCATTTATTCTCCACTGTTGATCCAATTATCTGAGATATTATTTTGACCGTTTGATTAATGAATTTTCCTTAACCCTAATTAGGGATTCTCAGGTTTAATCTGGACCTCTCATTTTAGGTCTTTCTTAGAATTTAATCTCATCCGTCCACTCAGAATTGTGTTTTCTATAAAAGAAAAATTTTCTCATAATTTCTAGATCGGACAACTTCATTTTCGAATTTAGGCATTATAGTCATTTTGGCATTGGTAATTATTATTTTATTTAGCATATTGGCATAGACATAGGAATTATTCTATCAAATCCTTCAACATTTGCATTAGGGCTTAGACATTACTTTAGGTTGCTCATTTGAAATCTGAGGGCCTCATCCGATTTGCTGCAAACTAGAAGGTGTAACAAAGGTGAACCATGGAAGATGAAGATTTATGGTAACATTGTTCCTTTTATTTTCATGTTTATTTCCTTTGTGCTTTGTTACTTCTTGGGATTTTGATGTTTATTATCTAATAAGCTAACAATCTAAATTTTCCATAGATACATTTGGTGAACCTGATGTGAACACGACTCTGTTATTTGCTTTTATTTCCATACGATTTTGTGTTTTCTGTTGTTTTTGAAGGTATAGGTATGGAGTGACACAACCATTTTTTTAAATCATGACGCATTTGATGCGTCGCGATGCATTCGCCAACAAAAAAGCCACAATCGCTCTGATAAGCTGCAATCGATATCTTGAATGACGCATCTGCTCTGTCGTGCCACATTTGAAGTCCTGAACGACGCATCTGCTCTATCGTGCCGCATTTGACTGGTAAAGATTTTCCTTCATTTTTGGCATTCTAATTTTTGGATTTTAGGGTTTTTTGGTTGCTAGTTTCTTTTTGGTTTTTTTGGTTCTCTAATTTCTTGGTTTTTCATTTCTGCATGTTAGCTAGCTTAGGGTTTTTGTGTTACTAATCTCTGTTTGCAGCATGTGGCGATTACTATTCATCTGTCGAAGATCATTTAATAAGGAAACTACTAATCTTTTGTCTACAGATTTGAATGTCGAAGATGAAATAAAGCAAACATTGTCCTTGTTTTTCATAGATTAGCAAACATTTAACTTTGGTGCACATAAAAAGAACATTCATGTCTTCTTTGCTTGATTGTGTTTGCAAGATGGTAGGTGAGTATGCTCTCACTTGGTGAAAACCTCGTGATTAGAAAACTAGACCCATTTTTATTTGTTATTACCCTGAATTGGTATATCGGAGTATCCTCTCTGCTCGCGCTTTCGGGAGATCTTGGGTGTAAGAAAAATAGTTACCAACTCTAGAAATTGGGCCTACCTGGGGATTTCATCACCCCAACGTGACTCAAACTGGCAATGGAGCTAAATCCAAGCTACCTCCAACTGGTATATAAATGTAAACCTTAAGGGAAAACCTAAGGTTGCTTGTGCAGATGTGCCATATGGACGGAGTTGTACTCCCTTAAACCCTGTTGAGCTTAACCTCTTCAGGTTGGAGTGCCACCTTAATGGTGATTAATCTCTTGCCCCATGTATGGCCACTTGAACGGGGGTCCCTAAATAAAAACTCTTGTATAGAAATCCAAAATCCTTCTATTTGCTAGCGCAACACGGTCGGTGTGAAGGCATCCACACTTTCGCAGTTTGTAGTAGAGGTGATCAGCTCACCATGGGAGTTTCATGGGGGTTGGAAGCTTGGTTGGCCTGAGAAGAGAGTGCACTATAAGGGGGAGCCCGTGTAGCCAAGCTTCTAAATTCACACACTACAGATATGCAGTTGGGGAAACCCGCGTGGAATGTAGCGAATACTGTCATGGCCTAACCTAGGATTGTGCTTTTCTGATGTGTGTTTGGTTACTTTTCAAAACACTGTGTTTTTCAAGTGCTTTCTAGTTTCATCACAGCTCCAAACAAAACATTCAACACCAAACATATTAAACTTGCAATCAAAACGACAAGAAAATCAATTTGAAATAAAACTGTGTCGCATCTATCAAACCGCAATTGATTTTCTAAACCGCAATTACTCTGTTAAACCGCTGTTGATACTCAAAATGCCGCAATTGTATGTGTTGCAATGAATCTGAACACTTCAGAGCCACATGTGCAAAACTGAAACGCAACTGACTGTCATCGAGTTGCATCTGATTAACCGAGTCACACTTGTTTGTTTCTGAGTCACATCTGCTAAACTTGAGCCGCATTTGCAAAACCACAACGCAACAGACATCTCAAATGATGCATTTTCCTGTCACTATTTAAAACTTCATACAAAGTCAAATATGAAGTCTTCATCTTGTTAATAATCTGTCAAACACTGTTTCCTAGAAGATTCTGTCAGAAACCAAACTTAAAATTGCTCAAAGTCTTGACCACTAGTTTGCATTCATTGCCAGAGGTTGCATCCTTCATTATTTTAGTTGCATACGTTTGACGTTAGGTTGTCTCTAGGTTCACACTTTTGCATCCTTAGGATTAGGTAAATATCAGCACAATTTGCAACATCATTGTTTTCGAAACTAGGCTCTTTTGGACTAAGTTATCAAACCCTTTTCAGTCATTGTCCTCTTTTGTGGATTTTCCAAACTCAAAAGTCTAGTTAGGAAAACTCACTAGTCATTTCAACCTAGTCACCTTTTCAGTTTCAACAAAGTCCTCTAGTAACCAAAATCAAAAACAAAGGTTGTGCTTAGACGTGCTTAGGTACCCTTATCTTACATTTCATTTTAAATCTTCACATTGCATATCCTATTCACAAAAAATCCAAAACATTAGTCATCCTAGTTATCATTTTGAACTTAGATCTTGCATAATATCATCATTAGTTGTCATTCCCATTTGAGCAATCTCACTTATGGTGGAAACTAGACTTCAAAAACAACAATGACAAATGGCAAACTCTCGACAAGACCCCATGTCTACTATCGATAATCCAAACTGGACCTTTTACGATCCATTTTCCAATTCAAATGATCCACCTCCAATGACAACGCAATTCTCATCAAATGGTCCATTTGAACTTTCCTTGTAAAAAGACGAAAATGGTCAAATACTTGAGGAAAACTTAGAGGCAATAGCACAAGACCCAGAGGCCTCTCAATTCGTTGAAACAAAGGTTCGTTACGACAGAGAAAGATACTTGGCTATACTCTTGAGTGAAGGAGCCAAATTACCTCAAGGATTTGACATTAACATGATAAATGTGACACCTCCTGACCCTAATAACAAAAATGCACATAACATGTCACATAGTGGTCAACTTTCAAACACTACGAGCAATACTTCGGTTGACACCACAATGACAATGCATGCCACCCCCAACATCCCAAACACCTGCAACACCATAAATACCATGACAGCAAATACCACAACAGTAAATGCCACGGGGGCATCATCAAGTCATAACAAACCCCCCTTGATAGCTCCATCTACTACCATGAGTACACCTTTGACATATCCGCTCAGTGGTATTTCACAAAATCCTTTGGGAGGGGGCAAGGGATGCATTTTCATCCAAGGACAACAACCAAACATTAACACGACAACACAGTCACATGTCATTGCCTCCCAAGGTACAAATACAAACATTCCCCTCGTGCAAAACCAACAATTCGCACAAGGTGGCCAAGTAACACAACCCATGGCACCATTAACGCATCATAACATCCATGGTCATCACATTCCCCAAATGACGACACACATGGCTGGGGGACACATCCCAACCTACTCATCTAACGTTCATACTCACCAACATGCACCCAATCATAACTTTCAATATCAACAACATGGCAATCCGCAAATGTCCTACATATCACAACAATCCATACCGCCACAGTACACCAATATTCACGCACAACAAATAGGGACCTATGGTGTATCAAGCAATCCAACGTATGGAAACATAAATGACCCTGTTGTGGATGCTCTCCAAACAAGACTAATGGGTTTAGAAAAAACTATTCAAAACCTCTACATTTCAGGCCAGAAATCAGAAATATCATATGACCTAAATGTATACCCATTTGAAATGAGCATATACATGCCTCCATTTCCTCCAGGATATGTGTCACCAAATTTCACAAAATACAGAGGCAAGACAAACCCCATTGAACATGTTTGCAAATTTGCAACCAATTGTATGGACATCGCCTATGAACAAACATACTTGATGAGACTTTTTTCTAAAAGTCTGGTGGGTCAAGCTCTTGAATGGTTTTTCACACAAAAGGATATTTAGACATGGGACGAGCTTAAATGAAAATTCATCAAAAACTTCATGTACAACATCGACATGGACACCTCCATCACTAGCTTGTGCAATCTCACGCAAGAGGACGCTGAAGAGACATTTATCCCATTTTTTCAAAAATGGAGAAGCCTCACTAGTCGATGTCACATTGACATCCCCAAAAGGGAGAAAGTTGACATGTTTTTCCAAACACTACTGGGGCCCCTAAAATATGCATTGCAAATACATTGTTGCACAAACTTCACAGATTTAGTCAAAAAAGGGGTCCAAATTGAGAAAGCCCTTATCGCAAAGGGAGAATTGTGATATGGTTCCAAAAACACAAATGTCAATCCAACCACTAACAAGAATAAATACTGGATAAAAAATAAACATGTTACAAATGATGGTGTTGTTGACGCCAAGACTGCAAACATTGTGGGTCTTGTACTGGCCTTAAAAGTGGTTCAACAACAACACCAACCAACAACGACATCGACACCCCCTCCTAATGTCCCTTTCAACAATCAAAACAGTCAAAATAACCAGGGACAATACCGTTAGGTGAGACAATTTCCCAAAGGTCTCACATACACTCCTTTGGGAGAACCCATTGAATAAGTCCTTAAGAAATGTATCCAGAATGGGGTCATTACACTCCAAGAACCGAAACCGTATGACCCAGGACAATTCAAACCAACATGGTGGAATGACAATGCATTTTCTGAATACCATCGAGGAAAAGGACATACAACCTCTAATTGTCAACAATTGAAAAACCTAATACAAGATCTTATCGAAAGTCGCATCATTGAAGTAGGTGGATCTCAATTTGCCTCCAATTCAGATCATACTATCCATAAGAATCCACTACAAGACCATGGTTCTCATAAGGCTTCCAGGTCAGGTCCACAGATGCACAATAATCAAGCCAACTTTGCTCGAGTCAAATACGACTATTCTAATGGACCTACTATAAACAATGTCTGAACTAACAATGAATATATCAATACCATTACGGTCAGGAGAGCACCCCAATGTAACGCCACTACTCATAGTGGCAAGGTCATTATAGCTGGTCCACCTCCCGCTAGACAAGCCAAAATCACCATACCGGGCCCATCTGCTAAACAGTCACAACCTGTCCTGACCATAAAGCAGTGGAAACCCAAAAGTCAGTTCAACCTCATTGACCAGCTAGGAAAAACTCCCACACAAATCTCTATACTTGAGTTGCTTCGCATATCCCCAGCACACAAAGAAATCTTGGATAGAATCTTGCTTGAGTTGTCGGTCCCCAAGGACATCGATGTCAATCAATTTGAAACCATGGTGGGATATCTCACTACGCCTAACCACATCACCTTCTCGGATCAAAATTATTCATCACCTAAAACCAACCACAATGATGCACTCCACATAAAAACTTTTGTTCACAAGCACAAAGTTAGACGGGTTTTAGTAGACGGTGGAGCAGGATTGAATATATGCTCCCTCAAGCTAATTAAGGCTCTACGGTTCTCTGATGCGTGCGTAGATCGAACGAAGAGTATAGTGATCAAAGCATACGATGACGAGGAACGCTCTTCACGGGGCGTTATCTCTCTCCCAATCAGAGTGGGACCGGTCATTGTGGACACAACCTGCCAGGTCCTAGATTTGGAACTACCATATAACATCTTACTGGGCCGTCCATGGATTCATGCATTAAAAGTTGTTCCGTCCACATACCACCAGTGCCTAAAGTTTCCATTTGATGGCACAAAGATAACCATATATGGAGACCCCGACCCCTTCCAATATTGTACAAACTTAAGGGGTATCTCTGAAAATTGAGTACCTATTAATCGAGAAGCACCTGGCTCCTCGTCATCCAAATATATCAACCCGTCCACACTCACGCCATCTTCCACATCCGCTCCATCCACATCTTCCGCCATACCACCACCTTCCACTAGCCCTAAGACTGAATCCACTATTAAAATCCAGGACCTTGGCTATGGAGAATTCAAACTGCACACATCATATAGCATAACAACAATTCCTAGGTCTCTAAAAGACTATGGTCGGCCATGTTTCAGAATGGAACCTCAAGAGACTTTCAAAGTTCCACCGAAAATAGTTTTCATCAAGTCGGGAGACATGAGTAAGGAAGACCTTACTGACATTATAGGCTGGATCTATAAGGATACTGTCACACTACCCCCGTTACCAATTCAAAGATATGGAAAAGGTTATGACATCATGAAGGCTAAAGGCTACGATGGTACTAGTGTTCTAGGAAGAGATAAAACCGGCTGAAGGGAACCCATAGAAACTTTTCAAATTCTCAAATATCTTGGATTAGGGTTTGGATCGCCTGACAATGACGATCGATGTACCTCTGGACTTTCAAATGAGCGAGTACATGCTTTAGATAGTGTCGAGACTACTAGGGAAATCCTCACCGAAACTAACTCCCAAGATTGGGAATTTGGCTCAGAACGATCCCTAAGTGACTGTTGTCTTGATGATTTGTTTGTCTAACTAGGGGAACTGACCTCTGAACAATAGTTTTGGCAAACATTCAAAATTGAACAAGCACCAAATAGCCAAAGTCCCATTACCACTTCCCATGATGTACAACAACCATCATCTAAACCCCCTCAGTCCAATCCACCTGAAGTATCAGACGACATTGGCAACCAGGGCTCTAAAACCTTCACCCCTTATTTTGACAACGAATATGACACTAGTGAAGGGGAGTATTGGATAGAGTTTGATGTCGAGTTGGATGATGATAATCCCATCTACAACATCAATGAATATGTCTGTATGCTGTCTACATCCTCACCCCAATTCACCAACATCGATGATGGCATTTCCTTAGTTTATCCTGAGCTAGTCAATTGGGACCAACAAGGACTGCCAGTGCTGGATACATTTTAGAATGATGAGGCAATTGCTGAATTTATGGGATTACGAGAAGGCATACCCAGTGGGGACCACAAATCAGGCTTCGCCATTGATTTAGATTGCACGACATACTTCAACGAGACTGCTCCGTCCTCTAGTCGCAAAAGTAAAAATAAGAATAAAACAAAAAGTGAAACGTCTCTAGGTGAAAACTGAAAGGCACGTCTTGACAATAAAAGAGTAAAAATAAAGGACATATCTATGGGTGAAAACCTCTATGAGGCACCCAGAGATGGAGGACTGGACTTTCTCCCTGTACAATAGGAGAAATTAGCTATGCTTATTAAGGACACAATAGAGGATAACATTTCAACTACAGAGGATCCCAAGATGGTCCTCTTTGCTGCATCATTAACTGATGAAGAGAAACCAGAATTTCATAAATTCTTTACAGAACAGAAAATCAACTTCGCATGGTCCTATGTGGACATGCCAGGATTGGACCCAGAGCTAGTTCTACATCATCTCCCACTATTACCTAATGCCAAACCATTCAAGCAGAAGTTGCGCAAAATGCACCCTCAAGTTGCTCTATTGGTCAAGGCTGAGTTAAAGAAATTACTGGACGTCGGATTCATACTGTCTATAGATTACGCTGAATGGATTTCCAACCTAGTGCTGGTGACAAAGCCAAATGGGCTGATCCGTGTATGTACAGACTTTCGAGACCTAAATAAAGCATGCCCGAAGGATGACTTTCCTTTTCCAAACATTGACATCATAGTTGATCTTACCGCAGGATATGAGATGCTATCCCTCATGGATGGATTCTCTGGCTATAATCAGATTCGCATTGCTCCTGAAGACCAGCACAAAATAGCATTTACTTGCCCATGGGGAACATATTGTTGGAACGTCATGCCATTCGGTCTCAAAAATGTAGGTGCCACATACCAAAGGGCTATGACCACAATCTTCCACAACATGATGCACAAAATAATGGAAGATTATGTAGATGACTTATTGGCCAAATCAGCAACTAGGAAAGATCATATGAAGGTACTCGACACAATTTTCAAGAGACTTGAAGAGTACAAAGTCCGGCTAAATCCTAAGAAGTGTGTTTTTGGGGTCACATCAGGAAAACTCTTGGGATACATAGTTTCCTGAAGAGGTATATAAGTTGATCCAGCAAAGGTAAAAGCCATCATAGACATGCCTCTGCCCAACGGAATCAGTGAGCTAAGAACTCTACAAGGCAGGTTACAATCTATTCGGTGTTTCATAGCCCAATTGGCAGATAAGTGTCACCCATTCCAGTATCTGTTGCGCAAGGGTATCCCCTTTGTATGGACAGATAAATGTCAAGAAGCCTTTCAGCAAATCAAAGATTACCTACTATCCACACAAGTCCTCATTCCTCCAATTCATGGAAAGCCATTGATCCTATACATCTCAACTACTAGCTCAGCACTAGGGCCATTACTGGCACAAAATGATCATGAAGGAAAAGAACGAGCCATCTATTACATCAACTGGACACTAATAGGATATGAGTTGAGCTATACACACATTGAACGTGCATGCCTTGTTGTTGTCTTTGCATCCCAGAAATTAAGACACTATATGCTCAGTCACCAGACACAGCTGGTCGCCAAGATCGACCCACTGAAGTATCTCTTAAGTTGGATGGCATTAACAGGCCGGTTAGCAAAATGGGTCATGATATTAAGCGAGTATGACATACAATATGTTGAGCGTAAGGCAATAAAAGGATAGGTAATAGCAAATCAACTGGCAGATGCACCGATTCAAGTCACTCATCCACTAGTAACCGACTTTCTCGATGAGTCCATTTTTCATGCAGAACTAGCAGTACCATGGAAGCTATATTTTGATGGGTCTCATACTAGTCATGGCTCAGGCACTAGAATCTTGTTTATCACACCACAGGGGATTCAATTCCTAAGGCATTCTAGATCGATTTCCCTTGTACAAATAACATTACTGAATATGAAGCACTAGTCACGGGTCTCAAAATGGCAATTAAATGGAAAATTCAAACGTTGCTTATATTCGGGGATTCCCAACTCGTTATCAACCAAGTGAATGAGGACTATGAAACAAAGGATGATAAGTTGCTTCCCTACAAGAGGATGGTGGATAGTTTCTTGGCATACTTCAAATTGATTTCTTTTGAACAAATACCCAGGATATAGAATAAGGTAGCTGATGCAATGGCTACTATTGGTTCCCTTTTGGACATCCCTTAAAATGTGTCACAATTTGAGTTCTTAATAGAATAGCTTTTAATACCAGCATATCATATCCCAAAATCAGAAATGGTTTGTGAACTTGTTGGTCCCAACTCTCCCTGGTATCAGGATATTTATGACTTCCTAAAATCTCAAACCCTTCCACTGAACCTGTCCAATAACCAAAGGAAGTACTTCATCCAAAAATTTGCAAAGTATGCTATTGTCAATGACACCCTATACTGCCGTAGTTTTGACGACACCCTCCTTAGATGTCCCGACATCGACAAAGCGCGTACGACCTTACGCGAAGTGCACGATGGTATATGCGGATCTCATTCGAATGGTCCTACTCTAGCTAAGAAAGTAATGAGACTTGGGTATTATTGGCAAAAAATTGAAAAGGATGCAATTGAATATGTGAAGACTTGTCGCAAATGTCAGATCCATAGTGATTTGATCCATGCTCCAGCACAGGAACTTCGACCAATCACTTCTCCTTGGCCCTTTGCTCAATGGGGACTCGACCTCATGGGTAAAATTCATCCAACCTCCTCCAATGGCCATAAATTCATTATCACCACCACTGAGTATTTTATGAAGTGGATTGAAGCCATCCCATTGACATATATTACCAGCAAGCAAATATCAAAGTTCATCCTTAACTACATCATTTGTCGGTATGGCCTTCCACAGTCCATCATCACTGACAATGGACGTCCGTTTAAAAACCAGGACATTCGAGAGTTATGTGATCGATTTCACATTCAACACCATTTTTCATCTCCATACTACCCACAAGGAAATGCCCAAGCTGAGGCGTCCAATAAAACCATTGTCAAAATCCTCAAAAAGACTGTCAATGACACTGGCCATGACTGGCACATACAACTCAACCCTGCTCTGTGGGCTTACCGAATGAGCATTCATATGCCTATGGGAGCCACTCCATTTTCCCTAGTCTTTGGAACTGAGGCCATTTTACCCATTGAGGTTGAAATTCCTTCGTTACGAGTGTCCCTGAAGGATCTAATCAATGAAGAGGAGTATCGACAGTCACGCTTGCACGAGCTGGAAATGCTGGAAGAAAGAAGGAAAAATTCACTAAACCATCTCCAAGCATATCAGAACCATCTTTGTTGCAGCTACAATAAGAAGGTTATGGTCAGAAATTTTGACCTTGGTGACCTAGTTCTCATGTAGAATCCCAAGAATCAAGCCGACAGAGAAAAGCCAAGAAAATTTGAACCAAACTGGTTGGGTCCCTACATTATCACATCTTCTTTCAGTTCTAGAACTCATCAGCTGGCCACACCAGATGGGGAACAACTGGCAGAGCCCACTAATAGTTTACATCTCTGAAAGTTCTACGCATAGCATCAGAGGATTCAATTGAAAACCACAAAATACAAAAAAATTGGAAAATGATAAAAAATTGTTGCCTTGATGAAAACCTGGCAAACAGGCGTTTTGGTGACACCAAAAAAATCAAAAATTCAAGAAAATAGTAAAGAAAAATGATTCGTTCAATAGTGAAAACCTGGCAAACAGGCGCTTTGGACAAGTACCATGGCAAAAACCTGGTAAACAGGCGCCATGTGTAGTCAATCATTGCTCTGCCATCTACTGTCACTTTATCTGCCATGGCTTAGGATGGAAGGTATTATAGCCATTATTATGCAAATCACCACCACATTTTACCCTACCCGTCATAGTGGATAAACGATTGACATCAAGTCCTGAAGATTGTCCATCTTGTAAACCAGCAATATCCCGTCCATGTTCCTTAAAAATGGCTAAGTCTTGGACCTAACTAGGGGCAAAATTTTTATCATGAAACTGTAGTGGATGTCGCACATGATCTTGGCAATTGGCAAAAAGTCCTGAAAAAATACAAAAAAACCGCAAAAAGTCCTAAAAAAAGACAAAAAACACCACAAAAAGTCCTGAAAAAAGACAAAAACATCACAAAAAGTCTTGAAAAAGGATAAAAACATCACAAAAAGTCCTAAAAAAAAGACAAAAATATCAAAAAAAGTCCTGAAAAAAGACAAAAACATCGCAAAAGTCCTAAAAAGACCAAAAACATCATAAAATGTCCTGAAGAAAGACCTAAACATTATAAAACGTCCTAAAGAAAACCACAAACAAAACATTAGACTGCTCAAAGAACGCAAACACATTGTCATCTCTTGTCATAGTCAGTCATATCAATCAGTCTTTTTCATTTGTCCGAACTACGTTGTCTCTGCGCATTTGCTACATAGGCAAGACTCATATTTGAGTCCCCAAGACATAAGGTCAGTCCATTTAGGTTTGTCAGAATAAAATCATGATTCAAACTTCTGTCCTTTGGACAAAGTCATTGGTTGTGTCGAACTACAAGGTCTCTGAGTGTATGACATAGGCAAGGCCATCTGTCGATGAGCCCCCGAGGCCGCACTATGTCAGTCCATTAGGGTTCATGACACTACACTGGCACACACATTAGAATATCTTTAAGACAAAATGAATCACTCTCAAATGGGTAAAACTTCTAGGAGAAAATCATGACAATCAGTTATTTTAATATGACAATATCATCAATAGGTCAATCATATCATCATGACAAAATCGGCATAAGTCAAACCTAGTCAAAGCGGGTTAAATTATCATAACTTGTTAAACTGTCAACTTTAGGTTAATCTTCAGATGTGTCCTTCTGAAAGATAACCTCTATCATTCATGCCTTAGGATGTGTCCTTCCTAGGCATCGTCATTGTCATTCGGCATTTTGAGGGATCCTCTTGGCATCTAAGGATCACTCCTCTTAAAATCAATTTTTCTTCATATATGTCTCTCTGAAGAACCTACTCTATCATCTATGCCTTAGGATGTGTCCTTCCTAGGCATCGTCATCATCACCGTTGCATGGAATTTGGAGATTAATTCTCTTAGGCATTCATATTATTCAGGATGTGTTCTTCCTGAATTTGGCAAATTTGGACATTTGTCGTTTGACCAGCATCAAAGCTTTAATACTCGGACATCTCATCATCATTAAACTTGACATCTTGACATTAGAGCAATGGATATCCAGACGCACTTGGCAAACACTTCACAAATGTCTTTTAGTTTTTATCATGATATTAGTTTTTCAGCAAGATCCCACTAAGCAGGATTTAGACAAGCAACAACGTAATGATGATTGACATGCATGACTACTAGTTTTTCAGCAAGGTCCTGACTTTGGGATTTAAAAAAATAACGACATATCATGGTAAGGGCCCTATTTTTGTATTTTTGACAATCATGCCAGTAGTTTCTCAAGGATGTCCTAGAAACAATATTTAGAGAAGCAACGACGTTTCATGATTTGTCTTTGTCTTTCTCTGCTTGTGGTTGATTATGACAAAAAGACTAGGGCAATCATGCTCTTAGTATGAGTCATGGTCTTCCTTGTCTGCGACTGCTTGTCTTATGTGATGGTACGACCTTGCACACCATGATCTATGTCATATCATGGTGTTTCTTGGCCATTACAATAGTTTTCCCAATGATGATTAAGAGCAATAATTACTAATGTCCTATGGTAAAGCTTTGAAGGATTTGTTCTAGGAATTAACATGCATTTTTCATCGGTTTGGTCATCTTCTTTTCTTCGGTTTGGTCATCTTCTCTCATCAATCTTGTCGTCTTCTCTCATCCATCTCACAATGATATCCCGTGACATCCAAAAACATAAGTGCATACATGATCATATGAACATTGCATTAGGTCCATACATACATCATCCACAACATCAAATCATATACATAAACACAAACATTGCATTAACATAATCAACAACAGGACATCCATGTGTTAAATACATTATGCACATCATTATCATCTCATATAAATAAGCATTGCATCATCATGGCATTAACATCACAAATAAGCATCATAGGACATACATGCTACATCATAAATCAACATCATACATCATATATATCATAATACATAAAATCAATGAACATCACATAACACATGTAGGCCGCATCAAAACTGCATCATCATATAGTATCATCTCAAAAATATACAATGTCACAGGATAAAGTCATGGGATATCCCAAAAATGGAGCTCGCAGGCTCAATAATATACATAGTGTGTCATAATAACAAAATGCCCCTAGGGTAGACTCTCATCATCCCCTCGTGGTGAAGAATGTGGCGGCAACAACTCTGTCACTCGTACTGAAACAATAGGAGGACCTGTCACAACCTCTATCTGTGCCACTGATGGAGCTGCGAAGGATGGTGTCATCTCAACAGTATAAAGCATTTGTGATGTCACTACACCCAAACTCTAAGAAGTGGAGGGATCAACCACTGGCGGCTGTACCTATCCTGACCTTGGCACTGAACCAGTCGACCCATGACTGTGACCTGAATGATGACTCGGGGTGTGCCTACATGATTGATGTGACCTGTGCCCTGAAGTGTGCCTTGTCGTGGTAGACCCTCCGACACTAGTCTAACTCCTACTGCCACTGGAACTGCCTGATCTGTGGCCACTGCCTGTCCTCGAATGTGACCGCGACAAAGTAGGATCTCGTCGCTCTGGTGGCACTGCCTGCTCATACAAAATCCTGTACTGCCCCAGTCTCGTGCTCACCCTGGCTAACTCCCAGGCCCTATCCCCCATGGGTCCTGAACATAAAGCCGTAAATTATGTACACCACTGGGCTGAATCCTGCTGGCGGATCACTGCCTGATCCCACTCTACCCGAACTACCTCTAGCTCTGCCTGTAGTGCCCTAACCTATGCCATGCTGGCATCCAGTCTATGTTATAGGTCCACCACCCTCTGATCTGTAGTAGCATCCTGTGGTAAGCCCGAGGAGGACGGTATCTCCTCTCCCTCCACCATCTGCCATCGGAGGAGTCTCTCGGCCTCATCCATGGCATCGTCATCATCATCATCGTCACCCACCTCCACATCCTCCTATCCTCTGACCTCCACCTCTACATCCTCCTATCCTCTAACATCCACCTCCACCTCCTCCTGCCTCTCCTCCTTCTACCCCTCCATCTTTGGCACACCCTCTGCCACCTCTTCCTCTCATCTCTCCTCACCCTCTCCCTCCTATCGGGGCTGCTCCTCTCTCTCCTCCCCCTCGTTAACCTCAAGGATAGTGTCTAATGCTACCCTCGTCACATGTGGGCGTACCCTCCAGACCTGTCTCTGTCCATCTCGCCGTTGCCTCTGACCGTCTCCGCCATCATCCCCACCTTGGCCTCCATCTCCACTCCTGCCTTCGTCCCTGCCTCCATCTCCACCTCTGCCTCCATCTCCACCCCTACCTCTGTCCCTGCCTCCATCTCCACCTCTGCCTCCATCTCCACCCCTGCCTCCATCTTTGCCTCTGCCTCTCCCCCTACCACCTCGCCTAGCCCGTGGCACCTGTGGAATCACTGATCATCTGTCTACTAGTGTTGGCCTGTCAAGATCTGTCAATGGCACTGGTCTGCATGCCTGCCACCATAATTCATAATCTGGTGTCGTCCTAGGATCGACTGCTCCTCCCCTCCATCTCCATGCCTGGGCTACTAGCTTGTCAATCCACTGCTCTGCAAATGCCACTGAGATGGTTGGCCCCCACGCATACTCTCGGGATGATCTGGCATACTCTGTTGTCCCCACAAGTACACCCTGCTACTCTTTGAATTTCCTAAGTGCACGCTATGGTAGATACATCTCAATGATCAACAATGTCTGCACTATCTTGCCAATCAGATACTTGTACTGTCTACGAAAGCTAAGGTGCTCATCCTCATCATCCCACAGTTGATAGTCTTTGTACGGCCTCCAGATAAACGTCACCATGGTATCAATCATGTGTCGCCACCAGCCTGTCTCGCCCATATGAGTCTGTTGTAGGGCACTGGCGTAGTAATAGGCATAAGGCATACCATCGACCAACTATGGTCTCTCAATCGGTGGAAGAAATATGGATATGTGCTCCTAGGCCCATATCATCATCAGTGTGGTCCCACAAGAGATGCTCTCTCCTCTCCTATAGGCAACATCATGTAGCTGATGGTAGAGTGTCCCCAGCAAGCAAGGACCCCAGGCATACACTGTCCTATCATGCCTCATACCAACTAGGACATCTCCCCAACCAATAGGAAACCCATGTCCCCAGCGGTCAGGAACCAAGATCCCCCCAATCAAAGTCGCAAGGAATGCATCAAAGCAACCATAATGATCTGCCAGGAATTCCCATCTAATCTCATAACCCTAGATGCCCAGTCCAAAACCCTGATCTTGATAATAGGCACGGAAGGTCTACTCACCATGTCGCGGGTCATAGATGATCTGCTCCCCTCGGATCGGCACCCAAAGAATCCGGTAGACATCCTTCAAGGTAATCGTGGCCTCACCTCTCAGCAGGTGGAACGAAAAAGTCTCTGAATGCCACCGTTCGCATAGCGCCGTCAGTAGACCCCTATTTTCCCAAATGGCAGGCATGAAAGTAACATAGAATAATCCTAATCATATCAGTCATCGCCGCTCTCACTGGCTCAATTGGTCAGCAAACCGAAATGTCGTCAGTCTACTCTCGTGGGTATAAATCGGGGCAAGCTACCTCTGCAAAAAGCCAAGCAAGTCGTCAGAACACTCTGAGCAAATTGGTTAATATTATCAAAATGCATCTAAGGACCTTACACAAACATCAAAACAAGCTCTAGACAAGTGAAAGGAAAATGCGTTGCAGTAAAGCAATTACATCTCAACTAGTCAATTGTGTCGTTCCGCACATCAAATGCAGTCCAGTATGGAAAATGCATCTCTTTTTTGCACTTGCGTCACAAATTTTATGACTTGCATCGCATATAAGCGAATGTGTTGCACCTTAACAATTGTGTCGGTCAAAACAGCGAATGCATCGCAACTTCGCGATTGCGGCATTCTAGCAGTCAAATGCGACTCGATAAGTCACATGCGTCGCACTATATGTCAAATGTGGCGCAAACCACCGATCTATCCTATTTTTCTTGTGCACTTGCATCGCGACGCATCAAATGTGTCGAACGCGAGGGGAACTGCATCGAACGTGAATGCAATTGCATCGCAACGTAGACGTTGTTGGTCCTAGAAACTAAAATTTGACACACAAAATGAGAAAATTACAAAGAAGGACAAGGGTACATACTGCTGGCTCTGAGCCCTCTGGCCGTCGAAAGGTCCGGATGATCTCCCCGTGGTGCTCTGTCACTGGAATAACCATCGTCACCACTGTGCTTTTTTGCTCTGAGCTCTCAAATTCACAAGGTAAATAGTAGAAATGAATTGACTTTTACCCCAAGTTTGTCAACCTATTTATAAAGTCAAAATGACATTTCTCAAACAAGGTCATTACTAGAGGCTCATTTCACCAACTTTGACTTCCTCATTGACTGTCTTAAACATGTCCTATTCCAAAACCAAGTGCGCCATTGTTTTTCTAGTCATCAGATTGATTTATCAGGCCCTTTTACAAATTTTTCAGTCGCCGACCCAAAATTTGAAAATTTTCCTAATGGGGCAATGATACTCCATACCTTAACCGGGGCATATTCTCGACTTATTTTCTTTGTCACATTGCAATATGCTACATTATGACAAAGAGGGGCAAAATGTAGACACCTAAAAATGACCTAGGCCTGCAAGCTTCATTTTTACCACAATCATCCTAGCATAATTATGACATTTAATTATGTCCTCAGTCCACATTCAACTATTAATTAAATAATTTATAATTATTTAATTAATTCATGTTCTATTATTCTTCATGATTATTAAATAAATAAATTTTATTTATTTAATAAATATGTCATTAATTCTTAAGTCTTCCTTTAATTAAATAAATTTCTTAATTTATTTAATTTCCCTTCATCATATATTTCTTCCTGATTATTAAATAAGTTTCATTTATTTATTTAATATGTCACTAACTGTCTTAATTAAATAAATTGATTAATTTATTTAATTAATTAATCTTATCTTCTAAATTAAATGATTAAATTTAATTATTTAATTGCCAATTTAATATTCCTCTTATTTTAAATAAATCAATTATTTAAAATGTCATCACAATCTTAACTGTTAGTCCGTTTTGGTAAATAATTGAAAAATCAATTATTTATTATCTCATAAAATCCATAATTTGAATTAATTTAATTCAAGTTGGTAACTAATCTTCCAAAAATCAAGTAATCCGGCAGATTCTTGATTTTCCAAATCTGATCTTTAGTTCAAATCTTATCTTCTTGATTTTTTGAATCTCACAAATCAGGCAATCTTTATCTTCTTGATTTTCAAAAATCTTTATTTTCTAATTAATTTGTCTCATTTATTCTCCACCGTTGATCCAATTATCTGAGATATTATTTTGACTGTTCGATTAATGAATTTGCCCTAACCCTAATTAGGGATTCTTAGGTTTAATCTGGACCTCTCATATTAGGTCTTTCTTAGAATTTAATCTCATCCGTCCACTCAAAATTGTGTTTTCTATAAAAGAAAATTTTGCTCATAATTTCTAGATCAGACAACTTCATTTTCGAATTTAGGCATTATAGTCATTTTGGCATTGGTAATTATTATTTCATTTAGCATATTGGCATAGACATAGGCATTATTCTATCAAATTCTTCAACATTTGCATTAGGGCTTAGAGATTACTTTAGGTTGCTCATTTGAAATCTGAGGGCCTCGTCCGATTTGTTGCAAACTAGAAGGTATAACAAAGGTGAACCATGGAAGATGAAGATTTCTGGTAACATTGTTCCTTTTATTTTCATGTTTATTTCCTTTGTGCTTTGTTACTTCATGGGATTTTGATGTTTATTATCTAATAAGCTAACAATCTAAATTTTCCATAGATACAATTAATACAATGATAAGAAAGAGAAAGAGGAATTAATAAGGAGTTAAGTAACTAAAAGAGAATATATATATATATATAATAATGAAGAAAATAATTGATAAAGATAAAATGAGTAATGATCAGTTTAGATGAAATAAATACAGAAATATAGATGAATTAGGTTGAGAGGAGAACATGAGAGAAAAATATCAATAAAAATGAAGTGGGATTTAGGAGAAAGAGGTTCAAAAGTAAGGGCTAGGAAAAAAAGAGAGAAAAGGGAGTAGAAGCAAGAAAATGAAAAGTAGGAAGAAGGAAGATAAGTTTATAGAGATAAGTGAGAAGGGAGGGATAAAGATGAGGAAATAAAATAGAGGGGTTAGTTTAGAAACTAATTGAGATTGGAATGGTGGTTTCTAATATGAATAGCTTCTTTGAGCTTTCCTCTAAAAAACTATCTTCTTAGATTAGGACCTGTGTAGGCTCCAAAAAAATGTGGTCGTTGACATTTGAGGAGTGTTCAACAAAGAAAAATATTATGATATTTTCACATCTAATGTTAGTACTATGCTTCATAATTCTTATTCTAATGGAATAACCTATCTTGTCAATGTATGAAGTCTTACAAGAATACTTAATATTATAGATCCTAGAGTTGAGAAAATGTCTCTTGGGCCTTGGGTTGATTGGAGGATTTTTCTAATAGTAATATACAGAGTTTGGAAGCACACTCGAGGCCTTTGTGAAGGATTTTGGAGATCAATTAAAGATTCCTTTCACATATGGTAGGGTTCCAACTTGGATGCTACCAATTTTATCATCATTGGTTTAAGAGTTGTTGCAATATTTAGCTTGCCTAAATTCTCTAGTGATATGTTTTTTGTAACACTGTTGAAAACCTTGAACAAGTGGGAAATCTCTTGCACTCAATGTGATCCTCATCACATTTTTCAAAGGGTCTAGTGACTAGGGTATTTAAGACACCAAATTTTTGGGTAGGATGTTGGTGATAGGTAGAAGTAGCTCGGTTGGTGTGGTTTTGAAGATTGAAGAATTGAACGAACCAACCAAATTCCTAATAATAAGGATATATAGGAAGGGAAGATAGATATTAGTTTCAATCTCTTGGGTGCATTTGATGTAGTGGATGATATTACTTAAGTGTGTGAAATTATTTTAATTATTATATGCCATTGGACCAACATATATTATCATCAACATAATATTTTCATCATGTAGGTTTGAGGGGAAAGGACTTATGGGAAATTTCTTCAAAATTCTTCACGTAAAGGTTCACCATGATAGAAGATAACAAAGTCACATGATAACACCATCAACGTTTTTATAAACCACACCCAAGTGTGAAAAATATAGATTTTAGGTATAATTCCACCAATTAAAATAGCTTATCATTAGTATTAAATATCACACTTATTCAATATTCATTATCAAATTCTTTGGTAAACAAGGACACAACATCAAAGCTAAGATATTACTAGATCATCATTTAACTTCTTAAGTATCCTTAATTTAGAATCATTATATTTTTAATATTTATAATAATCTTTAATACAAGTTTAGGTACCTATAATATTTATTATTATTATTTTTTATATATTGTCTGTCTATAATACTAATTTAATAATTTTGAAATATAATTACAACAAATACGTTTATTTTTAATCATCATTGCATTTATAATATTATAATAATCATAATATTTATTTGAACATAATATTATTTTAGTTTAATGAAGATTATAATAAATTAGATTATACTATACCATAAGTTAAACATTTATTATTTATCTATAATGTTACTTTTAATATTTCAATATTTAGATTTTATCATGAATAATATTTTATAATATATTTACAACAATTATATTTATTTATTTTTATAACTCTTCTTTTTTATTTTTTATTTCATATACTTGAATTCATCATTAATAGTATTATAATTATAATAATTATGATATTGATTATAATAAGCTAATATCTTATAATATTCTCAATTATTAATTTCTTAATTTTGTTATTTTATTTTATTATTTTTATGATTATAATCATATAATATTTAATAATTGTATTTATTATACTAATAAATTATAACTTCAATTTATTTTATTAATTTATAATTTTAATAATTGTATAAATATTTTAAATAATTTTTAATAACTTAATAATTTTGATTTATTAAAATATTCTTATAACAATTATAATAATAAGAAATCATTTAAAAATTAACTTAATTTTTACAATATTCATAAAAAGAATGATTATATTAATTGTATAATATGTATAATATAATAACTTTCTTTTTAAATAATATTTACAACTTATCATATCTATGTCAATTTGATTTCTCTTTTTATTGTATTTTATATTATAAATTTAGTTTTTAATGTTTTAAGATTTTTTCTAAATGTTCTATGTTTCTACTTTTCTTTTTTCTTTTTTTTTTATGAAATGTGATCATGAGACTACTCCTTTTTTCAATATAATAGAAAGAATATATACAACATGACTAGATATGCAATCTACATTTTATTTTTCTCTTTATTTTGATGATGGATCTTAAATGTTAATAGAAAATCTTGTACACAATTTTGTATCAAAAACTTTCTAATTATGTAAAAATTATTAGAAAAACTAAAGGTTAGAGGGATTAATCTTCAAGAGCATAGTACATGTCATTGATGCTACAAACTAACACAAATCAATTAAAGAAAATCTTCATAGAAATACAAATAGTTAAACTACGATTGAGTAGAGAATACATCCTCCAATATAATCACACACTACACAATGTGGAGACAATATGTTTCCATTACTATTTGAACATAAAATAAGCACAAAAATGTGAGTTATATTAAAAAAATTCTAAAATTACATTAATCATTTAAAGATATAACACTTCATATATTAGAAAAAAAGGCAATAATACTTTTTTAATCTTTTAACTCTCTATTATTTAATGATAAATCACAAAATGTGATCTGAAATGTTGATTAAAAACACTCGCTTACACTTTAATCTCAAAACAACGTACATCTACATTAATCATATAAACTTCTCCAACTTCAATTTCAGAATTAACTTCCAAAACTGTAATTTAAAGAATTCGCCAAGAGAAATCAACAATTATGTAAACAAAGAAAGTTTCCAAACATTCAATCATGGTAGAAGAGACAATAAAATGGCGAATACGACCTGCAAGTAATCTAAGAATATAGTTACTTCTATTCTAAGAGATATTTTAACCCAGTTTAGTGGGCTCACAACTCCAATAAATCAGACAAGGAAAATCCCTCAAACAGATTACCTACGACGGAGGTGAATTTGATTAATGTTTTAGAGTGTGGTGAAACCAAGAAGCGACATGAATAAGCAAAATTTCTGTAGGAGGAACACCATTGATTTATGCAGAAACTGAAACATCAATCACCACAATCAAGCCCAGCTGTTACTGGTATGACCTGGTCATACAGAGTAGAATTAAAGAAAAGAATAAAAACTCTTAAAGTTGCGCAAATTTTCCAAACGTACAATGTACATCTTAGAGTGCATCCGACAGAGGTGGAAGACAATGTACAATGTTTATGTCTGAAAAGGATCGCCCAGCTGGAGAGTCGGTGGCGTGCCGATAATAGTAAAGTCAGGCGATAGATTCTGTTCTACCCAAGTACGTCCAATTGCTGGAACCAATTTGGAAGAGTGAGAACCACAAAATCAGACTGGGTCATCTAAAATTAGAGTAAGTTTTAGTAGTTGTAATAGTATTTACTGATTTAATGTTTGATTTTATCATAGTATAACAATAGTAGTTGTGATTTTAAAGTTGTCGTTATTAATTATGGATAGTCATAATTGAATATAATGTATTTTATAGATTTAAAAAAAATAAAATAATTTAATATCACACGGTTGCATCAATAAAATAAAACATGATTTAATACACAATTATTATAACTTAGTGCACAACTATTGGCATGTCTTTTTGTTTGGAGTTTTTTTGGACACCTCAGCAAAAAGTATGTTGATGTGGCACATTATTTGATAATGTGGACTTGAAAATTTAGTTATAAGCAATAGCCTAGTCAAGTAAGCTACTGTAAAAAATTGGGAATGAGTTGAAATCACCATGTATGATTTTGAGAGGCGCAAAGTTAAGGTGCTCAAGTACTAGGTCATATCCCCTTAAGTCAACTAGTTAGCCAACATAAATGTCAAAGGCACCCTCGAATAACTTGCCTAGGAGAGCAACAAAACAACATATCATGAACTCATCTACCATTTTCACTTCCTTATTGCAAGGACATCCATCATGTATTTGTTCGTCACTTGGCACAAAAGTACACCAAGAGTGCATGCTCTCTTATTGCTTTCTTTCTCTAGTCAAATTCATTTGAGAATTTTTTTATAAAGGTATTATATCAAACCCATAGAATTTAGCTATCTAATATGGGAGTATGAGTTTTAGGCTGAAATCTCCTTGGTTGAGAGCCAAGGATTGAGGAATAACTAGTCAATACAGTATCATGAGTTTTAGGCTAAGAGTGAAGGATTGAGGGATATCCATTTCATCAAAGTCATTTGGGGCACAATCCAAACCTCATCCCTTATGGTGTTGAGGTCTTGCATTTGACAAAAAATTATCCCTAACAAGCTCATTCATAACCATTCAACTTCACTAGTAGACCAAGGGCACCTTAACATTTGAACAATTGTTAAATAACAACCTTGAAATGTCATCCACACCTAGTCCCTTGAAGTAGTAAAGTCTTACAAGTTACAATTATAGATTTATTGTAAATTCTATAATTCATATTTTTTGATAGTTACAATGAGAGGCATAACTATACAATAATTCATATTAAGAATTGAGAGACAAAAATAATAAAATAAATAAAATGTATGACCCACATAAAAACATTGAATAACTTTATTGTATTTGTGTGCTTCATTATTTTCATTTAACTTAGTAAATAAAATAAGTTTAATGAAATAACAATGTATTTTAATAAATAAAATAATAATCAACTATAATTTACTAAATAAAATAGCAAACAATACTCTTAAAATAATATTATATTTATATTACACATAAAAATAAAATATAAAATATAAATTTAGCTGGCACGAGTAGTGTGGTTGGCTTGAGG
The DNA here is from genome assembly GCA_007258455.2 of Sequoia sempervirens. NCBI lineage: Eukaryota > Viridiplantae > Streptophyta > Pinopsida > Cupressales > Cupressaceae > Sequoia > Sequoia sempervirens. Next base: position 14,688,790 of record VDFB02109042.1, read on the forward strand.
CCATGGGATGATTCCTCATGGTTTTGGGTTCAACTCGCTCTTTGGCTTAAACAAGGGTAGTGGTTGCTAGTTCCATATACCCCCCAGGGACTGGTCTCACCTTCCTGTTTGCCTCTAAATGTTGCTAAGTGGGAGCTCGCAGGGATACCCTGAATAACAAACACAAAATAAAAATAAAATAAAATATAAATTTACAATAGATAACAAGTATAATAATATAAATAAATCTTACATTAATTCTTAGTTAACTTACATAGATTTATATCAACATAAAGCTATATCTTATATATTATATTTAATAATTGTGTAATAGTATTATTTATTAATATAGATAAATTTATACTAATATTTTAATCTATTTTAAAATAATATTAATATATTTATGTATTTATATGTAAAAAGTGTATAGGTATTTATCTATATCAACATAAAGCTATATCTTATATATTATATTTAATAATTGTGTAATAGTATTATTTATTAATATAGATAAATGTATACTAATATTTTAATCTATTTTAAAATAATATTAATATATTTATGTATTTATATGTAAAAAGTGTATAGGTATGTTATAGGTAAATGCATAAAATTAAAATAATTCTTAAATTAAAAATAAAATAATTACAAAGTAAAATAGAAAAGAGACAAATTAATTGAGGTGCAAATGGAGTGAAGGATTGGTGTTTGGGAAGATGAGCTTTACTAATGCAGAAAGTTAGGACAAGGACTTTGATAATTGCATTTATTATACTAATAAATTATAACTTGAATTTATTTTATTATTCTATTATTTTATTATAATTTTAATATTTGTAAAAATATTTTTATAATTTTCAATAATTGAATAATTTTGATCTATTAAAAGACACATATAAAAACTATAATTATAATAAATCATTAAAACAATTAACTCAATTTTTTATAATATTCATAAAAAGAATAATTATATTAATTATACAATATGTATAATATAATAATTTTCTTTTTATTATAATATTTACAACTTATCATTTTTATGTCAATTTTTAATGATATCAAGTTTCCACAATCTATAACAATTGTTTGTTGCAGGTTTTTGGATTAGATTGTGTGAGAGTTTTTTGCATCAACGTTTCGGATTACACTCTGTGATCCATCATCAGGATGAAAGAACTCAAGGAGAAAAATAATGTCAACTTTATTTCTCTTTTTATTCTATTTTATATTATAAATTTAGTTTTTAATGTTCTAAGTTTTTTTTTAAATGTTATATGTTTCTACTCTTTTCTTCTTTTTTTCCGATGAAATGTGATCATGAGACTACTCCTTTTTTTTATATATAATAGAAATAATATATACAACATGACTAGATATGCAATCTATTTTTTTTTTTCTCTTTATTTTGATGATAGATCCTAAGCATGATTTGAAATGTTAATAGAATAATTTGTACACAATTTTCTATCAAAAGCTTTTTAATTATGTACGAATTATTAAAATAAACTTAGAGTTAGAGGGATTAATCTTCAAGAGCGTAGTACACATCATTGATGCTACAAACTAACACAAATCAATTAAAGAAAAACTTCATAGAAATACAAATAATTGAACTATGATCGAGTAGAGAATAGATCCTCTAATATAATCACACACTACACAATGCCTAGACAATTTGTTTCTATTATTAGTTGAACATAAAATAAGCACAAAAATGTAAAAGTTATATTAAAGAAATTCTATAATTAAATTAATCATTTAAAGATATATCACTTCATATGTTAGAAGAGACAACAATATCTTTTTATTCTTTTAACTCTCTATTAGGGGAGAGGGCCCAATAGCGGTGCACCCTAACTTTATAGGTCGACATAACAATGAACATGCGAGATTGACATTAAAATATTATATCTCCAAGTGGCCAGGGACATAAACAATTCAAATATTTCGTTTCACTTGCATAGACCGAGAAAAAAGGTGTCATCAACATGACCCCCAAAAAAATTTAGACCCATAGTGGTGCATTAAGTCATGTTTTTTAGTGTGTCAATGTGGCATCATATGATTTGTTGCTTTTTGAATGTAATGGGCATATTTTGTTAACTATTGGGTCCTCTTTTACAATTACTAATTCCATACTTTTAAAATATTGGGCTTTGAATGTACATGTACTATGACAACTATTGATACCCGCACCACTATTGGGCCCTCTCCCCTATTTAATGATAGATCGTGAAATGTGATCTGAAATGTTGATTCAAAAAATCTTACTTACACTTTAATCTGAAAACAACATTCATCTACATTAGGTAATCATATTAAACTTCTCAACTTCGATTTTAGAATTAACTTCCAAAATTGTACTTTAAGAAAATTCGCCATCGGAAATCAACAATTATGTAAAAAGAAAAGTTTCAAAAACATTCAGTCATGTTAGAAGAGACAATAAAATAAAGGAAGTTTCGAAACATTCAATCATGCTGGAAAAGACACTAAAATGGCGAATACGACCTGCAAGTAAATCTAAGAATATAGTTACTTCCAAGGGTCTTCTATTCTAAGAGATATTTTAACCCAGTTTAGTGGGGTCACAACTAATCAGAGAAGGAAAATCCCTCAAACAGATTACCTACTGCGGTGGTGAATTTGATGAAAATCAGATTACCTAAAACTTGAGAGTTTTATAGTGTGGTGAAACCAAGAAGCGACCTGAATAAGCAAAACTTGTCCATTGATTTATGCAGTCGAGTTAATCAGAAACTGAAACATCAATCACCATAATCAAGCCCAGCTGTTACTGGTGTGACCTGCTCTTACAGAGTAGAATTAAAGAAAAGAATACAACTCCTAAAGTCGCCTTTCAAACGTGAAGGCTGCAGATTCAATACAAAAGCTTAGAGTGCATCCGACAGAGGTCGAAGACAATGTACAATGTTTATGTCTGAAAAGGATTGCCCAGCTGTAGAGTCGGTGGCGTGCTGAGAATAGTAAAGTCAGGTGATATATTCTGTTCTGTTCTACCCAAGTACGTCCAATTGTTGTAACCAATTTTAGAAGAGTGCGGACCACAAAATCAGACTGGGTTAAGAGAGGGGGCAAAGGCTATCCAGCCCCCAAAACAGCATGGGGCATTGGATGCCGGATGCCTATGCCTGCCTGCATACTCTCTGACGGCCCGTGCAACTCTGAAGTCGTCAGACTCTGAGCCTTTAGACTCTGTACTTTATGTCAGAGGTAAAAAAAATGAACTTAATTTTCTCGTGCAAGGTGAAAAAAATTTAGTTTGCCTTCCAATGTTTTCCAATATCTTGCTGGCAATCCATTTTTATCTCTTAAACCTAAATATGTAAATATATATTATATAATACATATTATTTAAATTTATATTATATACAATATATATTAATATATTATATTATATAATAAATAAATTTATTATATTATTTAAATTTATATTGTTATTTATAATATAATATAATTACGTCATAATGAAAATGACAGGTGGGAGTATTAAATTTATTGAATATATTGTTTACTACACATTTTTTATATTAAAATGGTTGTAATTTTTTTTCCACTAAAAATTAGGTGAATGAAGCAAATTAACAAATACTAAATTTAGTTTTTATAAAGATTAAAATTAAATTACTTATAATTTACTTCAATTTAAATTTATAAGATTTAAAATATAAATTTTTTTTAACATTTTGTATTAGTATATATTAGTATATAGTGTATTTTTATGTAGGATATAATTCTTTTTCCTTTGTCTTATAATTTTAGTAATGTTGCTTTTTAAAAATAATTTAAATGATCATCCAATATTTAAGTTAAACATTTATTTATTATTACTTTTCATGTGTTATTTGCATTGGATTAAATATTTTAAAAATATTTTTTCAAATAGAAATATAAATTTATAAGAATAGAAATATAAATTTATAAGATTTAAAATATAAATAAAAATACAAATAAAAATATAAATTTATAAGATATATTAAAATGGTTGTAATATTTTTTCCACTAAAAAATAGGTGAATGAAGCAAATTAACAAATGCTATTTTTTTTTTAAAGATTAAAATCAAAATACTTATAATTTACTTGAATTTAAATTTATAAGATTTAAAATATAATTTATTAAATTTATAAGATTTAAAATATAAATTATTTTTAACATTTTGTATTAGTATATATAAGTAAATAAATAAATAAATTAAAATAGTTAAATTATTATTTTAGGAGTTTAAAAAATTAAATGTAAAAGAGTAAGAGTGTTTAGTTTTTAAGGATTAATGTTGAAGAATAAGTTTGATATAATGTAGATTTTTATTTGTTGTGGTAAATTAAAAATATATATTATTTTTAAATAACATGTGTTTTGTAAGATTTGATCTTGTCTATTATGGGAATGTTTTGACAGGTCTATAAATTTTGTATAATTGTGATGCTTGCACTTTGAGATAGATTCTCCTAGATTGACCCCTTGCTTAGAGTAGCTTTATAGTTGTAAAAATCTCCAAAGACTATTTATAATCTTCTATGTCATAGAATGATTTGATGCAAACACAAGTTTATATTTGTGCTCCAAAGAAAAGATTCTTAGAATGATGTTCCTTGCAATGCATAGGATTTCCAATTGGTTCCTTTTCAAGATGGTGTGAAATTGGCAATCACACCTTGGTGTGCAATGGGTATGTCAAAGAGTTGTGGAAGGTCAATTAGGAAAAAATTGGGTCTATTTTTTTGCAAACATTTTGCAAAGGTCAATTGGCAGACCATTTAGACAATGATGTTTTTTGTGCAACATAAGTTTTAATGGATAAGTGATAGCTTCAAATCAACTATGCATCTTTTTATAGGGATCCAAACATGACAAAAAAAAACCTCTAAATGAGCTCCATTACCAACAAGGTCATGTTATGTTGCAATAGAGAGAGAGAGAGAGAGGGATATAGATAGAAAGAGGGAGAGATAGAGGGGGGAAGAGTGTGAGAGAGGGGGATAAGGAGATAGAGGAAAAAATAGAGTGAGACTTAAAGAACAAAGAGAGAGGACTTGAGAAAGAGAGGGATATACAAAGTGGGGAGAGGTAGAGAGAGAGATAATTTGTCAAATATTATAATCGCAACTTCCATAGTAGACATGCATACAAAAAGTTGAAGCATTAAAAAGACACATGAACTATTTAACATAATACCTAAAGTTTTGAAGAAGATTTCATCTAATGAATTGCAATGATTGCAAGATATGTACAACCTTCCCACATCTACATAGATTTTTAAGAGTAGACAATAAGTCACAATTTTTTTAGGATCCAAGTAAAAAAGTAACATCATTGTAAATACTCTAAAACCTATATCCATATGTGATCTGTAAGGGCCAAGAAAACACATCCACACAACCATCACATGTTTAATTGGCATCTTAATCATAAAGCTTAGGGTGTTCTTGAAATATATGAACACTCATCCACTAAACCTGAATGGATACATGCACAAAGAACACAAGCAAAGATTATATTGTTACGATATGTTCGAGAGTGCTTCATTATTTCAAATATTATGAGAACATCCTTGCAAAATCCATTTTGTGCATATCCTGCAAACAACACCACATTTCTTTGATGCACTTTTTTAAATAGTTCACAAGCCTTGTCTATGCTTTACATTTTCCATACATGTCTATCAAAGCATTTCCAACTATATTATTTGACAAAATTCCCCCTTCCATCAAATCTATAACATGTTCCAAAACTCCCATTCTGGGACAGGCAGGGAGAATGTTGGCTTTACAACTACCGATTTGATTTTCTTGAAAGTTTCTTAATCTTTGTCAACAAATCCATTTTGTTTGTGTCGTACAATCATAACATTCAATGTGAGCAAATTTATTTTGAGGCACATTGTCAAACAGTTTTTGTGCCTTGTCTATGCTTGCACATTTTGCACACATGTTTACTACTCTGGTTGTAACTACATCTGACCAATTGCCTCTATCCTTTAGATGCTTTGATGGATGTCCATAGCCTGTTCCAAAGCTCCCATTCAACACAAGCTGCAAGGATGCTGGAAAAGGTTGTAGAGTGTGGCTTTAAGCCCATCAACCACATATGCCTAAAAGTTTCTAAAGCCTTTTCAACAAATCCATTTTGTGAATATCCTACAATCAGGGCATTCCACGAGAACTCATTTCTTTAAGGAATTAACTCAAACAGTTTGTGTTCCTTGTTTGTCCATCAACATTTTGCATACATGTCTACCAGGGAGGTTGCGATTACATCATCTTATGAAACCCCTCTATCTTTTATCTTATGAATGGTGTGCATAGCCTGTTCCAAAGCTCCCATTTTAGCATGGACAGGAGGATGTTGGCAGTGGTTGAGGACTATGGCTTTACACCTACCAATTGCATTTGTTTGAAAGATTCTAAAACCTTTTCAACATACCCATTTTGTGCATTTTCTATTTTTTTGCATACAGTGAAACAGTGTGACAAGCTCTAGAAACCCATGTCTTCTTATCATGTAGTAGCTAACTTCTATAGTGCAGGAATTTAAGTTGTGCATGGGTGGGCGAGTGACACCATTAAGCGGCCAAAAAATAGTGGAAAACTAATAAGATCGACGATGCACTTGTTTTCAATCGTTGGCCAGGTGCTGTGGAAAGAGTTCAACCATTGATTTCAAATTTTAGGTTGATCTCTCTCAAATTGGATACACCTTCGATGTAAAATATATAGGAATATGTGTAGACATGAGTGTAATAGAAAGTTAATTATAGTAAATATATGATAAATGAGAATGTATGGATAAAGGGGAGTTAAATGGATATAAATGAGTGAGTGGAGGATTGGATGGTGGAAGAAGAGATTGAAAAATGTGCCCACCTTACATGGGAGTGTTTTTGTCAATATGTATGTTTATTAAAATTGTTCTAAAATTAAATTGGAATTAGCATGGGAATTCAAATTTCATTATTAAAATAGATAAAAATAATTATAAAAAATTTAATTTTTTTAATAAATGTATAAAAAATAAAAATACATGGATACTTGATTATTGCTTTTTAAACAAGGTTGCCTAGAAGGATTTTTTTAAATGTTATTTAGTGAATTTTTTCATTATTAAGTGAAAAAGTCCCTAGGTTGAATGCCTATGGGATAGTTTCATGTTGGGACCTATTTTTGGAGATTTGGATAAGCTTTTTCCCTCCTAAAGTTCATATGAAGAAATTTTACAAGATTTAACTTGGCTATGAAGCAACTTGACTTTAACTCATCAAATCTCTTTTACCTAGGTTCATACATCCATCTTGGTATATTTTATCTATAAAACTCTTGAAGTTTGTAGGAGTTACATTCAAAGTTAGGGCTAGAGTTCAATTAGAGTTACTTGGTTATGGGACAATTAGGGTTAAGGTTCAATCAAGATTCAATTAGGCTTAAGATTTAATTAGGGTAAGGGTTAAGGTTAGGGTTGGGGGTAGGGTTAAATTAGGCCAAGGGTTAGCGTTCAAGTAGAGTTTTGATTCAATTAGAGTTATGATTCAATTATAGTTATGACTAAATCAAGATTATGATTTAATAAAAAAACAATATTCCACTCTTTCAATCTGAGTTTTATGAATTCTAACTTTCTTTTGAATATGCACATCTTAGTGCAATGATCAACTATTAGGGTGAGCCAAGAGTCAGTGACAACCAATTTAAAGTTTGGGTTTTCCATCTACACTTTTTCAAACTTGAAAGACACTCTTCTAGGGAATTTGTTCTTGTCTATGAGCTAGTAATCCAAACCAACTTCAAATAGGATTCCGATTAGGGTTCAATTAGCTTTATGGTTAGAGTTAAGCTTCAATTTGGGTTAAGGTTCAATTGATTAAAAATAGACGTCTTAAGAAGGATATCTCTCGGCGTACTTTACATATATTTTTAAAATATAGGTACGCTAGTATATAGTAATAAGTATAAATATATTATATAATAAAATATATGTACACAAATTTTATTATTATTATTTATATATTTATAATTAGATTAAGAATATATCTATATATAAAATGAATATATTATATATTATCTATATTACACTCTAGTAAATTAGTAAATTTTTAATAAATTTTATTAAAACTAAATTTAAAATTTAATGATTAATAAATAAATTTAAATTAACTTAAATTTTTATAACATATTATATTATTATACTATATTATATTATATTATAGATTCATTTATTGTATAATATGAGGGAAAATTATAACCATAAAGTTGATGTTGGAAATAATAAACTAAATTTTAATGGTTTCAAAACAATTTTACTTTACACTTTACTATATATATAATCTATTTAAACTTATTTACTTATCATTAAATTTTTAATTTAGTTTCAATAAAATTTATTCTTAATGTAATTATAGATATATAAACAATAATGATAAATTTAATAAATCATATTATTACTATATATTATATTAATTTTTATATAAAGAGAGAGTAATATAGATATTAGCAATTAATTATGAAAAAATTTGGTCTATTTTTTTCAATATATTTGTGCAATACATCTGATGAGGAAGACAATTAGGAAAATAATTAAGTTCCATTATCAATACACTATTGTGTTTTTTTTACAATAGAGAGGGAGAGATAAAGTGTTTTTTTTTTACAATAGAGAAGGAGATAAAGAGGAATAAAGAGAAAGATATAGAGGGAGAGGTAGAGGGAGAGATAGAGAGATATCAATAGAATGATAGAGAGATAGAGATATAAGGATATATAGAGGGAGAGGGAGAGATAAAGTGACAGATAAAGAGATAGACAAATAGAGAGAGGTAGGATAGAGAGATAGATATGGGGATAGGGAGGGAGTGAGGGAGAGATGGCAAGAGATTGAGAGAGGGAGGGGGAGAAAAGGGGAGAGATAGGTAGAGGGAGAGAGAAGAGGGGGGCTTATACACTTACATATTATTGTAATTTCACTTTAAATAGATACAAAATTAAAATAATTCCAAATTTAAATCTAAGTTTAAAACTAAAAGAGTAAAATTTTGTGTTTATATATTATTATTGAAATATTATATTATAAAATTATATATTTAAATTAAATATATGTGTAATATACTTATAATAGAATGTTTATATATTTATTATGTAATTATATTTATTTTATAAATAAAACATAGAAATATTTATGTATATTTATTATTTAATTATAGATTTATTTATAATTGTTGAATTTATATTTTATCAAATTTTATATATAATAATAAATGTAAGATGTTAAATCTATAATTACATCTTATTTGTTTTTTAAAATTAAACTTTCAAACTCTACATTAAAAAAATTCTATTAAATTTAAATATCATTTTAAATTATTTAATTTAGTAACATAATTAATCATTATGTGATTTCAGGAAAATTAATGATTCACATAATTTTATAATTTATTATTAGTAAAAATTGAAAAGAATGTAAAAATCATTTTTTTGTAAATAAGCATACTTGTATTAAGATAATTTTATAATCTCCAACTAATATAATTATTTAGAAATGAAAAATTTATTCTAATTATATTAATTCAAAATAATAAATATACTCACACAAAATATTAATTATTTTTAAAACTATAAATTAAAATTAATTATAAAATTTACCAAAGATGGATTGCCAGCAAGATACTAGAAAACATTGGAAGGCAAACTAATTTTCTTTTCACCTTGCACGAAAAAATTAAATTCATTTTTATCTGACATAAAGTGCAAAGTCTAACGGCTCTGAGTTTGATGACTGCAGAGTTGCACGGCCGGTCAGGTATGCAAGTGCATGGGGCATCGGATGCCCCATGTCGTTTTGGGGGCTGGATAGCCAGCTCCAAGAGAGGGCACCTAAACGTAGACTATGTTTTAATAGTATTTATTGATTTAAGGTCTAATTCTATCATACTATTATTATAGTAGTTGTGATTTTAAAGTTTTTGTTAATTATGGATATTCATAATTGAATATAATGTATTTCATAGATTTAAAAAAAAAATCATTTAATATTATTATCAATGCATCAATAAAATAAAACATGATTTATATACAATTATTATAAATTAATGCACAATTATTGGTTTGTCTTTTTTTTAGTTTTTTTGGACACCTCAACATAAAGTATTGATGTGGCATGCTATTTGGTAATGTGGACTTGAAAATTTAGTTATAGGAAAGGGGCCTAGCCAAGGAAGCTATTGTAAAAAATTGAGAATGATTTGAAATCACCATGTATGATTTTGAGAGGTGTGAAGTTAGGGTGCTCAAGTACTTGGTCCTCTCCCCTAAAGTCAACTAATCCCATGTATTAATAGAACCTAAAGCTAATCCCATGACCAATGCATAGTTGAGTCTTTCAATGTGGAAGGAAATAACTTAAGTTTCTAGTTGTCTATTTTATAGTCATAATTTTGGTAGAGGATTCTAAATTTAAAAATGAATTGGTAAGATTCTTTAGAATCCATTCCCCTAAAAGTGAGTAAGATGGAAGGTGAAATATCATTAATGAGAGATTATTCATCTAAATTTAATTTGTTTGGGTATGTGAACATTCTTTCTACCCTAATCTTTTGTCATCCATGCAGTTTTCCATTGGGTTGTTAACAATGGTTCCCTTAGGTTCTTTTATTTCTTTGTTTGTTTGAGGACTCTTCCCTATGTATGTTTTCTACTTAGTTGTTTTCCCTATATATTTTGTTGTTGTAGTGTGAGGTGGGGGTATTTTCTACAAAACAACCTTTTGAATTCATTTTCCTTACCATGCAAGAGAAAGTTCAATATACAAAAGGAACTTCTACACTAAAGAACCACTAGATTGGATGACCTATGTAAAACCCTAATAACACCTAAAATTACTTCCCTAATAACAATGCCAAAAAGTGAGAAGACATCTTTGAATTTTTTCACATTAATGAATGTATATTTTATGTCAAATTGGGACAAAGTTGAAATGTGAGGACTTAGGATGATGATCCTATTGGTGAGTATCAAGAGAAAGATTAAGATGATGTCAAGTTATTACCATGAGAAAGAGGGATTGAAAGTGACTTGAGAAGAGAAGAACAGGTGAATGAAACTAGTTGGTGAAGAACACAACAATTGAGGCATGCAACGAGGAGATAAGAGATGATGAATAATGCCACTAGATGTAAAATAAGACACCCAAGATATCCTTTGCACATAGAAATTCTAATATTACCTAGAGATTAGAGCTCCAAATTTCCACTTTTATCTAATCACACATATCATTTTGAGACTATTTACTCTTGCTTGAGAGGAAATATACAAAATGATCCATATGTTAGGATGTAGAGATGAGGCAATCTCAAGATATAGAAGGAAAAGCTAAGTAAAAAAAATGACTAATAGTAACCCCTTTTGCTTCGATGATCAATCTTAGAAGAGAGAATTTATATCATTGAAAAATATGTTTAGGATAGGCCATAGAGGTGGTGAACAATATACATAATTTTTTGTTTAAAAGTTAAATTAGATAAATTTAAAAAGACAGTGATATATTTTTAAAATTTACTTAAGAGTTTCTTTATTTTATCTTAGAGTAATTTTATTTATTACATATTTAAACACTTTGGTGTCTTTACTTTATTTTATTGTAGAGCTATTTAATTTAATTTATAAGTTTTATATATTTATATTTAACAATAGATGTTAGTTTTGCATAATTGTTTGTGAACATGATCATGCCATTACATGCTACTCCTTTGTGTCATTGTAGGCTACACCCCTTGGGATAAATATTTTTTATAGTTAGTATTATAGGTAATAATAATTTATGGCTATTCTCTACTAGTAGGCTCTTGATGGTAAAGGAAATTATATCAACCATCTTGATATATTCAATGGCCTATTTGAAAATCCCTAAAGTGGTTGAGGATAGCCTCAATCATATATTCAGGAAGTTCTTTTGGAGTGGTCTCGAGGAACAATAGAAATTTTTGTTGGTAGCATGGGATAAGGTTTGCTCCCTTTAGGAGGTAGGTGGGGCTAATATCAAGCAACTAACAATAATGAACTAGGCCATGGGAGCTAAACTTGTTTTGGACATGTATACAAAAGGGGAGTAGAAATGGATCAAGATTCTTCGAAGGAAGTATTTGGATTCAAATTGTCCAACATGCATCCTGACAATTGTGGACCCCCCAGGAGATATGTGATATGGAACTACATTTTGGATTGTAGAGATATCATTTCCAAGCATGTAACATGGCAAGTTAGAAATGGTCGAAGCACGTCATTCTAGAAGGACTTGTGGGGTGGATTGACACCAATTGTTGATCACCCCAATTTGGAAGACATCAAAGAAGAGACAATTAGAATATGGGGCAACAAGGTTTATAAATATGGGAAAATAATTTGGTGGGATGGTGTACAGTAGTGGGAATGACATTCCCTTCAAGACATTAATGTCCCCCAGGCACTTAAAGTGGCATTAATAGAAATATTGAAAAATAGAAAATTTTCCCCGTTCAAATAAGAGGATACCATCAGATGGTGTGGTTCTAGCATTGGGTCATACAAAGTCAAGTATGGGTATAGAGTACACGAAATTGTGATGGCCATGGATAATTGGTCATGCAAGCTCATTTGGGGCAAAAGTTGCCTCCCAAAAGCAGGGGTATTCTCTTGGTTGGAAATTCAAAAGAGGGTTCTTACTGAGGATAGATTACCTGCCTTTGGGATTTAGGGTCCTGAGAGATGTGTGCTTTATGAATGAAATAACAAAATGGCTAATCACATTCTTCTGACTTGCCTGTACGCATATAGATGTTGGAAATTATTCATGAGCAAACTAAACTTTCAATGCTCGACTCCTTCAGACATAGTGGATTGGTTTAACATGTGGCCACTCCCCTTTAGGAAATTTGTATTTGACAGTATCTGGTTTGTCACTCCTTCCTCCATCATATGGGAAATATGGAAATAATGGAACATGAGGATCTTTCAAAAGAAAGAGATGGAGCACGAGAGACTTTGTGTTAAAATTGAGGAGATGATCACAAAATTAATCAATGAACCAGCTCAGAATAAATCAAGTAAGCAAAGAATATTCATGAATTGGGACGACAAGATAATAAAGTATTTTATGGGATTGAAAACCCCCCTTCTATGTGGGACAAGTGGGGGCAATCAAAATTCAAAAAAGGTTGGATGTAAAATGGATGGCTCTGAAGGATGGGTGGATTAAAATAAAATTTGATGGGGCCTATAAAGGCAATCCTAGATCAAGTGTTGTTGGGTGTGTTGCACATGATAAACGAGGTGAAGCACTTGCTGAAAATCCATCTATCTTGGGGAGTGCACCAACAACAAAGAAAAGTTTAGAGTGAAATTAATTGGCCTATAGATGGGTTTGGAGATAGGTGCTAAATGTATCCACCTTGAAGGGGAATCCCTCATTACAATAAACACCATTCGACTCAATAGCACACTGAATTGGAAGCTTGATCATTGGCTTGAATTGATTAGAGAGTTGTTGGAAAAGTTTGAATCATACCAGGTTAGCCACGTGTATCAAGAAGGAAATGATGTGGCCAACGCGACAGTAGAAAGGGCTCGAGATTAAGGCGGCAACTAGATTGGAATCGTATAAGGTTGAAGAGACAAGGGTCTTAAATATAAGGTAGATGTTGGGTGCAATCACACATGAGAAGTTATGCTTTGGGTACAACTGCAAGATTTTTGACATTGGAAAGATGGGTTTCTAAATTTGGTGATTATAACTTGGCATGATTATATGCAGATGTGCAGTGGTGGATGTGGCCAAATATCTCTTGGCATCTCATTGATTTGAAGGAGAGCACCAGATGATATATCACTTGAGGTGACCATCATGACGATGTAGGCTAAGCCTCTTGAAATAGGTAAGGGTGGTAGTGGTGAAATCAAAATAGTTGGATCTTAACATTTGTTCGCTTGAGTGCAATGGATACACCAATCTTTTTAAACACCACCGAGTAGTAGTAGGCATTCCATGGAGAAGTCATGGACAAATGTCTAAAGGGAATTATGGTCTCAACACACTCATTGGTCCTCTGGGCTACCAAAAGAATTATGGGGAAGGAATTCCAACTCGCACATCAAATATTTAGGGTAAATGTCAACATCACAGTGATGTTCTTGGCCATGCTACTCTATATGGGTGTCTCTAAAGCAAAAAGTAAGAAGCTATGCCAAATGGTTTTCCAAGACTCGATGTTGGGTGAGATTCACGAAGCCCTAGACAATGTGGATGAAAACCTGCTCATCCTAATGTTGCAAACCTACTACATGTCACTAGGGAATGGGGTGGAAGTGTGAAATGTTCTAGTGGTGCAAAAATTGAAGCTCAACGAGCTAGAGAAGCATTGGGGAGAAATTGAGTGAATTATCTCTTTCCTAATGCATGCTACTAGAATTGCCAGGAATTTGAAGGTGGGATGGGTATAGGAATATGTGGTGGATGAAGGGTTGGAGGAGAAGGTGTGTGTAGAGGAAAATGGAGATTGGGAGCTGGAGCTTGGAGAAGAATGGATAGAGAATGATTTTTGAGACATGGAGGAAAACGCCAACCACCCTGCTCACCATGTGTGTGGTGCAAATTGTCCGATGGTAGTGAATGCACTCGAGGTTAGGAAGATGTGGGAGGCCAATGATGATGGTGAACGAAACCCAAGATAGTCTATGAAAACATCTTTTTTGTAACTAAGATATATGTTATAGGTCAAATAGTATCTAGCTCTATACTTAGTCCATGGCCATTTTTGTATGTAATAGCCAGTCTACAATGATTTTTTTTTGGAATTTGGAACTTCAAAAAATGGTGGCTAGAGTGCTATCATATGGTTTTAGGACATAGAGCACACCCACTTTCAAGCTATTTCATTCAAGGATAACCCTAGAGATCTCAATGCAAAGGAGAAAGAGATCTTGCAATAGGGTTGTCCTAGAGGTTGATTGTAAACTAATGAGGGGTTCACCACCAAGCAAGAATTTGGAAAAATAAATGAAATGCTTAACCTTTGATGCAATGAATTACAAAATGACCTAGAAAAGTGTGTAAAACAAAATAGAAAGTTGTAAAACATAATGTGTGCACCTGAAAACTTGTAGAGACTTGAATGGGGACAATAAATTCTACAAATCCTAAAATTTTGGCCTATTGGGACTCATTCACCAATTTGGGAGAATCAATCCCAGATCAAGGTTTCTACACAAGAATAGGTTTCTGACAAATGAGTATCCAAATGATATGTAAAAATATCTGAAAAAACACCTATAGTGGGATGCATTCGCCACTTGCGGTGAATCAATTCTATTTTGCTTTTTTCAAGAATTCAAAGTCTGAATTTGTTCTTCTCAGTCTACTCAATCTACTTCTCTAGGTTTCTAGATCTAAAACTATAATTTCAGGGTTGTAGATGACCTTTTAGTGAAGATTATGACCTTGCAAATGAGGAGACAACTTCAACAAGCTTGTAACCTAATCTTCAATGATCTTTCAAGCTCCAAGAAACCTAGATCTACAATCACACATGTGAAGAGGATAATTTTTTTTGATTGTTAGTGAATAGGGGTTTTCCTTGGTCAAACCCCTTTTAGGTAATTAAACCAAATGATGAAACAATGAAACAAGGATATGAAACATGCACAATAATACCTTGAATGATGTCTTATAAAAATGCAACTCTACATGAAATGGACATGAAGGATGTAGATCTTGATCTTGACAATAGGTGTAGAATAATACTTGATCTTGGATCTTCAATGCTACATCACAACACTAGCTCAATAACATGCTTGATGCTTGATATGCTTGACATGATGATGAATATTGAATTATTGCAATAATTGATGAAGAATTCTGCTCTTGTATGCCTTATAAACAATATTGAATGCTCTCTTGATGATCTTGCAAAGTCTTGGAATGCTAAACTCTTGAGTGCTTGACTTGATAACATGTAGGCTTATGTTTCTTAGGTGAACTAAGGATTTGAAAGCTTGTTTATATAGGAAATTCACTCAAATCACCGTTTATTTGATCCCCAAGGCCGGCATAGAAGAAATTTGAACTTTAAATCAAAATTTTCCCACTCAAACTTTGAAAATAGGCCAAATGGGACTCATTCGCCAAGCTAGGTGAATGGGTTCCACTTGCATGGGACTCATTCACCCAAAGTGGGGAATGGGTTCCACATGGCCTATTTTAATTGCTAAAGTGTTGAGGATTGTGTAAATTAAAATTATTTGTTGATATTGTTAGGTTTTTTTATTAAAATATACCTTGGGATGCATAATATGGGGTCATAGGGGCCTATTAATGATGATATAAAGGTCATAAATGCAAGAGGGCCCAAAATCCAATGTGAAATTGTAAATAAATTCACTTTACAACATTAAATTAAGGCAAAATTGGATCTATTTAGCTTAAAGGGTCCAAAATCCCATGTGAATGTGTAGAACACATTACAACACTAGATTAGGTCCACTTAGTTTACAAGCCTCTTAAATTTAATGTGAAGGTGTAAATAAATACATTTTACAACATTGAATTAAGGTAGAGTTAAGTTAATTTAGCTTTAAAAGGGACCAAGACCTAATGTGGATGTGTAAAACTCATCACAACACTAGATCTAGGTGATATTAAGCTTAATTCACAAGGAGGGCCCAAACAAGAAAGGAAAAGTAGAAGGTATAGTTTTTCCGTGACTACATTTAGCCCCCACTTTAGTGAGAGGATGAACTTGTTTCATACTTACACTAAAGTAGACATTGAAGAGTGCTCCTTATATACCAATGTGGATGACAAAGGATGTCAAAGATCGAAGGAGGTGGACAAGACCCCAGGATACAAGATCCTACGTCAAATCGACATAAGCACAAAGGGATGCACACAAGGTGCGTGATTTGCAGCAAAAAAAGATACATAAACATAAAATGCCAAAGACATAAAGAAGAAAGAAAAAAATAAGATGGGTGGATCCAGTTTCAACAAAAATGCACTCACTATGGGGCCATAGAACATTAGGTCATCCGTAGGGTGAGTATCCACAATATGCTCACTTTGGGACCACATAACTTCAAATTTGCATGGAGTGAGTATCCAAAGAGGGTGAGACACATGACCGATATGTGCCCAATACACAGGTGTTAAGGGAAGTCATGCCTTCATTTGACTCCCATACAAGTAGACCAAAGCTATACCTCTTGATAAATTTGATAAGGAGCCACACAATAATGTTCTTCGAGCTTCATGAGGCAAGCATAAATTTGTATGCTTGGAGCTCATGAATAAAAAATATTGCTCTACATGCATGCAAGATGTGTTATGCAAGGTGGCCATATAACCAATGTTGTAAATGCGAGATAGTGTAAGGTATGTCGATTTTGCTTAGTTCATGCAAGGTCTCTTCTTAGGGAACATTATGCCTAATGTCTCCAAGAGAGGACAAGTCAAAGAAATATCATGCTCTTAGAGGAAATCAAGCCCATTGACACCACCAAGGAAAGGACACATCACAAGAAGAAAGAAAATCACACATTGAAACATGAGTGTTGATGTATGACCCCATTTTAAAGTAGTTTCTAACACCATTACTATAAGCAATTTCTTTAAAGTATAAGAAGACATGAGATGTTATTCAGAAAGCCCTATGCCAAGTCATATTTTTCCGTATCAAACTACATCATGAATAAATATGTCACATGCGAGTCAACTTAAGGCATGTCATACACATCCAAATATTTCTCTTATATGTACATGAAAGGTGATCAAAAAGCCAACAGAGACAATGAAAAGTTAAATACAAGGAAAAAGCTACTTAACCCATTGCTCCCACTTAGTGCAGGACAAGGATGAGTCAAAATGATTGATGAGAATTATGCTAGTATGAAAATCAGTATCAATTAGAGGAATTAGGTGCTTCAACACGAGGAAGAGCACCACACTCCTTAAGATGTTGAATTTTATCACTTAATTCCTTACATTCATTAGTAGAATGACCATGAACTCTATGATATGCACAAAATGAATGTTTTTAGTAATATTTCATTCATGTTCTTGGAGGGAGAGATATCAAATGATCTTGGAGGAGTCTCAACAAGATACCTTGATCAATAGTAGAGGATGTTCCTTTATTTTGTGACAAAGATATCTCTTGCTTAGTATAAGATTTCATACCTACACAAGACTCTTTAGATTGTGAGATTTTGTTCTCTCCTTTACAAGAGGGTGTAAAATCTAATGAATTCAAATCATTAGTGTTTTGTGTGATGACATTGACATTAAGTGAATATTTCTTTGTTTGTTTCATTTCTTGCAAAGGATAACAATCAAGACCACTAGTGTCTATCAATTCAGGATGCACTAATGTTAAAGTTGGCTTAGAGGGATCATTTGTGATAGTGTTGATATTAAGTGAAGGTTTGTTGTGTCTTTTGAGGGGCAACAACCAATACCACTAGTCTTTTCTTGCATGTGAGGCTCTATAGGGACACAAATTCCTTGTGTATTGTGAAGTATTGAAATGTGTAAATGAAAAAACAATAGATACAACACAATCAATGAAACATTATATTAGAGAATTCAAATCATGAATCTAATCGAATTGAAACAAACAAATTCTCTAAAGTTGTCCCATTGTCTCCTATCTCCAAGGATTTGTTAAATCATAATGGCTCTCAGATTGTTTATGCACTATGACCTTCAGAATGACAACCTAAAGAATGGAATGCTGGAAAATGCAAGAAATCTATTCCTACATGACTGATAAACTATATGATTGATGCTATGATGCTAAATGTTGTGATGAAAATACTGTATGAAAACTACCATGATAACTAAAAATGCAGCTAATAACTAAGCCATGATTATGCTAATGAATTCTAAATGCTAAAAATGCTAAATACTCAAACACTAAATGCTCACAAATGCTCTAATGAAAATTCTACAGAGTAAGATTGCTCAAAGTTGGGATCCTTTTGCTATAGAATGAGGTTGCATTTATAGATTTTCCAAAGCATATTCTAATGTGGTAGCAGCCAATGGTCAAGATTTTAGCCGAAGAGATTGAGGGTGGAGGATGAAGAAGTTGGAGAGAATCAAGGAGAGTGTTCCCTTTAATAGAACACTTTGCCAAGTGTTAGAG
This sequence comes from Sequoia sempervirens, assembly GCA_007258455.2. Classification (NCBI taxonomy): domain Eukaryota; kingdom Viridiplantae; phylum Streptophyta; class Pinopsida; order Cupressales; family Cupressaceae; genus Sequoia; species Sequoia sempervirens. The sequence goes on from VDFB02109042.1 coordinate 14,707,945, forward strand.
AGAATAAATGGAGGAAGAGATCCAAGTGTCTCAAGTTTGTTTCAGAATTTGTTGAGGATAATGCTGAATTAATTATTTGACATATTCAATTTGTGTAGACACATGATGAGGTGGAAGGAGGAAAAGCTATAGACATGTGACTAAATTCAAATTTGGAATTATTCAAATTTAGTAAGAAGATATTAATTAAATAAATAAAACTATTTGAATTTGTTTATTTAATTAAGATTAGAGGAATATGATTTAAGATAAGAAGAATTAGAAAATGTGAACTATATAAATAAATTTAGAATTTATTTATAAGTAGATGAATTAAAAGGTTTATTAATTAAATAACTTGTATTTAATTAATTGATTATCAAGACCGATTTTAGGTGTATACATTTTTCCCCCCTTTGAAGTGATGTGTTTACAAAGAAAAAATTATTGATAGTGTTGACAAAAAAATGTTCGATATGCCCCAGACGCTGGTTTTCAAGTGATGATCTGGATATATGCCCCCTCAGGAGATAAATCAACAAATTTTGAATTTTTTGAAATTTTTAAATGATGTGATGATGATTTTCAAATTTTATGATGCCGAGTCAATTTATCTCTTGAAAATGATGTTGCACCTACCAACTTTGATGAATTGATTAATTAAGACCCTTTTTGGAAAAATTAAATCAATCCCACTTAAATCCCTCTTAAACCCCCTTTAAAAGGTTAATAAGATGTGAAAATAGCTTATTTGTGTCATTTTTATTTATAGAATTAGAGTGAGTGAGAAAATTTTGAGAAAATTTGGCAAGATGGTGGTTCCCTACTACACACACTAATTCGAGTGAGTGCAATGTCACAACTACTCGACCACGTATGGACCTCCGGTACATACCTCGAAAAAACCTTCTCATAAATTTTGAATGATATTTTTCCCTATGTTTTTGATGTTTAAATTTCATATTTTTACGTTTTAGTGCATTCAAACTTCGATGTAGTGCTTTGGGTCACTATTTTGGGACATTTGGTTTTTTAGCGCATAGGGTCGATTGTGTAGTGCATAGGTGAATTTTTTTAGTGCATAGAGGCATGGATTTAGCGCATGTGATGAATGATTTAGCACAATAGGTGAGTTGGGGAATAGATGTCATAGATTAGCACATTTGATGAGCTTTTTAGCACATTGAGATATTTTGCGCATTGATAAAGTAAAATGGTGCATTGGTGGAATTTGATGGTGCATATGTAATTTTAGCGCATTGAGGCACTTTTTTGGCACATCTATGAAATTTTCTAGCGCATACATGTTTTCAACGCATAGAAAGATTGTTTCAGTGCATCTAGGCCAAATTGATGAAATTTGGATTAGACTCCTTGATTTTAATGATTCTTGATTGTGTCAGCTAATATTTTGATGTTATTTGATGATGTTGATAGATTAGATGATGATTGATCTTATGATAGGTGAGATTCACTGATAGGATAATGATGATTTACCTCATGATTGGTGAGGATCAATGATAGGATAATGATGATTGACCTCATGATAGGTGAGGATCAATGATAGATGCTCATGAGATGTAATCAAAATCTCATCAGAGCTGATTAGATTGATAAGTTGATTGATGTTGATTGATAAGATTGCTGATTTGTGATATGTTATGATGATAGGAGCCTTTGAGGATCCTTCAGTCTTGGGAATGATTCCTGAAGACTTGAGATTTGATTCCACATCTAGTGAAGGCTGATCTAGATGTGATTGGATGATGTGGATTGACTTCTTTGATAGATATGCCCCAACATAGGATTAACAGGGGACTTCTGACCACTTTGGCAGAGAGGTGGCACAATGACCACAACACCTTTCACTTAGCCACTGGTGAGATGACAGTGACACCAGAGGATGTTTACAGTATCTTGAGGATTCTTGTTGTTGGCGAGTTGGTTGTCTATGATTCTACAAAGCAGGGGGCACCAATGCATTGAGGAGAGTCTTTGAGGATGACCAAATTTGTGGATATGAGATTCCATGGAGGGATATGGTTGATGCATATGCGACACTACCATGTGTTATTGATGGATTCATTGGAGGATTCTTATGTCTAATTCGTAGGTCAAAGGGACTCTCAGTTGGTTGGGGTTGGATATTAGAGATCATGATCACACAGGGGATCAAATATGCTTGGGGCTCCTACATGCTAGCACACTTGTACCATGATCTTCATTAGGTGGTTTATCTCAGAGGGGCCAGTTTGTTGGCAGGGGTGACACTACTACAGATATGGGCATGGGAGCACATAGTTGTCACTTGTCCAGTGACTAATAGACAACGCTTGACTGGTTGACCATACATTCATGGATATTCATACCTAGTTACCCAGCATAAGCTGGGAAAAATATAGTATTCGAGAAGGGTTCTAGATGATCTTGATATTGTGACATGGAGGCCCTATCTAGACTGTGAGCAATGGTTAGAGGATGACACAAAGATGATATATGTGTGCACGACTAGATATTTGATTGGGAGGACACCATTTATGATAGAGAGATTCCTTCTTGGGAGAGTGTTACAACAATACAAATGAGTACAGGGTATGCCCCAAGGAGTTTCCTTATAAGAACGTAGATGACAGGACATACCAGAGTGGGGGCCTATTTTATCATATGATGCAATGTGTGAGGAGTACCAGGGGTTAGAAGCAGTTATAATGGAGTATCATCTAGAGATCATAGAGGTTGCAATATCATAGGAGCATGCACATTATTTATTTTCATATCATTTTCTGAGGATATCCAGTCTAGATGAGCCAGTACCAACACTGGATGATGATCAGGCACCGAGATAGAGGAGGGGTGGAGGAGGTGATGATGATGAGGAGGAGATTGAGAGTAATGATGATGGAGATGGAGATGCAGGTGGTGGTGGTGGTGGTGGTGATGGTGGCAGGGATGGTGATGGAGGTGGAGATGGTGATGGAGGTGGACCGGTGTTAGATGTGCGAGACTTCAGAGTACCCCAGAGGAGGAGATCCTTGGTGGTTGCGGCACAACAACATGTTTAGATTCATTTTCCCTCATAGTAGTAGCAGACATAGATAATTGCTTTGTAGGCCCAAGTACAGACTCTACAAGGTCAGCTGGTACAAATATAGGGTCAGATACAGGCACAGACATAGGCACATGCACAGGCACATGAATAGATCACCACTCTCATAGCCAAGAGAGATACCTTGAGTTAGCGGTGTGAGCAGGCCGAGGCCTTGTTAGAGATATTACAGAGAGTGGATGAGGGTACTATGACAAAAAAATACCTTAGATAGGTATGGCACTCTTCTAGGGAGGCTGAGTATTACAGGTTGTGGTACGATGAAGTAGTGCCTCCAGAGCAGCGGGTTAGTTATGCTTAGTCTACTAGTGCTAGTCTAGGACAGAGCCACTCATGAACTACCAATAAGGGTGTGACAGGACCATCAAGTCGTGCAGTAGGAGGCACAGGCTGACATTGTCTAGGGGTAGCAACACATAGTGTTTGTGTTGTCAAATTTGATATATTGAGACATGTGATGTATACCTTGATTCAGCTAAGACATTATGATTTCTGCCACTTTGATGTTATATCTCTTTGACATGTTTGGATATCATTGTACATTTGACATTATGATTTTGATATGATATGTAGCGGATACCCTTTTGATCTATATGTGTTCATATGATTTTATGATGGTTGCCTATGATGGATGCATTTTATTTTTGTTCTATATGCTATGTGATGTTTAATATGCTTATGTGATGATTATGTATGGATGCAATAATGATGATGATACATGGAATATGATTCTATATGCTTTATGGATGATTCTTTATGTTGTATAAGATGGGTTTGATTATGTAAATGATATGTAATGCACTTTATTTTTGTATTTTCTAATGCAAATATTATGATGTAATGCATGGATGGATGAATGATGTGATAATGATTTCTAATGTATGTATGATATGCAAATGATTATACAACTACATGAGAATGATATGTTTTTGTTAATGTCAAATGTACTCAATCCATTAATGATAGAGATAACATCATTTTGAAAATTGTGCTAGCCTTGGAAAATCTATAAATACAGATGCAGAACTAATATGGATGCAATCTAACTTAACCATGCAAATCTAAATATGCAAATTTTGTCATCATATGTAGTCAATTTTTCATGATTTTATCATCATTGATCCTTTGAATTTTTTAAAGTGAGTACAAACATTGATGGTATAATTAGACCATGATGACCTGAGTACTACGTTCATGATTTTTGATATTTCAAGTTAACACAAGCATCTAGGTATAATAAAACTGAGATGACCTAAGCATTTCTTGCATAAAATAGACAAGAGTTAATCCTTTTCCTATGCAAATTTGGAATGTCATCAGTGATACTTTGTAGAGTACGTCTCATGATAATTTACATAGTATTAATGATTAACTCATAGACAACAGACAAAGAAAAACCATACTCCTTCCTAGCTCCTCTAATTCAAGACATCCTTGAGTTGCTTTAGACATATGATAACAAAAATCAAAGTACAAAAGTTGAACATTCATGCTAATGTAATAAAACCATGATTCAGACATCATCCATTTAGATTTGTTTTGTTTGATTGATTTGTTTGTTAGTTTGGATAGTTGTTTTGATAAGGATTGTGATAATTGATGTTCAATGTTGAGTTGCATTATGATTATTGTGTTTGCGAAATTGTTTTGTTGTTGTTTGTCTATTGGTTTAAGCTCAAAGTTTATTGCCCCCAGTGAGTTCAATATTTTTCCCCCAATCCAGGGTGAGACACGACCGCAATGCCAAGATATGTACATGAGGCTTTTTGATGGTAGGGAGAATGGTGGAAAAAGCAAACAATTGATACATGCTCAAATAGATGGAGAAGCTAATTTATCACAAATAGTGCTTTTTGTTAGGTTTTCACTACTTATTTTTATTGCACTTTTTCAAATTTTATGATTTTTTTTTATTTTTTTGATTTTTCACTTTTTTGTATTTTCAATTTTTTCCTTTTTTTGATTTTTTTTGTATTTTTGTATTTTTCTTTGTTGTTGTCACCAAGATACCTGTTTGTTAAGTTTTCATCAGAGTGACCATTTTTTTAGGACATTTCTCATTTTTTGTATTTTTTCAGGACTTTTACCTTGCACTAGATGAATTAAGTATAGAACTTCTTGAGATGCAGGTTGTTGATGGGTTCCTCAAACAAATCATCTTCAGGCATAGACAATTAATACAATCTTGATCTAAAGACTGATACAACAACAAAAGGACCTAGCCAATTTGGTTCAAATTTTCCTTTCTTTTCGATATCTTGTTGATTGTGCGGATTTTGTTTCAGGACCAAGTCACCAACTTGAAATGTTCTTGGTTTGACCTTGTGATTATAATTTTTGGAAATTCTCTGCTGATAGGATTTTAGGTGATCAATTGCATGCTGATGATGCTCATCCAACAGTTCTAACTCTTGTAGCCTAGATACTCTATAATCTTCCTTTGAAATAATTCCGTTTAAAGACACTCGTAGGGATGATAACTCAGCCTCAATAGGTAAGATGGCCTATGATCCATAGACTAGAGCATAGGGCATAGCTCTTGTTAGGGTGTGGATGCTAGTACAGTAAGCCCACAGAGTAGGGTTCAGTTGAACGTGCCAATCACGTCCATCATCATTGACAACTTTCTTTAAGATTTTCAAAATGGTTTTTTTTGAGGCCTCTGCTTGGCCATTCCCTTGAGGGTAGTAAGGTGTGGAAAATCGATGTTGGATATGAAACCTTTCAAAAAGTTATTGGACATCTTGATTCTTGAAAGGTTTTCCATTGTCCGTGACAATGGACTAAGGAATGCCATACCGACAGATAATGTAATTTAGGATGAAGGATGCAATTTGTTTTCCGGTGATTGTGGTTAAGGGAACAACTTCAACCCACTTTGTAAAATACTCTATGGCTGTGATTATGAACTTGTGTCCATTAGATGAAGATGGATTAATTTTTCCTATAAGATCAAGTCCCCATTGACAAAAAGACCATGTTGATGTGAAAGGTTGCAATTCCTATGTTGGTGTTGTTGGATCTTAGTTGTGTTTATGGTTTGTCCTTAATGACAAAATCTCTGATCCTTATGATTTATAATGGCACTTCTTTAATGTCTCTTGGCTATTATAGAAAGTTATTTTTTATGCTTTATTTTCATGGTGATGAGAATTCTAGTTCAAGTTATGAAAGCTATCTCTTTGACTGATAGAGTTTGGAAGATGGTTTCTTTGTCAGGATGGTTCTTTTTGCATATCATAGGTGTTGGTTATTTCTCATTTGGGCTTACACATATCAGCATGAGTATGGCAGGGTCTCCCCGGTCCACTTTGAAATGTTTGAGTTGCCTATCAGCAAGACATTTCAGATGTCATGGCAATTGAATTTATCTTATAGGCTGATTTCAGCAAGAATTATCTTTGGTTTCGGTGACATAAAAGTATTCTCTATCGGCATATGTTATACCATCGGGATGAGGTCTTAGCGATTTCATTATGTCTCCCTGACCTGCTTCAGAATGAGCATATTGGCAAAGTAAATCATCCTTAGGGTAATGTCATAGTGAGTCTTTCTTGTCTTACTGACTCATGCTCAAAAGGTTTTATCTATTTTTTGGGAGGAGTCTCACTGAACAACTCTTTGAGAGAACTTCAGCCAAACTAAGCTGTATCGGGCTGAGGTCTTGGCAATTTCACTTGGTCTCACTGACTAAGCATGTGGAAGTCTATCAGTGAAAGTTGTGGCATCGTTATATGGTCTTGGTGAATTTGATTTGTTACACCAACCGAAAACATGAAGGTAGTCTCTTCAGAAAGAGCTAGGGTTTTCGGTGAAAGGTCTCGACGAGTGACCTCTGGTCTCGCCGATGGAACACAAAAGAACTCCGTCGGCATAGGATCTATCCTATCTTAGCGACACCGAGTGAATGAATTTTTTTTTGTATGACTCAAACTTTCTACGAAAGGTCTCACCGATATCATAATGTTATAGTGATGCACATCAGGAAAAAGGTTTTTGTCAGTGTGAGATCTTTAATGTCTTGGCAATCTATTGTGAGCTCGGGATGTTTCAGCAAAACAAGGGGATGTCTATATAGTGTCTCCTCAACTATGTATAGTCTTGGTGACATGGAAATGACAAAGGCCTTTGGAATAGGTATTAAATTGTCACAGCGACAATGTGTATCGAATGTCTTTCGGTACGACAGTTTTTTCTCCAAGAGGTCTCCCCGAAGGTTGTGTGTTATAGCAATAGTGAATGAATCTAAAAGGCATCTCGTTAAGAAGTTTCCTCATGTCTTAGTGAAAGAATAATATATTAAGGAAGACCATTGGAGTAGCATGTTGTATTTGATATGTCTTCTCTCTGAATCTGATGTGTCACAGTGAAACCGAATTGAATGTCTAGCAACATTAAAGTTTCCTTCGACATAACATGTCATCGATGGAAAAAAAAAGGTTTAGAGCAAAAATTTTGAGCTTATTCTTTTCAACTGGGTATCGAACCCTAGCCTGGCCGCCATCATGAGTAAGCTTCAAAAATTGTTCGTTTCTATTGTTGCTGACTGTAACGGTTCTTACAGAGGTTTATGGAAGGTTTATCTGGTGCATTTCTAACTGGAAGCTCGACAGTGGATAATAGAGCCATGGGAGTTACAGATCTGTCTGGTATTTTTATTTATGTGTTTCATACTGCGCATATTAACTTATTAACACAATATTTTCATTAACTGCTCTCTACATCTCTATGACAAATGATGCCCTGACTGAGTCTTTCATACATTAGATGTTATGATTTTCTGTGGTGGGCAGTTGTGCATTTTATGCAGAGAAATGATCTCACATGTTTCAAATTTGTTGAGAACGACTCTTAGCTAGGTTGGTTGTTCTTCCGTTACTCCTGAAGACAGTTACCTAGCTGGCATGTAAATCAAGATGTATATATAGAAGCATAAAACTTAGTTTTTTGTTCGACTATTGATGTAATTCTGAGATTATCATTCCTTGGCTATATAAAAATATATGGATAAAACTCTACAATAAAATCTGTATAATAAGATGCAGAGATTGTGAGTTTCTTCTCTATGAAGTATTTTAGGGATTCAGTTATTGAATCTTTAAGGTATTCTGTAGATGAGAAAACATAGAGATATGTGATTAACTAAAAATAGAGAAACCCTCTGAATCATTATTAGTGTTCAAAACATAATTTGAGGGGTTGGTACTCCTTGAGATAGATATCTCTAAATGAGGGGTTGGTGCTCCTTGAGTGGGTGCTCAAAAATCAGCCTATAAGGCATTGTGAATAGTTGATTATAAGATTAAGCTAGGAAGGCATTTAGGGAGTAGTTTTTATACCCCAGGAGGGTTTTCCACTCTGAAAAATATTGTGCCTCTCTGTTCTTCTATGTTCTTTCTATTTTACTATGCTATTGTTGTTTATGTTCACTGTTGAGTTATTACTTTTCTCAATTATGTTTATGAATGATTACATTCAACTCATGAATGCATTAATTAGAGTAATATTGAGAACAAATCTGTGATATGTTTTGAAGTTTTTGAAAAATTGGTCAAATATGTTAAGACATTGATTCACCCCCCCCTCTCAGTGTCATTTTATCTCCAATAGGTGCATGTATCAGGTTTCCATGGACTTGCCATGTTTGGCACTTCTTGACAAATTGAAAAGACTCCTTCTCCATATTCGACCAGTAATACCCCAAGCATAGGAGTTTCTTAGCAAGAGTTAGATGACTTGAATGAGTTCCATAGATACCTTCATGAACCTCACATAAAGCGGTTTCATCTTTGTTACATTTAAGACACCGAAGGAGAGTACCATTGATACCTCGTCGATAAAGTATATCCGCTATCAGGGTATGTCGAGTTGCTTGTCAAATAAAGTTTCATTTTTGGTTTCAGGATAGATTAGGTGGTAGGGTATTGTCTCTTAGATAGGTGTAGATCTTCCCATATATGGAAGAATCAACCTTGAATAGATGGTATATGACTTGGGATTCAAGGTTATCATAGGCAGGGTTAAACAATTGTTTCACCATGAATTCACAACGAGCTCGATTTTTAGGTATCTATAAGAGAGAAGCGATGGTAGCCATGAAATCAATAGCTTTATTGTCCCCTCTTGGAATCTTCTCAAATTTGATCTCCACAAAGTACTTCTTGAAGTCATCGACCATTCTTTTATATGGCATCAATTTGTTATCTTTTGTGTGGTAATTAGATCATTCACTTGATTGATGACTAGTTGGGAATCACCATAGACTTTCACCTCTGTGATCTTCAATTCGACTACCACCTTGATTCCAATGATAAGTGCTTCATACTCAACCATGTCATTTGTGCAAGGAAACATCAGTTTGTAATATTTTAGTATGGTATGTCCTTGAGGCGTGACAAACAAGATTCCAGCACCCGATTTGTGTTGTGTGTAAGATCCATCAAAATATAACATCCACTATTGTGCTGACATGGTAAGGACATCTATGTGTAGAAATTCAATGCTCATTAGATGATCATTTTGAAATGGTGCTTCGGTTAACTAATCGACTATCACCTAACCCTTGATTTCTCTTCTGTCCACATACTGAATGTCAAACTCACTCAATATCATTACCCACTTGGCTAGTCTTCATGTTAGGGTAGCTTTGTTGAGTAGATACTTCAATGGATCAATTTTTGCTATGATTGTGATGGTATGGGTTAAAATGTAGTGTCTTAGTTGTTGAGTAGAAAATACTACCACCAAAAAAGCTTTTTCAATAAATGTGTAGTTGATTTTATAGCCATTCAAGGTTCTACTAATGTAATAAATATCCCTTTCTTTTACCACAGAGTCTCCCTATGCCAAAAAAGCACCCAAAGATACCTCTACTATTTCTATGTAGAGTAATAATGGTTTTCCTTCAGTTGGCGGTACCAATATAGGTGGTGACATTAGATACTGTTTCAGTTGATTAAAAGTTGCTTCACATTTTTCATCCCATTTGAAAGAAACATTCTTGTGTTGTAAGTGATTAAAAGAATAAGTTTTATTTGCCAGTTGTGAGATGAACCTCCTGATAGATTGAAATCATCCTTGTAAAGATCTACGTTGGTTGATATTCTTGCGAGGATGAATTTCCATGATGGCTTTGACTTTTGCAGGATCCACCTCAATGCATTTAGCTGATACTATATATCCTAAAAGTCTAGTTGATGTCACACCAAATACACACTTCTTTGGGTTTAACCTCACATTGAATTTCTCCAATTGAATGAAGATTTTATCCAAGATTTCTAGATGTCCTTCTCTAGTGAATGATTTGGCTAGCAATTCATCTACATAGTCCTCCATAAAGGTGTGCATCATGTCATGAAAGAAAGTGGTCATCGCATGCTGATAGGTAGCTCCAACATTCTTCAACCCAAAAGGCATGAAGTTCCAATAGAATGTACCCCATGGGCATGTGAAAGTGGTTTTATCTTGGTCTTCTGGTGTAATTTTTATTTGATTATAGCTTGAAAATACGTCCATAAGTGATAGCATTGCATGACTTGTTAAATCTACGATGATGTCAATGTTAAGCAAAGGAAAATTATCTTTCAGGAAAGCCCTGTTAAGATCTCTGAAATTCGTACATATCCTGATGTTGTTATCTAGTTTTGAAACTGGTACAATATTTGAGATCCATTCAACATATTCAATAGGTTAGATAAATCCTATATCAAATAGTTTCTTCAATTCAGCTTTCACCAAAAGGGCAATGTGTAGATGCATTTTTCTCAACTTTTGCTCACTGGATTTACTCCAGGTGGTAGGGATAAATGATGCATGATAAGATCTGGATCCATGCCTGGCATGTCAGCATAGGACCAAGCAAATTTTATTTGTCTCTCTTCAAAGATGTTAGTAAAGCTTGGTTTTCTTCCTCTGTCATGGATGTTACTAGATGTAGGGTCTTTGTTGTTTTAGCTATATCAGTGTTGATGGATTGTGTAGGTTCAACCAGCACTAAAGATCTCTCATGATAGTGCTCGGGAAGAGTTTCAAATCTCCCATCTTTCAGTGTGTTAGAGAGGTTTTCACTATTAGATGTGCTCTTTATTTTTACTTTTTCTTGATCTAATACTGCCATTAAATGGTTTTCACCATTAGATCGATTTTTGATATTCATTTTTTTGCAGCTGAGAGATTTGGCACTTCCCTTGTCTGAAGCTTCATTATGAGATTTATTGGTGGAACCTATTTTGGGGTTATCAGAGCAAAGGAAGTTCACAATGGTGTCATCATTTGGAAAGATAGATATATCAAGCTCGATTTGGTCCTAGTCAATTAGTTCAGGGTGTACCAATGGTAAATAATCATTAGATTGGTTAAGGTCAAAAGGAGTGAATATCATGATGGAAACATCTTCAAAGTTTTCAATAGCAATGTCAAGGTCTATGATGCTACTCTTCTCCAAATTATCTATCTCACTTGAAGTTTGTTTGTCCTAACTAGAGTCATTGATATGTTGCGATCCAATTTCAAGTGGTCTAGACCTTGAGCTTTGTCCCTCCATACGTGTTGGTGCATACATTTGTATCACATCAATTTCTTTGTCATGACAAGATTCTTCAGAGAGTGAGTCCCATTCATATTCATTGGAATCTATTTCAAAACTATCACACAATTGAATGATTCGCTCAACAATCTGCTACCTAGTTTCTTCTTTTGACTCTTCTTTGTATCCCAGTCTTGTTTTTTCCTTTGAATTGGTTATGGTAGGCTGAATTGGTTGCACAATGCCTTCTTTTCTTTTACTGATAGGAACTTTTCCTTCATATCCATCTTCTCTAGGATTGTAAACCCTTTACCACATGGTTCAGTTAGCACGTTGGAAGTTGATGCATGTGATGCTTCTTCATCTTTGTACAACTAGTTTAAAAAATCCTTGTCTTCATATTCATCCACTAAAGTGCCTTCTTTTACAAATTTACCATCAAAGAGCATGGTTTGTTGTGAGGATTGTTGTCTTGATGTTGATGGTTGTCCATATGACTTAGGAGAAGATAGCAGTTGTGACAAACATAAGGATTGCTTAAAAGAATATTCCCCCATGCCTTTGTCTTTTAGCTAAACTTTTTTCTCAAATAGTTTTGACAAAGAATTTTGTTGAATTTCATTGTTTGAAGAAGTGGAATCATCAATGTCTTTATCCTTTGACTGAACCTTTTTCTCAGGCTGATTTGACAAAGAGCTAATTTGACCTTCATGGTTTGATGAACTAGGAGTGCGAGCTTCCCTGTTATGTGGCACAAAAGTATTTTGGACTATTTTGAGTGTGTTTCAATATTGAGGATTGTTGGAATCAGCTGAAATGGTGATCTCCTATCTATTATAAGGGAACTTCAAGCACTGGTGATATGTTCATGGTACTACTTGCATTTCATGAATCCAATGACATCCCAAGAGTATATTGTATGTCAAATCCTTGTCTAACACTTGGTAAATTATATCTTTTATAGTCGGTCCCACTTGAATTTGTAACACTATCAATCCTTGGGAGGATCTCTCTTCATCATCATTGGATTTTATAGTGAGTTTTCTTCTAGCATCAATTACATTTTTTGAATATCCAAGTGCACAGATGAGTTTTAAAGTGAAGATATTTAGGCCAGCTCCACCATCTATTAGAACTTTGACCCAGTGTTTGTCAATTAATACCTCAATGTGAAGAGCAACATTGTGTGGATGGGTGAGTGATACATCATCATTTTCAGAAAATGATAGACAAGGGGGCACAGTCAAGTGTCCCACCATAGCTTGGAATTGACAAATTTCTAGATTATTTGGTACTGTGGTGGCTACTAGAGCTTGTTCTAGAATTTCTTTATGAGCTAGTGAAAATTTTAGCAGTTCGAATATGGATATTTGAGCTAGGATTTTATGCAATTGGTCAACTATGTTGTACTGATTTGAAGGGACAACAACTACTTTGGATGCAGAAGAGGTAGCAGGTGTTTTAGATGCAACTCCTTTCAATATTACTTTGGCCTACCCTCTTGTGGTTGCATTGACTAGTTGGTAATCTTGTTTATCTCTAATTTTAATGACATTAATCTTATTATCATTTGTAGACATGTCTTGTGTGATGCCATTGATTTGGTTTGATTTGATGTTGATGTCATTGAATTGATTTTCAACTGTAACACTGTCATTATTTTGATTACCAGTTGTACTAATGTTTTGTTCACACTCAATTGTGATGTCACTAATTTGATTCTCAGCTGCAATAAGGTCTTGTTGTTCATTGATTTCAATGTCATTAGTTTGATCATCAACTTCCTCAATATGGAGAATGGTAGAATCATAAACATAGTTCACATTTTTCCCTTTGATGTTTGATAAAGAGGACTCCCCCTTTTCATAGTTAGGTAAAGGATTCTTGAATGCTCCATGATCATTATTCGTTTGAGGTCCTTCTACAAATATTTATTTTATATCAATCAAATCTTGTACCAAATGTTTTAGTTGCATGCAATCATTTGTTTTATGGCCCTTGTTTCAGTGAAAGTCACAATAATGTGTATCATTCCACCATGGAGGTTTAACTCTTGGTTCCCAATCTCGTTCCTCTGGTAATGTTATAAGCTTGGCTACAAGAAGCTCCTTTAGTGTTGATTCGAGTGACTATCCCAAAGGTGTAAATATTCTTTGATTTGATGATGTTCAATATGGTGGTGGTTTAGATTCATGATTATTTTGATTATTGTTTTGATTGGTGTTTTGATTGTTGTTTGTGTTGTTTTTAGAGGCAACAGTTCTCAAGTAAAAGACTGGTTTTGCATTTTGTGTCTCAGCTGCAACATCATTGTTACCATCATTTTTATTTCTTTGCTAGAATTTTGTTTTTTCATTGCTGTTGTAATGATTGGAAGATTTTTTTGAGTTGTTTCCTTCATTGCAGATTTTTAAGACTCCTCTTTTGACCAAGGCTTCTTCAATTTTGAGTCCATTTTCAATCATCTTTTCAAAGGTGGGTGGACATTTCAATTCAAGTCTATAGCTCATCTCATCATTTAGGTTGTCAATGAAAATTTCCATCTTTTCCTTTTCAGGTATGGGACGAGCATATCTAGCAAACAATCTTCATCTTTGTAAAAATATGAGAAATGATTCACCCTTTTTCTATTTTGTGTTGCAAAGGTATTTCATGGTTATCTCATGTTGGATGTTGTAGGAATATTGAGTGATAAAATTATTGACCATCTCTTCAAATGATTTGATACCTAATGGAAGTTTGGAGAACCATTCCATGCATTGTCCACCCAAACTTCATGGAAATAATATCATCAAATAAGTCTATTCGTTTGCAAATTCCAAGATCATGGTTCAAAATTCCCTTACATGATCTATATGATTAATTTTACCATTGTATTTATCATATTTTGGAAATTCACAATGTTTGGGAAAGGGTATCATGTTCACTGTTTGGTCAAAAGGATATGGGAAAATGTCTTGTATCAAGTATCTTTTCGTGGTTCCTCTTTGCATGTCTTGAATTTTTTGTTGGAGATTTTTCATTTGATGACTTAATGCAGCCATTAGATCTATGTTTGGTGTAACAACTTTAGTTCTTTTAGTAGGTGCTTTTAATTGAGTAACATCAAAGTCATTAGGATTTTTCAAAAATATTTTCCATGAACTTGTGGAATTTGGGATCTTGTTGAGCTATTTGAATTTCTTCCTCAGTAATTTCATCATTTTTAGGTTGGTGGAATCTATGGAAAGGATTTTCTTCACCTTCAGCCATGGTGTTTTGAGTCTCTGCTTCTTTTTCTTTGAGTTTCTACTTTTTTGTTCTTGTTAAAATGGGCATACAAGTGTTATAATTTTCACTAAACTTTGATCTTTGTTTGGAGGAGTGCCAAGGATAATAACTAAGTCAACTAGAATGAAATTTTTTATTGATGAGACTAAGTTAAATCTGATTATACAATGTTGTTTCATGATAAAGGATGACAAATCCTGATGATGAAACTTAGATTAACAATCAGAGGTGTGACTTGATGACTTAGGCACTTTAAGGTGTTAGATATGAGTTTAGTTTGAATAATTTCACTTGCAAAGATCAATTTCATCAAGTTTAAGACACTGTTGTGACTGAGGAATGATATTGTTCTGAAAAGGATCCTTAATTCTAGTTTCGAATATCAGAAAAATGGTAAAATTAACTCTCTAGTTTGAATTTAATTAGATGTGCTAAAACAAGGTACAAATGCGCTAAAAGATGGAATGGATGCACTAATAAATAGCCTGGATGTGCTAGACTGTCCCCTATATGCGCCAGTAAATGGAATCAATGCACTGAATAATGGACCAAATGTGTTAGAGAATGCACTAAATGCGCTATAAGATGGACTCTATTCACTGAAAAATGACTCATATGCACTAGAAAATGGACCAAATGCGCTAAAACAAGCTAGTGGTGCACTAGACTGCCCCTAAATGTGATTCAACTTGGTACTTTGTAGGTGAATGCACTAAAATGATTTGAACATGCATTGGAAGATGGAACAAATGCACTAGGAAATGACCTAGATGCACTAGAAAATGGACCATATGCACTAGAAAATGACTCAGATGCGCTAGACAATGGATCAAATGCACTAAAACAGGGAATGCATGCGCTAAACTGGAAGTGTTTCACTATTTTGAAATTTTGTTTGGTTATTTTGCTTTTATTTAGTCAAATGGATGTTTTTAGGGGATGCTTTTTTGAACAATGATTTTTTATTTGGTTTCTTTGTCTTTGAATTATGGAAATTAAGTGTTCTCAAATGGATGATTTCTCGAAAAAAATGATTCCAAACACAGTAACAATTTGTAAAATAGTTGTTTCTAGCCTAGGAACTAAACATTAAGTGTACGCTCAAGAATTTGGTTTGATTCCTTTGATTTCCATAGGTATAGAACAAGAGAAAATAGATCAAACACTATTCTAATGTCAAAGGTCATTTAAAGTATCACAACCCACATCTTAGAACTATGTCAGCCCAAATAGTCGTGTCACCCCTAGAGGGCACCTGTATTTTTGCCTTTCCTAGTTCTTAACCAAAGTCGAATCCTCCACTTTTGGCTAGTAATTCCTTATAGTTATATGGTGAGTATCTTGGGGGAAGATTCTTCCCTTCCCTTGCATTGTGAATAATAAAAATGTTTGGAGACTAACCTGGTTGGATTCTACACTTAAAGTACATAGTGTAGACATGTAAAATATACTGATTGACATTGTGCATCTGATCCTAACCACTAACATCATTTTGTCCTAAATCATCCTTTGGTCTAACCATTTAATCAAATACCTTTATCTGATTAAATACATCAAAATTCCTCTCTTAATTAAATAAATCAGTTAACTAGATTAAGTCACCTTTTCTCGATAATTAAATTAACCATTTTGATCTAATTATCCTATTTAATTAAATAATTAATTTTATTTGATTAAATCTCTTAATTATATCTATTAAATTAAATAAATTAAAACCTTATTTAGTTTAATCTAACAATCATCTCTTTTAATTAAATAAATCAAAATCTTTATTTAATTAATCCCTTATCACATTCTTCTCATATTTGATTTAAATAAATCCATAAATCTATGTCAAATAGGTCACATCATTTAACCCCCCTTCATTAAATTAATTAACTTTAATTAATTTAATCTCCTCTCATTTCCCATCCTCTAACTTTTACCACTTACACATGAAAATAGATTTAATTGATTTATTAAATCTCTATTTTCCTCAACAAGGCATCTTTTAAGGAATATTCCTCAAGTTTGAATTCAAAATCCAAGTTGACATGTACACCCAACAAGGAATTTACTCTCTCTTACATGTCCTTTAACTTGAGCCAAGTGGCATTCAATGCATTTTTCCTTCCCTCTTGCATGTCATTTCAACAAATTCAAAATTCAAATATATGCATTTATTGGCACAATCCTCAAAACTTGCACATCCTCCATCCATTCATAGGTTGACAAGTGACTCTTTGCCATTGGTTAATTCTTAGTCCCACATTGCTCTATTTTGGACATTCATCCATCAATCTCATCTATAAATAAGAGGCTAATCTCCTCATTTCATCATCCACAATTTGAGTAAACTTACTATGCTCAAATATTTAGCCACCTCTATCCAAATTTTTGAATTTGTAGCTAGGTTATGCAGATTTTGGTCTTGAATCACTCACCCTTCTTCATCAAAGTGGATCATTCATGAACACTCATCAAGCTTGCATAATAGGAGTTGGGAAAGGGCCAATTTTTACATCAAATTGGCACCAATTCCCCCATGGAATGAAGAGTTTGCATTGTCTTCAATAGGATTTAGCTTGATTTATTGCTCTTTCATTTCATTCTTGTTTCATTTCCTATTTTAAACTATGCTAATGGATTTCATGGGGAATCCTTGTTCTTGCTTGCATTTCACCTTCTAATGTGTTTGTTCAAGTTGTTTTCAGGTATTAGGATTGGGGTTCTCACATTTGGTGCTAGGAGGAGGGAAATCTCACTTTTCAATAATGTTTTTTTAATCAAATTTATGTGTTTTTTTTTGTTTACAGGTTCAGTGTCGTTGTTCAGCACCGCTAGTTCTCTAGCATCACTATAAAGGATTGCTGGAAATTCAAACTATGACGCTGAAGTCTTCCCGCCCAAGATTTTAAATTCCAAATTGCATCGCTTGACCAATTAAACCCATGGGAATTTTCAAAAAAATCTAACTGCATCTCTGAGCAAAAGGGCGATGCATTCACATTCACTGGCCTGACTACAAAGTGACGCTAGCTAGTAAGCAACATTGTATAGCACCACTGGAGAAATCAAAATGTAACACCTTCACGGACTGTGCCGCTAGAGGGGAGTATGGAGTAAAATTTAAATTTTAGCACGTGCTTTTTTTCAAATTATGATTATTCTATCTATTTTCTATCTTTTTGACCTCTATTTTGCTGAATCTAACTAATTTTTCTTGTAGGTTGAATCGATTAAAGATGAAGAGGAAGAAAAGCATGATGATTTCATTTCACAAAAATAAGTGTTTTTAAACACTTTAGTGTTTGTTTAACACTTTTTTGAGGATTCATTAGTCCTCTTAAGGAAAATTTGTTATCTTTTTAGGCTTATGATCCACTAATTTCATTTGGGATTTAAAAAGGACTTTTCAATTTTTGTAACAAAAGGCTTAAAATAAACATTAGGACTCCAATCTACTAGAGTTCATTTTGGGATTAAAAATTGAACAAGGAAATTTGTCACATTTACTTTGGTGTTTTTAAAATGAACTCACAATTTATTTGAAATGGTAAAATGAACATGTGCAACTTTGTCTTTGTGATTGCTTACTTAAACTAACATCATCAAAAAGGACGTATGCGCTTCTCTTACACTTTATAAATATCTTGAGAATCAAAAGGCCTTTTTTATGATCTTAGGTTGAGATAAAGTAGTCACCTCCACACTTCATTTTGGGCTTAAAATTGAACAAAACATTGTGTGAGTGTGAGTAGAGAATTATTGGGTACATTCTTTCTCTTTGTGTTGCAAACAAAGATTGATCGAGTTACAAATATTGTCTTTATTCACTTTTGTTTATCTTAGAGGGCCTGCCTTGGGGAAAAAGTACTCACCCAAGGGAATGACTCAACTAGTAACACTCTAAAGCCAAGAGTATTTCCAACGGGATATAAATGTGGGTATTGGAATAAATGCCAATATCACGCGGTTGGCTTTGACGAGATGGATATGAGAAGGGACTCTTGCCGTATGGGTCAATCTCCATGAATGGAAAGTCCTAATTAAAACCTATGTTTTAGAATTGCCAAAATCCTTGATCTATTTGTTGGTGCAAGAATGGTCATTTTGAAGCCAACCCGCACTTTTACAATCTTTTAGTAGAAATGGAAAGCATGCCATGGGAGTTTCATGGGTGTTGATGCTTGGCTGCCTTGTATAAGTGAGTGTCACGGAGGGGAGCCAGTGGGGTGAAGCATCTAACCATTCGCTAAAGATAAGCATAGTTGGACTTGTCCAAGTGGGGACTCAACAAATATTGTCTTCCATATCCATAGGGTTGTACTTATTCTTGGTTACAAAATGATTTGCTTGTTCGAAAACATCTTGGAAACAAACACTTAAACATCATCACCAAAATTTCAAACCCTTTAGGAGACAAATACAATTGACCCGATTCATGTGTTATTGCTTGTCCTTTGGATTCTATCCTTAGAGGTTTCAAAACACTTGGATTATCTCTCAATTTGTCTACTAAAGTTAAATAATAGGTAACCATTTCCTTGAATTCATCAAATTTCCACATAACATACTTTGTGGAATTTGAAGAAATTAAGACATTGGGCATCTAGGTTGGAAAACCTAATCAAAGAAGTGTTTTTGGTAAAATAAAGTCACTAAGCAAAGATAACAAAATGAACTCTCACATGTTTTGAAACCTCACAAGAAAGTCAAATCCAAAAATGAAAGTCCTTGGTTCAAAATCCAGAAATGTGTGCTCAAATTGAACCACTTCTTGGTTATGAAGGTCTATAGAAGCATTGCATGTTCTTCAATACTAAGGTTTAGGTAAACAAAGTGTCTTTTCTAGGTTCATACTAGGATCAAAACAAATCAAAATATCTTTTTCACCCATCCTTCAAACATCAAAACCAAAAATCATCTCACCATCATCTTTTGAGAAATCTTGAAATTATCCTTCAGGCTAAGCTTTTTGGAAAAAATAAAAATCATCAAATCCTCGAGACAAAATCCTTGAAATCTTTATCCAATCATCTTTGGCTAGGTATGTGTAGATGCATCCTTTTGCACATGCTTAATAAAAATTATCAAACCATCTTGTTTAGCTAGGTATATGTAGATGCATCCTTCTTCATATGCTTGGTTAAATTATCATCTTGTTTGAATAGGTGTGGGTAGATGCATCCTTCTCCCTACAGATATTCAAATTATCATCCTTTGAGAAAATCTACCCCTTATATAATCATCCAACATCTTAGGGTCTATTTGTTCAAATCAAAGCAAACCAAAATCAATCAAGTCAAGGGAAAATCCAAAAAATCAAAATCAAAATCCAAAACATATCCAAAAGTCCTAAAATTCTAGCATTCCCCTCAAAATTTATCAAAAGATCAAACATCCACATCATCCATCTCTTCCATCATCACATCACCTTCTGATCCTCAAGATATCCTAAAATTTTCCCTTTTGTGCTTAAAATAAATATCAATCTAAAAGAATTAATAGATTCATCTCCCATATTCTTGAAAATTGATCCTTGTTTTATGGTTCAAACTAGATCTCAATACAAGAAGAACATGGAAGCTGACAAAGAAACACCCACTTCAAGTGACCTAAGCCAAACGAATAGTGAAATGAATCTGGTTGAATCAAGCAATCCTTTGAATATCTCATCATCACAAAACCCACAAGAGGAAATTCAAGAAGAACTTACCTTTGGTATGTTGCATGAAGAAATAACCGAAATGCTCCAAAATCTAGAAAACCATAAGATCATCAACATCATGATGAGGCTTAACCCTTCATTATACATGCTTGAACTAGAAAAATAAGGGGCCAAATTACCTTCTTCTTTCAACATGAGCTCTATAGTGGAACCATCTTTGGAGATCATGCTTCTAATTTCATCCACACTCCCCATCTCATCTACACCCCCATCCCAAAGCATCACTCAAAACATTCCACAAATCACATCTTTTGCTCCAACCCAACCCAATGTTAACAAGGGAAATGCATTTCTTAATGCTATTCAAACACACACCCTTGTCAACAATCAAGACTTGGATGCATATACCATTTTAGAACAAAACATACCCCAAAATATGTTACATAAGTATGTCCCTCTCACTTTCCATAATACTTTAAATGATCCATCATCATCATCCTTCCGTGCAACACCTCAAACTTCTCTCCTCACAAATTCGCAAGAGGAAGGTGACATGTTAAGACCTGGGGGCATTTTTGACACCACATCATTTTCTCAAGAACTCACATCCCTCACATTTTCACCTCTTCCACCATTACCACCATTATCCACACCTCTACTTGGCTTGGGACTCCCACCTTTACGAAATATCAATCAAAATCAAACCAACACTCCAAATAGCAATCAAAGCATTATGCCAAACTCTCAAAACTTGTCATCGATATCACAACAACAGATGACAACTACACAAGCAATCACGACATCATCGACCACCCCTCTAACATCTGAAAGCATGGGCTCTTAAGGACCAACCACATCAATAGCATCATCCACCACTCAAACCACCAACATGACATCACCGTTCACCACCACCACAAGTGCCATTCCAAATCCACCACCACCCCCACCACCACCAAACTTCAATTTATCAATCCAATACAACATGGCATTGCAAGCCACTCACCAAGCTGCTTATCAAAAAACATTCCTGCAAGTGCAAAAGAAAAAATCCACACAAATAACTACCCAACAAGCTGCACAAGCAGTGCAAAATACTCAAGCCACCCAAATTGCACAGCAAGCGCAATAGGTCGCACAAGCCCAAGCCTTATTGCAACAACAACAACAATAAGCCGCTCAAGCTGCTTAAGCAGCCCGAGTGACATTACAAGCACAAAAGGCTACCCAAGTCCAAATTCTATTGAAACAACAAGTGGCACAAGCCCAAGCCCAATCTCAAGCGCATACCCAATATCAAGCACAACAAGTGCAAGCACAAGCACAATTTCTTGCACAAAAACAAGTAGCACAACTACAAGCATATCAACAAGCAATAAAACAATATCAAGAGTAGCAAGAAGCAACCCAATTGGGAGCACAACAACAAGCTCAACAATAGGAAATCCTAGCACAACAACAAGCAATCCTAGCATATCAACAACAAGATCAACAACAAGCATTATTTATATAGCAGCAAGTGCAAGCATACCTGGCCTGACATAATGTGAAAATACCATCAAATAACACACCAACCAACCCACCCATCCAACCCACAATAAAAACACCCCAAAACACCTTCATCCCACCCCTTGATTAACAAAATGACGTAACAATACAAATCAGGTTTCTCTCACAACAATTGCTCAATCTTCAATCAAAGAAAACCACAAAAGATTCCAAGAAATTATAGATGCATTCATTAAAAACTACACATGCAATATTGCAATGGATGTCAATCTAGAAGAACTCTCAGCTCTGAAACAAGGAAAGAATGAATCATTTGCTTCATTCCTACAGTAATGGCAATCCAAGGCCAATCAAAGCAAATGGACCATGCCCAAGGAACAACAAGTTTTCACCATCATATCCAACCTTGATGGCCTCTTGGAATTCCATCTCAAGGTACACATGCCGCCTCTTGTGGTGACTCCACAATCGGCATTGGCTCATAGGAAAATCCTTGAGGAAGCATTGGCTTCATCCACTATCCCCACAGATCTTGATGTGGAACAATTTTAAGCTATGGTCAGAAATTTCATTACCCCGAATCTTCTCACATTCCTTGACCAAGATTTTCCTACCCTTGGAACCATCTCATAACCATTCACTCCACTTAGAAGTCCTAGTACAAATAAGCAAATTCAAAATGGTCTTGGTGGATGGAGGTGTGGGCTTAAATATTTGTTCTCTCAAGCTCATTAAACAATTAAAAAATATTAGAAGACTTTATCAACAAAGGAAAGGGTATCACAATAAGAGCATATGATGATCAAGAAAGAGTGTCTCAGGGCACAATCAAAATCCCTATTCAAGTAGGGCCATCTATCATGGAAACCACTTGTCAGGTCTTGGACCTCAACTTGCCGTATAGCATCCTCCTAGGATGCCCATGGATTCATGTGATGAAAGCAGTAGCATCAACTTTCCATCAATGTGTTAAATTCACACATGAAGGAAAAGAAGTTACCATCCATGGAGATCCCAAACCCTTCTCCTATTACAAAATCCTTAAGGCAAAGTACTATAAAATCCCCTAAGTACCAAAAAATGATGAGGACCCATCTCCACCATACATTGATCCTGCCACTCTCGCTTCCACTTCTACGAAAAAGACACCCACCACTCCCGCCATCCCC
This sequence comes from Sequoia sempervirens, assembly GCA_007258455.2. Lineage (NCBI taxonomy): Eukaryota > Viridiplantae > Streptophyta > Pinopsida > Cupressales > Cupressaceae > Sequoia > Sequoia sempervirens. The sequence continues at coordinate 14,731,149 of VDFB02109042.1, forward strand.
ACCATCTCTGACATTAAGGTCATCATCCAAGATAACGGTTGTGGAAACTACATGATACCTAAAAATTATTTTGTGATAGGAGAGTTACCACAATCTCCTAGATCATGGGGAAGTCCGCAAGTAAATGAAGCCTCCACATCTCAAATGTCTCTTGAAGACTATCCCAACTTTGCAAGTTGGGGAGATCTTGGCCAAGAGGTTATTGAGGCAGATCCATCTCATATGCTATACCAAGATGAGAGACCAACACCTGATTTACCAATGGTTGACAGAAGCAAGGGTCTATAGATGATGCTCGCAATGGGCTATGGCAGAAATAAAAGACTTGGGAAAAATGACAATGGAATTATAATACCTATCATTCTAGAGACGTGAATGGGAAGTCTTAGCCTCGGATGTACCACTCTAAGTATAACCATACATGGCCGAGGTCCTCTAGTTAGAAAAGTCAAAAATCCTCCTCAACAAACTACAACTGAATTGTGCTTACCAATATCTATAGGTTGTGTCATAGATAAATTCACATTTGACATAACCGACATTTGTAGTAGTAGTGATGATGAGGATCCCATGACCAAATTACCTAGGCTATTTTAGGATACCACTCTTTGCATGATTAGCACCCTATCTTTTGAATCAGACCACCAAAATCATGAAATCCGCCTAGTATATCCCCAACTCATCGATTACGACCAATGAGGACCACCAATTCTTGATACATTCAAAAATGATGAGGCACTCTCATAATTCATGGGACTATGGGATAACATTCCATGTGGGGATCACAAAGCAAGGTTCATAATTGAGCTAGATACACAAGCCTATTATGGGGAAACGATTGAATCCCTTAGTTGCAAAAGTGAAAAATTAAGAATAATATCTAAGTCCTTGAGTGAAAACCACATTGCGACACTCTCCGGCCAAAAAAAAGTAAAAAGAAAGGACACATCTAACCATGAAAACCTCTCTAAGGTGCCTGAGGATGGGGGATTCAATCTTCCTTTTAGAGCTATTCATCAAGAAAAATCAGCAGCCTTGGCAAAAAAATGCAATCCGGTGAATCTAGGAATAGAGGAAACCCCGCACATCACATTCTATGAGGAATCATTACTATCATTAGCAGCCTTCCTAAGAGAGATAAATAAACTTCACATGGAGCTATGTTGACATGCCAGGGCTTGATCCAGAAATCGTGGTTCACCACTTAGTAGTATACCCAAAAGCAAAGCCTGTTAAACAAAAGCTCAGAAAAATGGAACTAAAGAAGCTATTAGATGCAAGATTCATTCGACCGATAGATTATCCAGAATGGGTGTCAAACTTGGTACCTATTTCAAAACCTGATGGGGGAATTAGAATCTGCACAGACTTTAGAGACTTGAACAAAGCATGTCCAGAAGATGATTTCCCATTTCCCAATATTGACATGATCGTAGACATGATGACAAGACATGAAATGCTTTCCTTGATGGATGGTTTCTCAGGTTATAATGAGATAATGATTGGCAAAGAAGACCAACACAAAATGATCTTCACTTGTCCATGGGGGACTTACTGCTAGAATATGATGCCATTCGGCTTAAAGAATACAGGAGAAACATACCAAAGAGCCATGACACTAATCTTCCATGACATGATCCATAAAATTGTTGAAGATTATGTTGATGACATTCTAGCCAAGTCTAGAAGGAGAAAGGATCACATAGCAACCCTAAGTGCCATTTTTGACAGGCTCGAAGAGTACAAAGTTAGATTAATCCCAAAGAAGTGTGTCTTCGGTGTACAATTAGGAAAACTACTAGGATACATAGTATTAATGAGAGCTATCAAGGTAGATCCAGCAAAAGTAAAATCAATCCTTGAGATGGAGGCACCCAAAACATTACAAAAATTGAGAGGTCTCCAAGGTAGGCTTCAATCCATTTGCAGATTCATAGCATAGCTGGTAGACAAACATAACCCATACTCTCACCTACTCCACAAGGGAGTAGCGTACAAATGGGATAACAAGTATGAAGAGGCATTCAATAAAATCAAAATATATCTATTGATAGCACCGGTCCTAATGCCACCAATGCCAAGAAAACCATTAATTCTCTACGTATCAGCAACAACAACAGCCCTTGGAGCTCTCCTAGCTTAGCATGACGAAAATGGAACAAAAAGGGCTATCTATTACATCAGCAGAACAATGGTTGGGCATGACCTAAACTTTTCATTCATTGAAAAATCATGTTTAGCAGTAGTGTTTGCATCACAAAAATTCATACATTACATGTTGGTACACAAAATAAAACTCATCGCCAAAATTGACCCTCTCAAGTACTTATTGTCAAATGAAATGCTCACTAGAAGAATGGCCAAAAGGGTGATGATACTATCAAAATATGGCATTGAATATGTGGATCGGAAAGTAATCAAAGGCCAAGTCATCGCATAGCAACTTGCAGAAGCACCAATCTATTCAGAGAATCCTCTCATTTCAGAGTTTCTAGACAAATCCATTTTTAATCTCAACATAGCCGACCACTAGAAACTCTACTTTGGTGGCTCATACACGTAGCATGGATCAGGAGTTGGCATCTTCTTTATCACCCCACAAGGGGATTGCATACCAAGATTCTACAAATTGGTGTTTCCCTGCACCAATAACATTGCAGAATATAAGGCTTTAACCATAGGTCTCATAATAGCAGTGCAGTGGAACATTATAACTCTTAGAGTATACAAAAACTCCCAATTGATAATAAATCAAGTGAATGATGAATACCAGACCAAGGACAATAAGCTCACTCCATACAAGAAATTGATGGAGACTCTCAAAGAATCCTTCATTGAAATTACATTTGAGCAGATTCCTAGAGCCAACAATAGAGCAACAGACGCCATGGAAACAATTGGATCCTTACTGGACATCCCTCACAACATTCCAAAATATGAATTCTTGATAGAGCAACTTCTTGTGCCTGCATTCGAGGTACCAAAATCAGAATTCGTGTGCAAAATTGTTGGTCCCAGTGATTGTTGGTACCATGACATTTATACATACCTTCGAATAGGAGTCATACCTGCCAACTTACCCTCAATCCTAAAATGAACCTTTGTAAAAAAGGCATCCCAATTCGTCGTCCTAGGAGATACCCTATATTGTAGGAGCATAGAAGGAACCCTACTACGCTACTTAAACGCTGAGGAGGCATTGACTACTCTAACTGAAGTACATAATGGTATCTGTGGTTCACACTCAAGTGGAATAACCATAGCCAAGAAACTGTTGAGGATGGGGTATTATTGGCCCACAATGGAAAGAGAAGCACATGACTATGTTAGAAGGTGCCTACAATGTCAGCAACATGGGGACCTCATCCATGCTCCAACTCAAGAGCTTCATCCTATCATCACACCATGGCCCTTTTCATAGTGGGAAATTGATCTTGCTGGAAAAATAACTCCCACTTCATCTAATGGCCACAAAATCATCATAACCGCCACAGAGTACTTTACTAAGTGGGTAGAAGCCATACCCGTGATGCATATAACTGGGAAGCAGATATCAAAGTTCATCTTGAACTATCTCATTTTCTGCTACGGTGTCCCACAGGCCATTATCTCAGACAATGGGACACCATTTAAAAATCAAGGTGGTTCACAACTTATGTAAGAAATTCAAAATCCAACATCGCTTCTCTACCCCATACTATCCCCAAGGCAATGGCCAAGCAGAAGCCAATAACAAAACCATTTTAAAAATCCTCAAGAAAATGGTCAATGACACATGTTGTGACTGGCATCTACAGCTCAATCCCTCTCTCTAGGCCTATTGAACCATTATCTACACACCTACTAGTACGACCCCCTTCTCCCTAGTCTACGGATCAAAAGCAATAATCCCCATTTAGATCGAGCTCCCATCACTTAGGATATCACTGCAAAACCTCATCATAGATGAAGAATACCGAGTATCAAGATTGAATGAGCTAGAGCTACTGGATGAACGACGTATAGATGCTTTGAATCATTTGCAAGTCTATCAAAATAGACTCAAAATAAGCTATAACAAGAAAATTAGAAGCAATACTTCCCAAGTCGGAGAACTGGTATTAAGGAGAATTAGAAGAATGTCCCAAACCCAAGCAACAAAGGAAAATTTGAACCCAATTGGTTGGGACCATTCATTATATAGCAAGTTATAAGTCAGGGGCATATCAGTTATCAACAGCTGAAGGGGAACCTTTGCAAGAGCCCATGAATAGCTCTCATCTCAAAAAGTTTTATGCCTAAATCTTTCAAGGTATAGAACCAAAAAATCCAAAAAATCTAAAAATGCCCTGAAAAAATGTTACTTCGGCAAAAACCTGGCAAACAAGCGTCTTGGTAACAACAAAAAAATAAAAAAATAAAAAATATCCAAAAAAATGAAAAAAAGGATTAAAAATAGTAAAGAGAAAAATCGTCCTCTAGTGAAAACCACTTCATTGGCACTTTGGGCAAGTGCCTTGGTGAAAACCTGGAAAATAGCCACCTTGTGTAAATAAGCACTTTCCATCCACTAGGATCTTTATGGCTTGTTCTTCATCATCCATCCATTACGTTTCCATCATCCATCGCATTCAGATCTCCATCCATCACCCATCCACCTACATCCCCATCGTAGCTTGGTCTTGTTTCCATATCATAATCCCTCCTAGTACTACTTGATGCATCTTCAAGGTCAGCTTGTCTTGCCTTTATCGGAGTAGTCTATTGCATCATGCTAGGGGCATGTTCTCATCGGATCAGATTCGTGTATATTCTTAAAGTCCTAAACATCAGAAAATCCAAAAACATCAAAAAATAAAAAAATCCAAAAACATCAAAACATTAGAAAATCCAAAAACATCAAAAAATAAAAAAATCCAAAAACATCAAAACATTGGAAAATCCAAAAACATCAAAACAGGTCAAAAAGTCAAAAACAAAGTTGTCTTGTCAAACTACGTGGTCTCTATGTGTATAATGTAGGAAATGAGGTCCCTAGGATAAGTCCTTAGGTTAGTCTCTTGGTCAAAATCTTAGAAAACCCCAAAACATTTGGAAAATTGAAAATAAAAACATTTGAAAATCTTGAAAAAAACCAAAAATAGCCTCAAAACATTTCAAAACTCCAAAAACATCCAAATATTTGAAAAAATCCATCCGTCTCATCTCACTTGCACCCACAATAATCCCTCTCATAATAAATGATCATCGTCCTCAACCTTTGGTGAGACAATCGGAAACAAGTCTAGCAGGTTAAAAGTGAAAACTCAAATCATCAAGTCTCAGGTCTAAGTCAGTACATAAACAAGTTGGTCAACTCTTTGTGTTGATAACCCATCATCAAATTGGTCCCATATCAATCATTTGAAAGAACACTTTGGGTAAACAAAATGACATGCTACCATCCACTAACATGTCCTAGGATGTATCCTTCCTACAATAGGCATTATCTTTTGGCAATAGTTTCAGTTTTTATCCTTGAAAACAGTTTTTTCCCTTTTTGGTTAGCGGTATTGAAGAACATCAGTTTATTTGTCTACTTTATCTTTATCTTTTTGACTTATCTTATTAGGCTCATTCTAGGGACTTCTCAATGATATCCGAACAAATAATTTAGAGAAATAGGAGTGGGGGCAATGATCATTATCTTTTGTTTGTTGCACTTGTTTGATGTTGTAAAATAACTTGGTGAATACTTGCTTTCTTAGGTATGTATGGAGACAGTTTTGGGCAACTTGTTGACTATTGCATTGATAGGTTATACCTTTTCGTCTTTTGGTCCGAGGTGTTTGAAAATTTCAAAGTGCATCCTAGCAAGGTTTCTATATGCCAGGTGTGAATAAGGATACTCCTATCTGTTTTTCAAGTCAAAGTACATCACACTGGGTGTAACGCCAAGAAAGTGCACAAGAAATAGATTAGAAGCAAACATGCAATACTAAATCTAAATGCAAATATAATGTTAAGCAACAAAGAACACAGGAAAGTAAAACATAAACAAACTGAAACAATCTCACCAATTTCAAACGTATTTCCATGATTCATCTCGATTGCCCTTCTCCATTTTGCTTGTGCAGTATAATTGCCCTCAAATTTTTTGTAATTCGTGCAAGTATAGCCTAACATAATGATTAGCAAAATTATAGAAGATTCAAGATTGAGTGCTCTCAAAAGTCATAAGATTTTGCGAGAGATTGAAATGAAGAATGACAGATCAATTTAGAAAATTGATTATTCGAATGACATGCCAAGATCAAAAAATCAACGGACGGTTGAGATTGACTGATTAGACATGCATTCTGATAACTGTCAGTAGTGACATGAGTGATACAAATTAGGAATAGAATTAAAGATTAAATAAATGATTTAATCTTCAGTTCAGTATTCAAAAACAGAAGAAATATCTTTGCATGACAAAGATAAAGATTGATTAGAGCAACTCATGTTCGAATGCACACACAAGGTTTAATTAATTAAATAAGAATATTTAATTAATCTGCATGTACTCGTAAATGAGTTAGAACTTGATGATTGAATGATTTGATGAAGAGATTACTTGAGAACGCCACTCAGACATCAAATCAAGAGTTAACTAAGTGATTAAAATAGATGTCAAGTCGAGTAAAAGTGAATACTTAGATAACTCACATAATTATCTAAAATATAGAGGAATGTGTTAAAATAGAATTAATGAATTAAATAATTAATTTAATTCAAGACTTGATATTTGAAGAATAATTAAATAAATAATATTTATTTAATTAAGTGATGAAGGGATTTTAAATGAATAATTAAATAAATAAAGAATTTATTTAATTATAGTTGAAATATGATAAAGGTAAATTAAATAATGATTTCTTTAATTTAACAAGAAGAATAAGGTTAATTAGTAACATAATTAAATAAAAAATGTTTATTTAATTAATCAGATAGAATAAAGAAAAATGTGAATTAATTATATAATTAAGATTATTTAATTAATAGAAGAATTGAAGACTATAGAGAATAATTAAATAATTGAAATTATTTAATCATGACCATGAAGAATATTGAAGTCACAGGCCTAAAACCAGTATTTGGTGTCTACATTTGCCCCTTTTTGATACAATGTCATTTCGGCATTGTGTCAAAGAAAATCGATAAGAAATATGCCCCAGTAATGCTCCAGATTAAAATAGGTGAAGGTATGCCCCCTTGGGAAAATTGACAATTTTTCAAAAAAAAAATTAGAAAAATTTGGAAATGATCCCAATTAGTCCATAGGATGATTAGAAATGCAGTGGAGTTTGCAGAATTGAGTTTGGAAATGTCAGGAACGGGTACGGGCTGATCAAAATGGGAAATTAACATGGCCAGTAGGACAGAAATGCCACCTAAGCCCTAGGTATATATAGGAATAGGGGTAAAAACCAATTCATTTTCACCCACCTAGCCCTAGAATTGAGATTTTTCTCTACACCCATAGCGAGGATGTCGCCTGTTCCACACACTCACCATCGCGCATACAGGATCTAGACCTTCCAGAGACTAGTCGACGTGGACCCCCCGGTATGTACCTAAAACTTGGCTTTTGAAAATTTTCATTTACGCGTATTTTGATGCATTTAATTGAAGTTTTAGTTATGCATCATTTTAATAAATCAACACATTTGTGTGCGCGAATGACACATCTATCTGCGGAAAGCCGCATTTGTAATTTCACACTAGCCATTTTGCATTGTTAGGCTGCGGTTCAATGCATTTGAATAATTTTGAATCGCATTACACATTTTGCATCGCATTTGCATTTAGAATAGTTGCATGTGTCTATTTTGAAACACATTTGAATATTTTGCAATGCAACATTTATTTTTCAACGCATATGAATTTAGTGTAACGCATCTGATATAATTAGTCACATTTGTTTAATAACGACACATTTGAAGTTTATGAACCACGTATGTTAAAAAGTGACACATGTGAAAAATAATGATGCATGTGCAAAATAATGATGCATTTGCATTTTGTGTAGTATAGTCAGTTTGCACCTGAATAGATGATTGAGGCTGACATGAGGCATGTATAATGCCATTGCAGGTTGTGCTAGACACGATATACACATGGGAGTCGAGACCGACTACGTTTCGATTCAGAGATAGTTTGTGCCTGGCAGAGTGACATATTCTATGGCACCTTGGTTTTTTACACATGACAGACATGCCCCAAATTTGGGTGAATCAGGGATTATTGACAGCGTTGTGTGAGCGGTGGCACTCGGAGACATCGTCCTTCCACCTACTGACTAGAGAGGCGACGGTGACCTTAGAGGATTTCTATAGGATCCTTAGACTTCTGATTAGAGGCACACGGGTGACATATGATACCTAGAGGGGTGTTGTGTAGATGTGTAGGTACTACCCTCATGCTAACATTAGGCAGTTAGGATTTGATGATTATGAGATTAGGTGGCGGGTGTTGGCATAGAGGTATAGATAGCTAGACTGTCTATTATGTACATTGATAGGCGGGATAGTACTTCTTGACCATCGAGGTCATGGCTTTCTCGTGGGGTGGGGGGAGATGCTAGTAGGCATGCTCGAGCGTCGAGTGGTATATGCCTGGGGTTCCTGTGTGCTTGGGATGTTATACTTTCATTTGCATGATATTGCCTATCGAGAGGCACAATCGATAAGTTGTGGTACCATGCTCCTGATGGTATGGGCGTGGGAACACATTGCCATTTTTCGGCCAGCTGTGACAGTTGATCTCCCACATGGAGCTCCTTACACCTTCCGTTATGTGGTGGTGAACACTCAGCACCACATTGGAGATACGGGTTACTTCAGACATGCCATAGACACTATGCAGCAGTTTACATGGAGACCGTACTTGGGGTGTGATGAGTGGTCAAATGAGGATGAGCATTTTCCATTTTGTAGATAGGCATAGTTCTTGGTTTGATGGACAGTGTCACACGTCCACATTATAGAGCGTCAGCTGCCAGATCGTGTCATGTGGCAGTTTGGAGAGGTGCAGGATGTGCCTAGAGGACAGGCAGAGTTTGCTAGATCATCACTAGAGGTCCCGCTATGGGGTCCAGAGATTCCAGTGGCCATAATAGAGGTAGATATTGATGCACTACAGACACTTCCATGGGGATGGAGGGATGGTCCAATAGACCCAGGGACCACAATGAAGTATGACCAGTGGTGGACAGTTCAAAGGCTGATTCCCTTGACGGATCCAGAGCAGCCAGCACTAGTAGAGCGGCAAAGGATAGGTCCACGAGGTAGGTGCGGTAGAGGGAGAGGCCGGGGAGGTAGAGGAGCCATGGTGATGGAGGAGATGATGGCTGAAGTGGACGGCATGGAGGTAGGAGAGGGAGACATGGTCAAAGAGGATGAGGGCCACCCTTGTCACCGATCCGCGAGGAGGGACGAGGAGAGGAGGATGTGGCCATTCCAGACATTAGGAGAGGAGAGGAGGAGGATATTGAGAGAGGTGGAGAGGAGGTGCATCCTGCAGAGGCAGCCATTCCATACATCCCGGTAGAGGAGGTAGGGGCCGAGGAGGCAGGCAGAGAGGAGGCAGAGATTGATGCCCTGGGGTTTGTTGGGTGCCTATCAGGAGGATGCTGAGGGAGATGATGATCATGAGAGAGAGATTCAGGATCAGATCTTGGAGGAGTTAGATGAGGAGGAGGATGGGAGAGTGAGGGACAAACAGGAGGAGACAGGAGCAGTGGATCCAGATATAGATACATTGCGTGCTCAGGTTGCATCCTTGGAGGAGCAAATGAGAGTTCTAATGGCCGAGAGGGATGCATATCAAATGGAGAGGGATAGAGTAGTGATGGATAGGGATCAGGCCATAGCTCAGAGATAGGAGACTAAGCAGAGATTTATAGAGCTCAGGGCATTGTGCACGAGACCATCAGCCTCTTTTGCTAGAGAGCTGGTCAGAGCCTAGGAGAGAGAGAGATACTATTGGGATTTGTATGAGGCAAAGGTTCCACCAGAGAGACAGGCTCCTAGTTTCTCAGAGGCACACAGTAGCAGGTCCCAGACTAGGACCCACAGTAGGATAGTTAGCACAAAGGGGGTGGAGCAACCACGTAGAGTAGGTCCATATGACAGACCTCCCTTAGCTCACAGGTCATCGGGTTCCCATCATCATTCCCCCACACACTCCAGGCATGATGGCAGTGGTAGTTCAGGATAGGGATACTTCTTGAGATGTATCGAGACATTGTATTTTGATCTTATAGCCTGCGGGCTTCCATGTATTATTGATACATTATGACATTGTGATGTGATACAGTTGAGCGAGATATATATATATATATTGTAGACACCTAAAAATGGTCTGGAGAATTCAATTAATCGAATACGCCTTATTTGATTAATTAATCTTAAAATTCCTCTACTTAATAAATAAATAAGAATATTTATTTATATCAAGTTCATTTATCAAATTCTCCTATTTTTCTTTTCTAATTAAATAAACAAAATTAAAAACTTTGTTTTATTTAATTATTATCACATTAATTCTCTCTTAATTAAACAAACAAAATTAAAAACTTTGTTTTATTTAATTATTATCATTATCTTAAAATTAAATACACAATTTAAATAATTTATGTTATTTAATTTCACATTTCCTCTTAATTAAATAAAGATTGTCAAAAATCTTTTATTTAATTATCACTCTCCTTTAATTTAATAAAAACCAAACCCTATAGTTTGATTTATTAAATTATTTATTCCTCATTTTTGCTAAATTTAAATAAATTAAAATTATTTAAATTTATTGCATAAAGTTTGCACTATTCCCTCACCAATAAATATTTATTTCCCCACCAATGAAATTAATGGCACTGCCATTCACGGGAAAGCTTCAGGGAAAATTTGCAGGAAGTTCTCTCAACAACCTTCCACCCACCTTCCCTCTTATCTTGCCTGGTGTTTTCATGGGGAGAAACCATTCTCCATGATCAGCTCCTTCTTCTCATCCCATGCCTTTGGATTCTCCAGAGGAAATCACAGCCCCTCATCCCGGTTTCCTGTGCAATTGTGCTGCCGTGAAAGCTATAAATATAGCTCTTGGGCTACAAGAAAAGGATCCCAACGAATGCAATCTTACTCTGCAGGTTTCTAGAGCACTCAAGCATCCAAACCATCCAGCATTGAAGCAACCATCCAGCATCCACCAAGCATCATCCTTTTGCAGTCATGGCTGCCATTAGCATAGAATTGCATACTTAAATCATATTAGAATCATCTTAGTTTAATTTCTCATTCTCTAAGTGTCACTAAATAGTTTAATTAGCTTAAGAATCTGAGAGCTAAATAAATTAGTTCAGTCTTTAGAGTTAGAGAGCAATAGGATAAATTTCTGTAGATTTTGTAGTTTAATTTAGTTTAAATTTCTTAATCTTAGATGCAATATCTTATTTAGAAGCGTAGAGGCATTGTTTACTTAGTTTTCCCCTTTTACACGCTTACAGAATGGCGCCCACCGTGGGGCAATACCCCGAATTTTACTAATTTTTGAAAATTTTGTCGTACAGGAATCGGCGTAAAAGTTTTCGCGGGAACGAGAGTTTTTACAGCGCGCCGGGATTCTGTTTTAGCGCGCCGGGTTCTTTTTCCAGCGCGCCCGGTAACTGTTCCAGCGCGCCGGGTTTCTGTTCCAGCGCGCCCGGTCACTGTTATAGCGCGCCTGGTTTCTGTTCCAGCGCGCCATTTCTTTTCAGTTAAAGTCATTTATTTCATCTGGATCCGACGCGTCCGCGGCCAGATTTCTTTTATTTCTTTCTGTTTGGTTAAAATTTACCAATCCTAGGGTAGAAACATTAAAATTTACCAATCCTAGGATAGAAATGGTTAAAATTTTATCAATCCTAGGATAGAAATGGATTAAAAATGTACCAATCCTAGGATAGAAACATCACACTTCTATTTTGAGGTTTTAAAATTGAACATTTTGCTTGTCATGGAGCAATATCTCCATTAGAAGTAAATCATTTGTCTTTTGGGCTTAAAAAGAACAGAATCTTGCTGTGTTTGGGTGACAGGTTTATGCTCTCCCCTTAACTGGGTGCATCAGAATACCAGACTCACCACTTACTTTATGCATTTTATGCTTTTGTTAAAACCTTTAGACAGGCCTGCCGTAGTGGGAAAAAGTACTCACCCTACGGGAACGACCTGAGTGGGGACAGCCAAAAGCCATGGTATTCCAACCCACTTTAAAATTTATGTGAATTTGGGGAAACCCTCTTTCAACGGAAGTGCGCAGGATAACCATCCCCAAAATCTTTGTTTTAAAGATTGGGAGGTCTCTCGAGGGAGTTTATCCATTTGCCGCTCCGAACGGAAACCATATCTAAGAACCTAGAACTAGAAGCACGCTTGTCAGTTTCCGAACATTGTAATACTCGGCGGTGCAGGGGCGGGGAAGAATCTACCCTCAAGCACTCACCATATAATTGCCAAGGACTGTTTGCTCAGGGGATCCGGTATCCACTTCCGTCACTCTGAGTACGCACCTGGAAAAGACAAAAACACGGGCGCCCTCTAGGGGGTGACATGGCTGTGTGAGTCGACGCAATTCCAAGCTGTGGGCCGTTCGAGTATATAACGATGACCTTTTGTCTCTAGGAGTGAGTCTGTTTGAATTGTCTTATCTTGTTATCAAACCGGTAAAAATCAAGAAGAATCATTGATTCTTGAGAACATACACTACTTGTTTAGATTCTAGGATTTTAAAACCATTCTATTCTTGATTGCTGTGTTTTCTGTCATTAAACTCAGATAAGATCATCACAAAAATCCTAAAAAAATCAAAACACTTGTGGATTTCTCATGATTCGAGATTGGGTATCCACCAAGTTTGTCAAGAAATCTCTTGCCAAACGAATCCGAAAACCAAAAAGGACACTTGCCTACAAACAACTCCTAAGAAAACAAAGGTTTCTATATCAAAGCAGGAAAGTTCTACTCCAACATAGAACCTTTATTCATAGGTATCACGATTTCTCTAGAGGTTATACAGATGACTACGCCGTAGCTCCCTTAGACTCACAAGCATACTTTCAAAGAAGAGCTCTTAGGCAACATCACAATCATAGTCAGAGAATTCGTCCTGAATACATCCCACAACCGGCCATCCAATATGATACCAGACCAAGTGAGTTTCATAGAATAAGGTAATTTTGTCTTAAACCCCTTCAGGTCATAGTTTCAGCGCGCCCGGTTTCTGTTTCAACGCGCCTGAGTTTTGTTTCAGCGCGCCTAGTCTCTGTTTTAGCGCTCCCGGTATCTGTTTTAGCACGCCTAGTTTCTGTTTCAGCGCGCCCGGTTTATATTTCAGCGCGCCTAGTCTCTATTTTAGCACCTCTGATCTCTGTTTTAGCGCGCGCCAGCGCGCCTTTCTGTTTCAGCGCGCCTAGTCTCTGTTTTAGCGCGCCCGGTATCTGTTTTAGCGCGCCATAAAACCCGAAAAATAGAGAGTTAATAGGACATTCTGTCAGCTTGCCCATATCAAATACAAGGTTTCTATCAGTTCAAAACATTTTTTTTACAGTCCAGAACACAATAGTCATACAAAAAGAAAAAGCTTTACCCCTATACCTAAATCTTGCAGCATCTTGCATAGTGTCGTTATCACCAAAATCTAAGATTTTCTGTCAAAATTTCCTATCAAGGATCCTATCATCCTTTCATCACGAAACTAGACAAAACAAAATTAGATTTTAAATCAACAACTTGACACTTATCCAATCAAATCCAAGATCAAAGTCTAGGGTAAACCTTTTAACGTTTTGTATGCTTGTCTGCACGCGAGCAGCATATCAAAAACAACAAGAACAAGAAAACGAAAAAATAGCAGACATGACTGAAGAAAACCCTTGGGGACGATATAACAACACTAATCCTCTTATTAACTCACATGAGAAGGAAATAACTGCAGAAGAAATCGAGAAAGTGCAACAAGACCCTCATTTCCATAAATTTATGGAAAAGATGCTAGAGCAAGACATGGAAAAGTATCTTCTCTTATTAGCTAACAAAGGTGCTAAGCTTCCTAAAGACTTTGATGTCAATCAACTCAAGGAAGCAACCACACCTAACTCAACTAATATAGAGAATCCAAATCAAATAGATGCTTTGACAAGACAAATCCAACAGTTACAATTACAATTCCAGAATATTCAACAAGGGCCAACAAAGAGGTATCTATTACAAGACATTTGCCCTTATCCATTTGACTCAAGCATCAACATGATACCATTTCCAAGGTATTGTGAGTACCCAACATACAACAAATACAATGGGAGAACTGATCCGTTTGACCACGTAAAGAATTTCGAGCTATGAGCATAGAGTTCGCACACGAGGACTCTTACTTACTACGGTTATTTCCAAGAAGCCTAGGAAACACTTGCATGGAGTGGTTTTCTAAATTAGAACCTAGAATTCAATCCTTTGAAGAACTAATCAATAGGTTCATAACACACTTCTCATTTAACATCCAACATGGGGTAACCTTAAAAGAACTTTACAACACAAAACAAGCAAAGGGCGAAAAGTTTCTCTCTTTTCTCCAACGATGGAGAAGGCTATTTGCTAAATACCCTAGATCTATTCCTAAGGAGGAGAAGATAGAGATGTTCATTGATAACTTAGTAGATGACATGAACTACAGATTGGACTTACAATGTCCATCCACATTTCAACAAGTTATCGAAAAGGGGCTTAAAATTGAAGAGGCTCTAATCAAAAGAGGAACAATCAAACATTTCACTGAAGGTTCAAACAATAACCATTCCTCTAACAGCAACAACGAAAAGCCAAGATTTTGGCAAAAGAACAAGAATACCGATACCATAGTCGATGCACATACATCTAAACCAGTATTCACCTTGACACCAACTACTACAAACAAACAAAACAATGGTTTTAATATCAAACAAAGTAGTGACCAAGGAAATAATCAAAACAGTGGAGAAACGAAAACCCAATCATTCCAACGACCCTCCAATAAACGAAAATTCACGCCATTAGGACAATCGTTGGAATCAGTCCTCAAAGAACTTTTAAACGAAAAACTCATTCAAGTGCAAGAGGCTAGAAATTGGGACCCTCAAGTCAAACCATCATGGTGGAATGACTTACATTACTGTCACTATCATCAAAATAAAGGTCACATGACTGAAAATTGTTGGCAATTAAAACATGTGGTACAAGACCTCATAGATCAAAAGAAAGTATTTGTAGAGGGCCCTCAAACAAACAAGGATCATACAACATTCAAAAATCTTCTACCCAATTATCAAAAGGGAGAATCTTCTTCCACAAACACCAAAGGTAAAAACGTTGGTTATGTTTATGATGCAACAATCCTTTGTCTTTTTGCTACCAAAGAGGATGAAGAGTTATGCAATCAAATCAACCAGAAAAATGACATTACACCTACCAAATTGGTACAACATATGGACAAATCCGAAAACCAAATCAATGTAGTCACACTCAAAGGGAAACAAGAGTACCAACCGGTTAATGCCACAACAAGGGCGCAATCCAAAGTTATATTGAAAGGAGCATCAATATCGTCCCCATCAGTGGATCCCCCCTCCAATCAATATGATCTCATCGATCAATTACAGAAAATACCAGCTCAAATATCAATATTGGAACTTTTGAAGATCTCCCCATCACACAAAGAGGTTCTTGAACAAGCTCTCGTATCAACTACAGTACCTAACAATCTGGATGTGTGTCAATTCCAAGCTATGGTGGGACATCTATCTGCACCTCATTGCCTTTCATTTTCTGAACATGATGATGTATCACTCAACCACCCGCATAATTCTGCCCTTCACATTGAAGTCCTTATCCACAAACATCGTGTAAAACGTGTCCTGATAGATGGAGGGGCTGGTTTAAATATTTGTACCTTAAAACTGATTCGTGCACTAGGATACTCAGATGAAGCCATTGATACCAGAAGAAAAATCACAATCAAAGCATATGATGAAGAAGAAAGGTCCTCTACAGGATTGATCATATTACCCATTCAAGTTGGGCCTACTATCCAAAAAGTGGTTTGCCAAGTCTTAGATAGGGAACTGACATACAACATACTATTGGGACGCCCTTGGATCCATGATATGCAAGTAGTACCATCTACCTATCATCAATGCCTAAAATTTCCCGTCAATGGACAGGAGGTAACAATCACAGCAGACTACAATGACACCCAAGCTTGTCATACATTGAAGACATCTCAGGATACATTCATACCTAACAATAGAGAAGTTGGCACATCAGATAGTGAGCAACAGCAAAGTTTCATTTCAAAGTGGCTTCCAAAACAACAAAAATCACAAGAGATAAGGATGACACAATCTAACTCTTCAAATGTTGGAGAACAATTGGCTCCACTCTCACATCAATTCACCAAGGAAGTACAGATAAGTGACAAAGGAATTAGTGAATATGGTGTTGGACACTCATTTCATCTATCACAAATATTACCCTCTTTACAAACATATGGACAGCCATCTACAAACACCCACACTTCAGAACAATCTACAACAGCATTAGATGGCAGATTTGTAAAAGCTGGGAGCTTAGATGAAGAATCAGAAGATAAGGCCATACTAAATTGGCTTTATAAAGATGAGGAAGCCCCCGCTTCCACAAGTAACATCATAGAGACAACTCAATATGGGAAAGGAAAAACTATTCTTGAGAAGATGGGATATTCAGGACAGGGACCTCTTGGATTAAGGAAACAAGGCATAACAGAACCAATCCAGCCTCTTACGCTCCAACATAAGGAAAAAACTGGACTAGGATACACAGAAAAAGCAAGAGCAGAAATCACCAATAAAACTGTGGAGCGTATTCTTCAAATAAGAGATAATTCTGAAACAGATTCAAATGAGTATGAGTGGGACAACTTATCAGAAATTTCCTATGAAGATATTCAGATTGACATTATCAAAAAGTATACCCTCAATCATGAGGAGGGTTAAAGCTCAAGTTTTAATCCTATTGTCTTTGAAACACAAAATTTCGATGACTCAAGTGAAGATGAACGGACATCGATTGAGATAAATGATGTGGAAGAAAATGCCTTTGTAGGCCTCGACATAACCATAGACAACCTAGATGACATTTCCGTCTGAGCTTTCACAATCGCTGACCTCAACCCATCTAATGATTCATTGCCTTTACTACATCCCGAACTTATCGAATGGGAAGCCCAACATCCTATTAATCTCCCTGTTTTTGACAATGACTCCTCCATTATTAACTACCTTTGCTGTGAGGAATCCGATACTTGCTCTAGCAATACTTCTTTTGATGATGCTTTTAGGCAGGAGGATGCCAAACCTTCCAGTTGCAAAAATATGAAAGAAAAAAATGGATCCAATGGTGAAAACCATTCTATGGCAGTATTTGATCCTAAAATAGTAAAAATAAAGAACGCATCCGATGGCGAAAACCTCGTTGAGGCACAAAAGGATGGAAGGTTTGACATTCTCCCGCAATATTACCATGACAGGTCATCAGTATTAATAGAACCCACACAGTCTATTAATATTGGCACAGCGGAAAAAGCAAGAATATTACACCTGGCCGCATCCATGACAGATACAGAAAAGCCAGATTTTATCAAATTCTTTGAAGAACGATGCATCAATTTTTCTTGGTCATACTCTGACATGCCAGGCTTGGACACAGATCTTATTATGCATCACTTATCCTTACCAGATGGCACTAAACCAGTAAAACAGAAGCTGAGAAAAATGCATCCACATGTTGCATTATTAGTGAAAAATGACTTGAAGAAATTACTTGATGCTGGATTTATTAGATCTATTGACTATGCGGAATGGATATCCAACATTGTGCCTGTTTCAAAGCCAGATAACACCATCAGAATATGTACTGATTTCCGAGATTTAAATAAAGCATGTCCAAAGGATGATTTTCCTTTGCCAAACATAGACATGATTGTAGATCTCACAGCCGGCCATAAAATGCTATCACTCATGGATGGATTTTCAGGATACAATCAAATCAAGATAGCTCCTGAAGACCAAGAAAAGACAGCCTTTACATGTCCATGGGGCACCTTCTGCTGGAATGTCATGCCTTTTGGGTTAAAGAATGCAGGAGCTACATACCATTTGAAAATACATTAAGTAGAATTGGAATTGTTGTACTTTTCATTTTATCATTTGATTATCATTTCTTTAGAGCGACTCAATGATGTATTGAACTAGAGAAGTAAGGAAGCGGAATGATATCTTTTCTTTGTTTGCTGTTTGTGAATTAGTCGTTATTATTTTGTGAATTGTCGCAGGAAGTGCTCTACCAAGTATCATGGATGACATTCTGATTCACTTAAGGAAATGATTAATTCCTGTCTGTTTACGCAAGAAATGCTCAGGTCATCATTGGTCTATCTCATACCATGATGCTTGTGTTCGCTTGCAATATCAAAAATCATGAAAGAAATACTCAGGTCATCATTGGTCTATCTCATATCATTGATGCTTGTATTCACTTTCAACATTTTAAAAATAATAAAGCTCAGTGATGATACAAAGCAGATTAAATGATTATTGAAGTGACACTTAGGTTTGCATTAATGAAATAGACATTTGCATGGTTAACATAGATTGCATTCATAAATTCATCTGCAGAAACGGATGGCACAAGTTACAATGATTCAATCGCAAAATGATGTTATCTTTTTCTTACTAACGGCTGAGTATACTTGACACATGCATAAATTCACAATAAAAATCTCATTTCGTGACATCATATACACGTTATGTTACACCATTCCATTCATCATCACATGTTCATCATACATCATTAAATCACATTTCATCACATATCATTTACATTTCATTGCATTACATCTTCATCATACATATTATTCCATTTATATCTAAACATTTATCATTACATATTTCATTTATCCATACATCATTGCATTACATATTCATCACATCATTACATTCAATCTCATTAAATATCATTCCATTCATCATCACATGTTCATCATACATCATTAAATTACATCTATCACATATCATTCACATTTCATTGCACTACATCTTCATCATACATATTATTCCATTTATATCTAAACATTTATCATTACATATTTCATTTATCCATACATCATTGCATTACATATTCATCACATCATTACATTCAATCTCATTAAATATCATTCCATTCATCATTACATTTCATTTACATTTACATCTCATCATTCATTAAAAATCATCTACTCATTTGTCATTACACTTTAAATCACATCATTACATCATTCTATTCACATCTCATTATTCATCATACACTTAACACATATCACATATTCATTTATCACATTTCCATACATCATCAATCACATTTTATAATCATACATTACATCTCATAAGAAGATAAATACATCATCAATATCATTTCATCCATCACATCAATACATCATAAAATCCATACATCCATCACATCATAAAATCAATGCATCCATCACATCATAAAGTCCATACATCCATCACATCAATACATCATAAATCCATACATCCATCACATCAATATCATAAAATCAATGCATCCATCACATAAATCATGTAAAATCATATCAGAGATCAATCGAACCGCTGCACATATATATCTCGTCACCCGTCAAAGTATACAATGAAGTCTGAAAAGAATAAAACTAACATCATGTCAAAAATGGCTGTATAAATCTCAATGGCTACACATAGAATCTCAAGTAGTACTCCCACCAGAAGGAGCAGGTCTCGCACCAGTATCTGTACCACCACCGGACGTCCTAGGATCTCTCGGATCTCTCGGAAGAGGCTGTGTCACACCTCTGCTCACTGTCCTAGACCGACTCCTCTCTGAGCGCGACTGAATATAGCTGGCTCTCTGCTCTGGGGGACACAGCTCATGATAACGGCTCCGGTAGAACTCTATCTCCGCACCTGCTCGCATAGCCTCTCGCATATAGTCGGCCACAGAAGTACCATCTGCCACTCTCTGTAACCTCTCTACAGTCGCCTGTGCTGTCTCAGCTGTCCGTCTAATGGTATCCCGCTCTGATGTCAAGGTTGTGATCTGTGTCTGGACTGTAGACAACTGTGCTCGTAATCCTGTCACTTGAGCCTGTGCAGTCGCTGCTGCCTGTAAAGCCCCATCTCTCTCACTAATCAGAGATGTGATCTGAGTCTGAGCAGTGGCTAACTGTGCCTGTGTCTGAGCCTGAGTCTGGGCTAGTAAACCCTGTAACTAAGCTAGCTGACCCTGCAATGTCTGCACCTGCACCTGTAAGGCTGCCACCTCTGAGGGATCTGCTGATGAGGATGTCACAGCCTGCCTCTTACGAGGCGCACTAGAGGAGGGATTGGATGAACCTGCTACGCTCGGTCCCCTCCCATCTCTGCCATCATCGCCACTGCTATCCTCACTGCTATCAGAACTGTCATCACTGTCAGTCTCTGAGCTGCTCTCCACATCGACATCAACATCCTCCTCTCTCCCCCGTCGCTGACCGACCTGAATCCCCCCTGCTGGTGCTGCTGCTAGTGCTACTGCCAGTACAGGTGCTGGCTCATCTGGAATGGTAATCCGTGGAGGCGGGTGCAGAGCCAGACACTCTCCATACTCAGGTGTAATAGGTGCCTCAACAATGTCTCGCCGAACATCCCACGCGGATGGCTGCAAGGCACGGTAAGCCTCAACAAGTGCCCCGTAAGGCAAGCACGAACCCCAATCAGGCGCATCAATCCGTCGCCGTCCATAATGTGCTACACCCAATGGCATACACTGCACAATATCGTACTGTCTGTACACCCGATGAAATAGGAAACGCTCCAAGACCCTGGGGCTCTTCCCGATCAAATACATAGAATCGGATAAAAACCCCAACTCAATATCATCGTCGTCCCAGACATCACAGTCTAGGTACGGACGCCAGGTCACTGCCTCAATATCGTCAACAATCTGTCTCCAATACTCAAGCTTCCCCATCATATGCTGGGTAGGCCTGCCTCTATATCGAAATACATATGGCCTCGTCACTGGTCTGGCCAACACTGGTATGGGACGCGTAACAGCAATATGCTCCCATGCCCATACCTGGAGAAGGGTAGCCCCTGCAGATAAACTACTGCCGCCAAGATAAACAATCCAATGGAAATCATGGTACAACTGGGCAAGCATGCACATGCCCCAAGCATATCTAGTCTTATGAACGACTAGACCCTCTAGCACACGACCCCATCCAAGTGATAGACCCTTTGACCTCTTATCAGGACAAAGGAATCCACCAACAAAACCTACCAAAACTGAAGGAAGAGGAGCATATGTCTCATGTATGTCTATCCATGGGATCCACTCTCCTGCAATGTGGGGATCCTGAAAGACCCTCTGCATGGCCTCTACCCCACCAACCTCCTCCGAGTCATGGACCACAATCTCTCCTACGAACGGTATGCGAAGGATACACCATACATCCTCTGGCGTCACTGTCATCTCACCAGTGGGTAAATGAAAGGTGTTGTGGTCACTATGCCACCTCTCCGCCAAAGCCGTCAATAGACCCCTATTAAGTCTAATATGGGGCATGTCCAACAATGTAGCTAAACCGCAGGAAACAATATGCTGTCTCTCATCAGGAGACAGTCGCGAAATCATATCAAACGGCCATGGGAACTGCTCCCGCACCTGGATCACATCCAACTGCTCCTGTACTCATGCAAAACAAAATATTTTTATCAGAACATCAAAAGATCATCAACAAATCAAAACATTGTATCTATCAGATTATCAAGAAACCCTCATCTATCAATTGGGTTCAATCATTCAGAATGCATAATTATTCCTCGCCTATCATGAGGGTAATTGTTATCAATCAAATAGGTCTCGCTCATCATGAGATCGTTTCCCATATATTTTTTAGTCAAAGATCAACACTAAAATAGATGGAATAAAAAAAAAACAAAATCTACAAAACGCACAATGATTAAATCAATTTTACCCAAAGCGCTACAAAATCAACCTAAAGCGCTAAAAAGTCTGGCACACTACAAAACTACCCTTGCGCGCTACAGAACAAACCCGGCGCGCTAAAAATCCTGGCGCGCTACCAAATTTCACGGACGCACTATCAAACTAACCCGGCGCGCTAAAACTTATAGCGCGTTGCAAAATCTACATGACGTGCTATGCTATTGACCGGACGCGCTAAATCTATGACGCGCTACAACAGCGCACGGACGCGCTACACCGCGTTCCGTGCGCGCTAAAACTAAAAATAACGTGCAAATACATCAAAATCAATGGCGCAAATTACGAGAAAAGTTTGAGGTACATACCGGAGGACCATAATCGGCTGGATGCTGGTGACGGCGCACACGCTCGAGTCGATGGGTGTGGTATGGGATCGGCATCCTAGCTCTGAATGCTCTAAGGGTCTCTATCTCAAAGTTTGTAAAAGTCAATGCACAAATGACTTTTGAAAATGACCTTTGGAGCATTTATAGGCTATTTTTGGGGAAATTTTGTGCGATTTATTTATTTCTCATTCTGAGGAATTAATTCTTCTCAATTACTGGGGCATTTACAATCTTTTCGGGAGATAAATTGTTTCTTCATCAATTCATCATCAAACCATCATAAAAATTCAAAAATTTTGAAAATTTGAAAAAATAAAAATAAAAAATAAAAATCCGAAATTCACCAATTTATTTCCCGAGGGGGCATATATCACTATCTTTTCAAAATTTATCATCTGGGGCAGGTCTGGGGCATGTTTAATCGTCAATACTGGTGGCCGAAGCAAAAACATTCTTTGAAACACTGTGTAAACACATCACTTCAAAGAGGGGCAAAATGTAGACACCTAAAAATGGTCTGGAGAATTCAATTAATCGAATACGCCTTATTTGATTAATTAATCTTAAAATTCCTCTACTTAATAAATAAATAAGAATATTTATTTATATCAAGTTCATTTATCAAATTCTCCTATTTTTCTTTTCTAATTAAATAAACAAAATTAAAAACTTTGTTTTATTTAATTATTATCACATTAATTCTCTCTTAATTAAATAAACAAAATTAAAAACTTTGTTTTATTTAATTATTATCATTATCTTATCTTAAAATTAAATACACAATTTAAATAATTCGTGTTATTTAATTTCACATTTCCTCTTAATTAAATAAAGATTGTCAAAAATCTTTTATTTAATTATCACTCTCCTTTAATTTAATAAAACCAAACCCTATAGTTTGATTTATTAAATTATTTATTCCTCATTTTTGCTAAATTTAAATAAATTAAAATTATTTAAATTTATTGCATAAAGTTTGCACTATTCCCTCACCAATAAATATTTATTTCCCCACCAATGAAATTAATGGCACTGCCATTCACGGGAAAGCTTCAGGGAAAATTTGCAGGAAGTTCTCTCAACAACCTTCCACCCACCTTCCCTCTTATCTTGCCTGGTGTTTTCATGGGGAGAAACCATTCTCCATGATCAGCTCCTTCTTCTCATCCCATGCCTTTGGATTCTCCAGAGGAAATCACAGCCCCTCATCCCGGTTTCCTGTGCAATTGTGCTGCCGTGAAAGCTATAAATATAGCTCTTGGGCTACAAGAAAAGGATCCCAACGAATGCAATCTTACTCTGCAGGTTTCTAGAGCACTCAAGCATCCAAACCATCCAGCATTGAAGCAACCATCCAGCATCCACCAAGCATTATCCTTTTGCAGTCATGGCTGCCATTAGCATAGAATTGCATACTTAAATCATATTAGAATCATCTTAGTTTAATTTCTCATTCTCTAAGTGTCACCAAATAGTTTAATTAGCTTAAGAATCTGAGAGCTAAATAAATTAGTTCAGTCTTTAGAGTTAGAGAGCAATAGGATAAATTTCTGTAGATTTTGTAGTTTAATTTAGTTTAAATTTCTTAATCTTAGATGCAATATCTTATTTAAAAGCGTAGAGGCATTGTTTACTTAGTTTTCTCCTTTTACACGCTTACATTACATACATATATATATATATATATATATATATATATATATATATATATATATATATATATATATATGATTTTGGCGGTGATTCCATGATATGCATTTCTATGTATTGATTATGTAGTCTTTATTTATACATGTGATGTTTATATGATATGCCTATGTGATGGATGAGTATATGAATTTTATGATGTTTATGCAGCTAATAAGATAATGTTGATTCTATGTGATGTATGCAATTTATAAATTATGAGATGCTATATGATGTTATATGTATGATGCATTCAAGATGTGATGCTATACAGATGTAATGTGATGCATGTATTTATAATTGTTTTGTACATGGAATGCTTATGATATGTATTATTTAATGATGAATATCTATTATGCCATGATGATCTAAATATGAAATATGCCTATATGCATGTATTTTTCTAACATTTATGTTGATGCAGGATGATATATAATGTTTCGTGTCACAAGACTCCGTCATAATGCAAGAAAGAAGAATTGTTAGTGCGGAAAGAAATATTGATAAAGAACGAAAGACAAGAGATAGATGTTAGTATTAGAAATCTTCGATATTTCACTGTATCACTAAAGGTATTGCACTTTATCATCATTGGGCGGGACTAATACAAATGGAGAAAAACACCATGATATGACATAAATCAGGGTGTGTAGGGTCATCCACTTGCCAATAATAGACAGTCACAGACAAGGATTGTCATTAACTCATACTAAGGGCATAAGTTGCCCCACTATTTTTGTCAGGACAAACCACAGACAACAAACAAAGTAAAAGATGGGTCATAAGACGTCATTGCTCCTCTAAATTCTTCATGGGACATCCTTGAGGAAACTAGTAACATGACTCAAAAACAAATTTAAAAGACAGTCGACAAACAATAGTCAAAGAAAATAGAATTCTGATACATCGTTGCTTCTCTAAATCTTTCATGGGACATCACTGAGAAAGATAGTAACATTATTCCTATCATAAAGTCTACTGAAAAGATAAGATAAATAAGTCAAAAAGTCAAAAAGCTAGTAAAATATTTTCCAAAACATGATTTGTTTGATTGATTTTTTTTTATTGATAAAAGGATTGATTGACAAAGCCTAATATAAGGAGATACACATACCGGATAAGACTTTGAGTCTATTTTTGATGTTATGACTATCTGTATAAGGCATGACAAAGCATGGTTTCAGAAAGACATGTATCATATAAGACGTTGAGTCAGATGCTGTTGATGTGATAACCTATATAAGGCTATGTTTGATTGTTTGATAGTGTCGATTATGCAGGAAGGACTCATCCTGTATAAGACATAGATTGTTTTACTGATATCAGTATTCAAGGACTCATCTTGAACAAGATACAAGTTGATTTCCATGATGATGATGTATGTTTCCAAGAAGGACACATCCTGTAGCAGACATTTGTTGATCTTGTTTTGATTGTTTTGTTTGGAAAGTTGTTTGATTTGACTTAGAGACGTTGCTGACTTGTTCACCAGATTGATGCATGACTTGAGATGATGCGTTAACAAATGACTATGTGTGATGAAAAAACCCTAAAGGATTGACCTAGTGCGGCCTTGGGGGCTCATCGATTAATGGCCTTGCCTATGTTATACACACAGAGACCTTGTAGTTTGACATGACCAATGACCTTGTCATATAGACATATGAATTGAAGCAAGATTTTATGCAGACAAACCTAAATGGATTGACCTAATGCCTTAGGGGTACATCAGCAAATGGCCTTGCCTACGTCTAGTCGCAGAGGCAACGTAGTTCGACAAACAACAAAGACTAACAAGTGTAACTGACTGTGACTCAGTTTTTGGATTTTTGAAATGTTTTGATTTTTTTGTCTTTTTGAAGTTTTTTGATGTTTTTTGTGTTTTCTCAGGTCATTTTGCGATGTTCGTGGATCTCCCATGGTTTTACATCTTTAACACAACTAATGTAAGAACCAATACAACACATGTCAAGTGTTTTCCCCTAGTCGAGTATAAGACCTATTAACTATGAATAGGATAAAATAGGGGATATGAAATGCACTCGATGTCAATCATTCCAAGTCATGGGAAAGACTACCACTTATTATGAATGGTATGTACAAGCGATGGGTATGAAAGATAAGGGATATCTATAGGGATAGGTAGTATGTACAGGGATAAGGGATATGTACAAGGGAGTGAACTATGTACAATACTAAGGACTATGATCAGAATAATAATAGACAAAAGAGCAAAGTTAACTACACATGGCACCTATTTGCCAGGTTTTCACCTTGATAACAATTTTTTGTGATTTTTTGTATTTTTTTGTATTTTTTCTAATTAAGACAAAGGCTCCCAAAAGCTATGCATAGAACTTCTTCAGATGCATAATATTGATTGGTGAGGATAATGGTTCCCCTTCAGGAGTAAAGAGTTGGTATGCTCTTGATCCAAAAGCTTCCGTAACAACATAAGGTCCTAACCAATTTGGTTCGAACTTTCCTGGTTTTTCTCTTTCTGCTTGATTCTTTGGGTTTTCCATTAAAACTAGGTCACCAATGTCAAAGTTTCTATTCAATACCTTCCTGTTATAACTACGACAAAGGAGATTCTAATATGCTTGAAGATGGTCTAGTGCCTTCTATCTTCGCTCATATAGGAATTCTAGCTCATGGAGTCTCAATACTCGGTACTCTTCATCATCAATGTGGCCTTTCAGGGATACCCTTAGGGAAGGAATCTCAACCTCAATAGGAAAAATAGCTTTAGAACCAAATACAAGTGAATATGGAGTAGCACCAGTTGGAGTACGGATACTTGTGCGATAAGCCCATAAGGCAGGGTTAAGCTATAAATGCCAGTCACAACCAGCATCATTGACAGTCTTCTTGAGGATTCTAATGATGGTCTTATTAGATGCCTCTACTTGGCCATTACCTTGTGGGTAGTATGGAGTGGAAAAATGATGTTGGATATGAAATTCATCACACAGATGGTAGACTTCTTGGTTCTTAAATGGGTGACCATTAAAAGTGATTATGGACTAAGGGACACCATACCGATAGATGATATAGTTCAAGATAAACCTAGAAATATGTGTGTCGGTAATGTATGTCATAGGAATGGCTTCAATCCACTTCGTAAAATACTTAGTGGCAATGATAATGAATTTGTGTCCATTAGATGATGTGGGCTGGATCTTACCTATGAGGTCAAGTCCCCATTGGGCAAAGGGCCATGGTGACGTTATAGGATGGAGCTCCTGTGTCGGTGCATGTATCAAGTCTCCTTGAACTTGGCATTGGCGTCATTTTGTTACAAAGACATATGAGTCTTTTTCCATAGTAGGTCAGTAATAACCCAGTCTCATAATCTTTTTGGCTAAGGTAGGACCGCTAGAATGGGAACCACATATACCCTCATGCACCCTACGCAAGGTTGCTTGTGCTTCAGTAGAATCAAGACATCTTAGTAGGGTATTATCTAAGGCATGTCTATAGAGGGTGTCTCTGACGATGGTGTATTTGGCTGACTTGCGGAGGAATGTCCTATGTTGGTTATTTGATAGGCCAGTGGGTATGACTTCGGCATGAAGATAATGATATATTTCTTTGTACCATGGGGAATTAGGACCAATAATGTCACAAACCATTTCAAAATCTGGGATATCGTAGGCTGGGACCAAAATTTGTTCTACCAAGAACTCAAACTTAGGCACATTGTTAGGAATGTCAAGAAGTGATGCAATTGTAGCCATAGCATCTGCTGCCTTGTTTAAAATATGAGGTATTTGATGAAATTCAACTTTGTCAAAGTACTCTTTAAAGCTATCAGCCATGTGCTTGTATGGAGCAAGCTTCTCATCCTTAGTCTCATAATCACCATTTACCTATCTGATTACCAATTGAGAATCCCCATATACTTGTAAAATCTTAATTTTTCACTTGACTGCCATACGTAACCCTGTCACTAGAGCTTCATACTCTGCTATGTTAGTGCATGGGAATGCAATCCTGAATGACTTAGGGATGGAATCACCCTATGGTGTAATAAACAATATCCCAGCCCCTGAACCACGATTTGTATGTGAGCCATCAAAGTATAGTTTCCATGTTATGTTTGTGTCAATTGTGAATATGAACTCATCAGGAAAGTCTACAACTAATGGGTGATTTTCCTATGTGGGTGGGTCAGCTAACTGATCAGCAATGACCTGTCCTTTAATAGCCTTTCTTTCTACATACTGGATATCATACTCACTAAGTATCATAACCCATTTGGCTAGTTGTCCTATTAATACTGCCTTGCTGAGGAGATATTTCAGAGGGTCTATTTTAGCAATCAACATTGTTTGATGGTTTAGCATATAGTGCCTCAATTTTTGAGTAGCAAATACTACTACAAGACAGACACATTCAATGGTACTATAGTTGAGCTCATAACCTACCAAAGTCTGACTGATATAATAGACTGCCCTTTCATGACCTTCATCGTCATTCTATGCAAGCAATGCTCTGAGTGATGAATGGTTTGCCGTTATATAAAGAATCAATGGTCTTCCTTCAACAGGTGGCATTAAGACAAGGGGTGTGAGTAAATATTCTTTAATTAGTTGAAAAGCTTCTTCACATTTAACTGTCCATGCAAAGGGTACTCCTTTCTTAAGTAGATGTTGAAAAGGATGTGTCTTATCTACTAACTACACTATAAATCTTCTGATAGATGGCAACCTTCCTTGTAATGTCCTTAGTTGACTAAGATTGGTAGGTGGAGGCATGTCCATGATTTCTTTTACCTTAGCCAGATCCACTTCAATGCCTTGTCTAGAAATGATATAACATAACAACTTCCCTGACTTGACTCCAAACACACATTTCTTTGGATTGAGTCTCACAGTATACTTCTCTAGCCTCTAAAATATTTTATCTAAAACCTATAAATGTTATGCCCTTGTCTTGGATTTTGTAATAAGATCATCGACATAATCCTCCATAAGAGTGTGTACTAGATCATGAAAGACAGTAGTCATGGCACGTTGATAGGTTGCTCTAGCATTTTTGAGTCCAAAGGGCATAACATTCTAGCAATACATTCCCTAAGGACAAGTGAAAGTTGTCTTAGGTTGGTCTTCAGTTACAATTTTGATCTGGTTATATCTTGAAAATCCATCCATAAGGGACAGCATCTCATATCCTACTGTCATGTCAACTATCATGTCTATGTTAGGCAAAGGGAAGTCATCCTTAGGAAAAGCTTTGTTGATGTCTCTAAAATCAGTGCAGATGCGGATGCCCCTAGTTGGTTTAGTGACTGGTACAAGATTGGAAATCCAATCTATATAGTCGATAGATTTGATGAAACCAACGTCTAAGAGTTTCTTGAGTTTTTCCTTGACTAATAAAGCAATATGTGGATGCATTTTTCTCAATTTTTGTTTCACTAGTTTGGCACCTGGTCGTAAGGGAAAATGATGCAGAACAAGTTCAGGATCCAACCTCGGCATGTCGGCATATGACCAAGCAAAATTTATCTGTCTCTATGTAAAGAAGTCATGGAACTCCGGCTGCTCTTTTGTTGTTAATGATATTGCAAAATGAACTAGTCAAGGATTCTCTTTGGTACCTATGTTGATTTCTACTGATTCTTCAACAAGCATGGGTGACGTTTCCTATGCAATGGGAAAAATGTTCAAACCTCCATCCTTAGGTGCCTTAGAGGGGTTTTCACCTTCGGATGCGTCCTTTCTTTTTACTTTTCCATTGTCTAAAGGTGCCTTTCGGTTTTCACCTAGAGACTAATCCTTTTTATCTTGTTTATTCTTTTTCTCATTTTTGCGACTGGAGGGTTGAATAGATTCCCAAAAATATGCTTTGTTGTCCAAGTCAATAGTAAAACCAGCTTTATGATCACCGTTTGGTATGCCTTCTTGTAATCCCAGGAACTCAACAATTGCTTCATCATTTTCAAAAATGTCTAAGATGGGTGTATCTTGTTGGTCCCAATCAATGAGTTGGGGATAGACTAAGGGAATGTCATCATTGGAGTTATCAAATTTTAATGGAGTCAAGGTAAAGATTGAATTATTCATGTGGTTACAAAAGTCTTGTACTAGGTCCTTTTTTCTCTTAGGTTTAGGTCTAGGTGGATGGATAGGTGGGCCTAAGGCCAAGGTTTGACTATCAGAAATAGGTGGGTCAGATTACCATGAGGTAGGATCAAGTGATTCCCAATAGTAGTGTTTAAACCACTCCTCCTTTGTCATTTTCTTTGGTGGACAGGAATTCAAGGGGTTTGGTGAGGAACTTAACATCAAGTCAAGTCCTCCAAATAACTTGTCGAGGTCCATGGAAGAGGTAGAAGATAGGGAATCCCACTCATAATCGTTAGAGTCGGGGGAGTCACAATGATATTGGTCCACTAGTTCATGAGATGTCTTAATATCTTTTGAAGTGCTTACTTCCTCAAGTAAGGGTAATGGGGTACTAGGAATGCCAATCTGAATCGATTGAAACCCTAGCCCTACTCCTTTTGGCCATTGAGAAACAAATATTGGTTCAATCCTGCCATCTTGGTTTAAGCCTAAACCACTCTATCCATCATATCCTTTGCTTTGCATGATTTTGAAACCCTTTCCATATAGATTTGTAGGAATATAAGCAAGTAAGAGGGGTTCCTCATCATCTTCCCTATACAACCAAGAAGTGATATCTTCTATATTTATGGCCTCTTTGCTTAATTCACCCCATTTAGAAAAAGTTGTTGTGGGAGGAATTTGTATAGTGACCATAGATTGTCTCTTATCCAATGTAGGTAAACCGTATGACTTAGGAGGAATCAAATGGCTAACACAATAAGAAGTTTTCATGCAATACTCTCCACAACCCTTGTCTTGGATCTCAACCCTAGGAGTGGTAGGAACTGAGGGTGAAATAAATGTTCGAGTGAGTGTGGCTAGATCAACATAGGAGGATGATTTGGACGATGAGGCCTCTTGGTTTACTAGCACTTGGTGTTGGGGGATCTCTTTTAGATTGGTGCAATACTGGAAAGGATCCGGATCACCATCTATAGTGATTTTGGTGCCATTGTAAGGGAATTTAAGACACTGATGATACGTGGAACCTTCATGGCATGAATCCATGGTCTACCTAGTAGAAGGTTATAAGGGAGGGTGAGATCCAAGACCTGGAACTTTGTCTCCATTACTGCAGGACCAATTCTAATAGGAAGTGTTACCACCTCCTTTGATTTTCTTTCCTCATCATCATAAGATTTAATGACTATACTCTTGGTCATGTCTATGCATGCTTCTAAGATACCTAAAGCCTTAATTATTTTTAAAGTACACAGATTTAACCCTGCTCCTCCGTCTACCAAAACTAGTCTATCTTTGTGTCATCAACAAGGACTTCTAGATGTAAAGGGTCATTGTGGTTCATCTTTTCAGTTACATAGTCTTGTTTAGAAAATGTGGCATGGTGATTATTGGTCAAGTAGCCCACCATTTCTTGGAAACGATTGACATCAAGATCATTAGGGACCGTGGTGTTCTGTAAAGCTTTATCGAGGATAGATTGATGCTCAGGGGAAATACACAACAATTCCAAGATTGAGATTTGATCTGGGGTCTTCCCCAACTGGTCAAGAAGATTATATTGTAACTTGGAAGGTTGAGGTGTTTGCTGCAATGGAGGGCCTTGAATAGTGAACTTAGTATGACAAGTATTGACTGCACACTCAGGATTAGTATTCATAATAATGGTATTGATATTCTCATCAGTGGTGCGAAGGCAATGAATGATTTTTCCACTATTATAATCATGCTTAACATTGGCATAGTTGGCTGACAGATTGGTCTTAGTACTCAAACTAGGGACAATTCCTTTCCCATGGTCATGTAGTGGGTCAGAAAAGACTTGATGATCAATGTTTGATGACTTCTATTTTTGTCCACTAACTTCAATGATTCTCAAACTTTACAATATCAGATTACCTAAAACTTGAGAGTTTTATAGTGTGGTTAAACCAAGAAGTGACCTGAATAAGCAAAACTTGTCCATTGATTTATGCAGTCAAGTTAATAAAAAATTGAAACATCAATCACCATAATCAAGCCCAGTTGTTACTGGTGTGACCTGCTCTTACGTGAAAGTTGCAGATTCAATACAAAAGCTTAGAGTGCATCTGACAGAGGTTAGAGACAATGTACTCTGGCTCGTACAATGTTTATGTCTGACAAGGATTGCCCAACTATAGAGTCGGTGGCGTGCTGATAATAGTAAAGTCAAGTGATATATTGTATTCTACCCAAGTACATTCAATTTTTGTAACCAACTTTAGAAGAGTGCGGACCACAAAATCAGACTAGGTTACGAGAGGGGGTAAAGGCTATCCAGCCCCCAAAATAGCATGAAGCATTGGATTTTGGATGCCTATACCTTGCATACTCTCTGACGGCCCGTGCAACTCTGCAGTTGTCAGACTCTGAGCCTTTAGACTCTGTACTTTATGTCAGAGGTAAAAAAAATGAAAATCAGATTACCTAAAACTTGGAAGTTTTAGAGTGTGGTGAAACCAAGAAGCGATCTGAATAAGCAAAACTTTTCCATTGATTTATGTAGTTGAGTTAATCAGAAACTGAAACATCAATCACCATAATCAAGCCCAGTTGTTACTGGTGTGACCTGCTCTTATGTGAAAGCTGCAGATTCAATACAAAAGCTTAGAGGTCGAAGACAATGTACTCTGGCTCGTACAATGTTTATGTCTGAAAAGGTTTGCCAGTTGTAGAGTCGGTGGCATGCTAAGAATAGTAAAGTCAAGTGATATATTCTATTCTACCCAAGTACGTCCAATTTTTGTAACCAATTTTAGAAGAGCAAGGACCACAAAATCAGACTTGGTTAAGACAGGGCACCTAAACGTAGACTATGTTTTAATAGTATTTATTGATTTAAGGTCTAATTCTATCATTATTATAGTAGTTGTGATTTTAAAGTTTTTGTTAATTATGGATATTCATAATTGAATATAATGTATTTCATAGATTTAAAAAAAAAATCATTTAATATCATTATCAATGCATCAATAAAATAAAACATGATTTATATACAATTATTATAATTTAATACACAATTATTGGTTTGTCTTTTTTTTAGTCTTTTTGGAAACCTCAACATAAAGTATTGATGTGGCACGCTATTTGTTAATGTGGAATTGAAAATTTAGTTATAAGCAAGGGGCCTGGCCAAGTAAGCTATTGTAATTGAGAATGATTTGAAATCACCATGTATGATTTTGAGAGGCGTAAAGTTAGGGTGCTCAAGGACTAGGCCCTCTCCCCTAAAGTCAACTAATCCCATGTGTTAATAGAACCTAAAGCTAATCCCATGAACCAATTCATAGTTGAGTCTTTCAATGTGGAAGGAAATAACTTAAGTTTCTATTTGTCTATTTTATAGTCATAAGTTTGGTAGAGGATTCTAAATTTAAAAATGAATTGGTAAGATTCTTTAGAGTCTATTCCCTTGAAAGTGAGTAAGATGGAAGGTGAAATATCATTAATGAGAGATTATTCATCTAAATTTAATTTTTTTGGGTAGGTGAACATTCTTTCTACCCTATTCTTTTGTCATCTATGTGGTTTTCCATTGGGTTGTTAAGAATGGTTCCCTTAGGTTCTTTAATTTCTTAGTTTGTTTGAGGACTCTCCCCTATGTATGTTTTCTACTTAGTTGTTTTTGTTGGCATATGGCTCGGGGAGATTATTGGTATGGCTTCTAGTGTTGTCATTGATGACAACTGAAGTCACTATTGTGGTCCGTAAATTCGAACCTGGTCATACCGGTAGCTAAAGTCAAGTACAGTGTATTACTGATAGAGAACATGATGAATAGGGTATCTGGTTAGTATGTCAATCCGTATGCTTCACCAGATCATCATCCTGTGTTACGGATCCCTAGGATAGGTTGTTAAGCATGTATTGAACCTTATTGGTAAGTTTTGTGATGTTGCATTAATCCATGTACAAGTAAAGAGATCTGGTAGAATGATTTTCTTTCTATTTGTTCATTATGGCCAACCTAATCAATGAAGTGTGCTGCATATGTATAAGGGATGATTGTTTAATTATTTCTATGTTTGAGAATTTTGTTTTGGGTCCTAGCTATGGTTTGGCCGACGTGTGTGGGCATGCATCAAAAAATATTTATGATTTGAAGCTGACATGTAGAGAATATTATATTTTGTGTGACTCTAACATATAGTGTTTAAAAATCTTGCTAGCAGGTATTTATGCAAGTTCAAGCAATACATTTTGTGTGCATGAGATATATGAGAGCAGTTGTAGGGCAGATAAGTTAGGTATGCAAATATCAAAAGATTAGCTGTGAGAATTTTGCTGGTACAAAAGAGGATTTGGTGATAGAGTAGAAGTGAAGTACAAAGTCTGACATAAGGTTCAAAACTTGATTTATGAGCTTCATCAGAACTGAAACTAGGCATTTATAGATGCTTTCTTATTCGTTCAAACTTTTGTTGTCATCTCTAACATTTTGTAAGGTAGTGAGCCTTACTTGTTTTGAGCAGTGAGCTCTAGGTAGTGTGTTTGAATGCATGTGCATTCCCTTTTCTTCATACTTTTAACAGGGTATATAAATTGTGGATTAATCTCCACTGTGGTTTTTCCCCTAGTAGGGGGTTTCCCCGTAAAAATATTGGTGTTATGGTGCTTTGATTATTTTGTTCATGTGCTTGCATCTTTATTTTTATTTATGTGTTTTTAATGGCTTAAGATATAGATTTAAAGTTTAAATTTGTGGAACACTGATTCACCACCCCCTCTTAGTGTTCCTTGAGTCCAACAATTGGTATCAGAGCATAGTTCCTCTATAGAATTTTTAATAGCTTGAGGTGGATCTTGAATTGCAATGGACTCTGGTGGTCTTCAACATCAGCTTATGGTAGCACTTGATGATCTTGATCAGTCTAAAGCAAAATTCCTAAAGTTAAAAGCAAATCTTGTGGATGCTAAAAAATTCATTCATTCATTGAAGGATAAAATCAATGAGTCAAGAGAAAAGAGGAAGGAACTGTGTGAACAACTGAAATAGAAAGAAAATAAAATCTTGGAAGATGTTCACCTGAATCATACCCTAAAAGAAATAACTGAAGAATGTGAAAAGCTTGCTAGGGACAATGCTACTCTAAAGCTTGAGATGGAATCTATAGCGATGAAGCTAACTAAGGAGATTGAAGAAAGATAGAAGAATGATGAGAATATGACTCAATCCTTGAAAGAGAAATCTGAAGAATGTCCTAGAGTTAATAGTGGGGTATGTGCAGAATCATCATGGAAAAAGCAGACCCTTAAGTGGTTGTAGACACCCAAATTTTATCACGCCCATATGATCAAATTTACCTCTTTATTCATCAACTCAGTTAATATTAATTTATTTAATTAATATTACACTTCCACATAAGATTCTTAAAGTATTTAATTTAACAATTAAACACTTTATCTGGTACCTTTCTCCTCTCTAAATTAAATAAATACACCAATTTATTTAATTTAGTCATTTTAATCATTTTGAATTAAAATTAATTTAAAATTATTCTTTTCTCTCTCTTTGTCACATTCTCCATAATCCATCTCTAATTTGAATTAATTTAATTAATTCATATTTAGGGTGTGCATCCTCTTAATCAAGGATTAATGTCACATCCTCCTACATTTGCCACTTGTCTCTAATCAAAGTCATTAGCCACTTTTAGCACCACCTTTTAGTCAATCTTTCCATTTTCCTTTCTAGGCATTGACCCTCTTTCCCATGTGAATTTTTAATTCACTTTTATTCATCCTAGGTCTCTCTCCTCCCCATGTGAATTTTTAATTCACATTTTATCTTTCCAAGGCTTCTACAATATTTGACTTGTCACCTCATGCACATGTGACCAATTCCCACCTTTTAGGAGACCCTCTCTTATCCATTAGATTCTCCTATGAATGTGAATTTTTATTTCTCCAACCTCTTTCTCTTTTCCCATGGATATTTTTGAGAAATTCCAAAATTCTTCAAGTGTCATTTTCACTCCCACTTGGGGCTAAGAAGTTCCTTTTTAAGGAAATCTTCTCACTCCCAAAGGTACTTAGAAGGTACTTGTCCTTCCTCCACATCATGTACCTCCCTTCCACATCACCTACACATCATCTCACCCTTAGCCATCTCACAATCCACATGTCAAGATGTGAGGGCTTGTGAGTCCTCAACTCACCTTAGCCCTTCATCTTGGCCTTGTTGGATAAATTCCAACCATTGAATTCTCTAGAGAATTCAAGTTTCTCTATAAATACCCCATTCTCTAAGGCATTTGGGAGACTTAGCCATTTTGCAACTAAACGCTGCCATTTTGTGCACTCATCTAGCCATCAACATTTATCAATTTGCATCTACATTCAAGCATATAGTCAAGACTTGCATTTAGCCATATCAATAGCTATCAAGGAGCAAACAAACCAAATCAAAATCAAGGGCCAACCAAGGAGTTTCAGCTACAAAAGGGAGGTATATTTATTTAGCATCATTTTACACTTTCCTCTTTGCATTTACAAATTTCTTAGGCTTATCTTGAGGTGTTTCCTTATGTTTTTCCATTGCATTTTAGTTGCTTAGAATAGGTTAAACATTTTGGTATCACATTTTTGGCACGCTCGGTGGGACCCACAAGTGGGTTCCTCAATTTCATGTTTGTTTTTGTTGAATTTTTTTGCAGGAATACACCGCAGAAGGGAGATTACGCCCTCCTGGTTATTGCAGAAGGGCAATTGCACCCTTTTTTTCGTAGAAGGGTGACTACGCCCCTATTTTTCTGCAGAAGGGAAATTGTGCCCCCTGATTTACTACAGAAGGGTGACTACGCCTCCTGGGCTAAAATTTTTGTGCTAATACTTTTTTGCAGAAGGGCGACTATGCCCCCTGGGCTGAAATTTTTGTGCTAACACTTTTCTACAGAAGGGCGATTACGCCCCCTAGCTCCAAAGTTTCTATGCTAACACTTTTCTGTAGAAGGGCGACTACGCCCCCTAGCTCCAAAGTTTCTGTGCTAACACTTTATTGTAGAAGGGTGACTACGCCCCTTGGCTCCAAATTTTTTGTGCTAACACTTTTCTACAGAAGGGCGACTACGCCCCCTAGGTTAAAATTTTTGTGCTAACACTTTTCCATAGAAGGACGATTGCAGCCATGGTTTTCCACAGAAGGGCGATTGCGCCCCTGGTTTTCCACAGAAGGGTGATTGCGCCCCTGGTTTTCTGCAGAAGGGTGACTACGCCCCTGGTTTTCAGCAGAAGGGCGATTACGCCCCTATTTTTCTGCAAAAGGGCAACTGCGCCCCTAATTTACCGCAGAAGGGTGACTGCACCCATGATTTACCACAAAAGGGTGATTACGCCCCTGATTTACTGCATAAGGGCGACTGCGTCCCTTGGTCACCGTAAAGCAACACCTTTTGGAAGGTAAAACTATCATTTTAGCTTCAATTTGTGCTATTTTCAGGTACTAACCCCCCAACACTATTTCTTGCAAGGATATTGGTGTTTTTGCTAACTTTTTGCCACATATTCTTGCGAAGTTGATGAAGAAAGTAGGATAAAACATCTAATATTTGCTTGTAGGGCTATCCATTCGCTCAAACTTTTCAAACTATCCTTGTTGTTTTCGTTAATCTAAGAACATAGTTTAATTAGGGGGAGTAATATCCATTGCTTGTGTTTATCTTTTTATGTAACACGAAGGGGGAATTAGTTTGTTTTCACTTTCCCCTTGCTCTTTGTGTGAGCCTAGGGAGTAGTTGGAGATGATTGATGTTTTCTTTCTAGTGGGACTTGCTTGGGGATTTCATCACCCCAAAGGATGATTCCAACCACGTGTACTGGCAGGGTATACAAAGGGGGGAGCAAAAGTTGTACCCTAATCCAATTGCATCATAATTGGTGGAGTGTCGAAGCTAGGGTGATACCTAGATAGACGTGAAGAGTTGGTATGAGCCCTTCAATATCTCGTTGGGGTTCCCGACTCATGCTTGTGACGGATTGGTGGTCACGGTTGTGCCTCACATACCAAGAGTATATTGAGGACTCCTTAGACACCTTGTGCATCCTAGATTAAAACCTCTTTGTCCATACCCTTAACACTAATCATAGGATTGTGTTTGCTTGAAAGTGTCTTCTTGTGAGAAACCAGTAAACTTTTTGACGAATTGGCCTTGTTATTGTCATTTTAAAGTCCTTTCCATAGTCATTTCATCAAACCAAGTCCTTGATTTTCCACAAAAGGGCGACTGCGCCCCTATTTTACCGCAAAAGGGCGACTACGCCCCCTGATTTACTACAGAGGGGCAAATTTTCCCTCCTGAATAGCCGAAATTGCCCTGTTTGGATCCGTTTAGCCTCTAAACCATCATTTAATCATTACCACCCCTTTTTCATCATCCTAAAACCTCCATTTTATTACTCAAAGCCTTCATTTCATCAATCTAAACTTCCACTTTATAATTACGAACCTCCATTTAACCATTCTAAATCCCTATTTATTCTCTGCAAATGTCCTCAACTCATCTGCTCATTTTGAATTTTCCCATAATCCATTCGAAATCCTATATCATCACCTAGTGAACATCAAAATTTTACCATTTACATCACCAAACCCGTATCTCATAAACACCACCCATAATCAAACCGCCTTAACCTTGTATTACAAAGTGGTTACCCAAATTGACCTTAGCGCTTGAATTTGATTATTAGTCATTAAATTCGACTCCGAATAAATCTATGTCCATCTTGAGGTAAATTTGGTGTCGTATGTTATCATCCTCGGCCCAAATGAATCCATTTCTATCTTGAGGTGGATTCGGTGTCGTAATCATCCACTTAATCAATCAATACTTTAGGTCACTAAAGGTAACTTTCTTTGATTAAACTTAGGGGCCCTCAAATCTTTCATCATCCAATCATACCCATCTAATCATCCAAATCTATCAAAACCAATCATTTAGTCAAATCATCCAATTACCTAATCAATCAAATCACATTCGTTCAATCACCAAAATCCTATCCAATTCAATCTATCCAATCAAAATCCAATCCAATGCAATCTATCCAATCAAAATCCGATCCAATCAAAGTCCAATCCAATCCAATCTATCCACACAATATCTGATCTAAATCCAAACCCCCATCTCATCTCATCAAAATTGGATCTCATCCAATCACAATCAAATCATTTGTCAAAGGCATCTTTATAATCCACCCATAGCACACTTGCATGCCCATTCAAAATAGGTCACAAGTTAGGAAACAAATGGCACAACAAGGTCAAAATTCCCAAGAAAACATGTCTCAAGACCTTAACAACAATACAAACCCCACCAATGGTGCCAATATTGTTCAAGATCCTAATAAACACCCCCAAGATCCTCATAATGGTACTTCATCACACTCCAACACCGAAAATCAGAACAACTCACCACATGGTGAAGAGAGTATGGCTAATCAACCTGAACTCACGCTTGAGGAACATTTTAGTAATCCCGCCAACGCACAAATGACTGACTGTCTATTTGAAAAGCATGGGGAGGAAATTTTTCCCACCTAATCGAGAAGGGTGTCAAAACTCCCTCAGGTGTTGACTTATCCAAATATAGGAGCTCCACATCTAACGTACCCCAACATTCACAAAATGCACCAGAGGGTTCATACATCCCCATTGTTCCTCCAGTTGAGGGGTGGCATCAACCTAAATTTGGAAATGATGTTCTTTATCATGTTAACTACCCCCCACATGCTCCAATCTCATTTGTGGGGAATCCTCAAGTGCCTAATCCCAATAGTCCTCTCGTCTATGGTATGCCACAAAATGTTCCACAATCTGCGCCATTAACACTAATAGCACCACCTCTTTCAAATCAACCTACTGTCAACATTGGGGGCACCCTCTTTACCACATTGCTTCCCCCTCCTAGGGCCGTAAATCCACCATCACTTTCATATACACCTCAACAACTTCATCAATCCAACCTTCCACCTCAATTACCTCTGCAAGCCACGTCCCAACTGAATGTTCTAGTTGGTACCCAACAACCTCCTTTATAGAACACCTCTATGTTATCTTAGCCACCTCACCAGCAACAACCCCTCCATAATGCTTTGGTTTCTTCTCAACAACCACCATACTGATCACAAGGAAATCCATCCTAACCTGTCACTCAAACCATATCCCCATTCCTCACATCCATCTTACGTCCGCAAACTAAAACCACAACACAACACCCCATCTTGGCCCACATAACAATTGGCATCACAACAACCCCCTCGGCACTATTACTATCATAATCAGCATCAATTTCATCAACAACTACCTTATGTGGCCTCCCAACAATCACAATAGTATTTTCAACACCCACAAATCAATCCGCAACATCCCATCCAAGCTCCTCAGTAGCCTACCTCACACTTCTATCAAACAAATCCTTACTATACCCTACAACAATAGCCCCCATACCAACAAAATCCCCTGGCTTATCAACAAGGCATGTCATCATCCAACTATCAAAATTCATACTTCAACAATCTGACGCTCTCTCAGCAAGATCCTTTATCATCCTATCATCAATATCCCCCAAACCCACCATCGATCAACTCAGATCTATTGGAAATCAAAGCCGCTCTGAAGGACCTTCAAGCCAAGGCTGACAAACAATCATTCAAATTCAAAGACATATGCCCATATCCATTTGATCCCTCCATCTCATTAATCTCGTTTCCTAAACATTTTGAAATACCAAAGTTTGACAAATACAAGGGAAACAAAGACCCTAAGGCTCACTTGCAGGAATTTTACTCCCAGTGTCAAGAGGTCATGTACAATGACAACTATCTCTTGTGCCTATTCCCATGAAGCCTAACAAGCCATGCCATGGATTGGTTGATGACCCTCGAAAAAGGGTCCATAAATTTTTTTGCAGATTTGTCAAAAAAAATTGTATCATATTTCTCTTTCAATTTGGAGGACACAGACACCTTAGATCTCCTTAAAGATAAACAACGTGAGGGGGAAACCTTTACTAGCTACCTCCAAAAGTGGCGTGCATTAGCAAGCTGAATGAAGACCCCTTTGAAAGAAAAGGACATGGTCACTCTTTTCATGGAAAACTCTCATCTCGACATGGCTCATAATTTTAGGTTACATTGTGTCACCACTTTCACAGAGATAGTGGAAAAGGGACCCATCCTTGAACATGCCCTTGTTGCCAAGGGACACTTCAAAATACATAGTCATGATAAAGAGAGGTCATTTGGGGATAAACCACGATTCTAGAAAAAGAACAAGAATGCAGTGAATGACGGCGTGACAAACACTAAACATGTCCAAGTGGCTAATACATCCCAAAAACAACAACCGTCTATACCTAATGCCATCTCTATACCATAGGGGACACCTCGCCCTCACCAACAGTCGAACCAGAACAATTGGGGGAACACCAAACATCAGTATGATTAATTAGGAGAACCTCCGAGTGTTGTCTTTAATAAGTTGTTACAAATCAACTATCCCATCATGTACCCTAGCACCAAGCCATTTGATGAGTCCAAACCCAAGCCTACATGGTTTAAGGAAAATTAGTATTGTGAGTTCCATAAAATTAAAGGGCACTCTTTGAATAAGTGTCGGGGTCTAAAAAACTACGTCCAAGATCTCATTGATCGAGGTGATATCAAGGTTGACCCCAGTCAAGCTTCATTGTCCAATGCTCAATTATAGATATATCAAAATGCCTTTCTGAACCATAATCAAGGCCCAAGCATATCTAACAGTAATCCCCAAGAAAATAGCACAAATAATGTGAGCTATAAGAATGTACCCCTCAATTACGAGGGTGTCATTCATTACATTGAGTAGGTAGAACCCCGTGTATCCATGATACATGTTAAATCCAAAGACCCTTTGTGTGTTGTTACTACACGACGAGCCCACATCACTATCCTTGTGGCCTCTGCATTCATCCAATCAACTCCTGTAAGCTCTCAGTACGACATCCTTGATCACTTAGGAAAGACCCCTGCTCATATCTCCATTCTAGATTTACTTAAGTCTTCCCCTGTACACCAAGAAATCCTCAATAGAGCCCTACAGGAAACCCATGTACCTAATGACATTGATCCTACACAATTCCAAGCTTTGGTAGGAAACCTAGCTTTATCTCATCAACTACACTTCAGTCAAAATGACATGCCAAACATCGATGTCAATCATAATCGCCCCTTGCATATTAAAGTTGTGGTTGCTTGTCATAAAATAAAAAGGGTCTTGGTAGATAATGTCTCTGCCCTCAATTTGTGTACTCTGAAATTTATATAACATGTGGGGTATACTCAAGCAGATTTAAGTAATTAGATCATCACAATCAAGGCCTATGATAATGCAAACAGGAATTCAGAAGGAATTATTAGTGTTCCTATCCAAGTGGGACCTATGGTTCAGTACATTACCTGTCATGTCCTTGATCTAGACTTGCCATACAATCTCCTCCTTGGTCACCCTTGGCTCCATGTTATGCAAGCCATCCCCTCCATGTACCATTAGTGCCTAAAATTCCCAGTCAATGGACAAGAAGTCACCATCTATGCTGACCCCCAACCATTTGAATATTGTCATACTTTAGAAGTGTCCTTCCCCCATTTACATTATTGTCCCGGGGTCGAAATGGGGGCACCCCGGTCATCATCTGCTAATCCACCATCCACCACGATAACCACTCCATCCTCCACCATTGATCCTACAATCACAAAAGTCCAGATCATTGATAAAGGGTGTGGTGAATATGAAATGCATACTGCTCTCAATGTAGCTACCATGCCACCCTCACCACACGAGTATGGCCAACCTTCACATGCTACTCCAAAGGAAGATAAGACTGTTACTTTCAATGGTAAAAACATCACTACCACCACTTTTAGATCCCCTAGTATCAAGATAGATGCACCAGAAGAGGATATAAGCCAATGGGTCTACCAGGAAGAACCCCAACCTGATCCTCCTCTAAAGGAATATTTTTAGGAAGCATATCCATGGTCAGCTAAGTTTGCAGAAAAGTATAACTACCGAGGTAGAGGCCTAGGTAAAGAAGAACAAGGGCGGTTGCAACCTATTGATACATCAAAGATGCCAAAGAACATAGGCATTGGATTTGATAAAAAGTAGAAAGGCCCTGCAACATTGTCTAATACCTCCAATAGTGTCACCATGGACAATGGCTCATTGGAAGACATCCCTAAGGAGGAATCCATCATACATGCATATGATGATGTCGATCACATCGACCTATCATCCATGTTCGAATGCCTATTTGTCTGCACCATTACCCTATCCCTTTGCCACCCTAAGCTCATTGATTGGGACCTGCGTACTAGCACACCTGTCAATATATCTGTGGATACATATGTCAACCTCATGGGATTCGGGGAGGATGAACACTCCAGTCGCAAAAATAAGAACAAGAAAAACAAAAAAGGGCCAGCTAGTGAAAACCTCCTCGAGACACTCCCTGACCTTGAAAAAGTAAAAATAAAGAATGCATCCGATGGTGAAAACCTCAAAGAGGTGGTGGAGGATGGAGATGTTCATCTTCCCCTTGTAGGAACTCAATTCTCTACACGATCATCCATCCTAATTGAAGAGACTCGAGAAGTTAATCTAGGTACTGCTAAAAATCCTAAGATCACCTATGTAGCTAAGTCACTCTCAGAGCAAGAGTATCCAGTCATTATGCAGCTACTCCAAGAGGGAATCATTAACTTTGCTTGGTCATATTTAGACATGTCAAGCTTAGACCCCACCTTATTGGTTCATCATTTAGACGTTCATCTAGACGCCAAGCCTGTCAAACTGAAGCTCCGCAAGATGCATCCGCAGGTCGCATTATTAGTCAAGAAGGAATTGGAAAAGTTACTAGAGGTAGGTTTTATAAGACCAATTGACTACTCTAAGTGGATCTCCAATATGGTACCAGTTGCAAAACCAAATGGAGACATTCAGATCTGCATAGACTTCAGAGATCTTAACAAGGCCTACCCAAAAGATGATTTCCCTTTGCCTAACATTGACATGTTAATCAACCTCACAGCAGGACATGAGATGTTATCCTTTATGGATGGCTTCTCTAGTTATAACCAGATTTGAATTGCACTTGAGGACCAACACAAGAATACTTTCACAACACCTTGGGGTACTTTCTATTACAATGTTATGCCCTTTGGTCTTAAAAATGCAGGGGCAACATATCAGAGGGCAATGACGGTCATCTTCCATGACCTTATCCATATCATCATAGAGGATTATGTCGATGATTTGTTAGGGAAACCTACAACATGAGCAGAACATCCTATCATCCTAAAGAAGATCTCTGAATGGTTAGAGCATTACAAGTTGCGGCTAAATCCAAAAGAGTGCATCTTTGGGGTTACGTTAGGAAAATTGTTGGGTTTTATAGTCTCCCGAAGGGGTATTGAAGTTGATCCTACCAAAGTAAGGGCTATTTTGGACATTCCACCTCCACACAATCTAAAGCGGTTAAGAAGCCTCTAGGGGAAGATGCAGTCCATCCATCGGTTCATAGCCCAGCTAGCGGATAAGTGTCAACCATTCACTCATCTTCTGAAGAAAGATTCCACCTTCCAATGGAACCAACAGTGTCAGATGGGTTTCGATAAAATTAAGGAATATTTAGCTCATCCACCAATCTTGATGCCACCTATTCCAGGAAAACCT
The DNA here is from genome assembly GCA_007258455.2 of Sequoia sempervirens. Lineage (NCBI taxonomy): Eukaryota > Viridiplantae > Streptophyta > Pinopsida > Cupressales > Cupressaceae > Sequoia > Sequoia sempervirens. The sequence goes on from VDFB02109042.1 coordinate 14,776,075, forward strand.
CTTCTGCTTTACATCTCTACCACTTCAATCACGCTGGGGGCATTGTTGGCACAACATGATGAGTCGTTCAAAGAGAGGGCAATCTACTACATCAATCGAACATTGGTTGGCTATGAATTAAACTACTCCCCCATGGAAAAGGTCTACCTTGCACTAGTCTTCAGCACACAGAAACTCCGTCATTACATGCTCAGCCATCCAGTCAAATTAATCGCTAAAATTGATCCCCTGAAGTATTTGTTATCTAGAACCACTCCGACTGGCTGCATGGCCAAATGGGTCATGCTCCTAAGCGAATTTGACATAGAGTATGTAGAGAAAAAAGCCATAAAAGGACAGGTCATAGCTGATCAATTGGCTGAGGTGCCATTAGTAGATGTCTAACCGCTAGACACTAAATTCCTAGACGAAGAAGTCTACACAGTTAAAAAAGCACTACCTTGGACACTATATTTTGATGGCTCATACACTCATAATGGATCAGGAGCAGGAATTTTATTAATTACCCCTCAAGGTGACTACATCCCAAAATCATTCAAGATAGCATTCCCATGTACCAACAACATAGTGGAGTATGAAGCCCTCCTCACTGTCCTCTAAATTGCAAAACAGTGGCATATAACTCACCTAAAAGTCTTGGATGATTCATTATTAGTCATCAAACAAGTTAATGATGGATTCCTCACAAAAGATGATAAACTGTTACCCTATAAGTGCATGGTGGATGATTTCAAGAAATATTTCACCTTCATATAGTTTGACCAAATTCCTCAGGTACAGAATAAAGCAATAGATGTAATGGCCACTATTGGTTCCCTGATTGACATGCCTAAAGACTGAACAGAATGTGAGTTTCTTGTTAAACAACTTTTAATCCCTACATATGATATTCCTGAGACTAATATGGTGTGCGATATCATAGGTCCCGCCTCCCCATGGTACCAAGACATATACACCTATCTCTGTGATAATATCATACCCCCAGAACTTACATGCAACCAATGCAAATCCTTCATTCATTGCTCTTCCCGATACATCATTGTTAGTGATACGCTTTATCATTGCGAGTATGATGGAATCCTCCTTAGGTGTCTAAATGAAACTAAAGCCTGCACAAGACTAATGGAAGTACATGGTGGTGTTTGTGGAGCTCACTCAAATGGTATGGCTCTGGCCAAAAGGATCCTATGAGCTAGATATTATTGGCCTACATTGGAACATGATGCTTGTGAATTTGTGAAGAAGTGCTTTCCATGCCAACAACATGTAGATTTGATTCATGCCCCAACACAAGATCTTCAACCCATCCTAGCACTGTGGCCCTTTTCTCAATGGGGTTTCGAGTTGATTGGCAAGATTCACCCACCATCATCCGATGACCATACATTCATAATTACCGCCATTGAATATTTCACTAAGTGGGTGGAAGCAATACCACTCTCACAAATCACCGGTATCCAAATCTCAAAATTTATCCTTTACCATATTCTCTATAGATATGGTATCCCATCCACCATCCTCTGTGACACCTTTTATATCCAGCATCGTTGGTCAACGCCTTATTACCCCTAGGGTAATGGTCAAACAGAAGCAACCAACAAGACCCTTATCCGCATCCTCAAAAAGGTTGTCAATACCACTGGCTGAGATTGGCACCTCCATATTCATCTAGCCCTCTGGGCATATCCCACATCCATCCACACCCCGATAGGTGCCACCCCCTATTCTTTAGTGTATGGTGTTGAAGCTGTCTTTCCAATTGAAGTTGAGCTCCCATTGCTGAGGATATCTCTAAAGAATCTTATTAGCGAAGAGGATGCTCGTGTTGCACGACTTGCACAATTGGAATTATTGGATGAACAAAGAATAAAAGCCTATGATCATCTACAAGCATACCAGAATTGCCTTAAACGTCACTACAACAAGAAGGTTTGCCCTCGACAGTTTCAGATAGGTGATCTTGTCCTCAAAGAGAATTAGCACACTTAGGAAGACTGAGATAAAAAAGGAAAATTTGAGGCAAATTGGTTGGGGCCTTATAGCATAGCTGCTAAATATGGATCTGGGGCATATAGGTTGACTACTCTTGAAGGAGACCCCCTTGACTAACCCATCAACATAATACATCTCAAGAAGTTCTATGCCTAAATGCACTTAGTAACCCCACCTATCAAAAAATCAAAAAAAAGAAAAGAAAAGAGAAACTCCAAAAATAGTAAGGAGAAATAAGTTCGTCCTATGGAAAAAACCACCTTTTGGTGGCACCTTGGATAAGTATGGAGGGTGAAAACCTAGTAACAGACATCATCCGTAGAGAGCTTAATCATTATCTACCTAGCATCCTAGTTATTTTATGTTTTCATCCGCACTATCGTCTTCATCCATCTCATCCTAGGCCACTTGGTTTATATTGATTGAGCATTCGATGACCCATCTAGCCTATCCCCTATCCTGAGCTTTTCAGTATCCCACTTTGATTTTATGTCATTCATTCCCCTTGTTAGTTAGTCTGTGTCATCATATACGATCGTCCATTGTGTCAGTCTCCATCTAGATCTCATCCTTTCGCATCACTTGTTGAACTACGTTGCCCTTGCACTGTCACGTAGGAAAGGCTGATCATTTGATTTTCCCCCGGGGTATCCTGACCATCACATGTTGGTTGTCTATCATCTATCTTCATTGTTCTCTTTTTGCTTTATCCATAGTATTTTCATGAACTATGAGGGCTCTACGCTTTCATGTAGGCAAGGCTAATCTCTGATCGACCCCCAAGCGCCTAGGTCTGTAGGATGTGTTAGTCTGTGTCCTTATTTGGCTTGTTATTCTCAAATAAAATCCTAATATTATCAGAAGATTTGGTCAATGAAGAACATCTGGCATCAAACTGGGTCATTCTAGATTAGTATCCATCATCGGTCTCAACAGGATGCATCCTTCCTAGCAGACCTCATCAATCCCATCCATCCCCTTGATCCTATGGCAAATGACATTTTGTAATTAACTGTGATCTTTTGATGTCTTGGAATTTATTTTTCATTTAAAGCTCACTATCAGTACTTGTCAAGGTTGCCTTGATCCATCATATCATGGTGTTCTTTGACTCATCTACGTAGGGGCTTGTCGTGGTCTTTTCTTTGTTGTTGTCTTCTTGGTTGTCCCATGTAGTACCCGCCAAGATCCCTGGGGTCTTGTGTTACATTGGGGCATCCTTGTGTGTTTGTTGTTATCCCAATACCTGGCCCAACCAAGGTCATCATACCCTTGGGGTGTTGGGGTATTTTTTTCTGTTTTCTATGTTTTTTTCATGCATTGGATGCCAACTCACCTTAGTCTTACATGACAGGGTATCCGGTATCTTATCCTATAGCAAAAATCAGTGCTCCAAAGATGGCAACTCATATTAGGATTGCATTTCATCATCTGTTGCATTGCATTCACCCTATGGTTCTGGTTGTGCAAGTACTTTATCCCGCTATCTCCCATTCTTCTTAGGATACTAAAGGTTTTTGACAGGTGACAAATTACACCCATTTTTCACAAATCACTACATACCCATCTTACACTATCATGTCAATTCTTATTGACACTTATGACCATGTGTTATTTCCTCTCATCATTAATTCACTATAAATTATGAAAACATTATCACATATTAGGTTCATATTATTAAGCACACATACATCATCACCTGCATTACAACATGTTAGATCCATGCATGCATGGCCACCTGCATCACAAAGTGTCAAGCTTCTAGTACATCACACCCTGCATATATAAGATGTTCATAAAAAATCCATCATACACATATACATACATGACAATAATTCAACCAGGCATCCATACATATAAATCATCATAGATACAACATGTGCACCCATCATATCACCATATAAACCCAATCATGTACATAAACATCTAGTATCATAAACATGTGCATAAATAAACCAACATATCCATCCACATAAGAAGGAATTATCATATACATCTGCATACATCAACTAAATCACCCATCACAAAAGGAAACATACTACATAGTGTCAATAAGAACTGTCCTATGTCATAATCAAAGTAATATAATGTGCATCACATGTCCATCATACATGAAAATCTATCATGTATCCATCACATAATAAACTACAAAATCTAGTGATATAGAACATATCTGATCTCTATCAATAAACCCTACATGCTCCACTATGCATTTGTCAAAAACTCAGTAACCTATCACCTCCCGAATGAGCTACCCACATTGGATCTCTATGGTGAATCTGGTACTAATCTCCTGCCAGGTGTAACACCTGGTGAATCACTATAACCTCGAGTCTATGTCCCCAACGACTGAGATGGCACGAGCATCTGGGGTGCTTGTCGAGTATACTAAAATATCTGTTGGGTCAGGTCTGGAACTGCATGGTAGTATGCGGCCATCCAAAATCTTGCCTCTCTCACATTCTCCTCTCACTCCGCAACCTGAACCCAAGTAGAATTCTGCTCCTGACGATACCTATCCTGATCCCTCATAATCACTCTCCTCTCCTGCTCCCAGGCCTCCTGGGATAGGCATAATTGTGCCATCTCCGCCTAAACTCGATCTCTTATCTCCTCGGCAGCCACTGCCCTAGCTACTGCTACATCCCTCTCCCCCTATAACCCCTATACATCTATCCCTATCCCACCGCTGACCTGCACTGACTGCCACCGAGCCACTGCTTGTATCTCGCTCCCCCTGCAGTGTCTGCATTTGTATCACTACAACATCTCTCTCCCTCTCTGCAGCCTATAACTGAGTAACCACTCCATCCCTATCCCTCTGAAGCTCCTACCCTCTCAGTACTACTGCATCTCGCTCTCTCTACAACATTGAAAACTCTAAAACCACCTCTTCTCTCCTCCTCTGGAGAGACTATATCTATGCCTCTGCCAACCCTCTCTCACTCTGCAACACCTGAACCCGCGTCTGCATCACATCCCTCTCTGCCTCCATTACCTATACCCGTGCATGTGTTGCATCTCTCTCTACCTGCATAATATGGTCTTGCTCCCTCCCCTACCTCTCTCTCTCCTGCATCACCCCCATCTCTCCTACCATCTGGTCCAAGAAATATACTCTATCTTGTAGCTCATCTCGCTCTTGTCGGAGATCACCCCCTAATGCCCACTGCCTGCTGACACATGCTCGGTCATCCCCTTTGCCCCCTGGCCTGTAATATAACAGCCTCCACCTGTAGTCTATCACTGTCCCAACTGACAACAACTAACTCATCTCGTATCTCCTGTATAATAGTCTGCAGTCTCTCTCTCCCTCCCCATCACCTCTACATGTGCGGATAGGAGGTCAACCATAAGTCTATAATCCCTTTGACTTGCTACTGGGACTCTCGATAGCTCGACTCTAAGTCTGATCACCTCTGCCTCTACTACCCTCAACCTCTAATCTGTGCTCTAAAGTATCCCCGTAGTGTTTCTCAGCTGCACAATCGGATCTCCTGAGGTAATGACAGGAACCATTGCCAATGGCTCTACATCCCAAATATCCATATTCGGCACATCTCCATCTATCTCCATAGCATCATCATCCCCCCTACCCTCCTACTCTTGCTAATCCTCCAAGTCCTCCACGGAAGGGTGGACTCACACTCTCCGCGGCCGACCATGTCTCCCCACTCTCATTAGCCTCCTTGACTCTCCTCTCTCCAAATGCTCCTCATCCTCACTCTCTCCTATCTCTACAATAGGCGAAAGCTACCCTATCACCACCTACCCACTCCTTTGTTGTCCCTTATTCTCCATCCTCCCTGACTGACTCCTAGCCTTAGTATCTTCTCAGGCTCCCTCCTGCTGTCCTCCCCCTCCCATCCTCTCCTGCTCTATCATGGTCTGTACCCTCATCAACCGCCTCCTGCCTGCTATCCTCTCTGGCTGACTCCTGGCCTCAGTCTCCTCTCAGGCTCCCTCTCATTGTCCTCTCGCTCCCATCCCCTCCTGCTCTATTATGGTCTATACCCCCATCAATCGCCTCCTGCTTGCTATCCTCTCTGGCTGACTCCTGGCCTCCATCCCCTGATGACCTCCATCCTGCTGTCTCTCCCCTCCCTACTTGGCACGTACCAACACTCTCCTCTATCATACCCTACCCCCTATATCAGTCTGCTGGCTAGCTCTACCCTCCACTGAGTGTATCATCTCCACCTCTGACTCCTCCTATCCTCCCACATCTGGCTTAGGATCTCTCCCACCCTCCTGTCATACCACCTCTCTAACCCTCCTCCGCTATCCCCTCCTCCTCGCTGATTGTCCCACTACCTCCATCCTCTCTCCTCCCACATCTGGCTCAAGATGTCTTCCACCCTCATGTCGTACTATCTCTCTAGCCCCTCGGCACTCATCCTCTCATCCAAATTCTATGGCTCCTACAATCGGCACCAATGGTGTAATCCTCTCCCATCAATGGCTGTGCAACCACCATTCATATCGTACTGTTACCCCTGCATCCTCTACTCCCACACATCTCCCAAGATAGGCTACCTACACTGTTGCTACCCATGCTGCTCTGGCCTCCCTCAGAAAAACGTGCGCCCCCACGGTTTCTCTTTGGTGAGTCACCGAAACATCATCGGTGCACTAGGAATATCTTGTGTTAGCCCAAACTATCTCACCACCCTATCTGGTTGATGTATTTCCACTATCTGTGGAAGACTCCTAATCAGGACACACTAAGTCATAAAGTACCCTCTCTATCTCTTAGTCTACTCCCTCCATCCCCTGAAGCGTGGATGCATGTAAGGTCACCACACTATGTCTCCCTCCTCCAAAACATCTATCATCCTCCTCCATCCCTCCATATCTCCCAACCCCCCATGGCGTAAAACCCAACACCTCACCTCTCCATACCCCCATGCCATTGGCTCTCTATCATCCACATCTCCCTCCCTAACAACAATCCGTCTCGTCACCATAATATGCTCCCATGCCCACACCTGTAGAAGGGTCATGTGTGTCAAACTCATTGTCTCCTAATAGCAAATCAGATATATATCCCTATACAACTAGGCTAGGACACAAGTACCCCATGCAATCTGTCCCTCACGACACTCCACAATGTGTCAAATCACCTCCATAAACCTCAGACTGCAATACCGCCTACTACGATCTAGTAATAATATCCCACTGATTAGCCCACCTAGGAATAAAGGCAAAGGTGGTAACCCCCCTATCAAGCATCTATCTAGATCGAACTGCGGGATCCTGAAGAGGTAGGTTGACATGTCCAAATAACATTGTCATAGTCTGATCTAACTCGGCCCCTCTTGACACCACATCACTAAGCAATATCCCTGCTATAGGTAACTTGAAGATGCACCATACATCCTCCAGTGTCACCATCATCTCCCCCGTCAGCAGATGAAATATCAATGTCTCTGAGCTCCATCTCTCTATTAAGGCCGTCAGCATCGCTCGATGTGCCCTCATCACTGGCACCTCTAAAAAGTGCAATAAACCTGCATGATCCACAATGGTCATCATTGCTACAGTCATTGTCAGTACCTCCGACCGTCGCTCATGTTTCTGTATCTGCCTCAAACCCTGCATCCACACCGACTGTTTATTAGTACACAATCTTCCCAGTTCTGGGACATTTTTTCTTCCCTCGTTACTTTTTTTTCCTTTTTCTTTTCTCTCATTGTTTTTGCAGTCTCAACCTTTTAGCCTCCATTGTCAACCCTCGCCCCCCCTTTTTGGGGCTACTCTACCCCAGCTTGGGGCGGGTCTGCCCCCTAACCCAAGGCGACTCCACCCCAGCCATGGGTGACTCCGCCCCAACTCGGGGCAGCTCTGCCCCTACTCGGGGTGTGTCCTCTCCAACTCGGGGTGTGTCTTCCCCCTACCGAGGTGACTCCGCCCCAACTCCTAGGGCGAGTCAGCCCCAACCCGGCACGTGCCCACCCCCATTCCGGGGCAGCTCCACCCCTACTCGAGATGTGTCTGCCCTAGCTCAGGGCATGTCTGCCCCCTTGCCGAGGCAAGGCCGCCCCATCCCGGAGTGTGTCCACCCTAGCTCGAGGCAAGTCTACCCCATTCCAGGGCAGGTCCACCCTAGCTCTAGGGCGTGTCCACCCCTCTGTGTGGCAGCGTGCCCTATTTCCCCCCTAAAATCTCCCCTTTCCCTCTTTTTTTTTCCCATTCCCCAACTGCCCATTTTCCTATTCCCCCCCGCCCACCAAACCCACATTTTACATTTTCTTTACCTATCTTAGAACATGCTCAATATTTAAAATACATAACATGGGTTTTATTACTCACCCTGCGGGGCATCGTGAAGTGGGTCCAGCATCTCCGCACCTCATCTGCTCGATGAATAATCTTCGTATCATAATCCTAAGGCATTGTTGCTCCGTCTCCTCTCCTCCTTCTTTCCTCTTTCCTCACTTGCTATAGTAACAATGAGACAAGTTAATTCTTTGAATTACCTTTTAACCCTTTCTTTTTCCCTCATTTTTTAAATAAAATGTATTTTTTACCTTTTATTTAACCTTTTTTTTTCTCCCAACTAATCCCCTTCTTTCTCAGAGCCGCCATTTGAACATTGTATGTCCAATCAACTCCGTTCAAAAGTAAAACTTGCTTAATTTTTCACGCTCTATCCAATGGTGTCTTTTATTTCTTTCTATCAAGAAGTCATCTGGGGCCCCCTTATTTCTTCCCCAACCACCCTCTTGAGGGGGCATACCTTATCATTTCCTTCCATCCATTTGAGGCAAGCACTGGGGCATCCCTCTCCCTTTTCCCTCCACTTGGACAACCCATTCAACCTCTTTCAGGTTGGGGCATCAATCCCTACCACTTTCTTCATCACTGACATTTTATTTTTCTTTGAAACATTGTTATTCTAACAATATTTCAAAGAGGGGCAAAATGTAGACACCCAAATTTGATCATGCCCATATGATCAAATTTACCTCTTTAATCATCAATTCGGTTAATATTAATTTATTTAATTAATATTACACTCCCACATAAGATTCTTAAAGTATTTAATTTAACAATTAAACACTTTATCAAGTACCTTTTTCCTCTCTAAATTAAATAAATACACCAATTTATTTAATTTAGTCATTTTAATCATTTTGAATTAAAATCAATTTAAAATTATTCTTTTCTCTCTCCTTGTCACATCCTCCATAATCCATCTCTAATTTGAATTAATTTAATTAATTCATATTTAGGGTGTGCATCCTCTTAATCAAGGATTAATGTCACATCCTCCTATATTTTCCACTTGTCTCTAATCTTCCATTAATTATCATAATCAAGTATTTGCACAACTTTAATCAAAGTCATTAGCCACTTTTGTACCGCCTTTTAGTCAATATTTCCATTTGCCTTTCTAGACATTGACCCTCTTTCCCATGTGAATTTTTAATTCACTTTTATTCATCCTAGGTCTCTCTCCTCCCCATGTGAATTTTTAATTCACATTTTATCTTTCCAAGGCTTCTACAATATTTGACTTGTCACCTCATGCACATGTGACCAATTCCCACCTTTTAGGAGACCCTCTCTTATCCATTAGATTCTCTTATGAATGTGAATTTTTATTTCTCCAACCTCTTTCGCTTTTCCCATGGAGATTTTTGAGAAATTCCAAAATTCTTCAAGTGTCATTTTCACTCCCACTTGGGGATAAGAAGTTCCTTTTTAAGGAAATATTCTCACTCCCAAAGGTACTTAGAAGGTACTTGTCCTTCCTCCACATCATGTACCTCCCTTCCACATCACCTACACATCATCTCACCCTTAGCCATCTCACAATCCACATGTCAAGATGTGAGGGCTTGTGAGTCCTCAACTCACCTTAGCCCTTCATCTTGGCCTTGTTGGATAGATCCCAACCATTGAATTCTCTAGAGAATTCAATTTTCTCTATAAATACCCCATTCTCTAAGGAATTTGGGAGACTTAGCCATTTTGCAACTAAATGTTGCCATTTTGTGCACTCATCTAGCTATCAACATTCATCTATTTGCATCTACATTCAAGCATATAGTCAAGACTTGCATTTAGCCATATCAAGAGCCATCAAGGAGCAAACAAACCAAATCAAAATCAAGGGCCAACCAACGAGTTTCAGCTGCAAAAATGGAAGTATATCTATTTAGCATCATTTTACACTTTCCTCTTTGCATTTACAAATTTTTTAGGCTAATCTTGAGGTGTTTCCTTATTTTTTTCCATTGCATTTTAGTTGCTTAGAATAGGTTAAAGATTTTTGTATCACAATGGCAATGAAAATTCAAAAAATTCAGAGTTAGGCAACTTGACGTAAAAATTTGAATAAGTTATCTATATTATTTGAAAAGTATGTAAGAATAGAATTTGTGAAAAATTGAATGTAGTTTCTAAACTACTAGGTTTATTTTTCTAAAAAAAAAATCTATTTGGTGAAAAATTGAAATTTCAATGCAATAGGACTTAAATTTCAGGGAAAAAATAAGAATTAGGTGTTTGTCTGACCACCCTAACCATAATAAAATCATAATATTTTTTTATAAGATTTTAGATATAAGTAGAGGACTCATGTCTGGATGTGATGCATATTTTTTATATTTTTTCCAAGTAAATAATTAATTATGAATTTCTTATTACAATTTTTAAAAAATATAAAAACTCGTATGTCTAACCACCTTAACTTGGTCAAAACTTCATGAAATTCATTTATTTTTTAATCCTATAGTATGCGCATGTTTTAGAATCAAAAAATGTGATATTTGAAAGATATAGATGTTTTTCAATCAAGCTATCAATCAGGACTATAGTCGTAATTCTAATAGAAAATGAATAATAATTATTTATTAGATTCAAACTAAAGTATAATTTATATTGGTGGAAAGCTGAGAGGCTAATAGAAAATGAATAATAATTATTTATTAGATTCAAACTAAAGTATAATTTATATTGGTGGAAAGATGAGAAGCTCCTTTACAAACCCTTTCCGTTTCATCAATTTTGGGTAAAAAAAGTCGTCAGCCACATGGGCGAAGTCTGGAAAAGCAAGGTAAGTTGTTAAACACATTTTTTGTGTTGACTTCTTAGGATTGGCAGGTCTGAACCAAAATCCAAAGCAAGCCTGAGGCTAATCCCTAGGCATTAAATTTTATGTCAAAAATATCAGATATCCGATCCAAATCAAATATCTAATTTGAATCTAATATCCGATATGTTTTATATAGAGTTGCAAATTTTTTATACAATTTATAATATATGATTTAAAAAATTCAATAATGTTTATAATTTAATATATAATATACAATATAGTTTATAGTGTAATATATAATATACAATTTATGATAATCTCTTACTGAATTATGTATTTAATATATAATATATTTAAATATTATTTAAATATTTTAGTTAATGTATAAATATTTAAATATATATATATATTACTAATATATAAAATATTTAAATATTATCTCTTTCCCTCTTTCTCTCCATCTCTCTCCCTCCCAAGTTTCTCACTCAATCACTCTTATCTCTCTCCCCTCTACCCTCTATCTCTCTCTAACTCCCTCCCTCTCTTTCACTTACTCCCTCTCTCTCTCCCCTCTACCCTTAACCCTAAACCCTAAACCCTTAACCCTGAAACCCTCTACCCTCTACCCTCTACTTTCTCTCTCTCAAGTCTCTCTCTCCTAACCCCCTCTCCCTCTCTCAAGTCTCTCTCCCACTCTGTCACACCCTCTCCCACCCTCTCCCACTCTCTCCCATCCTCTATCCAACTCTCTACCACTCTCCCACTCTCTCCCTCCTCTCTCCCTCCTCTCTCTCTCCCACTCTCCCACTTCTCTCCCACCCCTCTCTCCCCCTCCCTCTCTCCTCTCCCACTCTCTCCCACCCTCTTCTCCCACCCTCTCCCACTCTCTCCACCCTCTCTCCCACTCTCTCCCACTCTCCCACTCCTCTCCCACTCTCTCCACCTCTCTCCTCCCTCTCTCCCACTCTCTCCCACTCTCTCTCCTAACTCTCTTGCACTCTCCCATTCTCTCCTCCCACTCTCCTCCCTCTCTCCACTCTATCCTAACCTCTCCCCACCCTCTCTCCCACCTCTATCCCACCCTCTCCCACTTCCTCTCTCCCACTCTCTCCCATCCTCTATCCCACTCTCTCCCACCTCCCACTCCCCTCTCCCACTCTCTCCCACCCTCTCTCCCACTCTCTCCCACTCTCCCTCCTCACACTCCCACACTCTCCCACCTCTATCCCACTCTCCCACCCTCTCTCCCACTCCTATCTCACTCTCTCCCACCCTCTCTAAGTCTTTGTAGTCTCTCTCAAGTCCCTCTCTCCTAAGTCTTCCACATACCCCCCTCTCACTCTCTCAGGTCTCTTTCTCACTCACTCACTCACTCCATCTATCTATCTCCCCCTAAACCCTTAACCCTTAAACCCTGTACCCTATACCCTAAACCCTTAACCCTTAACCCTAAACCATTAACCCTTAAACCCTAAACCCTAAACCCTTAACCCTTAGGTCTATGTGTACACAAATCAGATATTTGATTTGTATAACTAAGATAATTCCATTACAAAACATTTTAAAATGTTTTTCAAATGTATCAAATATCATATTATAATGGATATCGGATTTGTGGGCCATTTTGTTTATTCCAACAGACCCTACATTCTATTTGTAGGTGACATTCATGTGGTTTCAGATAAGAAGAGACAAAGATAAACTTTTTGGAGCCTCTTCTACTCAAATTTGCCATAAGAAATGATTTTTTAGTATCTTTTATGAGGTATAATGGGGAGTAGCAGTTGTCGGAAGAAAAAAACATAAGAGAACGCTTACAAAATAACAAATTGAAGTATATAGACAAAGATATAGAGAAGGTCATAGGAAGAGAAGACAAGGTATGTTAAATATTGGTGAACCTAACCCCTATGGTCTATCAAGTGAAGAGGAAATTGAATATGTTCGAGGTAAAAATGTTGGAATTGAAGATGTTGAACATGATATTCAAATTGGGAATGAAAATATTGAAATTGATGATGAAAATGTTCAAGGTGAAAATGTTGGATTTGAAGATGTTGAACATGATATTGACATTGGGAATGAAAATATTGAAATTGATAATTGAAAATGTTCAAGGTGAAAATGTTGGATTTGAAGATGTTGAACATGATATTGAAATTGGGAATGAAATTATTCAAATTGATATTGAAAATGTTCAAGGTGAAAATGTTGGAAATGAAGATTTTAAACATAATATTGAAGCAAGTGTAAATTATGTTTCACCAAATCACATGAGAAATGAAGAAACTTGTGTGGAAGAAATACATATTCCAAATTCAAGACATTCAAGAACCCCTAAATGGTTACTTGAATTTGATGAGAACATTATAAAAAAAATTGAAGGCAAGAGGTCAACATGAACTGTTCGGTTGTGGGATAGAAGATTTTTCAACCAATAATTTAGCGATAAGACATTGACCAAGCAATGCCAACTTTTTGTACAATTGCTAAAGATGCAAAAGATAAGACCTTTGCTAGCCAAATTGAAGATTCGTGTGAACAAGAAGACCGAAAAAATTTCTATTATTGTCAAAAAAAAAATTAATGCTCTCAAGTCTATTGGAAAAAATAACAAGGAAAAGGATAAAAGAGTTGCTTGGAGAGTCATTACAATCGCCCTAGTAAGCCATCAATTGAAAAAGGCTTGCTTTATGAGACAAACTTATATTGATTTTGACATAAACTGTAAAGATTTGGATAGAGCACTCGCAAGAAGAGAAAGAATAGATGATCCTCTTCAAAATGATACATTGGCTTTTGCCAAGAGGCTTCCACATGTTGATAAGAAGCTAACTGATAATGTAAAGAAGGTAATTCAACAATTTTGGCATGCTAACTCTAGAGTATCACCCAATGCAAAGGATGTTTTAAAGTTAAGAATTGGCAATCGAGACCATACACCACATCCTAAACATTTTTTGGAATCAAGCCAAACAATGTTGTTCAAAAAAATTATTGAAACACATCCAAATATGGAAATCTCGCAAAGAAATTTTAAAGGTTTGAAGCCATTTTATTGTGTGCCTCTTAAGATTTGTAATACTTGTTGTTGCAAATACCATGTGGAGTTTTCAATGTGCCATGAGCTATTATGCTATATCTATTCTACTTTGCATACTAATGAAATGTTGTAGGAGTGTGGTGCAATGCATCTTCTGAAATCATCAAGGGACTTGCTAGATATATTTTTATGTTCTAGAGATGATGGTTTCTTTTTCTATAGAAATGATTGTTTAAATGTGAAGTTCTCACAATGTGGTGGCTTGTCAAAGTTTGGTCAATGTTTTCATGAGAGTTCTAAACATGAATTTGGAAAGAAGCTTGTTGAGAAAAAGAGATATGAGATAGTCAAATATACTTTGCAGAGTGGAGGTGAAGATTCTAGATGTGAGTTGGTTACAAAAGAATGTAGTGTTGATTTTATTTTAGATTTTAAGGACAATCTTTTCTAAAAGTATGCAAGGCATAGTCATAGGTCTTAGTGGTTGGATCAAAAATTTAGGATGTGTAAGGACTCTTTTCCAATTGGAACTATTATATCAGTGGTTGATTTTGTAGAAAACTACACATTGCAACCACAAAATGACGTACAATCTCAATATTACAATTCCAATCAGATTGTTATTTTTGTCCACATAACATTTAGACATGCACCTAATAGTATAGAGGAGGATCAAAAGATAATCAAAGAATATCATTTTTATATGAGTGATGATAGATCTCAATCGTCTGAGTATGTCCAACATTTTTTTGAGATTTTTTTTGAGTTCTTGTAGGAGAATGATATAGCACTGGGCTGACATCTAATTTGGTTAGATAATTACACAGGTCAATTCAAGAATGCTTGTATGCTTTATTGGTTGAGTAGAATGCATGTAGAGAGGGGTGTAGCTCATATTTAGAGTTTTTTTGAAGCTATACATGGGAAAGGGGAGCATGATGGAGCAGGTGCATGCATATAGAGATCTCTAGTTAAGGAGCTATTGAAGATTTCAGGAGAAAAATTCAACGATGCATGTTCTATTGTTGATTGGAGTAGTTCAGCATTGTCACAGGGAGGGGCACTTGATTCAATAGTGCACATATTCTTTTGGTTGGTTGAGAAGGGTAAAGTGGGATGCAGATTGGATTGTCATATAGTCAAAGATTCTTTAAAGATGCATTCATTTCAAAGCTCAAATGCAGGCACATGGACCATTTGGACACGAGAGTTGGCTTGTTTTTGTTAGAGTTGTATTCAGTGCGAGTGGGATCAATGCGAGTCAAGTGAGTGGGTGGATACATGGGTTCCACAGTATCTAACTCCTTTATCTCAAACAATATCCATGACAAATGACACAATGGAAAGTTTAGTTGATTACGACCTGCTTTCAAATCTACTACAACTAGGACATGTTTTTGCAGTTGTTGCACCATAGGGGAATGAAGAGAGATCAGACTATTGGTTGGCTCAATGTGTGTGGGTAAAGCATAAGCTAACACAACTAATGGAAGATGATGATGGTTTCATGTATCCTACAGGTTCAATTGTGGTTGCAGGAACTTGGTTGCAAACATACATGATTAGAAAGAATGGCATACCTGCATTTGAAGACTATGAGAAACACAAAACCATTCTCATGTATTTGTACCTTGTTATAGCAAAAAATGTTAATTTGTTGAAGCATCATACTAGACCAAAGAAAAAACAACTATGGACACTTAGTAATGTTGATCATGAAGCAATATTAGATACTCTTAAGCAAAGAGATGACCCTTTAGGCACACTTGAATAAAATTTTCAAGAATGGAAGGTACAATGCTTATGTTCATTATGCTTAAGTTCATTAGTGTTCTTTATTTAATACTGATATTTTGTATGCACTTTTGCAATATTTTTGGCAAGATTGATCATTGACCTACTGCAACAATAGCCAGCTCTGATCCTTTCAGAGAGGTACGCGACAGATTAGAACAATATAGATTGGTTATTCTAAGCATCTTTTATAGTTTGCATCACCAATTCATCATCATTTAGGTTGTTTAGATTAATATAGATTTGTTAGTCTAAGCATCTTTTCTATTGTGACAATATAGATTTCTCATTTTCCCACTTTTGCGATATTCTTGACACAATTGATCATAGACCTGCTGCAACAATAGCCAACTCTGATCCTTTCAGAGAGGCATGTGATAGATTAGAACAATATAGATTGGTTATTCTAAGTGTCTTTTATAGTTTGCATTACCATCTCATCATATTTTGTGTCATTTAGAATAATATAGATTGGTTATTCTAAGCATCTTTTATAGTTTGCATCACCAATTCATCATCATTCAAGTTGTTTAGATTAATATAGATTTGTTAGTCTAAGCATCTTTTCTATTGTGACAATATAGATTTCTCATTTTCCCACTTTTGTGTTATTCTTGACACAATTGATCATAGACCTGCTGCAACAATAGCCAGCTCTGATCCTTTTAGAGAGGTATGTGATAGATTAGAACAATATAGATTGGTTATTCTAAGTGTCTTTTATAGTTTGTATTACCATCTCATCATATTTTGTGTCATTTAGAATAATATAGATTGGTTATTCTAAGCATCTTTTATAGTTTGCATCACCAATTCATCATCATTCAATTGTTTAGATTAATATAGATTTGTTAGTCTAAGCATCTTTTCTATTGTGACAATATAGATTTCTCATTTTCCCACTTTTACGATATTCTTGGCACGATTGATCATGGACCTGCTACAACAATAGCTAGCTCTGATCCTTTTAGAGAGGTATGCGACATTATAACAATATTGATTGGTTATTTTAAGCGTCTTTTATAGTTTGCATTACCATCTTGTCATATTTTGTGTCATTTAGAATAATATAGATTGGTTATTCTAAGCTACCTTGATGGTTTGTATAGGTTCTTGTCAGTCCAGAATGTGAATATACTACTACTGTGGAAGACTGTGCCCTGAATGCCTCCAATAGGAAAATTTTGTAAAATTTGAATTTTCAAATTGGAAACAATGTAAAAAGGTCATAACTATGTATGGGCATAATCTATACCTAGTGATTATTTTTAAAATATGGGTCAAATGTTTGGCATTGTATAAAGAGTATGCTTAAAATGTAAAGGGGTATGCATTTTGGAAACTCATAGGTTGAATTAGTCATACAGGTGTATGCTTTGTTACTGTTATTGGGACAATTCTCTAATAACTTTTTGTATTTAATCGAGCTATAACCAAAGGTTTTCTTCCTGGTTCTTTCCTATCAGTATGCTCATTTGAACCAGGTTTTGTAATATCTCCTATTTATATATAATAAATTATAGTGGCTTGCCACTTTTTCTCCTCAAATCTAACTTGGGTGCAACTTCATCAAACACATCTATTAGGACTTGCACAAGCTTGAACCAACCTTAAATCTTGCTGCCCCCATGTTTCATTGACATTAGAAGGTTGTAACCACCATTTTTCACCTAATTTCACTCATATTTTCCATGCATGGCTACTCACCAACTCAAGTACAAATGTTTCTATCTCTCTAAACTCACATAGTCACCTTATACAATGCTAATAAAATCTACCATGGCCATACCATCTAGCTATAGACCGTACAATAGATGGTATGGCGTTTTAGCACTTTGGACTCTTAAGGGAAATCATCGGTCCAATGTAGCTCAGAGTGATTCAACATGTTTAGGTGCAAAAAAGGACCATCCCTAGCGTAAACATACCCATCCGAACGTGTTGGAATAGTCCATTTGGTCATACGAGTTGCTGAATGAAAGTTGCACCACTTTGCAACTTTACATTGCTTACATTTGACAACTTTTCCCTCAATTGAAAACTTGCCACCATAGGAAAATGCCTCTGAAATAGAAAAAACTAAGAGAGGTTATTGTAGATGGGCCAAACATGATCCCATAGCCTCAAACGAAGAGTTTGTAAATGTCATGGTTTCTGAGAAATATCCCTTCAAAGATTGCTGCCTTTTAGCACTTTGGACTCTTAAGGGAAATCACATGTCCAATGTAGCTCAAAGCGATTCAGCGTATTTGGGTACAAAAGATGACCATCCCTACCATAAATGTACCCATCCAGATGTGTTGGAACAGTTTTTTTGGTTGTACGAGTTGTTGAATGAAAGTTGCACCACTTTGCAACTTTACACTGCTTGCATCTGACAACATTTCCCTCAGCTGAAAACTTGCCACCACAGGAAAATTCCTTTGAGATAGCAAAAACCAAGAGAGGTTATTGTAGATGGGCTAAAAAATATCCCATAGCCTCAAATGGAGAGTCTGTAAACATCACATTTTCTGAGAAATAGCCCTTCAAAGATTGTTGTCTTTTAGCACTTTGGACTCTTAAGGGAAATCATCGATCCAATGTAGCTCAAAGTGATTTTGTATATTTGGGTACAAAAGAGGACCATCCCTAGTGTAAACGCACCCATACAGATGTGTTGGAACAATTTTTTTTGTCATACAAGTTACTGAATGAAAGTTGCACCACTTTGCAACTTTACACTGCTTGCATCTAACAACTTTTCCCTCAGCTGAAAACTTGCCACCATGGCAAAACGCCTCCGAGATAGAAAAAACAGAGAGAGGTTATTGTATATGGGCCAAACACAATCCTATTGCCTCAAATAGAGAGTCTGTAAACATCATAGTTTTTGAGAAATATCCCTTCAAAGATTGCTGCCTTTTAGCACTTTTGACTCTTAAAGGAAATCACTGGTCCAATGTAGCTCAGAATGATTCGCCATATTTGGGTGCAAAAGAGGACCATCCCTATCGTAAACGTACCCATCCAGATGTGTTGGAATAGTCTGTTTGGTTGTACGAGTTGTTGAATGAAAGTTGCACCACTTTGCAACTTTACACTGCTTACATCTAACAACTTTTCCCTCAGCTAAAAACTTGCCACCACGGGAAAATGCCTCTGAGATAGAAAAAATCGAGAGAGGTTATTGTAGATGGTCCAAACATGATCCCATAGCCTCAAACAGATAGTCTATAAACATCACGGTTTCCAATAAATAGCCCTTCAAATATTGCTGCCTTTTAGCACTTTGGACTCTTAAGGGAAATCGTCGATCCAATGTAGCTCAGAGTGATTCAGCGTATTTGGGTGCAAAATAGGACCATACCTAGCATAAAAATACCCATTTAGACGTTTTGGAACAGTCCATTTGGTCGTATGAGTTGCAAAATGAAATTTGCACCACTTTGCAACTTTACACTGCTTGCATCTAACAACTTTTCCCCCAACTGAAAACTTGCCACCACTGGAAAATGCCTCTGAGATTATAAAAACCAAGAGAGGTTATTGTAGAGGGTCCCAACACAATCCCATAGCCTCAATTTTTTTTGTAGGTATCATAATTTTTGAGAAACAGTTTGTCAAAGATTGCTTCCCTTTTGCACTTTGGACTCTTAAGGGATTTTGCTGATTGAACGTAGCTCAAACTGCTTCGGACGATTTGGGTGTGAAAGGGAACCATACCTAACCTAAACATAACAATCTGGATGTGATGGAACAGTCGGTTAGGTCATACGAGTTATAGAACAATATTTATTTATGAAGTTACAAGTAGTTTTTCATCCTCCAATAAAACTCCAACGCTGATTTTCGTGTGAAAAAAGCCATGAGACCATAGCTTGTTGCTTTCTTTTTAATGGAAACTAGTGGAAAGAAGAGTTAACTTATTCATAGATTTAGCATTTGAGATTGCAAGAAGACATCAAAATGGCTAGTGTACTAAATAAATTCTTATGATTTCTAAAGAATGTTGATAACTCTACTCAATTGGCTTCTTTTTTCAAAATCATACAAATTGAACCTTGGCATCAATAGACTTTGTATATCAAGCTACCACAATTCAAGTTTCAATGATGAATATTTATCATGCATGTTTTAAATGACATTCAAGTTTATGGTGGTTTTGTTGTTTATATGATGTTATGTGATATTCTAATCCTATTTCATGCTTCTATGTTGCATATATATATATATTTTATTTTTACATGTTTTTTTTACTAATGAACCCAAAACAAACTGAACCACCCCCAAAAAATGCCTCAAAGAAATGTGCTCTCATAAAATTCCATGACAATTAAATGCAATTGACATGTGCTCCTAATTATTAGTTATGTAATGTGAAGTAATTGCATAACTGCTTAGGTTGACTTTGTAAAAACTATATTGTAATTGAAATTTTTTCATCTATCAACATCTAGTTGTTAGTTATGCAATGTGAATTAATTCTTTTAGTTTGAAAGATGTGCAATGCAATGTAATCAGTGATATGAATATAAACTACATAATACAATCATTCTTTTTTATTCTCTTTTACATTGATATTTAACCATTGCTCACTTGATTAAATTTTGAAAGAGTTTAATCATGAACATGAGGAAGAAATTAAATTTTGATTGTCAACTTCTATATATCAAATTATCCAATAATCTTGAGTGTATCTCCATATACAAAAATGGCATCAATGCCAACTCAAACAATGTTTTACAAAATGTGGCATATGCCATCTTGATGTCTATTAAAAATTTACATGCCAAAATGTCTATCTCATCCTAAACTATTGATGGATCATCAAAATGGAGCCTCTTTGCAGCACAAGAAAAATTCAAACCACAAATGGGATTAGTTATACTATATGATTTAAAATCGAATAATTAACATCAAAATCAATATACATTGAATTATAATTGAACTCTAAAATTGTAATCTTGATTACCTGAAATATTTGTCTCTTCAAAGGGTTAGGAGTCCTAGAATATGTCCCTCCCAAAGAACCAACTAGACCAACTTTTGTAATGTTAATCTATATATGTGAACAAAAACATAAAATTGATCCAAGTTAGCATACAATTGTTGGTAATAGGAACATATAAATACCAAACACAATATAAAATAAACACATACCTCTTTAGGCTGATCTTTTTCTTTATCTCTTTTAGGTGTTTTGAAACCTCCTCCTTGAGGTGTTTCAACACTTACTCCTTTAGGTGTTCCAATAGGTACTCCTTTAGCCATTGTGGCACTTGTTAACAACGATGTATAGCTCATAACTGCCTATACATAAAAATGACAAGTACATATGAAACTACCAATCTATGTCTATGTATGTATAATCAAAATAAGATCTTAAAAATATTAATTCAATCGAATTTGAGTTCAATTACCTTCCCCTTATCTAACATTTCACTTCCATAATCTGGACAAGACTACACCTTGCTCGCACTTGTCAACAACGATGTATAGCTCATAACTTCCTATACATAAAAATGACAAGTACATATGAAACTACTAATCTATGTCGATGTATGTATAATCAATATAAGATCTTAAAAATATTAATTCAATCAAATTTGAGTTCAATTACCTTCCCCTTATCTAACATTGCACTTCCATAATCTAGACAAGGTTGCACCTCACTCGCACTAGGTATTTCCTACAAGAGGAAAATAAGATAAACATATAAGTTATTATATAATTTCATTAATGACAATTCAAATGACAAGCAAGTATATAATAAAAAAAATATAAATGAGTGAGTGCAAAAATATATACTATGTGCATGTCAAGGCCAAATTAAATGGCTCTAAGGGTGCTATCAGTCACCTATGTAAGCTCCTCCTCAGACATCAATTGTTAAATAGAGCATGTAAATAAATATTAGTACATTATACTATCTCTTATTAATATTCATTTAAAAAAAATGCAAGTTATGAATTTTCAAGTTAAATCTTACCTGTGTCACTATTCCAATGTTCCCCTCTCTAGCAAGAGAGGACTTTGTAGGGTGCACTCCACTCCCCTGTGTCTGATCTATAATGTCCACATCATGGAGGTCATAATCAGAAGTGTCCAAGGGATGCTTGGTGGGTTGTACAAGAGGACCCAAGCATATCTGGTGACACATGGAGCAAGTATGTGGCACACAAATATGTGGACCTAATGAGGATGATGCAGCAGCACTCGAGCCATCGCCAACATCACTAGAATGTGGCTGAGCTACTATAGAAGCATGTGAAACCAAAAGACCACCCTAAGAGTGAATAGCCTGGATAGTTTGTATGGCTGTATCCTGCATAATATCTGGATGATATACTGGAGGTGGCAGAGGAAGGGGAGGAGGGAGAACATATGGGCACGAGAATAGTCTAACTACCCCTGGTCTATCTTGGGGCATACCTCCACCAACTCCCTAGAAGGGTTTTATGTCAAAGTAATTGACATGATGACCTAACACAAACTCAACATATATTTTTAATAATGGAGGACCAAGACTTTAACCTATGCAATTTGCTAAAAGATCAACTGATAGAGAACACACAATTGACAATGGATATAGATTATCCTTTCAGGTTTGGCACTTTGATCATACGTATCATGATTTATTTTCTAAATTGCTTGCCATAGAATGATAATGTTGTATGGAAAGAGAGTGAACCGGTCTGTAAGGAAATTTTTAAGTATTTCAATACTCTAGAAAATTGTGATAAATTTTATGCAAATTTCTTTAGAGAGTTTTTAGGAAAATTTGGAATAGTTGGCATCTCCCTTCCGGTAAGGTGGAAAAGAGGCAGAAAAGGGCTCTAGAGTTTGTAGATGACATTTCCCTAGCACATAAATCTCCAAGAATTGAAGAAAAAGGAAACAAGCAGTAATTGTGGATATACCAGATGAAGATTCTAATGATTACACTCCAAAAGATGAACCATAATCAGTTGAACCAGATGAAACAATGGCTGAAGGAAATGAAGAAGAAGCACTTTATTCAAAACAAATGATACTGCAAATAGTTCGGGAGAAAGATGGAATGCAAAAGATTGTTGACATGTGGTTAGATTGACCCTCATATGAGCAGGATCTGATTGAGAGTACTCTAGGTAGATACTTTGTGTAGAATAACATTGAATTGGAAAGTTTGCAGAATGTATTCCTTGAAGAGTTGATTGAGTGTATTAAGGAAGTTGTGGCTTTTGACTCTCAAGATAAGAAAGAGGAGGAAATAATCCTACACTTGAAGGAGCAGTTTAGGCCATCCCTTACAAAACTAAAAAATAAAATGAATGTGTTGAGACAGTGCATCAATCTAGCTAATGGCATCTATAATTATTGTCTACATTGGCCTCATGTTGTTGGAAAATACAAAGTCAAGCTAGAGAAAGTTGAAAGTGAATTGAATAAAATTGGTCAGGACTACAATATGGTTTACAACCAGGATGGAGCATTAAAGAACAAAATTCATGAGTTGCAGGTTGAGCATGCAAAGATTCACTTTTCCAGAAACACTCTTATGAACACCTTCTAGAAAGTAAAGGATCAAACTGAATGTAGATTGGAGTAGCTGATTGAAGTCCTGAGGAAAGGAGAGAAGTTGGAAGAAGCAATTACAATTCTAGAATCCCTCATTCAAATCATTAACTAGACATCAAAAAATAATAGTCTGATAATAATTATTGGGATTGTTGTAGATGCTTGGAAGGAATTCCTTCCAGAGATGAAAAATAAGTATAAAATAGTATTATGATTTGTGCAACAGTCGTAGTTTTCCAAATTTTGATCAAATTTCTATTTAGCAAAGGGAGAGAGAGAAAGTAGTAAAATTTTATTTTAGCAAATAAAAAGGAAGAAGTGTAGAAAAAGGGGAGAAAAAGAAGTAAATTTTTGTCATTGATGTCAAAGGGGGCGATAATGCAGTGAAAAATTCCTTAACATCCTAAGGGGGAGCAATTTTTTTTTGTGTTTTGAAATTTTGGAGTTTGGTAGCATACCTCTGGTTTTGACACTTAGTCATTTTTCACTAAGTGCTGCCATCAATGCAAAAGGGGGAGAGTTTTGGAATATGGCTCAGAGAGATTATTGGTATGGATTCTAGTGTTGTCATTGATGGAAACTAAAGTCACTATTGTGGTCCACAAATCCGAACCTGGTCATACTGACAGCTAAAGTCAAGTACAATGTATTACCAACAAAGAACATGATGAACAGGGTATCCGGTTAGTATGTCAATATGTATGCTTCACCGGATCATCATCTTGTGTTGTGGATCCCCAAGATAGGTTGTTAAGCATGTATGGTACCTTATTGGTAAGTTTTGTGATGTTGCATTAATCCATGTGCGAGTAAAGAGATCCATAGAATGATTTTTTCTCTATTTCTTCATTATGGATGACCTAATCAATGAAGCATGTTGCGGATGTATAAGGGATAATTGTTTAAGTGTTTCTATTTTTGAGAAATTTTTTTGGGTCCTAGCTATGGTTTGGCTGATGTATGTGGGAACGCATCAAAAATTATTTATGATTTAAAGTTGACCTGTAGAGAATATTATATTTTGTGTGAAGTCGACATATAGTGTTTGAATTCTTGCTAGTGGATATTTATGTGAGTTTGGGTAGTTCATTTTGTGTGCATGAGATATAAGAGAGTAGTTGTAGGGTAGAGAAGTTGGGTATGCAAATATTAGAAGATCAGTTGTGAGAATTTTGCTGGTACAGAAGAGGATTTGGTGACAAAGTAGAAGCGAAGTGCAGAGTTTGACAGAAAGTTCAAAACTTGATTTATGAGCTTCACCAGAACTCAAACCAGGCATTTGTAGATGCTATCTTCTCAGTTCAAAATTTTGTTGTAATCTCTAACATTTTGTACAACAGTGAGCCTTCCTTGTTTTGAGCAGTGAGCTCTAGGAAGTGTTCCTGAATGCATGTGCATTCCCTTTTCTTCATACTTTTAATAGAGTATATAAATTGTGGATTAATCTCCACCATGGTTTTTCCCCTAGTAGGGTTTCCACGTAAAAATATTGGTGTTATGGTGCTTTGATTATCTTGTTCATGTGCTTGCATCTTTATTTTTGTTTATGTGTTGTTAATGGCTTAAGATCTACATTTAAAGTTTAAATTTGTGGAACACTGATTCACCCCCCCTTAGTGTTCCTTAAATCCAACAATTTTCTCTATATATTTTGTTGTTGTAGTGTGAGGTGGGGGTATTTTCTACAAAACAACTTGAATTGCTTTTCCTTAGCATGTAGGAGAAAGTTCAATACACAAAAGGAAATCTACACTAAAGAACCACTAGATTGGACTACCTAAGTAAAACCTTAATAACACCTAAAATTACTTCCCTAATAACAATGCCAAAAGTAAGGAGACATCTTCAAATTTTTTCACTTTAATGAATATATATTTTACATCAAATTGGGTTAAAGTTGAAATGTGAGGACTTGGGATGATGATCGTATTGGTGAGTATCAAGAGAAAGATTAAGATGATGTCAAGTTATTGCCATGAGAAAGAGGGAGTGGAAGTGACTTGAGAAGAGAAGAACAGGTGAATGAAACTAGTTGGTGAAGAATACAACACTTGAGACATGCAACAAGGAGATAAGAGATGATGAATAATGCCACTAGATGTAAAATAAAACACCCAATTTATCCTTTGCACATAGAAATTCCAATATTACCTAGAGATTAGAGCTCCAAAATTCCACTTTTATCTAATCACACATATGAGTTTGAGACTATCTACTCTTTCTTGAGAGGAAATATACAAAATGATCCATATGTTAGGATGTAGAGATGAGTGTAGAGATGAGGCAATCTCAAGATATAGAAGGAATTTAGCTAAGTAAAAAAAATGACTAATAGTAACCCCTTTTTCTTTGATGAGCAATCTTAGAAGAGAGAATATATATCATTGAAAAATATGTTTACGATAGGCCATAGAGGTGGTGAACAATCTACATAATTTTTTGTTTAATATATATTTTTTAAAGTTAAATTAGATAAATTTAAAAAGACATATAGATAGATTTTTTAAATTTACTTAAGAGTTTCTTTATTTTATCTTAGAGTAATTTTATTTATTACATATTTAAACACTTTGGTGTCTTTACGTTATTTTATTGTAGAGCTGTTTAATTTAATTTATATTTAATTTATAAGTTTTATATATTTATATTTAACAATAAATGTTAGTTCTACATAATTGTTTTTGAACATGATCATTCCATTACATGCTACTCCTTGGTGTCATTGTAGGTTACACCCCTTGGGATAAATATTTTTTATAGTTAGTATTATAGGTAATAATAATTTATGGCTATCCTCTACTAGTAGGCTCTTGATGGTAAAGGCAGTTCTATCAGCCATCTCGATATATTCAATGGCTTGTTTTAAAATCCCTAAAAGGGTTGAGGATAGCCTCAATCATATATTCAATAAGTTCTTTTGGAGTGGTCCTGAGGAACAATAGAAATCTCCATTAGTAGCATGGGTTAAGGTTTTCTCCCCTTAGGAGGTAGGTGGGGCTAATATCAAGCAACTAACAATAATGAACCAAGCCATGGGGGCTAAACTTGTTTGGGACATGTATGCAAAAGGGGAGTAGAAATAGATCAAGATTCTTAGAAGGAAGTATTTGGATTCAAATTGTCCAACATGCATCCTAACAACTGTGGACCCCCCAGGGGATCTGCAATATGGAACTACATTTTAGAATGTAGAGATATCATTTCCAAGCATGTAACATGGCAAGTTAGAAATGGTCAAAGTGTGGCATTCTAGAAGGACTTGTGGGGTGGATTGACACCAATTTTTTTATCACCCCAATTTGGACGAAATCAAAGTAGAGACAATTAGAATATGGGGCAACAAGTTTTATAACTATGGGAAAATAATTTGGTGAGATGTTGTGCAGTAGTGGGAATGGAATTCCCTTTAGGACATTAATGTCCCCTAGGCATAGGAAGTGGCATTAATAGAAATATTGAAAAATAGAAAATTTTCCCTGTTCAACTAAGAGGATACCATAATATGGTGTGGTTCTAGCACTGGGTCATACAAAGTCAATAATGAGTATAGAGTAAAGGAAATTGCAATGGCCAGGGAGAACTGGTCGTGCAAGCTCATTTGGGGAAAAATTTTCCTCCCAAAAGTAGGGGTATTCTCTTGGTTGGAAATTCAAAAGAGGATTCTTACTGAGGATAGACTAGCTACCTTTGGGATTCAGGGTCCTAGGAGATGTGTGCTTTGCAAATGCAATAAAAAAATGGCTAATCACATTCTTTTGACTTGCTCGTATGCAAAATAGATGTTGGAAAGTATTCATGAGAAAACTAAACTTTAATTGCTCGACTCCTTCAGACATAGTGGATTGATTTAACATGTGACCACTCCCCTTTAGGAAATTTTTATTTTATAGTATTTGGGTTGTCACTCCTTCTTCCATCATATGGGAAATATGGAAAGAATGGAATAGAAGGATCTTTCAAAACAAAGAGATGGAGCATGAGAGACTTTGTGTTAAAATTGAGGAGATGATCACAAAATTAGTCAATGAAGTAGCTCAGAATAAATCAAGTAAGCAAAGAATATTCATGAATTGGCATGAAAAGATAATAAAGTCTTTTATGGGATTGAAAACTCCCCTTCTATGTGGGACAGGTGGGGGTGATCAAAATTCAAAAAAGGTTGGATGTAAAATGGATGACTCTGAAGGATGGGTGGATTAAAATAAAATTTGATGGGGCCTGTAAAGGAAATCCTAGATCAAGTGGTGTTGGGTGTGTTTCACATGATAAATGAGGTGAAATGCTTGTTGAAAAATCCATCTATCTTGGGGAGTGCACCAACAACAAAACCAAATTTAGAGTGACATTAATTGGCCTATAGATGGGTTTGGAGATAGGTGCTAAATGTATCCA
This sequence comes from Sequoia sempervirens, assembly GCA_007258455.2. Lineage (NCBI taxonomy): Eukaryota > Viridiplantae > Streptophyta > Pinopsida > Cupressales > Cupressaceae > Sequoia > Sequoia sempervirens. The sequence goes on from VDFB02109042.1 coordinate 14,803,881, forward strand.
CCTTGAAGGGGACTCCCTCACTACAATAAACACCATTCAACTCAATAGCACACTGAATTGGAAGCTTAATCATTGGCTTCAATAGATCAGAGAGTTGTTGGAAAAGTTTGAATCATACTAGGTTAGCCACGTATATCGAGAAGGAAATGATGTGGCCGATGGGATGGCCAAGGCGACAATAGAAAGGGCTCGAGATTAAGGTGACAACCAGATTGGCATCATATAAGGTTGAAGAGACAAGGGTCTTAAATATAATGTAGATGTCAGGTGCAAAGACACATGAGAAGTTATGCTTTGGGTATGACTGCAAGATTTCTGACATTGGAAAGATGGGTTTCTAAATTTGGTGATTATAACTTAGCATGGTTACATGCAAATGTGTAGTGGCGGATGTGGCCAAATCTCTCTTGGCATCTCATAGATTTGAAGGAGAGCACTAGATGATACATCACCTAAGGTGACCATCATGACGATTTAGGGAAAGTATCTTGAAATAGGTGAGGGTGGTAGTGGTGAAATCAAAATAGTTGGATCTTAATTTTTTTTCACCTAAGTGCAATGTATACACCAATATTTTTGAACACCACCAAGTAGTAGTAGGCATTCCATGGAGAATTCATGGAAAAATGTCTAAAGGGAATTATGGTCTCAACACACCCATTGGTCCTCTGGGCTACTGAAAGGATTCTGGGGAAGGAATTCCAACTGGAACATCAAATATTTAGGGTAAATGTTGACATCACAATGATGTTCTTGGAAATGATGCTCTATATGGGTGTCTCTAAAGGCAAAAGTAAGAAGCTATGACAGATGGTTTTCCAAGACTCGATGTTGGGTGAGATTCATAAAGCCCTAGACAATGTGGATGAAAACCTGCTCATCCTGATGTTGCAGAACTACTTCATGTCACTACGAAATGAGGTGGAACTGTGAAAGTTTCCAATGGTGTGAATGTTGAAGCTGAATGAGCTAGAGAAGCATTGGGGAGAAATTGAGTGAATTATCTCTTTCCTAATGTGTGCGGCTAGAATTTCTAGGAATTTAATGGTGGGATGGGTACATGAATATGTGGTGGATGAAGGGTTGGAGGGGAAGGTGTGCACAGAGGACAATGGAGATTGGGAGTTGGATCTTGGAGAAGAAAGGATAGAGAATGACTTTTGAGACATGGAGGAAAAATCCAACCACCCTGCTCACCATGCATGTGGTGCAAATTTTCCAATGGTAGCGAATGCACTCAAGGTCAAGAAGATGTGGGAGGCCGATGATGATGGTGACTGAAACCCGGGATAGTCTATGAAAATGTCTTTTTTGTAACTAAGATATATGTTATAGGTCAAATAGTATCTAGCTCTATACTTAGTCCATGGCCATTTTTGTATTTAATGGCCAGTCTATAATGAATTTTTTTTAGAATTTGGAACTTTGAAAAATGGTGGCTAGAGTACTATCGTATGGTTTTAGGACATAGAGCACACCCACTTTCAAGCTATTCCATTAAAGGATAACCCTAGAGATCCTAATATAAAGGAGAAAGAGATCTTGTAATAGGGTTGTCCTAGGGGCTCATTATAAACTAATGAGGGGTTCACCACCAAGTAAGAACTTGGAAAAACAAATGAAATGCTTAACCTTCGATGCAATTAATTACAAATTGACCTAGAAAAGTGTGTAAAACAAAACAGAAAGTTGTAAAACATAATGTGTGCACCTGGAAACTTGTAGAGACTTGAATGGGGACAATAAATTCTACAAATCCTAAAATTTTTCCCTACTGAGACTCATTCACCAATTTGGGTGAATCAGTCCCAGATCAAGGTTTTTGCACATGAATAGGTTTCTGACAAATGAGTATCCAAATGATCTATAAAAATATCTGAAAAACACCTACAGTGGGACGCATTCATCACTTGTGGTGAATCAATCCCATTTCACTTTTTTCAAGAATTCAAAGTCTAAATCTATTCTTCTCAATCTACTTCTCCAAGTTTCTAGATCTGAAACTCTAATTTTGGGGTTGTAGATGACCTTTTAGTGAAGATTATGACCTTGCAAATGAGGAGACAACTTCAACAAGCTTGTAACCTAATCTTCAATGATCTTTCAAGCTCCAAGAAACCCAGATCTGCAATCACATATGTGAAGAGGAGAATTTTTTTTATTGTAAGTGAATAGGCGTTTTCCTTGTCAAACCCCTTTTAGGTAATTAAATCAAATGATGAAATAGTGAAACAAGGATATGAAACATGAAATATAGGATATGAAACATGCACAATAATACCTTGAATGATGTCTTATAAATTTTCAACTCAACATGAAATGGCCATGAAGGATGTAGATCTTGATCTTGATAATAGGTGTAGAAAAATACTTGATCGTGGATCTTCAATTCTACATCACAACACTAGCTCAATAACATGCTTGATGCTTGATATGCTTGACATGATGATGGATATTGAATTGCTGCAACAATTAATGAAGAATTTTTCTCTTGAATGCTTTAGAAATGATATTGAATGCTCTCTTGATGATCTTACAAAGTCTTGGAATGCTATGTAATGCCCCACTAAAGGACCTGGTGGATAACACAAAGATAAACAAGATCATGCCAATAATTTTTTTTTTAAAACTAAAGTGACATTAACTAATGCAACTCAACAAATTAATATAAATGACATCATTACATTAACATCATATCATAATCACATTATGACCTAAAAGTAACATTAATCATAACCCATTTACACACCTATCCACCATGGTCCCCTAACGTCACTACTATAATACACCTACACTAACTAAGCCTATATAAATACATTTGATACACTAAAACACATATAGTTAATATTTTGAATGTAAATTATATTTCATACAACAAATTACATATGGTAATATAACTTAATTATTTTTAAACCTCATTTAACAGTATGTTCATATGAACCTATTTTTAATCAACACCATAAAAGAGGTACATAAAGACATATCACATCTACTACTAAATTAAGTTTATATGTATCATAAATACAACATTTTTATGCTAACCTTTCCATTACATAATATACAACAATAAATATATCTTCAAGACTACTTCAATCCATTTACATTTTCATTACAAGAATGCTACAACGTACAAGATATATCCATCTAAGAGGAATATATATATAAAATACATATTGAACACAATTTTCATAGAAATATCATCTGCATATAAATTTAACCATAGAATGAAGTGAAAGGAAAAACTCTCCATGTTGTGCATGATTTGTACCACCTAAACCCCAATGGATGGTTCAGAAATACCACCCTACCACGTGGAACCCTGAGGCCCACTCCCTCTGTGCTAGGAGATAACACTAGGCCCCACACACAAACAAACAACAAAAAAAACAAGTGGCTTACACTAAACATCCAAAGGAGACTACCAAAACCAGAATCAACCAAAAATTATGAGGACTTCCACAATGACTTCCAGGTACTTCTAAAGACTCAATCACATAACACAATAGATAGAAAACCCAAAAACTTATCATTATACCGCAACACCACAATGATGCATATTACATTATTTTCACAATATTATAACATGATAACCAACTTTAACTTAGCAGTTCATAGCCAAGACCAACAATGCACAACCTTGGTACAAGTGATCTTTACACATGCAGAAGCTTCAACACAAGATCTCACAAATATGAAGGGATTTATAACATGCAAATAGTAAACACATTTAAATAAAAATGGTACAACACAATACAGATCAAAGAATATAGTTATACCCTCCAATACAACTTTTAAAACTGAACTAATTCTCACTTGACAACAGTCAAATCTGTCAACAATAAAACAGCCATAAAATAGTCATATCAACTCGAAATCAAAATCTGTAAAATACCCATTTCAGATTTAGTCATCGGCTACTCAACAAGGTGAACGAAATTGACTAAAAATGAATCATAAATTCATAAAATGCAAAACAACAGATGACTCCCATAAAACCCTCTTTTCGACAATATTCGGTTACAGTCAAATGACAAAATGAGTAACTCAACAACCAGATTTATTTTCTAAAATAAAATATTCAAAACTTAAATTAATTTAAACCCTTTCAAACTCCTATAAATCTAAAACCTCAATCTTCCATTGGCTGGTTACAGGGAGAAATAAGAATATTTGCAGTCATAGAGGAGCAACTTGACAACAGTCCCGTGTTTCAACCATATCTCACAAAATACGATCTAGGTTTTTGAGATTTTTGGATAGAATTTAAACGACAACGAGATAAAAAACCCTTTAAAAATCTCACCAACCCAGTTCATAAAAATAGATTTATGGGCAACACAATCAGACCATTTTACTGGTAAAGAACAAAAACAACAAATATGTATTGATTTTTATTCTGGAATAAATAAATGTTTTATTCACACACAAAAATAAAACTATATAATATTTATTTTCAAAAATAAAAGAGGGAGAAATCAATCAAATTGTTCATACACACCAAAAATAAAATTAAACAAAAGATATCAAAATCCAACCTGAATCCAACGCTTGGCAATGATAGGAATTTGATGCCGAGCTCCAAAAACTTTAACTTTCAAAACCCCCAAATTGCAACAACTTTCTCATCCTTCTTCATCTTTTCAAGCATGGAAAAACTCCCAGAAAATGAAGAATCCCCAAAAACCAAAATGAACTCCCGAACCCAAATCACCCAAAAACAGAGAAAACCCTCTAAAATTTCATGCCCAAAAAAGAGTGAAACTCACTTTTCCTATTTTTCTCATAATTAAAACTAATTAAATTCCAAAAAAGAAAGAAAAAACAAAATGAAAGTAACTTTCTTTCTTTTTCCCAAAAAAACTCTTTTTTCCAAAATAAAATAAGGAAATAAAATCCTCTCATAAAATAAATTACTAAAAATATTAAATTAAAGTACCTATCTTCATCCCATTAATAAAATAATTAAAATAAATTAAATAATTAAAATAAATTAAATAATTAAATTAACTCACATAATTAACTCATTTGTTTAGGGTTTCTCATTAAATAAATTCAAAATATTACAAGAGATAAAGAAAACCTCCATAAAAATAATCACTCTACCAAAATAGTAAATCAAAACATAAATATAACATATACTTACATATTAATATTTAAATATTTACTAATAAACATTAATATTTAATAAATAACATTAGAATATGTTCATATTTATAACTTTATTTTCATAAAATGTAATATACATATAATCATAATAATATTAATAATAATTAAATAATAACTAACATATTGATCCAATATTTATCTTCACCCGAATAATTTACAAACTAGAGTAAGACATAAACCACGAAATGACTCCACATGAAAGAAACATTCACATCAAAACATAAATACCATTAATCACAATCATAACAACCCAACTAACTGCAGGGTTTAACACCAATAGGTTGGGATCTAAAACCAAGACTAGACAACAAAATCAAACAACCACATATCCCATAAGAAACATTCACATAAGTGCAACACTCCAAACATAGGGTAAAGGAGGTTAGATATTGTCCCATGACAACCTGAAAAAGGTGGTCACACATTGAATCCATTGTCCCCAGTTGGGGACCATGGCTAGGGTTAGATTATAACTTGGGCCTAGATGTTATCTCCTCAACCACCATTGGGATTAAAGGAACGCTTAGACATGCTAATTCAAGTGGAGACATAGACTAGTACCTGATCACTCAAACATACAAATTAGAGTACATGTGCATAATAGCCGCAGCACTAGGAAAGAAACTCTAGCAATCATATCTCATCTTCGTATGTATTTCATACGCTCAATGGTACGATGCCACTCTTTCCACTTATCCTAAGAAACATGCTATTGCATCACCTAACTATCCAAGTAAATCTCTACATAATAATAATAACATGACAATATACATCATACTCACCAAAACACTTTAAATGTCCATATTGTTTTACCTTAGTTTCAAAGCCAAACTTCCTACACATCCATAGTGAGAATGGAGGGGCACTACATGCTAAACTCTTGAGTGCTTGACTCGATAACATGTAGGCTTATGTTGCTTAGGTGAAATAAGGATTTGAAAGCTTTTTTATATAGGAAATGCACTCAAATGACTATTTATTTGATCCCTAAGGCCGACATAGAAAAAATTTGAATGTTAAATCAAAAATTTCCACTCAAACTTTGAAAATAGGCCAAATGGGATTCATTTGCCATGCTAGCTGAATGGGTCCTACCTAAATGGGCTCATTCAATCAAAGTGGTGAATGGGTCCCATAGGACCCATTTTAATTGGTAAAGTGTTGGGGAGTGTGTAAATTAACCTTATTTGTTTATATTGTTAGGTTTTTGATTAAAATATGCCTTGGGATGCACAATATAGGGTCATAGGGGCATATTAATTATGATATAAAGGTCATAAATGCATGAGGGCCCAAAATCCAATGTGAAAGTATAAATAAATTCGCTTTACAATATTAAATTGAGGTGAAATTGGGTCTATTTAGCTTAACAGTGTCCAAAATCCCATGTGAATGTTTAGAACACATTACAACACTAGATTAGGCCCACTTAGTTTACAAGCCTCTTAAATTTTATGTGAAGGTGTAAATAAATACATTTTACAACATTAAATTAAGGCATGGAGTTAAGTTAATTTAGATTAAAAAGGGCCCAAGACCTAATGTGGATGTGTAAAAATCATCACAACACTAGATCAAGGTGATATTAAGCTTAATTCACAAGGAGGGCCTAAACAAGCAAGGAAAAGTTGAAGGGATACGTTTTCCATGACTATATAATGGCTCTATGGGGGGTAGGAAAGTCATTGTGATTTCGGTCTAGGGTCTATTTGTACCAGGATGGTCTAAGGGATGAATTTGTCTGAAGAAAAAAAGAATTGTATAGATTTTTTTTTAACAATATAGGGTTTTGCCCCTTAGCAGCTATTAATCTATCAAAAAAATTATAATGATTATTAAATTATTATAGACCTTTTTTTTTTTAAATATTGTAAATATAATATAATTATTATGAATGTTAAGAATATAATGATCATAAATATTAAGTCATAAAGTTACAATTAATTTTAAATAATAAAATTCAAAATATAAGATGCTATAAAATAATATAAAAAAACTTAATGGATAAGATATTAGATTTTTATAATCATATTTTTAATTATTATTACATTATAATTATTAAGACTATAAGAATAAGTATAAATCATATTGTTAAATAGAATGACATCAAAAAAATTTAAATGGTATAAAAATAGTGCTAACTAGTGATTGTTATAAATTGTTGCCTAATTTAGCTTCTAGCTCAATTAGGTAGAGTTGTGATTGTTTTGCAAAGTAAAGGGAAAAGGTACACATTTATTTCTGCTATTTTTCATTCATATGCATAAAAGAATTATCAAATTGATTGCAATTTATTATATAAATGTACACATAAGAGAGATTCAACAATTGTTGCATAAAAGTAGTCATTATTGATGATCATAAGTGTATAATATCCCACACAAGTTGTGGGATTAACTCCTTCAATGCAATACAAAAAGTAGACTATACATTTGAAGAAAAGAGGAAAAGAGGAGCATATAAAAGAAAAGGAATCCATCATTTCCTGGGTGGTGAGGATGGATGTTGATCTGTTGCATCTTTAGACAACTCTTGAGTCCTCTAGAAGGTTTCTCCATTGTTCTTGAATGCCTGCAAGAGTTGAGAAATTTTGGTGTTAGAGATCAAGATACATTTTCTCATCATATATAATTCAATTTCAACAAATATATAGTGTACTATCATATGATATTGAAATAGTTTTGCAACATCAAAAGAACTAGAGGAGTACCATCAAATCATGAAGCATCATATGTTGAGTTTCATTATTTTTATCTAACATGTTTGCTCATTGTTCAAGTATAGGTGAAATTCTCATTGCTTAATTATCTGTATTTTATATTATGGCATGTGGAGTAAAATGGGCTCCCACAGGGGTTGATCCCAACAAGTTGTCCTGTTGTATTTTGACAGAGATAAGAGTATAGAGTGTATGCTTATAATTCTATTAAGCAGGTATGTATCATTCATAACAATGAATTAATGTCTTCACTGTCACAAATAACAAATATTTACTTAATAGGATTACAATGAAAAGAATGGAGGAAAATCAATGAAATGAAAATTTTTATGAAGCATAACAAAGAAAGATTGATGCCCATATCAAAAATAGAGAATGGAAATGGGAATTAGAGACATACTGTGTAACAAACAGTGAAAGCATTTTTCAAGCAAGAAGTATACAATGTTATGACTAAAGATGTGCAAAGTCAATGATCCAAATGGAGGTAAGGGTAGTAACTACAACCAGAGCAATTGAAAATGATAGAAATGACTATTTTAATAGCCATACCAATTATAAGAGACCATATCCTCTCATATGAGTACCTGAGTTTCAAAACACAAAGATTTCAGTGATGTTAAAATCATTGGTGATATACTTTGCAAAATCTATAATATGCATGTTATAAGTTACAAATATAGAAGATCAAACAATAACAATGTTTATAATGAAGTCACTACTATGACCAAGATGACAAGGATCATAGTGTTAAGAACATAAAGACACAATGTTATGGAATGCAACAAATAAGGGCATTAATGTCAAAACAATGGTGATGATAGTAATTTTTAAAGTGCTATAACATGAGAAAGCTATAACAGTCATAATATAGTGATTAGAGGGTGTATTTGAAATATCAAAACAATGTTATTGGTGATCAAAATAGTGATATATGTTGGGACAATTATATAAAGATCTCAGAAGCATATTCAAAGACAATGGTAAAATAAATCAATATAATACGAAATGAAAATGTCATGAAGACCATTGTTAATGATCAGAACAAAGGAAAAAGCATTGGACTTCAAACATTGTTATATTAGCAAAGACGCAGTGCTACTAAAAATTGAAAGGAAAAAAAATGTGAAGGCACATACAAGTTTTCCATGAGGACAATCATCACAGTGGAAAAAGCCTTGCATACTTGCAAGAATGTCCATAATTGTAGCCATTAAAATACAAAGAAGCTTCTTTATTTTAAAAAGTAATGAATAATTAGAATGGCCATGGAGTTTTTGAAGTTTGGATGACTAGAAGCTTGCAAGTTAGTGAAACGAGTAGTGTTCATGAAGGAATGGAAAAGATGTGTAGAGTTTTGAGTTACACGTGTACTGTGCAAGGGTTTGAATCATTTGTCAAACCTATTTTTTCCTTCTTGGGGCAGATCTTTCTTGTCTAAACAGTTGACTAAGATAGCTCTTGTTTCAAATGTCCACCCTCTCATGAAGTTTCATTCACATTATGATCTTGCACAATCTTATCATAGCAAAGGGGATTTTGACACTGCTGGCTGCTATTACATGGCATCACAAGGAAAATGAAGATACCCATGTTTTTTAAAATCAACTGAAAATGGAGAAGCCATGGCCTGTGGAATTTTTCTTAAAATCTGTAGGATATTCATATGAGTGAAGCATGGAAATAAAGAAACAAAAACCCTTGTTTTATTTTCTCTTCCATAGTATAACTCACTTGCACAGAGAATGAAAACTAATGCAAAGCTATAGAATGTTCATCACACAGGAAAGAAAAATATTCACTACTTGCATGAATCAAGTATCTAGAAAATCTTCACATGGGACCTCCACAGAGCTCTCTTAAATCAAACCCTAATCATGGTGGCACAGAAGAGTGCCAGGTGAAGAGTGAAAAAATGAAATGCATTTGCATAAGTTTGGCCGCATTTTATTCCTAGGGTTTGGAAACCCTAAGATATGCTAAAACGCTAAGCCATTTTTTCCTTTCATTTTAATTTTTGTAAATGACTAATACCCTCATGTAATATTCATCCCTAGTAAACTCAATATGTCCCCCTATATATGCTAACTGTGTAAGTCTTTCAAAGACTTATGTTTTGCATTTGATTTCCCACATGGGTTGAGCCCTTATTATTTTGCATTCACTTTGAATTGTGAAGCATTTGACTAAGTGATACATTATAAATCACTTAGTTAAGTGTTATTTTTAATGCAAAAAATGTAGTATGCTTTGTAGATGCCTTAAAGAGGATTTAGTCAAGCACTTATGCTTTTTCCAAGCATATAGGGGAAGATGGAGAGGTTAGCCAACATGTGCCAAAGATATAGGCTTGTTTGACTCAGTTTGGAGTAGATTTAGGGTCTTTTAAAGCATAGACGACTCATGTGTTTTCTTTTCTTGCATCAATTTGAAAATTTAAAAATATTATTAAAGTGATAAAATTATAAATCACTCTATTTAATGTTTTGAATATGAATGATAGAGGTGTGTTGAACACACCAAAGGTATGAGTCAAAACAATTTGGAGATATGGTTGAATAATGATTACTTGGGCCAAACATGTGGAAAGTATGTGGGTTATTTTTGACTGGGTTTTTGGAGGGAGTGAGAGCATCTAGGAGTAGTTTTTCATGCTTTTATTGTGGTTAAGGTCATGACTTGACTTTTTCTTCACTTTGGAGACATTTTGGAGAGGTTTTGGAAGCTATTTTTAGGGTATTTTGGTTATGCACGACCAAGAAGCTTCTAGAAGGATATGTGTGGGGCAAGCTTCAAAAAAGAATAAGTAACTTCAAACATGAGTTTTGGAAGTGAGTTATTTCTTCTTTCAACAAGTATTGTAGCTTATTTTTGGAGTTCTTTCAAGTGAAAGATTTTTGTAACTCTTTTGACATGTATGACAGTTGATGCCTTGGATATCAATGCAATTGAGTTATTTTTCCTTAGTTTTTCTATTCTATTGTACATGCATGTGTTTGATTGATGAAATTACTTGTGAAATCATCTAATTCCTTGTAGTTTTGTCTCATGGTTATCACCTTTGCAGAAGATTATGTATGTTGTAGGTTATAAGCTATGTTAAAATGCACATGGTTCTAGTGAAAAACATCTTTCCTTCTAGGTATAAGCATGCATTAAAACCTTCTTTTGAAATATTTATGCAAGAAACATATCAATATTGAGTTGTGTATGTCAAGCTTTTCCTTTGATTGAACTATGTGTTTGAGCTATCTTACAAGTCCTAGTTAACATTTAGGTGCATCACCATAGGAGTTTAGTTTCATTTCATGTCGCCTCTTTACCCTTTTCCCAACAAGAAGTAGATTAGGTGAGTACCTTAGGATCCAGCCTTCTCTTGAGATCCATTCCAAGTTTAGACAACCTACAGGCCTAAGAATGTTCCCATGTTTCTCCAAAATGCTAAGTTCTGCAACTTAGTGTAGACACGTAAAATGTACTGATTGACATTGTGCATCGAATCCCGCCTACTAACATCGTTTCATCCTGAATCATCCTTCAGTCTAAAAATTTAATCAAATATCCCCCTATCTAATTAAATTCATCAATATTCATCTCTAAATTAAATAAACCAGTTATCTAATTAAGTCACCTCTTCTCAATAATTAAATTAATCATTTTGATCTAATTATCCTATTTAATTAAATAATCAATTTTATTTGATTAAATCTCTAAAGTATATCTATTAAATTAAATAAATTAAAACCTTAATTTAATCTAACACCATCTCTTATAATTAAATAAATCAAAATCTGTATTTAATTAATCTCTTATCACATTCCTCTCATATTTGATTTAAATAAATCCACAAATCTAAGTCAAATTTGTCATATCAACTAATCTCTTCATTAAATTAATTAACTTGGATTAATTTAATCTCCTATCATGTCCCATCCTCCAACTTTTACCACTTGCACATGAAAATAGATTTAATTGATTTATTAAATCCCTATTTTCCTCAACAAGACATCTTTTTGGAATATTCTCCAAGTTTGAATTCAAAAATCCAAGTTGACATGTACATCCAACAAGGCATTTACTCCATCTTACATGTCCTTTGCCTTGAGCCAAGTGGCATTTAATGCATTTTTCCTTCCCTCTTGCATGTTATTTCAATAAATTCAAAATTCAAAAATGGGCATTTATTGCACAATCCTCAAAACTTGCACATCCTCCATCCACTCATAGGTTGACATGTGGCATCTTGCCATTGGATGAATGTTAGTCCCACATTGCTCTATTTTGGACATTCATCCTTCAATCTCATCCATAAATAAGAGGCTTCATTCTTCATTTGATCATCCACAAATTATGCAAAGTTACTATGCTCAAATATTTAGCCATTTCCATCCAATATCATTGAATCATAGCTAGGTTATGTAGGTTTTTCTATTGGAGCACTCATCAAACATCAAAAAAGTGGATCATTCATCAACATACATCAATCTTGCATCGTAGGAATTGGGAAAGAGCCAATTTTCACATCAAATTGGCACCAATTCTCCCATGGGATCATGAGTTTGCTAATTTAATTAAGATTCAATCTCTATTTTGTTGTTTTCATTGTGTTCTTCATTATTTATTCTCCTAATTTGAACTTGGTAAATGGATTTCATGGGGAATCGTTAGTCTTGCTTGCATTTAAAAATCTACTGTGTTTGTTTTTATTGTTTTGTAGGTATTAGGATTGGGGTTCACACATTTGGCACTAGAAGGAGGGCATAATCTCATTTTTAATCACTTTTTCCTAAAAAATTCGCGTTTTTGTTTGTGCATAGGAAAATTCCAATGCTGGAAGCTCAGCGTTTCCATACAGCACCGTTGGTTCTCCAGTATCACCATATAGGACCACTAGAAATTCAAACTGCGACATTGAAGTCTTCCCGCCTAAGAATTTGAATTTCAAACTAGGCCGCTTGACCAATTTGACCCACATGATTTTTCAAAAAAATAAAATAGTGACGCTGAGCAAAAGAGTGACTCATTTGAGCTCACTGGTCTAAGTATAGAGCACCACTGACTGATAAGCGATGTTGTACAACACCACTGGGGAAATCAAATTATGACGCAGTCACAAGTTTGCTCCGCTGGCAAGGAGTAAAAAGTTGAAATTTTATTTTAGCACGTGCTTTTGGTCAAATGATGAGTTTATCTTCTTTTTTCTGGTTTTTAACCTCTGTGTTTGCATAATTTGACTGATTTTCTCTCTTGTAGGTTGGATCAATTAAAATGAAAGAAAAGGAAGCATGATGATGGTACTTCACAAAATCAAAGTATTTTTAAACACTTTAGTGTTTTCTTAACACTCTTAGGAAATTTTATCTCTTCTTGAGCTTAGAATACTAATTTTGTTTGGGCTTTTAAAAAGAATCTTTTTCAATTTTTGCAAAGGCTTAAAATGAACATTAGGACTACAACTTACTAGAGTTTGTTTTTTGGTTAACAATTGAACAAAACAACTCTCATTTGTCTTTTGGTGCTTTAAAAAGAACTTACAATTGCTTTGTGGCTCTAAAATGAACAAGTGCAACTTTGTTTTCATGATGGCTTACTTAAAATAACTTCATTGAAAAAGGACGTATGTGCTTCTCTCGCACTTTATAGTGATCTTGAGAATCAAAAGGCCTTTTTTTGTGATTTTAGGTTAAGATAAAGCAATCAACTCCACACTTCATTTTGGGTTTAAAATTGAACAAAACATTGTGTGAGTGTGAGTAGAGAATTATTGCATACATTCTCTTTCTTTGTGTTGCAAACAAGGATTGATCGAATTATGGATATTGTCTTTACTTGCTTTTGTTATCTTAGAGGGTCTGCCTTGGGGAAAAAGTACTCATCCAAGGGAACGACTCAACCGGTAACACTCTAAAGCCAAGAGTATTTCCAACCAGTATATAAATGTGGGTATTGCAATAAATACCAATATCACGCGGTTGACTTCGACGAGATGGATCTAAAAAGGGACTCTTGTCGTATGGGTCAATCTCCACAAACGGAAAGTCCTAATTAAAACCCATGTTTTAGAATTGCCAAAATCCTTGATCTATTTGTTGGTTTAAGAACGGTCATTCTGAAGCTACCCCACACTTTTATGGTCTTTTAACTAGTAGAAATGGAAAGCATGCCCTGGGAGTTTCATGGGTGTTAATGCTTGGCTGCCTCGAATGATGTTAATGAGCCATGGAGGGGAGCTAGTGGGGTCAATCATCTAACCATTCGCTAAAGATAAGCCTAGCTGGACTTGTCCAAGTGGGAATCCAACAAATATTGTCTTCCATATCCATAGGGTTGTACTTATTCTTGGTTGCAAAATTCTTTGCTTGTTCGAAAACATCTTGGAAGCAAACATTTAAACATCATCATCAAAATTACAAACCCCTTAGGAGACAAATACAATTGACCCAATCCATATGTTATTGCTTGCCCTTGGGATTCTATCCTTAGAGGTTTCTAAACATTTGGATTACATCTCAATTTTTCTACTAAAACTTTAAACAATAGGTAACCCTTGACTTAAATTCATCAAATTTCCATATAACATACTTTGTGGGATTTGAAGAAATTAAGACATTGGACATCTAGTTTGGAAAACTAATCAAAGAAAGTGTTTGTGGTAAAATAAAGCCACTAAGCAAAAAATAAACAAAATGAACTCTCACATGTGTTGAAACCTCACGATTTTCAAAGAAGTCAAATCCCAAAATGAAAGTCCTTGATTCAAAATCCAGAAATGTATGCTCAAATTGAACCACTTCTTGGTTATAAAGGTCTATAGAAGCATTGCATGTTCTTCAATACCGAGGTTTAGGTAAACAAAATGTCTTTTTTAGGTTCATTTTAGGATCAAAAGGAAATCAAAATATTTTTCTCATCCATCCTTCAAACATCAAACCAAAAATCATCTCATGATCACCTTTTGGGAAATCTTGAAACTATCCTTCATGCTAGGCTTTTTGGAAAAAATCAAAATCATCAAATCCTTGAGACAAAAACCTTGAAATCTTTATCAAATCATCTTTGGCTAGGTATGTGTAGATGCATCCTTTTAAATATACTTAGTCAAAGTTATCAAACCATCTTGGTTAGCTAGGTATATGTAGATGCAGCCTTCTTCATATGCTAGGTTAAATTATCATCTTATTTGAATAGGTGTGGGTAGATGCATCCTTCTCCCTACACATATTCAAATTATCATCCTTTGAGAAAATCCACCCCTTAGATAATCATCCAACATCTTAGGGCCTATTTGTTCAAAATCAAAGAAAACCAAAATATATCAAATCAAGGATAATCCAAAGAATCAAAAATCAAAATCCAAAACATATCTAAAAGTCCCAAAAGTCTAGCATCCCCCTCAAGATTTATCACAAGATCAAAACATCCACATCATCCATCTCTTGCATCATCATCATATCACCTTTTGATCCTCAAGATATCCTAATAAGTTTCTATTTTGTGCATAAAGTAAAGATGAATCCAAAGAATTAGAGATTCATCTCCCATATTCTTGAAAATTGATCCTTGTTTTATGGTTCAAGCTAGATCTCAATACAAGAAGAACATGAAAGTCGACAAAGAAACACCTGCTTGAAGTGACTTAAGCCAAACAAACGTCGAAATGAATCTAGTTGAATCAAGCAATCCTTTGACTATCTCATCATCACAAAACCCACAAGAGGAAACCCAAAGAGAAGATCTTACCTTTGGGATGTCGCATGAAGAAATAATTGAAATGCTCCAAAATTCAGAAAACCATAAGATCATCAACATCATGATGAGGCTTAACCCTTCACTATACATGCTTGAACTAGCAAAGCAAGGGACCAAATTACCTTATGATTTTGACGTAAGCTCTATAGTGGAACCATCTTTGGAGGTTATTCCCCTAATCTCATCCACACTCCCCATCTCATCTACACCCCCATCCCAAAGCATGACTTAAAAAATTCCACAAATCACAACATCTTTTGCTCCAACCAAACCCAATGTTAATAAGGGAAATGCATTTCTTAATGCTATTCAAACAAACCCCCTTGTTAAAAATCAAGACTTGGATGCAAATACCATCTTGGAATAAAACATATCCCAAAATCCATTACATAAGTATGTTCATCTCACTTTCCATAATGATCCATCATCATCATCCTTCCATCCAACACCTCAAACTTTTCTCCTCACAAATTCGCAAGAGGAAGGTGATATGTTTGGACTTGGGGGAATTTTCAACACCACAACATTCTGTCAAGAACTCACACCCCTCATATTTCCACCGCTTCCACCATTTCCATCATCATCCACACCACTCCTTGGCTTAGGGCTTCCCCCTTTACCAAATACCAATCAAACCAACATCTTGAATATCAATCAAAAAATCATGCCAAATTTTCAAAACTTTTCATCGATATCGTAACAACAGATGACAACTACACAAGAAATAGAGACATCATCAACCACCCCCTAACATCTCAAAGCATGGTCTCTCAAAGACCAATCACATCAATAGCACCATCCACCACTCAAATCAACAACACCACATCAACAACACCATCCACCACTCAAATCATCAACATGACATCACCACTCACCACCACCACAAATGCCATTCTAAATCCACCAGCACCCCCACCACCACCAACTTCCAACATATCAAGCCAATACAACATGGCATTGCAAGTAGCTCAACAAGTTGCTTTTTAAAGGGGATTCCTACATGTGCAGAAACAAAAAGCCATGCAAGTAGCTGCTCAACAAGCCGCTTAAGCTATGCAAGCTGCCCAAGTAGCCCAAGCCACATTACAAGCGCAAAAAGTTGCACAATCCCAAGCCTTACTGCAACAACAACAACAACAAGCCGCTCAAGCCGCACAAGTTGCTTAAGCAGCCAAAGCCACAATAAAAGCACAAAAAGCTACCCAAGCCCAAATTCTATTACAACAATAAGCGACAAAAGACCAAGCTCAAGCTCAAGTGTATGCCCAATATCATGCACAACTAGCACAAGCACAAGCACAAATTTTTGTACAAAAATAAGCAACACAACTACAGGCATATTAGCAAGCAATAAAACAATATCAAGAATAGCAAGAAGTAGCCCAATTGGAAGCCCAACAACAAGAATTGTTGGAACAACAACAAGCACAATAATAACAAGCACAACAAAAAGAATTCCTAGGACAACAA
This sequence comes from Sequoia sempervirens, assembly GCA_007258455.2. Classification (NCBI taxonomy): domain Eukaryota; kingdom Viridiplantae; phylum Streptophyta; class Pinopsida; order Cupressales; family Cupressaceae; genus Sequoia; species Sequoia sempervirens. The sequence continues at coordinate 14,820,985 of VDFB02109042.1, forward strand.
AAACAAGATCAACAATAAGCATTGTTCATACAGTAGCAAGTGCAAGCATACCTCACTCAAAAAAATGTGCAAATACCATCAAATAACACACCAACCAACCCACCCATCAAACCCACAATCAAAACACCCTAGAACACCTTCATTCCACCCCCTGATCCACAAAATGATATTACAACACAAATCAAGTTGCTCTCACAACAAGTGCTTGATCTTCAGTCAGGGCAAACCACAAAAACACCAAGTAACTTGTGCCCCTATCCATTTGACAAGAGCCTTGTGATGAAACCATTCCCTAAGGGATTTGAGATCCCCAAGTTTGACAAATATCATGGGATGGGAAACCTTGAAGATCACATCAGGGAATTCTAGGTTCATTGCATGGAAGTCGCATATGGCAATACTTATCTGATGTGGCTATTTCCTAGGAGTTTGGCTAGCCATGCTATGGAATGGTTCTCTCACCTACCTACAGGCATCAGAACATTCCAAGAAATTATATACGCATTCATTAAAAATTATGCATGCAACATTGCAATGGATGTTATTCTAGAAGAACTCTCAGCTCTGAAACAAGGTAAGGGTGAATCATTTGCTTCATTCCTACAACGATGGCGATCCAAGGCCAATCAGAGCAAATGGACCATGCCCGAGGAACAACAAGTTTGCACCATCATATCCAACCTTGATGGCCTCTTGGAATTTCATCTCAAGGTATAAGGGATCACCACATATGACCAGTTGATCTCCAAGGTATCAACATCAAATGAGCCCTTATAACTCAACCTGTGGGATCAACTTCATACCCAGAACAACAAAACAACTCACCCCCCAATTACAAAGATAAACCTTGCACGTGGGAAAGGAACAATTTTTTTACTAATGATAGTGTTGTTGATGCCAAAGTGGTCATTAGTGCCCCTTGCCAAAATACACCTACACCACAAATCCAAATCCAACACCAAAACAATCGTCATGTAACACAACAATCAAACAACAATCCAATGATTAACAATGTCAATGATCAAAGGGGACCACCCCAATGGAACAAGAGTTACCCCAAGTGAAAGTACACTACTCTTGGGGAACCACTAGAAGTCATCATGAAGAATTTGATAAACAAAAAACTCAACAAAGCTCCCACCTATGACAATTACCAAGAACTGGATGTGAAATCTCCTTGGTATAATGAGAATCAACTTTGTGACTTCCATAAAATCAAGGGGCATACCATGAACAATTGTATGAGGCTAAAAAACATAATTCAAGATCTCATCGATCAAAGAATTATAAACGTGGAACAACCTATAGGAAACCAAGATATTAAGATATACATGAATCTGATGCCTAACCATGGCAATAAAGGGAATAATAATAACACTAATAAGGGGAAAGGAACCCACATAAATGTGAATCATGTGTACAAAACAATCCTCACCTCCCTAGATGAATACTGCACAGTCATCACCATCAAGGGCGCCCATGCTGATTGTGGAGTGACCACAAGAGGCAGAAAATTTACCATCATAGGATCATCCCAACCAAATAGAGTCCCTACATCTAGATCTATCCCTAATGGATAAAACATCCTTGATCAGCTCAAAAGAATGCTAGCACAAATCTCCATCATGGAGTTGCTAAAAATCTCATCTTCCCATAGGAAAATCCTTGAAGAAGCGTTGGCTTCATCTACTGTCCCCATAGATCTTGATGTGGAACAATTCCAAGCTATGGTCAGAAATATAATTACGCCAAATCTCCTCACATTCTCCAACCAGGATTTCCCTGCTCAACCATCTCACAACCATGCACTCCACTTAGAAGTCATCATACAGAAAAGCAAAGTCAAAAGGGTCTTGGTGGATGGAGGTGCAGGCTTGAATACTTGTTCTCTCAATCTCATCAAACAATTAAAAATATCAGAGGATTCTATCAACAAAGGAAAGGGTATCACAATAAGAGCTTTCCTCTAAAAAAATTATCTTCTTTGATTAGGACTTGTGTAGGCTCCAAAAAAATGTGGTCTTTGACTTTTGAGGAGTGCTCAACAAAGGAAAATATTATGATATTTTCACATCTAATGTTAGTACTATGCTTCATAATTCTTATTCTAATGGAATAACCTATCTTGTCAATGTATGGAGTCTTACAAGAACAATTAATATTATAGATCCTAGAGTTGAGAAAATGTCTCTTGGGCCTTAAGTTGATTGGAGGATTTTTTTAATAGTAATATATAAGGTTTGAAGCACACTTGAGGCCTTTGTGAAGGATTTTGGAGATCAATTAAAGATTCCTTTCATATATGGTAGGGTTCCAAATTGGTGTTGGTAAGTGGTGATTGATCATGCTATTCTATACACTCTTCATGTATCCTCTACAGGAAGGTCTCATGGTATGATGAAAAAAGGTGATTATTTGCTAGATTGTAAAAAGGAAAAATCAGTAAAAAAAACTAAATTTGTATACCCCTAATCTGGAAGCTTCTAAGCTTGTTATAAGGGGTTGGGATGGGAGTTATAGCATGATGAAAAAATGTGATTATTTGTGAGATTGTAATAAGTTTTTCACTAGATAATAAAATTATTGGATGGTTGCGGTTTTGTGGATGTAGCTCGGATTGGGTGAACCATGTTAAATTCTCTATGTTAATTTTTTTTTGTGTTTTATTCCTTTATTTTATTGATCAAATCTGCATTTAATATTTAGATATCTACCTTCTAACCCTAACAAGTGGTATTAGAGTAGGTTGTTTTCAGTTATCCTCAGCAGGAACGTCTCACAGTTGAGTGGGAGTCTCATGGTTAAGTGGGAGAAATGACAGATGAGGGTAAATTGAAGGTAGATAAATTCAATGGGAATAACTATCAATTATGGAAGATGTAGATAGAGGATTATCTCTATTAGAAGGATTTATAGAGGCCATTGGAAGGAATAGCCAAGAAACCAAAACCAATGAGTGATGAGGAATGGAATCTTTTGGACAGAAAGGCACTGGGAACTATTCATTTATGCTTGGCACAATCAGTGGCATTCAATGTTACAACAAAAAAGACAACTCAAGAGTTGATGGAAACCCTAGCGAAGTTATATGAAAATCATTCCGCTATGAATAAGGTATTTCTTATGAAGCATTTATTTAATATGAACATGGTAGAAGGTGGGTTAGTTGCTAATCATTTAAATGAGTTTAATACAGTAACCAGTCAATTAACTTTTGTAAACGTAAACTTTGATGAAGAATTTAGGTCTCTTTTCATTCTGTGTTCTTTTCCAGAAAGCTGGAATAGCTTGGTAATGGTTGATAGCAAATTTGTTTCTAGTTCAAATACATTGAAATTTGATGATGTTGTTGGTGTTATTTTGAGCTAGGAAATTTATAGGAAAAGCTTAGGTGGAACATCCACATCAGATAGTGTTTTGAATGTGGAAAGCAGGGGTAGAACAAAGGAGAAGAAAACAATTCTGGAAGTCATGGGAAGTCATGAGGAAAATCAAAGGAAAAAAGGTCCTAGTCTAGAGACAAGAGGGATTGTTGGTACTATGGTAAGCCGGGTCATTTAAAGAAATATTGTTGATCTTAGAAATATAAATAAGGAGACAAAAAGATAGGCAATAAAGAGGAAAATGTGGTAGGTAATAAATCTGATAAGGATGCTTTGATTCTTTCCCTTGATAATGCTAATGATTCTTGGGTGTTAGATTCAAGGGATTCATTTCAAGCTATGCCCCATAGAAGTTATTTTCTTGATTATGTCCAAGGGGATTTTGGGCTAGTTTATTTGGGAGATAACAGACCCTGTCAGATTGTTGGGAAGGGAAGAATCAAGATTAAGTTGCAGAATGGGAATCATTGGCTACTACATAAGGTAAGGCATGTTACAAAATTAAAAATAAATTTAATTTCAGTAGAGCAACTAGATGATGAAGGTTGTGTCATTACATTTAATGATAAAAATTGGAAGGTTACAAAAGGTGCCTTAGTGGTAGTAAAAGGTGTGAAAGTAGGCACCTTATATCTTTGCACAACTCATACTGTTTCTTCTACTTTAGCTATTGTAGATAAAAATAAATGCTCAGGAACAACTACTGCAGTTCAACTAGTAGAAATTCAAAGAGTTGCTATGGATTCTAAATCAACACTGTGGCATAATAGACTTTGGGCATATGAGTGCAAAAGGTATGAAAGTACTTCATTCAAAGAATGTTTTACCAGATCTAAAATGTGTTAATATGGATTTCTATGAAAGTTGTGTGTATGGAAAAAAAAAGAGAGTTTTCTCAAGGATGGGAAGCAAAAGAAAGATGAAAAATTGGAGCTTGTGCATACAGATATATGGGGACCAGCTTAGGTATCTTCTCTTAGTGGTTCTTAGTATTATGTTACATTCATTAATAATGTAACTTGGAAGGTATGGATTTATTTCCTTGGGTAGAAATCTCATGTATTTGAAACTTTTAAAAAATGGAGAAGCTTGGTTGAGAATGAGATGGGTAAAAAGTTAAAATGTCTCAAATCTAATAATGGTGGTGAGTATTGCATCAAATAGTTTGAAGATTATTATTCCTCAAATGGTATTTGTAGGAAGAAAATGGTTCCAAGGACTCCACAGGAAAATGGAGTGGTTGAGCGCATGAACAAAACAATAATGGAGCGTTAACAAACTATGAGATTTCATGTTGGGATGCCTTTAAATATGTGGGAAGAGGATGTAAACAATATTGTTTATTTAATTAATAGAGATACCTCTAATCCTTTGGGTTGTGGTATTCCAAAGGAATCATGGACAGGTAAGAAAGTGAGTTATTCTTTTCTCAAGACCTTCGGTTGCGAAGCATTTGCACATGCAGATTCTAAAAATAGAACCAAGTTTGATGCAAAATCAAAGAAATGTATATTTGTTGGATATGACATTGATGAATTTAGTTATAGGATTTGGGATTTTGAAAATAAAAAAATTGTGTGAAGCAGGGATGTCATATTCAATGAGAAAGTGTTGTACAAAGATCAGCTGCAGAAGCATGAGAAGAAACAAAATGACTATGTAGTGTTGGATGATACACCAAACAGTGATTAACTAGTGGTTCCTCATGCTCTGCAACAACAACAACAACAAATACCACAAAATCTAGTGAATGTTAGACAATCCTCAAGTATAAGTAGACCTCCAGAAATATTTTCTCCCTCTTTGTATTCTATTTTATTAACTGATGTTGGTGAAACATAATTTTATGATGAAGCTATGCAGGTGGATACCAAGGTTCAATGGGAGCATGGAATGGAAGAAGAAATGGACTCCTTGTTGAAAAATTAGACTTGGTGATGTAGGAGCATCCAGTGGTGTAAGGGCAATCCTGCATCACCCAAAAATATGTTTTCAATTTATGTTTCCCTTTTTAAGCTTTTTATAGATTTTTTTGCATTTTTGGATACCCTTTTTGTCGAATAAGAGTTTCCAACTTTCAGAACTGGTTTTCTCCTTTTTATGCTTAAATGTTATTTTTAGTAGTTTTGAATTTGAAGGTGTGAGGAGGAAAAAATTTAAGGGAAGCTTCAGGATGGAAAAATAAGCACTTTGGTGAAAGAATCAGGTCAAGATCATTCACGGTTTGAAAGTTATTCAAGTTTCAATTTTTATTTTTTTCCCTGAAAAACCTTCTGTGTCTAGTTTGAGGCACTAAACGGTCCCATACAGGCCCAAAATTTTCCAAAACTGAAAAAGCAGGTTTTAAATGCATTCTTCACTCAAAGACCTTTCCAATGGTTCAAACTGTTCAAAAACCAGTCCCGAATCAAAAGTTATGGCTTCTAGAAGTTGATCAATTTTTGGAAAATTGCCAATTTTCAAATTAGGACTCAATTTTTGAATTTCAAATTGTAATTTTTGGCACCAACCACCAAAACTCATAATTCAAATGTTGTTTTGGCTCCAAAACTGAAAATGGGCTATATATGGGATAGTTTCTTATTTTTGGGTAGCTTTTGGGGAAAAGGATCACATACTGCGAAAAGGGGGAAATTTTGTAATTTCTATAACTTGCATGTGTTGCAGAACTCAAGGACTTGAGATCCTCTACATGTAAGATTTTCATATTTCTAAATAAAATAATATTCTCTGTGTTGTGTGCATTATTTTTGCGTCTCGGGTTAGCACCCTTATCACTTGGGAATTATGCAAGTTGTCTGCAGGTAAAAAGGCTTTACCAAAAAATGGGTTTATAGGATGAAAGAGGAGGATGGAGGTAAGAAATTTTTTAAAGCTAGATTAGTTGTAAAATGATTTGCACAGAAAATGGGTATTGATTTTGATGAAATATTTTCTCTAGTTGTTAAAATGGCTTCTATTCGTACCATTTTAAGTATTGTGGCTACTGAAGATTTTCATTTAGAACAGATTGATGTTACAACAACCTTTCTCCATGGTGATTTGGAAGAGTAAATACACATGGAACAACCACAAGGATTTGAGGTCAAAGGTCAGGAGAAATTGGTGTGCAAATTGAAGAAAAGTTTATATGGATTGAAGCAAGCACCTTAGTAATGGTATATTAAATTTTATAGCTTTATGACTGAGCATGGCTACAGTAGATGTAATTTAGACCATTGTGTTTTGAAACATAGATTTTTGGGACCCTATGGACTACTCTTGCACTTCTCGGGTTTTTCACCTAAAAGAAGAGAGATAGGGCCAAAAATGCTAATGTATCACTCAAATTAGGATGTTTGTGATGTGATATGATGTATGTGAAGTTAAGTAAATGTAATAGATTAATCTAGGTGACTGAAAATGAATGAAAAAGTGCAATTACAACTATGTTTGAAAACACATTATGATATGCAAAAAACTATGTAAATGAAGAAATTATGCCAAAAAAAGTATAGGGATAAATCTGAGTGTACCTGGATGGAATGTGAGATTTCTGGAGTGTTCTGGATGCTGGTGAAATTCACTAATTTTTCACAGTGGGACTCATTCGTCTAGAGTGGTGAATCAGTCCACCTACTGGTGAAAAACTGTCGAGAGCTAGTTTTTATCTGTCAAGATCAGAAATCTGACAAAACTCAAGATTCCAGTCCTAAGGTGGGACTTATTCCCCATAGGTGGCGAATCATTCCTTCACCAAATTTCTGAAAAACTAGGAGACAACTCTACAACACCATATTTGGGAATGTCTACTTGTTGGGTTGTTGAAGTCAAATCTGCAGAAGGACAAATAACACTCTCCAAGCTTGAAATTGACTCAAGTTGACTTGAAGTACCTAGTTGACTTGAAAATCACTCTTCAACACCTAATAACCTATCAAATTTACAAACAAATGGCTGCAAACAAACAAGCAAAAGGAGAAAAATTATTAGGGGTTAGTGAATAGGGGTTTTCCTTGATCAAACCCCACTTTTGGTAATTAAACCCTTGAAAAGACAATGAAATAATTATTTTCAAGGTTCATTATTTAGTTTCTTCCACAAGGTCCTTAAAGGCAGTCCATGTATCCTAACAACCTCCTTAAAGAAGATACCTGCTATATGAGATGCATCATTAGTGCATTTGCAAGGAAGAAAATGTGTCATCTTACTAAATCTATCAACTACCACAAAGATACTATCAAAACCTCTTTGGGTTCTAGGAAACCCCAAGAAAAAGTTCATACTTACACACTCCCAAGGCCTATTGGGAATGGGCAATGGCTGATAGAGTCCTGCATTTGATGAAGTTCCCTTTGCCCTTTGACATATTGTGCAGCCTTCCACATACCTTCTCACATCCACCTACAACTTTGGCTAATAGTAAAATCTCCTAACTTGTTCCAAGGTCTTGTCAAGGCCAAAGTGACCTCCAAGACTCCCACTATGTTTCTCCTTTATGACATTCTCCCTAATTGAGCATTTACGCAGACAAATTTGGCTTCCTTTGAAGAGAAAACCATTCTGCAATAAAAAGTCAAAACACTCACCATGAAAAGAATTCAAATGTTGCTCACAAACATTGTATACCTCCTTGAAATCTGAATCTTCATGATACATATCCTTCAATGCTTGAACCCCCATGCTTTGGAGTTGGATCTCTTGCACTACAAGTGCCCTTCTACTGAGAGTATCTACCACCTTATTCGCTTGGCCCTTCTTATGCTTTATTGTGAAAGTATAGGCTTGCAAAGACTCTACCCACTTCATATGCCTATGACTGAGTTTATCTTGTGCATTCATATAACTCAAGGCATGATTATTAGTATAAACAAAAAATTCTTTAGGTAACAAGTAGTGCCTCCACTTTTTGAGGGCTTGGACCATAGAATACAATTCCAAATCATAGGAAGAATACTTCCTCTTTGCTTCATTCAACCTCTCACTATAAAATACAACCGGTCTGCCTTCTTGGCTCAAAACAACCCCTATTTCTTGATTCCTAGCATCACAATCAATGGTAAAAAATTTAACACAATCAGGGAGCACAAGTATAGGCTATTGTGCTACTCTCATTTTTAGATATTCAAACCCTTTATCAGCCTCATTGGTCCATGAAAACTTACCTTTGTTACCTCCTTTGATGGTGTCCAATATTGGTGCACAAATTTGGCTAAAGTACTTGATGAACTTTCTATAAAAGCTTGTAAGTCCATGGAATCTTCTCACATCTCCCATGGATTTTGGTGTTTCCCAAGTAAGAATAGCATCCACCTTTGAAGGATCCATCTTCAAACTGCCCTTGGAGATGACAAAACCAAGGTAGACTACTTCTTCCTTCATGAATTCACACTTTTCCATGTTGATCAGCAACTTCTCCTCTTGTAACCTCCTTATTACCATGTCAAGGTGCTTCAAATGTTCTTCTTTAGACCTGCTAAACACAAGGATGCCATCTAAATAAACTATAACAAAATTTCCAATCAAAGGTCTCAATACCTCATGCATAAGGCGCATAAATGTACTAGGGGCATTTGATAACTGAAAGGGCATCACCAACCACTCATAGATCCCTTCATTAGTCTTAAAATTTTTCTTCCATTCATCCCCCTCTCTGATCCTTATCTGATGGTACCTGCTCTATAGATCAATCTTGGAAAAGTAAAATGCTCGTGATAGACAATCCATGAGGTCCTCCATTCTTGGCATCAGGAACCTATATCTGATTGTGATCCTATTAATGGCTCTTGAATTAGTGCAAAGCCTCCAATTCCCATCCTTCCTTGGTGCTAGGATAGTAGGAACAACACATGGGCTCAAACTCTTCCTCACTAGCCCTTTATCCATCAAATCTTGCACTTGTCTTGCAATCTCCTCATTTTGAGCAGGTGTCATCTTGTATGTAGGCTTATTAGGCAATGTATCCCCTATAATCAGATCAATATGGTGGCTTATATCCCTAATGGGAGGTAGGGAACTAGGTAATTCATTCACCATTATGTCCTTGTACCTTTCCAACAACTCTTGGAATTCCTTTGGTGCATCTTCCTTCTTCTTTGTGGGTAGATCTGCTTCATTTTTTGGCTTCATAATCAGGAAGAATCCTCTTCCTCCTCCTTCCTTCAAGGTCTTCATGAGCTCCTTCTCACCCACCATCAAAACACTAGGCCCTTCATGCTTTGCCTTGTCTTCTTCTAGGATTGGTGAAAGGTTGTAAGTATTCCCATCCTTCACAATGGAGTATGTGTTCTTCTCCTCATCATGCTTGGTCTTCCTATCAAACTTCCAAGGCCTACTAGAAATATATAGTTTAATACTTGTACTCAAAATTTTGTTCATTAGGTCTCATACCTTATAAGTCATGGTGTGGATCGCTATTGTAACTTTTTTGTGATTGAATAATTTGTTGTTTTATTTTCAGATGTTGGTTGTGGAAACACCTCCAAATGTTACAAGGGAAATGGATATTGGTGTTTCATCTAATATACAATCCTGCATGGCTCTGATAGAGGAGGTATGAGGCAAATTACTAAATTTCAATTTACACTCATTGTTATAGATGTTAGTTCTAGTGAAAAATCAAACCATTATTGATTCACAGTTTAACTCCTATTTGGATGGTTTATATAGGGCTTGAGCATGCCTAAGCATCAACATGAAAATATTTCCATCATGGAGAGTGATCATGAAATGGCCATAAGTGATTATTTTGTTAAATATATCATTTCTTATAATGTAATTTCTATATATTAATGTCTTTACTTTTTATTGTAACAGTTAAAACTTCACCATGAGCTAAACTGTAGGAGGAGCAGCAAGAACACTCCTTGAGCATAGCAGAAATGAGTGACGGAATTATCACCATCGGATCGCCAAACAAAGGGAAATAATTTATTTCCAGAGTGTGGAGAGAAATGAATTTTAATTCCAGAGCCCTTTGTTGTATGCCTAGACATGGAAATTTTGTACATATCTGGTATTGGATATATTTGACATTGTATGCCTATATGGCATTCTCGTAAGCCTATATGGTTATTTTGTAACTATATTTTATACTTATATCAACATATATTGATGTATGTGTACATGGCTATTTGGTTAATACAAATCTTTTTTATTGATGGTGTCCACATTTGCTCTTTTTGACAATGTCAAAAGCATGGCTGCATACAGATTAGGCAAAAGACTGTTCCTTTTAGATTAGCAATGCATGGAAGTTTCAAAAAGTATCCTTGATATTACAAAAATAATATGTGTTTATACCATAGCAGCAAAAATATTTTGGGGAAAAAATTGGAAAACCAAAAGTATAATATTTTTTGAAAAAATGGGGAAAAAATCAGATTTTAAAAAAAAGTAGAAGAGATAAAAAAAATTTAAAAAAAAATTAAAGGAATTTCCATAGCATAGAGATATAGAGAGAAAATAAAATAAAGAGTTTAACTAATAAATTGTAAAAAATAGATTTTTGTAGTTTATATTCATATCGTTGATTACATTACATTGCACATATTTCAAACTCAAAGCATTGCTTCACATTGCATAACTAATAACTATATGCTAATAGATGAAAAAATTTCAATTAAAATATAGTTTTTATAAAGTCAACCTAGGCAATTATGCAATTACTTCACATTGCATAGCTAATAACTAGGAGTACCTCCCAATTGCATTTACTTTTCATGGCATTCTATGAGACCACATTTCTTTGAGGCATTTTTTCAAACAATTCACTGCCTTGTCTATACTACCACATTTTTGATACATGTCTACCAAAGAATTTTGTCAAATAGTTCACTGCCTTGTCTATCACCATGAGACCTCATTTCTTTGAGGTAATTTTTCAAAGAGGTCACTGCCTTGTCTATGCTAACACATTTTTCATACATGTCTATCAAAGCATTTTATCAAATAGTTCATTTCCTTGTTGCTATGGCTAAAAGCCTAAAACAGGTGCTTTCAAACAATATATGGATTGTCATGGAATTCCATCATCATGATACCACATTTCTTTGAGGCATTTTTTCAAATAGTTCACTGCCTTGTCTATGCTACCACAATTTTCATACATGTTTACCAAAGCATTTTATCAAACAGTTCACCTCCTTGCTACTATGGCTAAAAGCCTAAAATAGGTGCTTCCAAACAAGCTATGGATGCTTGGAAAAAATATATCAAAGGATAATAATAAGCAATAGCATAGACAAGGCATCGAATTGTTTGAATAAAAGCTTGAAAGAAATGTGGTCTCAATGTTGGTGGAATTCCATGATAATCCATTGCAATTTTCTTTGTCATGGCATTCGTCATGCCATTCCATCACCATGAGACCACATTTCTTTGAGGCATTTTTTCAAATAGTTCATGCCTTGTCTATGCTACCACATTTTTCATACATGTTTACCAAAGAATTTTATCAGCTCACCTCCTTGCTACTATGGCTAAAATCCTAAAATAGGGTGTTTCCAAACAAGCTATGGTGCTTGGTAAAAATCTATCAAAGCATAATAGCATACAGTGCAACTGTTGAAAAATCCTCAAAGAAATGTGGTCTCAATGGTGGTGGAATTCCATGACAATCCATAGTAATTTGTTTGTCATGGCATTCATCATGCCATTCCATCACCATGAAACCACATTTCTTTTGAGGCATTTTTTCAAACAACACTTGTCTATGCTAGCACATTTTTCATACATGTCTACCAAAGAATTTTTATCAAACAATTCACCGCCTTTGATACTATGGCTAAAAGCCTAAAAATTACTTTCAACAAGCTATGGATGCTTGGAAAAAAATATATCAAAGCATAATAGTAAGCAACACGCCATGGTCTCATGGTTTTTTTTCACATGAAAATCAATGTGATTTTATTCACATTTTTTTGTAGGTTATAAACACTTTTTTTTGCCAATTTTGTTGTTTTAAATGACATTCAAGTTTATGGTGGTTTTGTTGTTTATATGATGATATGTGATAGTATTATCCTAATTCATGCTTCTAGGTTGCATATATATATATATATTATTTTATTTTTATTTATTTTTTTACATTTTTTTGTACCAACGAACCCAAAACGAACTTAACCCCCCTCCAAAAAAATTTGGCCAAACCGGTGAATCGAACCCTCAAACCTGAACCTCAAAACCTATTCCAACACTCTTCATTTTTCCTGCACAAACTTAATTGACCACCAAATTATGTTGCCCCTTGACTTTACCCATGTTTACTCCCTCAAACCTATCTTTTTCATTCAAAACCCCTATTTTCCCAACTAGGGCATGTCATGCCATAACATACTTTTGACCTCCCCTGTCTTTGTAGACCTTTTCAACACATCAAAATCCACAATGTCACCCTATTTCCAATGTATTCTAACTTATTTTCAAGCAATTTCTTTTTTTCACCTCTTCTAGCCTTGCTTCTAAGGGGCCTCAATTTTGAATTTTCAACAGGGGCAGCGTTAGTAATATCTTCCAATGCCCTTACTAAAGCTATTTTCTTATTCCTACTCCCTATCCTACTTACATCAGGCCCATATCACCGAGACACAACCTAAACAATAGGTGGAATGGCCTATTTCAACATACTACACTCAAACCCTTAAGGGATCGATCCGGTTGAACGTAGCTCAAAGCGATTATGCATGTTTGGGTGAGAAAGAGGACCATGGCTAGCATGAAAATGCTTATTCAGATGTGTTGGAATAGTCCATTTGGTCACACGAGTTACAAAATGAAAGTTGCACCACTTTGCAACTTTCCACTGCTTCCATTTGACACTTTTTCCATCAACTAAAATCTGGACACCATGGGAAAACCACTCTGAGATAATGAAAACCTAGAGAGGTTATTATATAGGGGCCCAACATGATCCCATGGGATTAGATGAGAAGTTTCTAAGCATCATGGTGTCTGAGTAACCTCATGCTAAAGTTTGGAGCCATTTTTCCCTTTGGACCCTTAAGGGATAGATCAGGTTGAACATAGCTCAGAGTGATTCTGTGTGTTTGGGTGTGAAAGAGGACAATTCCTAGTGTAAAAATGCCTATTTAGATGCATTGGAATAGTTCATTTGGTCATACGAGTTGTAGAACAAAAGTTACGCCATTTTGCAACTTTCCACTGCTTCCATTTGACACTTTTTTCATCAACTGAAACTTCTACAGCACAAGAAAACCACTCTAACATAATGAAAATGGAGATAGTTTATTGTGGAGGGTCCCAACTCTATCCCATAGGATTAGATGAGAATTTTCTAAGCATCACGGTGTCCGAGTAACCTCATGCTAAAGTTTGCAGCCATTTTTCCCTTTGGATCCTTAGGGGATCGATCCGGTTGAACGTAGTTCAAAGTGATTCTATGTGTTTGGGTGTGAAAGAGGACCATTCCTAGTGTAAACATACCTATTCAAATGCATTGGAACAGTCTGTTTGGTCACACAAGTTGCAGAATGAAAGTTACACCACTTTGCAACTTTTCACTGCTTCCATTTGACACTTTTTTCATGAACTAAAAACTTGACACCATAGGAAAACCACTCTGAGATGACGAAAACCAAGAGAGGTTATTGTAGAGGGGCCCAATTTGATCCCATTGGATTAGATGAGAAATTTATAATTGTCATAGTGTCCAAGTAACCTCATATTGAAGTTTGCAGCCATTTTTCCATTTGGACCTTTAAGGGATTGATCCAGTTGAACGTAGCTCGGAGTGATTCCACATGTTTGGGTGTGAAAGAGGACCATGCATAGCATAAACATGCCTATTTAGATGCATTGGAATAGTTTTTTTGGCCACATGAGTTGGAGAATGAAAGTTGCACCACTTTGCAACTTTCCACTGCTTCCACTTGACACTTTTTTCATCAACTGAAAATTGGACACCACAGGAAAACCACTCCAAGATAAAAAAAAACTGAGATAGGTTATTGTAGAGGGGCCCAAGTTGATCCCATTAGATTAGACGAGAAGTTTTTGAGCATCACAGTGTCTGAGTAACCTCATGATGAAGTTTTTAGCCATTTTCCCCTTTGGACCCTTAAGGGATCTATCCGATTGAATGTAGCTTAGAGTGATTCCGCATGTTTGGGTGTAAAAGAGGACCATGCCTAGCATAAAAATGCTTATTTGAATGTGTTGGAATAGTTTGTTTGGTCACATGAATTGCAGAACAAATGTTGCACCACTTTGCAACTTTCCACTGCTTCCATTTGACACTTTTTTCATCAACTGAAAACTAGACACCACGGGAAAACCACTCCAAGATAACAAAAATTGAGAGAGGTTATTGTAGAGGGGCCCAACTTGATCCCATTAGATTAGACGAAAAGGTTCTAAGCATCACGGTGTCCGAGTAACCTCATGTTGAAGTTTGTAGCCATTTTTCCCTTTAGACCCTTAAGGGATTGAGCTAGTTGAACAATGGGTCTATATTCTAAACATATCCAAACCTTACCAACTCTTGGGGAAGAAATTATAAGGTGTCAAAGCTTCAAAATACACAATTAGATCTCATTTATACCACTGTACAGTGGGTAAACCACAAAACCCTCTATTATATCCTAAACCCTAGGGGTTTATTGAAAATGATACTTCCAAAGCTAACCACAACCTAAAAATTACTCAAAAAAGTTTTTGATACCGTAAAAAAGCTCAAAAAATCATAAAATAATGCTACCCTACACAAAAACACAATTTAACTCTTCAAAACCACCATTTTTCTTAAAGAAAACTCACTTTTACACACATGGTTTTCACACCCATCTCACTTTTAGACCTCCCAAACACTAACACATCATTCCCACACCTTAATAATGTTAGTACAGACCCACTCCTCAAGTTACAGAGGCTACAAAAAGAGGAATGGGTCAAAAATCCATTTTTATTGACTGAAAACCTTCAAATGTACAAGTTTGAGCCAATTTTAGTAAATTGATGATATTCTACTCCTTATTTTCCTTGATGAACAAAACCTATTGAATGGTGCTCCTACACCAATCATACGTTGACCTTCTTGTCACTCCTAAAGTTTGGACCACATCCATTACCTCCATATAAAACTTGGCATCCTTGGTCTTCTTGGTTCCCATGCCTTGATATGGTTATGCAAATGAAAATGAAGCAAAGTAGTCATCTCCTTCTCCAGTGGATGGAAGAATGCATGCTTAATGTTTTGATACATGATATCAAATCTCTCATCTAATCTCATGGTTGAATACTAAAATCTAGTATGGTGTTCCTCCAGAGTTCTAGTCATCTTTCTTCCTCTTCCACCAAATGTTGGCTCGATCCACACCTCTGCCAGCCTAATTGACTTTGTTTTTTAAAGTTGAAGTTTCTCTTGAGTCACCAGTGTTTCTCTATCTTCCTTTTCAGAATATTTCATTGCTATAGATCATCTCTGGGATTTAATCATTTGTACATGTGGTTGATGTGCCTTGAATCCTTGCATCTAAAGGAAATTTACTCAACATAAATACTCTCTCAAGGTTAACAATCATACATTGACCTTCTTGCCCATCTTAAAGTTTGGACCACATCCATTACCTCCACATAAAATTCAAAATCCTTGGTCTTCTTGGTTCCCACACCTTGATATGGTTATGCAAATGAAAATGAAGCAAAGTAATCACCTCCTTCTCCACTGGCTGGAAGAATGCATGCTTAATGTTTTGATACATGATATCAACTCTCTCTTCTTCTCTCATGGTTGAATATCGAAATCCAGTATGGTGGGCCTCCAGAGTTCTAGTTATCTTTCTTCCTCTTCCACCAAATGCTGGCCTAATCCACACATCTACAAGCCTAATTGGCTTTTTTTTCTTGAAATTTGAAGTTTCTCTTGAGTCACCAATGTAGCTCTCTCTGCCTTTTAAAATTATTTCATTGCTACAAATCATCTTTGGAATTTAATCATCTATACCACATGGTTGATGTGCTTTGAATCATCAGTAATAGTCTTCAAAATTTTTTGCTAGCACAAGTTCATTCAACTTTCATAATACTTTATAACCATTGAGTTCAGCCATTCCTTGATGCCATCAAGTGAAGATTAAGGAAAGGCGTCAATGTGGAGTACATCCCACTTGAAGTCTTTGAAAGAAATAGCCATATCAAATTCCTTTTTCCCAAGTCCTACTCTCTCAAGGTTAATAATCTCAATCTCACTAATAGTGATTACTACTAAGAAAGGTAATTCCACCAACTCTACTAGACAGTTTAACATAAGAATAATAAAAGTAGAGGCTTTGAAAGGAACTCCATGAAAACCAATCTCTCTAAATGGTACATATCAAAGTCTAGTTCAAAATCTTTTAGATGAGGCTGCTCCCATAGCTCTCTTACTCACTTGACAAAACCTTGAAACTCTATATTGATTTTATTTTTCTTCTCCCTCTCTTGTTCTTCCTCAATTTCATCAAGATCATACATTGACCTTCTTGACCCTCCTAAAGTTTGGACCACATCCATTACCTCCACATAAAATTGGGCATCCTTGGTCTTCTTGGTTCCCATCCCTTGATATGCTTATGCAAATGAAAATAAAGCAAAGTAATCATCTCCTTTTCTGTTGGTTGGAATAATGCATGCTTAATGTTTTGATACATGATATCAAATCTCTCTTCTACTCTCATGGTTCAATACCAAAATCTAGTATGGTGGGCCTCTAGAGTTCCAGTCATCTTTCTTCCTCTTCCACCAAATGCTAGCTCGATCCAAACATCTACTAGCCTAATTCACTTTGTTTTTGAAAGTTGAATGGTGCAGGAGCACCCACACCTCACCCTCAATTTGTGATTGTTTGATGGTAAATTGGGAGGACAGTTGGTAAATGTTAGTATGTTGAGATCTTTTTGTCTTGAATAAGGTCTAATAGACCAATCTTTTATGTACTTTGGGAATTAGTAGGTTAGGGTGGACAAATGTGCAAAAGCACTCTTGAATTAAATAATTGTTGATATTTCCATAAAGGAAAATTATGTAAAACGTAGGTGGGAGTGTAGAGAAAGAGTCTAAAAGTCATGTTATAAGGGTGTCTAAGTGGTCATAGGCCTTTAGAATATTAAATTTGCATGATAAAGCTTAGTAAGCAAAACCATTCTTAAATAATAAATACTAGTATTTCTAGGCTTAATAAGGGTTTGGTAGTTCAAAGGTAGTTATGGGAATTGAAGGGAGATTATTCTCATTTGAAATGTATTAAAAACATCATTCAAGCCTGAATGGGGGTTCAATCAATAGTTTTTTTGAAGATCGTTACTCTTCACAATGCCTAAAACTATAGAATTTCAATATTTTTCTGAGTTTTCAGTTCTTTTTCTTTGTGTACGGCCTAGTACATGCCTCTTATGAAAATAAATTCATGAAACATTGTGGTGGAAGGCATTAATCTAGATTTCAATCTATTTTAATACACCTTTGGTTGTTTTAGTGAAAGGGAAATCCATTTTTCTTTATTTCGCCTGTACAGACTAGTAGGGTCTAAGTTTACTTTAATTTTTGTGACGGAGCCCTTCCTCCTACTATGGTGAATTGTGACTCAGAGGAAAGGTTTACAATGTGTTTTTTTCAAGTTTCCTTAACTCTTTTAATAATGGTAAGGCATTTATAGGGTTGGTGATGTTTTAGGTTGAGAATGTGAGATTTTGGCTTGAAATGGAAGAACAAAAGTGATTTTTTTGAGATCTACTGAGTCTAAAGGCTAGGTGAAGGTTTATTATGTGTTTCCAGACCCTAAAAAACTTTTTTGATGCTTTGGTGAGGTTTGGAAGGTCTTGGAGTTGTGAGATGCTAAAAACCCTGCGTATTTGTTAGAAAATTGAGGTTTTTAATCAATTATGGCTTAGAGGTTGAGTGCTTTTCTAAAACTTGTGGAATTGGGAGTTTTGTGACCTATTTGATGATTGTACAAGAGCTTGTGGGGTTAGAAGAAGTTTAAAGAGCAGTTTTTTTTGTAAAACATGGCTAATTTTGTAGCTTTTTTGTAGGATAGTTTGAAGGATCTCCAAGAAATTGCAAAGAAACCTTGTATGTTTGTCTTGGGAATGGTGTTGGGGGTTTGAGTAGATGCTATATTGATGATGAGATGGTCCTTGAGAGGAATTCTCTAAAATTTAAGCCAAATTGTTGAGTTTCGAAGCCTTTTTGTTGGTAGTTGTTCCAAGATGGCCAAATGAAATAACAAAGGTTGTTGATTTACTAAAATTTGATTTGTTTGAGTCTTCTCCACCTTGACTTTCCATCACTAAATTTTCTCCTGAGTCACCAGTGTATCTCTCTCTGCCTTTTCAGACTCTTTCATTGCTACAGATCGTCTCTGGGATTTAATCATTTGTACCACATGGCTGATGTGCTTTGACTCCTTGCATCTAAAGGAAATTTCATCAACATAAATACCACTACTAATAGTACATTTACAACCATATTCAAATATTTTCCTTCAAAAGGCTACAAATTGAAATATTGACTTAAATAGCCTTCAAGAGGCTTTAAATAGCCTTCAAGAGGCTTTAAATAGCCTTTACAAATGATTCTACATCTTTCCAATCATGCCTAACTGTTCTTTTTGTAAATAACATGACTTATTACATTATAAATCAATTAGGGATGTGTTATGACCTTATTCAATTGACAAAATCATAACACAAACTAACTTAAAATATTTCTGTGAACCAAATTTTCTCAATAACCTTGGTGCCCCTACACCAAATTTCATTATTTCATTAAATGTCATTACAAGTAAATCTCATTACAATGCCTTAGGTACTTTGTTCTCATAGATATTTTACAATGTCACCCATACATTCAAGATTCTCTTATAATTTCTACATCATAGGTTCTCATTTAGAGGTTAACTTCAAATGAGAAACTTGAGATTCCCTCACAAAGCTGTGCACACTCTTTCACTATGGCTTGAAATCAAAATTGAGATTTTTTAAGATCGTCAAAATAAGGATGTTGCATTGCTTTTTTGGCTAAGATTCTCTTTGATGGCTCCAAAATCAGCATTTTCTACAAGGAGAGACCAATCAATTTTTAATAGTTTAGTTATGGATAGGAAAAGTAAAAGAATAAAAAGAAACAAATCATGTCCAAAATGGAAATGAAATAAAAATAGATGGAAGGCATGTATAGATAGGCATGGCAGTCTCTCAACTTAGTCACTCCTAATCATACATCTTCACTGCAAGTTCCAAGATACCTATTGCACAAAACACCTCTCATGAATCTAGAATATCTTGAAATTCAAGATTCTCCTATAATGCCTACATCATAGGTGCTCACGATAAGGTTAACTTCAAATGAATAACTTGAAATTCCCTCGCCAAGCTTCACACACACTCTTGTAATGGCTGAAAATCATAATTGAGATTTGGCTTCATAATTAAAATAGGGATGTTGCATTGCTTTTATGCCTAAGATTCTCATGGATGGCTCATAAATCTACATTTTCTGCAAGGGGACACCATTCAATGTTTATTGGGTTACTTACAGATACACAAAGTAAAATAAGACATGATAGCATTGGCATCAAACAAATTAACATGGATACAAGTATAAATTAATAAGAACCATTGTGCATATGCTTACAAATTAATCCAATGAGCCATCTGGATCTACTCTACTCTTTATTGTGTCAAGTATTGCCTCATGGTTAGACTCATGGACCTTCCACAAGGTCTTGTTCAAAGGTCTACCCCCATATTTTCTCAAATGAATATTGGATGCCACATCAAGGTTTGAGTAATGAAGAATCTTACAATTTGTGTCAAAGTCCTCAAACAACTAATGTTTAACACTCTTATGTGGGTACCTTCTAAGCCACGTTCCAGTAACAACAACTGAGCCTATAGGGTATTCGATGTTTTCTCCATCTATAACTGGGGCTTCCAAATTTTTTTGGCCTCAACACGACACAAGTAATAGTTCGTACCCTCTTCATTTTCTTCATTTGCAATAACTGCATAAATATGCCTTGCACTGATATGTGCATAAAATCACTCGAAATTAGTCAACATTACGAATACAATACAAAGTAAGATAACAATATGGAATTTGAAAAACTAAGCAAGTAGATATATTACTTGGTTGAACTAGATCTGATACATTGTCAAAGTCAACCGATGATTCCATCTGTGTTAGTTCCAATGTCGTCAAAGGGTGATATGTGTGAAGTGGGGTAAGATAACTTGTCAACCATTTGTCAACCCATGCCCCTGACTCACAATCATTCCAGGCTTGCATTGTACATGAAGAAAAAAAGCATGCCATCTTAGGTGTATCGATACTCCATGAACCTACATTTGAGCTAAGGAAAGAGTGTAGCTCACTCGATCCTGTTAGTGTGCAACAATCCTCATATGGTGCAATGTTAGTATCATCCATCAACCAAAAAAATCTATGAACTGAAGACATAGCTTCATTACCCAGACCCATCGAAGCATTACACCACTCGATGATTGAACTTGCATCTGTCAACTTTGCATTGTCTTTATACTTTAACTCTTCTCGTGCTAATGCTCTTTTCACGCATGCTCCTGCACCATCATGCTCCCCCTTTCCATGCCCAGCCTCACAAAAGTTCCACATATGCGGAACACCTGTATTGAGATGCATCCTACACAACCAGTAGAACATGCACACGTTCTTGAATTGTGTTGCACAATTATCTGACCATATTATATGCCAACCATATGCTATGCCCCTCCGAGCCAAATCACTATAGAACATCTGGAAGCAACCTTGCACGAACTCTAGAGAATGTGTGTGATCATCACTAATATAAAAGTGTGACTCCCTCAATACCTTCCCTTGGTCCTATGTACTATCAGCTGCATGAATGAATGTTATGTGCACAAATACCGAAACCTGTCTGGAGTTGTAATACTATGACTACACCTCACACTATGGTTGTAGAGTGTAGTTCTCTACAAATTCAACCACTGATACTATGTTGCCAACTAGAAATGTGTCCTTGCATAGCTTGAATTGTGTGTCCAACCATCAGGCTCTATGGGTATGCCTTGCATACTCATACACTAGATTCTCACGAAACATGGACATAAACTAATACACGGGAATCTTCTCAATAACCAAATCACACATTTTTTCTTGACACACATCTTTTGTAGCATATGCCACTATTTTATACTTCCTAAAATCTACTTGATTATGCCCCACCTCATTGATGTTTTCCATATGTTGACATACTGGCATTCGTTGCAAGCCACCACAATGCTCACATGAACCATCCAAGCATGTTGTCTTGTAGAATATTTGGCCGTCATCTATTTGACATAAATTTTTTGATAAGAACTCTCTTGAAGATTTTGGTGGGGCTTCTATGCCACAATCCTGCAAAACATCATTATTATGCAAATCTAAACATATAGAATGATAAACATCATAATGGTTAGCGAATTCAATATGTAGTCTACAAAAACAAGTAGTGTGTGTATGATTTATCTTGACATAAAAAGGTTTAAGAATTTCAAAAAATATTTGAGAAATACTAATTTGAGGATAAGCATTTTGAAATTTATGAAAAAATTGGGTTTGAGTCATATCCAAAAAATGCTTTGGATGTGGCTCACGGTTCATAATATCAATTCTCCTTCTTACGACATCCCTTTGATTCAAAGATGGCATTGTATTATTCTTGCAATAATATTCAATTAGTGTTCTCAATGCTTCAAAAACTTTTCTATCTTTATGTGGCAGTCTTCCCAAGAATTCCCATAATTCATTTGAATCAGTGCCCTCAATTCTTTGCCGCCTTTGAACAACTTTTGATAAAAAATTTCTACTAATTCCCATTTTTTCACTTATCTTTTTAATGAGATGAGATCTCTTTGTTTGATAGCTTACAAAAGTTTGAGCATGAGGTATTACCCACACTCTCATAAGCATTCATTAGATTCTTCACAATAGTGTTTTCACTTGATGCATTCGATGTTCTCAACCCAGGAGTTTTCATGATGTTTATGTACTTTCAACCCCGCATCGTTTGAACAAATAGTTGACATATTCTTGTCTCATTTAACCTTTCAAAGAAAATTTTCCAAAATATTATTAGCATATCTTCTACAAGTGCGTTCTGGAATCTTACCTTCAATGTGCTGCAAAATATCCTCATCAATATTAATCAAAAACTTTGGCTTTCTATGCAAAATTCTAGGTGGTGTTCTCTTAGGTACATACATCTCAACATTACCAATTTCATCAATATTTAATTGAGCTGGGCTAGATTATGTACCTTCGACCGAGGGTGGAATAGAAAACATACCTTGAGGTTCACGTGGGGATGATGGCATACCTTGTTCGTCAAATCCAAGTGATGATGTACTCTCAACTTCAGATATGGTGGATGGTGTCCAACCATACTCACTTGTAGTAGATGGTGTCCCTCCATATTCGCTTGTGCTTAATGGTGTCCCTTTGTATTCACTTGTGGTAGAGGGTGTGTCTCCAACTATAGTATTTGCATCTCCCCTAGCATGACTCTTTTGCATTCGTGCCCTTTGTGCTGCCAATTTAATTTCTTTTTTCAACGGTTGAGGTTCCTCTTCAACTGGATTGTTTTTGTCATTCGTTCCCAATTTTTTCTTTTCATGATATTCCCTCATCCATTTTTTCTCTTTATATTTGAACGCTTGGAGCTGATCATTTGTTAGTTCTTTCCTTTTAATAGTTCATTCGGCATGAATAATTTTACCTGTGCAAAAAGTGCTAAGTCAAGTCAAATTAACTAATAGTGAAGGGTTGTAAAAGTCTATTAAAGAGGGAGACCAATGGTCACCTCTTTCAAATGTTATTTTTTGAAGTTGAAGTGGTTTTTTTTAAGAGGGAAACATTATAAAATGCCATGATAAACTTGAATGGAGGATTATCTTGGATTGGGTGTCAAACCAAATGAGGAAATGTTGAGTCTTCCTTAACAAAATTGAGCTTTTGATGACTGAAATTGAGTTTCTGAGTTGGGCAGTGTTATTTTATGTTAGATTGAGCATGAACAAGGTGTATTGGGCTTGTTTCAACAATTTTCAAGTTTTGGAGTGTTTGGCAAGTGCTACTTTCAATAAAACATACAGTTTCTAAGCCTAGGGAGAGGGTTTTATGGTTTAGGTGGTAAATGATTAAATCTCTACAATATAATGCTATAATTTGAAGTTTTGATAGATATAAAGTGCTGTCCCAAGGTTTTATGAGATTTGGACACGTTTTGAAGGTGGTCCCTTTGTAAAAGTGGGCTAACTTGGGCCCTTCAAAGCATAGAAAACTTAATAATTTGTGCAGTTTGGTACAAAACAAGCATTGGTGATTGTTTGATATGTTGAAAGGCTTTGTAAATGGGTAAAATAAAGGTGTCTAAATGGTCCTAGGTCTGTAGAACAACAAATCACTATGGTGGAAATTCTTAACTTCGACTTCAATATATTTTGAGACTCCTTTGGTTGTTTCAATGAACAAAAAACTCCATTCTTCATGATCAGCCGATACAGACCAGCAAGGTATGAGTTTTACTTTAATTTAAAGATGGAGCCTTTCCTCCTACTGTGGTGACCTGTGATTGATCCGGTGGACATTTTTCAGTGAAAATTGAAGTGTCTCATTTTTCTCCAAAATCTACACCATCAGAAAGAGCTTGACGTTCTGATTCCAACGTAACTTGAACGGACCGAAAAGGAGTCCGTTTGTGCAAGTTATGGCCAGTCAAACCTTCGGTCAAATTGGAATCAGGGCCGTCCAGGAAGCGAAAAAAATGATTGTTTCAAAAATCAACGGAAGTAGCGTCAAGTCGAAGAGCTCGTCACAAGATTTCCATCGCAACTCATTTCGTCGAAATCCAACATCGTAGGCGCAAGATATCGTCAGTCAAAGATCGTGCTATGAAGGGTTGACTTTGACCGTATGGATGCTGACATCAGCATTCCGTACTGTACGGACATTGACATGGACTATTCAGAATTCAACATGTGGCATCCACATCAGCACTGTACAAACCAATCACCGTGAGACACATGGCAGTCCGTACATCCGTACATCCCATCAGCATATACGTGGCAGGAACAGTCATCGTCTGAGTTGGCACGGTCATTGGCTGAGTTGGCAGACACGTCGGCAGCGCAGTTGGCAGTACACGTCGGCCGAGTCAGAAAGCCACGTCGTCATCCGATTTGGTGGACACATCAACGGTATCGGCCAGTCAGAATCCACCACGTGGCACCCTCCTGGAGCGGCACGTGGCTCTCTTTTCCATTCCTCCTGCCGGCGGTCGCGAGTTTGTTCTAACAAAAAGTTGTTAGTCGGGTTGGAACCCAAGACCTGGGAGCAGACAGCGGAAATTTTCCACCATTAGAGCATGTGCACTGTCTTTTACTATATATAGATTGTTGTTTTATTTGTTGTTTGGTATTTCAAAGTTTGTTTAAAACAAACCGCTCACCGGGTTTGAACCTGAGATGCCCGGGCGGGTAAAAAGGGATGTGACCGTTGAGCCATCGAAGCGGTTTAAGATGTTAGTGGCATCGGTTGGTTTTCATGTGATATGGAAAACCGAATGCCTTATTTCTTTAAAATCAAATCCCCTAATTTTTATATCAAAACAAACAATAATCCTTTTAAAGGATTAAATCAAAACCATCAAACAAATATCAGCCTGAAATGAATAATAAGAAGGGCTTGGAATAATTATAGGGGATTTTATGGGAGATTTTTGAAGATTTTTATGTATTTTGGAGAGATAAGGTGGATTTGGGAAATATTTTGTAAATCAATTGGTTAGTAACCAAATTGAGAAAATTTTATGTATTTAAATGGGTGTGAGGTGAGAGTGGAATCAAGTTTTCTTTCAGGTGACGAAGTCTTGAAGCTGTGGAGATAATCGAAAGAGAGGTCTTGTAGAGATTCCATTCTTGCACGTCAGAGCACTGTTATGCTACCGAAGTGCTTGGAGAATGATTATGGTGCTTTGTAATTGATTTAGGAGTTAATCGGATCGGTCTCTCTATTGGAGTGGACCCAGAGACGTAGTCACTTTCGTGACGAACTCCGTTATCAAACGTTGTTTGCACTTCTCTTCTTCTCTCTCTTTCTGTCTCTCATTTCCTTCCTTTCTGTTAAATCACCTTGTTATTACTTTCATTCTATTATTTCCTTAAGTTAATTTTGATTTAATTGACTTGAAATAATCATTGTAAAAGTTAAGCATTTAAATACTGCAATCTAGTCTAGATCCTATACAAATCAAGTTGGTATCAGAGCACAGTTGACTAGTATTGTAGTTATTTGTTTTTAAATGCTAACGAGATCCAGGATTCAGAAGGGCGAAGGCAAGCTCGAAGACTTTGATCCTAAGATCGGGAAGCGTAGAACATTTCCAAAGATGTCAATTTCTAGAATGGAGGTTCCTGAAGAGATCAGTGAGCAGGAGTTTCGAAAAGCATTCCTCGAGATGAAGGCAAAGGTGGACATTCTTTTTCAGGAGAGACAAGAACGGAAGGAACGTGAAGAAGGTTCGTCGAAGCAAGAAGATCACAAAGACATGAAAGGGAAACAACATGGAGATGGTAGCAAGCAACCAAATCACCCCTTTTCTTCTTCTCCTCCCTCTTCTCCTTCTCCTTGTTCTCCATCTTCTCCTCATTCTATTTCTTCTAATCCTTTCAAGAGTGGGCATAAGCCTAAAATCAAATTGGATGTAAAATTTGATTTGCCTAAATATTGTGGTGAACTTAATGCTAAAAAATTGGATGATTGGATTCAACAAGTTGAAGTTTACTATAGAGTCCAGAACCTATTAGATGATGTTGATAGGATCCAATTAGCTACTCTTCGTTTAGGAGGTACAGCCTTAACCTGGTGGGAGAGTAAGTCTAAGGCAGAAGTTTCACAACATGGTAGAGTCAGTTTAACTTGGGCAGAATTTATTAATGCACTTAAGAAGCAGTTTTATCCCTTAGGACATATGCAGCAATTAATGATGGATTGGCAAATGTTTAGGCAAGGAAGGAATCCAAAGCTGTCGAGGGAGTACACCCATGAATTGAGGGAAAAGGGCTATTGCTCTGAATGTTCCTCTGTATACCCAAGACACATTGTTGAAGTACATAGGAGGTCTACATTCCTACCTTAGGCATTCTATCCTAGTTTTGAACCCTTGTAACTTGGATGAAGTGTCTGTTCAGGCAACACACTTAGAGTCAAGGGGTAAAGGATCTTTCATTGACAAGTTTGATAATGATGTAAAGAAATCTTCTAAGAATGCAGAGACAGGGAAAGGAAAGAAGGCAGCCACAGTTAAGAAGGATGAGAAACTTTCTTTGCACTCATTGGGCAAGGAAGGTGTGATGAAGATCAACATTGGAAGTTGCATCGATTTGAAACCTAAGTGAGCTCAAAGGCGTAATTAGAAGCGAGGAAGGGTAAGGAAAGCCACGAAGATATTTGTTATGGATCTTGGCTCAGGGTCGGATGATGAGACTAAAAGATAACAACAATGGGTCTAAAGGTAAAGCTCCTATTTCTGGTGTTTCTGTTGCTAGTTGTGCTTCTTCATCTACAGTTAATGATTTCTCTGAAGATGTTAAAAGGAATGAGCTGTTTCATTTAAGGGTTATGGCTAAGAACACTAAAATTGATGCACTCATAGATAGTGGATCTCAGGTGAATTTAATTTCAGAAAGTGTTGTAAAGAACTTGGGGTTAAAAACTACACAACATAAGAAACCTTATCCACTAGGCTGGATTTGTGAAAATGATAAGTTGCAAGTAACAAAACAATGCATCTTAAGGTTCGCAATCACTAGTAAATTCGTGGATGAAGTACAATTTGATGTAGTTCCATTGGATATCGTGGGATAGTGCTTGGTAGCCCTTATCTTTGACAGAAAAAGCAATCTTCTATAGGCAAAATCATTATCATTTGTTTAAAAGGTGGCATTGATATATTGTACATTCTCACAAGATTAAAAGGTGATCATTCTTTTGCAAACCACCCGGAAGGCGATTAAAGAGGGTAATTAATGCAAGTAAAGAGTTAACTCTTATGTCCGTCAGCACAGGTGGTTCTAAACTTGAACTTGGAGTAGCTAACCAGGGTCAGATGTTGCAGGATGCACTTGTAGTACAACATGAGAAAAGGATGCTTGAAAGCATTGATGAATCCTTGGGTATAAATGTTCCTGTTGTAAAGGATCAAATTGTTGTTGACTTATTCTCTTTCATTTCTGCATTATTGTTCAGCTTGATGCTAGTCAATTTTTGTTGGTTAGTGGCTACAACAGTTGATGTAGAAGCTTATGGAAGTGATAGAATAATGTTTATGTTCAACAATGTTATTGCAGTCTTGATTGTGC